>JALMGJ010000023.1:332500-932500 GCA_023362775.1 Charina bottae | reverse complement strand
GGGCCCTAGCCTGTGCTTGGAGAACCCAGGAACCCCTAGAGATCCTGTCACCAAAATCGGAGGGCCAGCCACAGCATTACACTTCTGCAAATTTTCCCCTTTATAAACCAAGCCACGGCGTAGATGAGTTCAGCTTAAAATAACTATAAAAAATAAAAGGGGGAGAATGAAGTCCAATCTCTCCAAAATTGCTGGCATGGGTGAATGTCCTCCCTATAGGGATCTCCTCATATCTCTGTCCAGCTCATCTCTCTTGAGGACCCTTAACCCAATGATCACTGTGGGCTCCTGATGTTCAGAAAGTTGACCCTTCACTCCACCCATTCATCTCAATTTATTTGCATTTGGGGATCAGGAGGATTGATTTGAGACAAATAGCCTGCTCCAAGATATCCTTCAGCTGGAGAGCCAATTCTTTTCGGCATCTTTTCGGAAGAATCTACAATCAGTGGCAAACTCTTACAAATACATTTGTGGAGTCCTTGGTGCTCTCTGAGCCTTGTTGTTTTCTTCTTGCAGACGTTTCATTGCCAGGCTAGGCAACAATTTCAGTGCGAAAAGGGGGTGGGACTTGCTCTCTGTTTATATACAGTGGCTTGCCCTGCTTGTGTTGGTGGGGGTGTTGTTCTCTCCTTGGTAGTACCTTGATTGGGTTGTTGTTTGCTGCTTGGTTGACTGAGTTAATAGTTCCTTGATTAGGGTCCATTGTGTTGTTTAATTGCTCCTCTGGTGCTAATCTTGGTGTTAATCTTTCCCTATCTGGTTGTTGATTGCTGGCAAGGAGGTGTTCTGGTCTTCTGGCTTTTCTATTGTCTCTTATGAATACATTTGTGTTAGTTCATTCCTGGGTTGGGTTGCTACAGTTGGCTTTTGGGGAGGTGGATCTAAGATAAAGTACTTTGAAAAGACAACTTTTTCCATGCAGTTGTATTTCCAAGCTGAGGCTAATGTTTAGTTACCATCATGGAAGCTTTCTTGCCCCACCTGCATTTTCCAAAACAAGCATGACATATGTTTGCTCCATGATTTGAAAAACACAGATTTTCCCCAAATCTCCCCCCACCCCGCCCCGCCTGCCGCAGCCTTCCACTTTTATGCAAAGCCAGACAACAGCTGAAGAGGCCCTTCTCTATTGTTCTTACCTCTAATTTGTTGCTGAGCTGCCAATGATTAGAACATGATTTAAGGCTTCTGTTGACTTTCAACTGAAGCACTAAAAAGAAGACCAAACAAACAGGCAGGAAGAACAAAGGTGTCCTTGGAAATGAGGAATATTTTCTGCCGGCGGGGCTTTCTTGAGGGTGGGGTGGAATGGGAGTTTTGCACAGAAGATGAAAGAATTATGAATAATGCAAAGACGAGGGGAGAAAATTGCAAGAGGCCTAGCTCAATTTCACTGTGACAGCTCCTGCAAAGAATGAAAAAGATGTACAGTGGCTCAGTGGCAGAGAGCTTGGTTTGCACACACGGAGTCCCGTGTTCAATTCCTGGCTTCTGTAGAAAACACCTTGTCTTTGGGGAAGCTAAGCTGAGGCCCTGCTTCTTGGTATGTGCTCATGATGTCAATGCATGACCCAAGGAGGCAGGGTTTTGCTTGTGATACTGTGACCACTGTCATGCCTGCTCTGAGACACACAGAACCTCATGGGTGCCACTAGACAGATGTCGAACAAGAAGCAATCAACGCCAGTAATCTCCCATCGTTTTTAGCAATAAAGTTGGCTTAAAAGCACTGAATGCTTCTGAGAAATCATGAATTTCAGTGTGCTAGTTTAGGATATCTATCAGAACTAGGTCTGATTATCACACTAGTTCATGCTAATCCTCTTTTAATCAATTTTCGGAGTAACATTCACATTTTCTCATTTTCTGCAGCAAAGCCATTGGTTCGGGGGGCAGATAGACATCCTGTTCCAAAACCATTAATCTGTTGTAATGGCTGTGTATAAAGATAGTATTTGAGTAGTAATGCTTTATCAGTTTTATGCTTCTCTTTTCATTTCTCAGAATAATCCTCTTCCTTATCACATTTTAAAGAAAGGTTGGGGGCGTTTTTTACAGCTATTTGTACATCTCTCCGCCGAAGTGCAGATACCTCGTGCCACTTTCTCCACGCAGGGGAAGTGGTTGCATTTTCCCCTTATTTATTCATAATTAAAACATTCCTGTTAGCGACAGTTTTGAATGTGATTTGACATTTTTATAATCTTGTTAATATCTCAAAAGGTTTTGCTGCATTGCAGGATAGAGTTTATGCAAATGGATGGGGGGGGAATGTGGGGAAGAAGACGAAAATGCCATCCCTGTGATTTTACTTAATCATAAAACAGCAAGAAAAAAATACAATTGCTTTTATTATTGGGAGTAACTGGATTGCTTTCTCTTCCCCACATTCTAATTTTTGCAACAGAATGGTGGTGGGAGTGGGCTGGGGGGGGAGGGAATCTCATATTTAAATTGCTGCCTCATATACATAGATTTTCTCTGCCCTTCTTCCAAACTCCAGTTGGATTAGAAAGTGGGCTTAAGAAACCCTTCAAAACCTAGAATGGGTTTCTCCATGGGGATGTAAGTAAAAAAGAAGTTACATAGGCATGTTAAGCTTCTAATCGGCACAACACATCTATTTATTTGTAAAAAAAACCCAAGCACCGAAGATGTATTTATTTGCCACTGGAAAATTGCTGACAGCCACTGAAAATTCTGATTTAAAAAGTGGCTAGCCTCCAGACAGATGAAAGCATTGCCCATTCCTGTTTCAAAACTGAAGTCTTTCGTATCACCAGTGGCTTCATACAGTCGGTCTGTGCAAGTCCTGCAAAATCTAGATCAGATGGTTCAGAGAAACTCTCGGATACGATTCAAGCATTCAACTCAAACTGTCCAATTGTTTTAATTCGATTCTGGTTTCTGGATCTTTTTGGAAAACCCCATTTCTGCACAGGGACGGAAGCATCCGAAATCATCCGAGCTGATTTGTACACATGCGGTGTTGATCGTTCGGACCCACTTTCCGATTCAAATCAGAACGTTGAGTTGATCCGGAGATCCTAGCTAAAGGCTTTTGAATCAAATATCCCAACTGAATATTTGCTCAGCCCGGTGGCCTACTTTATTTTTTTCTCACTAGAGACTGCCAGAACTGGAACCAGGAGCTTCTATGTCGATGAAGGTTCTCAGTCATCCAGGTGGAACAGTCTGTGGCTTGAATCATGTCAACTGGATTTCTATTTTCTCAGTAGAAACATTTCGCTCCTTATCCAAGGAGCTTCTTCAGTCTGAGTAAAGTTAAGGATTCCCTTACTAACTTTACTCAGACTGAAGAAGCTCCTTGGATAAGGAGCGAAACGTTTCTACTGAGAAAATAGAAATCCAGTTGACATGATTTAAGCCACAGACAGGAGCTTCTATGTACAAATTCCATGTTCTGCCACCGAGTTGATAAATTCCAGCTGATCCAAAATCATCTTTGACAACACATTGTATATTTGGGGAAATATCTTGGCCTGCCTTTTATTTTAAGAAATTATTATTGTTCTAGGTTCTTTGGACTACTTTCAAGATTATAACTGTAGCTCACTTAACAGCCAAGAAATAATATATCTGCAATTTCATCTTTCTCTTGCCAATTCAGAATAACCCAGGTCCATTAGAAGGCATACAATTAGGTATGAGACTGGAGTAACTACTAAAGTGGTATTTCATGTTTTAAGCAGACTAAAATGCACCCATTTTAATGGCTAACAATATTTCAAAAGGAGACTTAATCTATTTAATTCAATTTATATGAGTTTGGATCATCAATCAACTCCCCCTAGAAAGCCTTGGTCTAAGATGAATTTAACGGACTTTATAAGTAATGGGTCAATAGCAAGTTTGTCATAAATTCATTTCAACTTTTGGACACGGGCCCAGCAGATACTTTTGGGTATTGCTTTCTCACAAATCACCCATAATTCAGGAGTAATTTTGATGTACGAATGTGGTGACAAGACTTCCTTTTGTCAAAGGCGGGAGAAGAGATTGGACCTCCCTTACTCTCTCCTTTACAGTTCAGTGTTGAAAAATTAAATCAGACAGACAGACAAACAGAGAGACAGATCTTATGTCATCTAAAACAGTGTTAACAAAGACATGTTCCTTCTCTTGGCCTTGGGAGAAACTAGAAGAATAGAATAGAATAGAATAGAATAGAATAGAATAGAATAGAATAGAATAGAATAGAATAGAATAGAATAATAACTTTATTGTCATCCCACTATACAAATTCCAGTTTAAGTTTGCCCCTTGGAAATGGCTCCTGGGAATGCTAAGGAGTGCTTCATGGAAAAGGTCACCTTAAATGGAACAGAGGAGAATTTAGATCAGTCTACCCAAAACTACTGGCCTCTGGTTCCCATGAACCCAAGCCAACATGGCTAGCAGCAAATACCTCCTTTGGCTGGAGTAAAGGCGCTTGTAACCTAACACCGATGGAGAGGATCAGGTTGGAGAAAGATGGTGTAGATCAAGGGAGGGCAACCTACTCTCCCCACAAGATTGGGTGGCAGCCCTGGCTGATACTTAGCTCCGTTACATCCCAGCTTCCTTTCTTCTTCTTTTTTCCAATTAAGTAAATATTGAAAAATTCAAGTTGGTGGTGCAAGGAGATTGAAAAATGCCAAGCGTGGGCACTCTGTTGCTCACTTTAGCACTACCTGGTGTTCCACAAATGTTCCCAAACTGCTTACTTTATCCCTCACATCCTCCTTTGGAGCTAAAGAATCCAGCACAAAGTTTCATTTCAACAGGCAAGGTAACATAGCAACATTCATCAAGGTAACATAGCAACGTTACAGATGGATTCCATGTTTAGTTGAACCTGCCAACATCACAAAAGGAAAGTCCTGTCCAGTTTTCTCCTGGCTGTATTTTTTAAGGACCAGTCTTAGGAAGCCCTTCCAGAAAAATAATAATAATAATAATAATAATCCAGATGGCTTAACTCTCATATGGCAAAGGAAATCAAATTGTCATATGCTTACGCAGCCTCTGAAAATGAAAATAGCCTGCTCTGTCCACTAGGACATTTCCATTTCTGGATCCAATTGTTCATCAAATCTACTTGGCTCACTTCATAATGGAAAATTGTAATGAGGTGTTGTTTTTTTTTAAGGTAATTCATGCTATTCTTCTTCTTCAGGGGAAGATTCTGGGGAGACTGTTTCACAAGTGACTTGTTATGTCTGTATGTCAGACAGAACTAAATGTTAACTTCATCATCCACCCACTTGTTTTTGAAGCACTTCAGGAGAATACCCCCCAGGAACTGATGGGAATATATTTTGCTATTCTTCAACCTGTTAAACGTTTTGCAATCCAAGACATGGAATCAGTCTTAGACATGAGATCATAACCGTTTCCAGAATGACCATGGATTTGAGCTTGAAAGCAAATCTGTCCATGTGTGTTTAAGTTCTCCAGAACAACAATGAGGTTGAAGGCTATCTGAAATAAACCCACTATTCTTACTTAAGCCCCTTGAACATCCCTTAAACATTATCAGATAATTGTTTTAAAACTGAAGAAATATATATATGATCCAGGGACTACCTAAAAATGCATAACTGAGTCTTCTGACTTACACAAAACTGTAGATCTTTTCAGTCATTGCTTTCATTTTTCTTTAAAGTTTCTACCAACCAGATTATGCTCAAATTCTCTAAAGCATTTTGCTTTAGGTGAAACATTGCAGTGGCAACTTTCCCAAGGTCTAGAATCTTGATACTCATTTTTGAAAAGGCAAGTTTGGTTCTCTGTTTTGTGCATGTATGTCTCCATTACATAGAAGGCTCCCTTGGTGTTAGAAGCTAAGCAGGGTCAGGCATGATTTAATACTTGGAGGGGTTCCCTGAAGGAATTCCAGATCTGTAGGTAAGGCTGGGAAGTCTAAAAGTGTAATGGGATGTGAGAATTACCTGGGGAGACAGGAGGAGGAGCCGCAGCCAAGACAACGGTCAGATAAGAAGCAGCTGAGTCCTCAGAAGGAAAGGGGGCATGGGAAGCATCTCAGAAGGCATCTTCCCTAGTTCTCTGGAAAGTAAAAGTAAAGGAGGGGAGAAATGCTTTCAGACTTGCAAGATTCTGTTAATATAACCTTACAATAAAGATAGTGTTAGTACTCATGGTTTGTGCTTCTTGTCTGGACTACCTTATGAAGGGCTGACAAAAAGCCTCTTGGAATAAGAGAATGCCCAGTGTATTTGGATTAGTGCCTGGACATCTTTATCTTTCTAAACTTTCTTTCTGGGATTAGGACTGGGGTCACCTTTGAGGCTCTCACTCTCATTCTGCAAAGGACTCCAATATCAATGAAATTTGGAGCAGCAGAAGAAACTCTGTCCAAGCCAAGCACGGTTTCCCTGATTCAACCCCAGGCTTACATTACTGTTATTATTATTAACTCACTTGAGTGTGCCATCGGTGATTTTTCATCTCCAGCCATTGCTGCACCTCCTCCTTTCAGCCAGAAGGATGATGGATTCGGGATGAAGGGACACTTCACTTATTTTTCTCTCTGATTATACATCTTGGTGGGCTGGCAGCTCTGACGGGAGTGACGGAGATGGGGGAAATAGGAAACTGTCGGCTCGCATCAGAGATGTTCACAAACAGCAAATGGCAGATAAGCTGACACTTTTTAAAATGTCCAATTAATCATCTTCCTTTTTCCTGGCCTACGTTCAGCGGTGAAATGAAGCAATTTGGGCTCTTGGAGAGGCCAATGTAGCGGGGAACAGAAGAATTTATGGCACAGGACAGCATGAGGACGGATCCCCTCCTTGGGGAAAAAAAAATGGAAATGCAAAATGCATTCTCTTATTGTGTCCTCCGGTGACCTGCACAGGCGTGAGAAGATGCCAGACAAAAGTGGTTGAGTCCATTTTAAATGTGCCATTATCTGCTTGGTCATTTCACGAATGTTCTCTTCCTTTGGGAAGCAGATGTCTTTCCAAACTGTAGCCCTTCAGGGTAGACCAGACTAGGAAACTGCAGTCATACAGGCCCATATTACTTTTATTGCAAGCTTGAATGCCCTTCCCCACGCTCCCTTTATCTCTCGGGAGAGTCATGTCTGAGACACTTTCTCATATTACATTTCTGCCCTGGACTCAGGTTTCTTTTATCTGGCCGGCTCTTCCTTCTGTCCCTCATTCCCTCTTCCCACTACAGCAGGCTTATGATTTTCACGTTCTTTTGGAATGCTTGAGGATTGCTTTTGGATTTCTCATGGTGTTTTTTCTTCATTTTGGGGGGAATTTGTACCATATGAAAAGTAGGTGATGGTGCTACTGCTGATGGTTCTCAACTGTCATCTTTCCACTTCTCTGCAGCCTCTCTAGTTGTCCATGCTTCTCAAAAAGGTCCATGGGAGTGGTTCTCTCATGGGCTATCTTGACTTGGGTTGAGTAGAAGAATGAGAAGCCAGGGAGGCTTCAAAGCATGGCAGGAAGATTGCACACTGAATAGTTGCATGTTTGTACTTTGACTGTCAGGGGCGTGGTGGCTCAGCGGGTAAGACGACAGGCTTGTCGATCGGAAGATCGCAAGTTCGGAGGTTCGAATCCCTAGCCCCGCGTGACGGAGTGAGCTCCCGCACTCACCCCAGCTCTTGCCAACCTAGCAATTCGAAAGCATGCAAATGCAAGTAGATGAATAGGTACCACTTTGGTGAGTAGGTAACAGCGTTCTGCATGCGTCATGCCGGCCACATGACCGTGGAAGCGTCTTCGGACAACGCTGGCTCTTAGGCTAACAAACGGAGATGAGCACCAGCCCCTAGAGTCGGACACGACTGCACAAATGTGCGGGGGGAACCTTTACCTTTACCTTACTTTGACCCCCTTGGCCACTTACTAAATGCAGGTGCACCCTACTCCACCCAAAAGTATTTCACCCAATTGTCTCCTCTTTGGAGGAAATATTAAAGGCCTATCCTTTTTCTTAAGGTTCAGTGAGAATCAGTACAGGGGGGAAAGATAAGAATTTCTGCATGACGCTCTCTGTTTTGCATTCTGCAAGGGATGCTCCAATCTTTGTTTCACTCAAAATTCTTCCCGGGTATTCAAGCTGTATATTATTACCTCGCATTCCCTGAGCCAAAGTGGCCAAACATTCATCATTGTGTCTTTCCCTCTCTTTTATTTCTAATTTTTTTTCAGGGGGAGAGCCCCTGTTTTGCATACAGAAGGTTCTCAGTTCAGTTCAGGTGATGCTGGGGAAAACGTCAGCCTGAATTTCAGAAGATCCGCTGGGTTAGGGGTGTTGAACTCTGCCCCAGGACATGTTCTGGGCAGGTATAGATGAGTAACAGCAATGAAAAGCAATGTCTCGGAGATAGAAAGGGGAGCTGTATCCACACAACTCATGAAAACACACATTGGCTACATTTTTGTGGAATGCACTGAGTGGGTGGTTAGTTGATGCCCAAGTACATCAAGCAAACCCAGAAAAATTGGGTCAGTTCCATAAAACATGGATGGCATGGGACCAGGATACCTGAGGGACCATCTCATCCCCATAACATCGAACCGTCCCATTCGGTCATGCAGAGAGGGCATGCTGCGGACCCCGTCGGTAAGGGAGTTTCACTTGACGGGGTCCAGAAGGCGGGCCTTCTCTGCGGCGGCGCCCACCCTTCAGAACATTCTACCCCCAGAGGTGAGGCAGGCCCCATCGCTCCCGGCCTTCCGGAAGAACTTAAAGACCTGGTTCTGCCGCCTCACCTGGAATGGGAAAGGTAACAGCTCCTCCTGGGGATGGCTGGTCCCATAGAGCCCTTTTAAGAACAATTTTATTCCCTCTTGGATTTTATCTTTAATTTACTTGTATTTATATGTATTGTATTATATTTTTTACTTATTTTAATTATTGACTGTAAACTGCCCAGAGTCCCCTTCGGGGGAGATGGGGCGGTTATATAAATAGAATAATAAATAAATAAATAAATAAATAAATAAATAAATAAATAAATAAATAAATAAATAAACAAGCCATGGTTATCTGTAGCTTGAATCATGTCAACTGGATTTCTATTTTCTTAATGGAAACGTTTCGCTCCTTATCCAAGGGGCTTCTTCAGTCTGAGCAAAGTTGGTAAGGGAATCCTAAATATGTTCCTAGGTAGCTGTGTGACCTTACACCTGGGGCTAGGTCATGGTTATATTTGTTTCATGTTTTATTTTACATGTTTCGCTCCTTATTAAGAAAATAGAAATCCAGTTGACATGATTCAAGCTACAGACAATTCCACCTGGATGACTGAGAACCTTCATAGACATAAGCCATGGTTATGTTAGTGTACATCTTGGGAACAGAAGCTATGCGTTTTGTAGGAAACAGCCCTTTTTAAAAAAAAAAAATCAAAGATGAAATAGACTCCTCTCCCCCACATTTAGCCTGAAAATGTCATCCTCATTTTGACATTATGGGAGTAAACAATACACCCAATCATGAACCTACCAAATGTCTTTGGTCTCCAGCAGATACCATATTACTCACGGTTCATGTTGTCTCTGGGATGGGGAGACAGGAGTCAATCCTCATAGTTTCTCTGTTTTGTGGGGTTTATGATTCTTCTTTTGCTCTTAGACGGCATGTTTGGGCCAGAGGGTGTGAAGCTGCTAGCTGCTAGCTGGTCACCATCTTGGATCCTCCCTGCATAATATGCTAACGCACGCACAAAGAATTCTTTCAAGAAAGAATGAACTAACCAGACTTGGCATGTTGCACCAATGCAGCACCAGAGTTGTTCCAAAAGGTTGTGGGACCACAACCAATCTGTGTACACCAATCGGTTTGAACTGTCCCCACGTCTTTTGCTTTCATCCCTGCACAGCTGCACAGCAAATGGGGGAAGCTCTTCTCCTTCCTCCAGGTGGGCAAATAAAGCAGCATCCAAAGAAGGAACAGATAGGAAGATGTTCACAAGAGTTGCAAAGTTTCCCTTCAGTTTTGCAAATTCTGCTGGGCTTCCCAGTCCTTGCATCCTTTCTAAATGGAGCAAAGCTGCAAAAAAAAACACATTTTTTTGGCCACTTCAGCAATTTTCCTTGTTTCTACATCTCTGGCTCAGAGCTGTGCTGTCAGCAAAGCTTCGGTCTTTTATGGAAGCAATGGGTTTGTCCCCCCAGTTTTCAGGAACGGTGGCCATCAGACAAGAGAAATGCCTTTAATATATTGAATGTCAAAAATGTTGTTTCCAGGGAAGCCATCCATAAAATGACCAAGTGTAGATCCAAAACAAATGACAGCTTGCCTCGTCTCCTGGGCATTGACCGAGAACTGCAAGCTGATGGATTTCATTGGGTTGCTTCAAAAAGAAGAGTGAGCCCACATTGGTTTATTTGGGAACAGTAGCTATTTGGTTCCTCCCCATACAGAACCACATCCATCAATACAGATAGTCCTCACTTAACAACCATTTGTTTAGTGATGGTTCAGACTTATGACGGTGCTGAAAAACCAACTTACGACCGTTTGGCCTGCCTCACCTCTGGGGGTAGAATGTTCTGAAGGGTGGGCGCCGCCGCAGAGAAGGCCCGCCTTCTGGACCCCGTCAAGTGAAACTCCCTTACCGACGGGGTCCGCAGCATGCCCTCTCTGCATGACCGAATGGGACGGTTCGATGTTATGGGGATGAGATGGTCCCTCAGGTATCCTGGTCCCATGCCATCCATGTTTTATGGAACTGACCCAAAACCACACTTATGACCATTGCAGCATTCCCACGGTCACCTGATCACAATTCGGGCACTTGGCAACCAGTTTGCATTTATGACCATTGCAGCGTCCAGTGGTCACATGATCACCATTTTCAACCTTCCCAGACAGCTTTGCATAGATCCAAGCAATCCCTTCCAAGGGTTTGATCATCCCAGCTTCAAACGAAGCACAAATATAACCATTGCAAATCCCTGTGTTGTGTTGTGTTGTGTTGTGTTGTGTTGTGTTGTGTTGGCAATCCATAATCTCCAACCGGCTCTCTGACTTCATCCACACCAGGCTTCCATTTTCAGCCCACTGAGCTTCTTCTGCTAAAACGTCTCTGGAGTTACTCCAAGGAGCAACTAGTTGGTAAATATTGACTGGTTATCTGCCTCTTTTTAACCAAAACTGGTCCGTTAAAGGGTGTTTCGAGTAATTCATCATTAGGAAGGATATATTTGATGGGATTGTGCAAAGAGAGGTCCGGCCTATCAACGGCCCAGGCATCCAGTTAGATGTTTTCTCGTTTACTTGAGCCTTATGGATTGCCAGCTACTTTAACTGGACATCGTGACATGAATTGCCTTGAGTTAAAAATGAAACAGGTGCTTCAGCTGCTGTTGATTGCAATAAAAGAACACGGCGCTCAATCCTGTATCATTGGCATCGCTCAAATGATGGGACCCTGCCAAGGAAGAAATCGGCTCCTGTGGTTGGAACCAACACAGGGGTCCCCTACGCTCATCCAATCAAGGGCCACACTTTCTGCAGATGCCTGGCCCACCACTTCTGCAGCCCTGAACTACAATGTGGGAAATTTTGAATTCGGTGGAAGACTTCAAAAGGTCCACTGAAAGGGCTCTGGGAAAAGAGAGGGGGAGAAAGAAACCATTTGATTATGCAGTTGAATGCCTAGTTAAGGTATTTGCATATCATAGTCTTTTCCTATCCTCTTTAGAATGGATTTTTCTTCTTCTTCTTCTCTTTTTTTGGCTAGGTCGTTAACTTTCCATCTACCCAGGGAAGGAGGGTTTGACATTTCCCCAAATGACAAATTTCACCCAGCTTGAATTGTAAATGTCAGAATACGTCTTAAGAGCAGTGGAATTTGGGGGAGGGGAGGGGGTCTTTCCCTACCAGTTTAGTGCAACGGTAAAAGTCTACAGGAAGGGGTGTGGTGGCTCAGCAGGTAAGACACCAGGCTTGTCAATCGGAAGATCGCAAGTTCGGAGGTTCGAATCCCTAGCCCCGCGTGACGGAGGGAGCTCCCGCACTAGCTCCAGCTCTTGCCAACCTAGCAATTCAAAAGCATGCAAATGCAAGTAGATGAATAGGGACCACTTCGGTGGGAAGGTAACAGCGTTCCGCGTGCGTCATGCTGGCCACATGACCGTGGAAGCGTCTTTGGACAACGCTGGCTCTTTGGCTAACAAACGGAGATGAGCACCGGCCGCTAGAGTCAGACACGACTGCACAAATGTGTGGGGGGAAGCTTTACCTTTAAACATTACACAGAATTCACTTGTGCTTTTACAAGACTCGAGTAAAGCGTAAGCAAAAAGGAATGTGGTGCCATGCCAGGACCTCAACTATCAATAGTGGCCAGACACGAATCTTCACAGAGAGAAAGGAAAAAGCAAGCTTTTGAGCTTCTTCTAACAGTATTGCTCCAGCCAAAGTCTCTTTTGAACACTCAAGAAAGAATCCTATTTTCTTTTGCTTGTGGGCCATGATGGTTGGATTGAAAGGTCCTTTGTACATCTGAATAAAATAAGAATGATCAGAATCCAGCTCTGGCCATTTCCACCGTTAAATGGCTTTGTAGGTTCTCCTGGAGGCTACGGTATGTGGTCCTTTCATCTGCCCCAGGCAAGTTGTGTCTCGAGCATTGAACTTTGCCAGATTTTTCTCTCATCACCACGCATGTTGGCTCCCTCAAGAACAGCAGATGGTTTGGAAACCTCACCCAGATCCTAATGGATTAAAATTCGTTGCACTGCTCTTTCCTCCTCAAATCTTTGCTGCTGGAGGAAAACTTTTGGAGCAGGGAATTGTTTATTATTTATTTATTATTTAAATTTATATCACTGCCCGTCTCCCCCAATTATGTCATTTCTTGGAAGAAACCTGCATTGATGGATGGACGATGGACAACTTAAGACTTCAGAGCATAATATAAACCCTAAATCCAATTAAAGGAAATGCCAAATAACCCCTTTTTAAAACTCTGCTACCTTATATCAGGGAAAATAGAAATACACCTACACAATAGTATTGACTGTTGCTTCCAGATCATTCACATTGGCCTTTCTGACAATCAAGTTCCCTCCTTTAATCTTTGATGGAGAAGAATAAAGTGCTAAGGCTTTGTAAAAGGTAAAGGTAAAGGTAAACATTTGTGCAGTCGTGTCCGACTCTAGGGGCCAGTACTCATCTCCATTTGTTAGCCGAAGAGCCAGCGTTGTCCGAAGACGCTTCCGTGGTCATGTGGCCGGCATGACGCACGCGGAACGCTGTTACCTTCCCACCGAAGTGGTACCTATTAATCTACTTGCATTTGCATGCTTTCGAATTGCTAGGTTGGCAAGAGCTGGGGCAAGTGCGGGAGCTCACTCCGTCACGCGGGGCTAGGGATTCGAACCTCCGAACTTGCGATCCTCCGATCAACAAGCCTGGCGTCTTACCTGCTGAGCCACCACGCCCCTTTGTACATCTTCTAAAACTCCTTTATAAGTCAGACGAGGAAGCCACCCAGGCCAGAGAGGACTAATGAGTCAGAATTTACCCATTCCTATAAATATTGGGGTGAGTAATTCATCAGATAGTTGAATTTTGAAATCATGTCATGGAAGGTTCAGCCAGTCAATAAGTAAGGAAGCAACTGGGGAACCTTATCTTCTCACAACAGGATATGCCTAGACTTAGCTAAGTCCACTGCCACCTAGGGACCAAACCATGGAATGACAATGTCCACCAACCCCTGTCTCTTCTCCCTCCTCCTTAGCTGAACTGAAAAAGAGCATTTTAAAAATTCCATTTTTGTTGCACTAGATGAAAACTCCTTCTGACAGATAAAATGATGCTCTCAGGAGTTAAGATTCCCCCAGGGTGGAAGGAGGAAAAACAAGGGGAAGGAGGGGTAGGCAATTATGAGAACTGCAAGGTTTTGATCAAGAGCAAATATAAGAAAGACATTGCTTGCCATTACATTACAATTTTAGCTCCACCTGCAGAAAATGCTGCGGGGGCTGGAATTCCTGCAAAAGCAAATAGAAAAGGAAGGGTTCAATAAGAAAAAGGAGCCTTTTCAAAATAATAATAAAAAATCCAATTAAAACTATTGACTCTTCATTTAATATGAAAAATGAGAGTTTGGCTTTTTTTTTTTTTAAAAAAAAAAAAGGTATGTAACTTCCTTCTCTCATCATCTGATGATTATTTTTTAAATGACTCCAGGTGGCAAATATAAGAAAGGGGATGGTCATTCTCAATATTAAGAACAGATGCTCATGAATTCTAGAGAAAGAGAAAGTTTGCTACCCCGCTTTTCTCCAACACATGAATGTGCTGATTTACTGAGACCTCACAGCAAAACATTTTGAGAGCACCCTTAACACATTGTTTCTCACAATTTATGGAAAGAGACTGATGGAGAAACTCCTCAACAGAAGTATAAACCTTGAGTACAAATGGGAACCCAGTGGGCATATTTCAGGGCAAAATCTCTTCCATAAATCCAAGGGTGAAGTTCAACAGTGCCACCAAGGAGCTGGTAGTGGGCCTTCCTGTTGAGCTTCATTAGAGTGGACAAAGCCAAAAAATATGGTGGTCATTGGTCTGCGGACATCAGAGCAAGCATGTTAGAGGGAAGGAATCACCAAGTTCACTTGAAGTTTCTTTTGTCTACTATAAAAGGTAAAGGTAAAGGTCCCCCCCCCCCCCGCACATTGGTGCAGTCGTGTCCGACTCTAGGGGCCGGTGCTCATCTCCGTTTGTTAGCCAAAGAGCCAGCGTTGTCCGAAGACGCTTCCACGGTCATGTGGCCGCATGACACGCGCGGAACGCTGTTACCTACCCACCGAAGTGGTACCTATTAATCTACTTGCATTTGCATGCTTTCAAATTGCTAGGTTGGCAAGAGCTGGAGCTAGGGCAGGAGCTCACTCTGCACGCAGGGCTAGGGATTCGAACCTCCGAACTTGCAATCTTCCAATCAACAAGCCTGGCGTCTTACCCGCTGAGCCACCACGCCCCTTTGTCTACTATATACCCACACAAATAATCCATCTTCACACAGTACAAACACATCTGCAGGGTCAATGCAGATCAGATCAAGTCAGAAATGGAGGACCATTGGGACTTCCGGGGGAGGCATGGTGAACTGGAGACGTCTCCGAGAGACCTATTGTCTCACGGCAAAGACCTATTTTTCTACAACAAGTGGGAGGCAGGTTAGCTAAGAAAGAGTAACTGACCTAAATAACATTATTTGTTTTCAAATAATAGTAATAATAATAATGCAATTATATATTTCCTTTAAGACTTTCTAAAGAAGAAATAAATGTATATCTTTGTGATGGAAGAAAGAAAGAAAGAAAGAAAGAAAGAAAGAAAGAAAGAAAGAAAGAAAGAAAGAAAGAAAGAAAGAAAGAAAGAAGGAAGGAAGGAAGGAAGGAAGGAAGGAAGGAAGGAAGGAAGGAAGGAAGGAAGGAGGGAGGGAGGGAAGGAGGGAGGGAAGGAAGAGAGAGAGAGTGAAATAGGAGGAGGAGGAGGAGGGGGTGGGAAAGAAGGAAGGAAGGAAGGAAGGAAGGAAGGAAGGAAGGAAGGAAGCAAGGAAGGAAGCAAGGAAGGACGGACCATTGTGGGATCAAAACTTTTTGGACAGCTGCCAATGATGGGACAATAATACAAATAGTATAGGGCCAAGATTTTTACTTTTCCAGAAGAGAGTTGAGGGTTTAAATTTTTTAAACTATGTGAAGTCTAATAGAGGGTGCACATTACATGTGATGAGGTCTGATCCTCACTTGAAAGTGTTAGGTAATCTTGCCACCAAGATTGGGCCAGTGAGGCGGTGAACTTCCCACTGCGCTACACCAGCCGGTCTTCAACGTGCTGGCAATTTGAGTCTGGGTGGCCCTTCAAAATGAGATTCTCCTTCTACACGTAAAGGGGATAGAACAAATTTTGCCACCCTTTCTCATCTCACACTGCTGTCAGAGATAATCTGCTTCCCAGCCCTGTTGTCAATGTGTTACTGTCAGCTCAAGTAAATATGAAACCATCTTGATTCCAGCTGGGAGAACTTGTTATGTCTTTAGATTATTCTAAAAAAAAAATTAAAAGTCAGTAAACAGCCAACAATGTGGCAATTATATAAGCCCACCTTCTAAAATGGCTGTGGTCCCAGCTCAGCATCCATACCTATAATCATGTTGTAATGCAGGATGTGATTATCTGCTGTCAATAGAAACTCAGCATTAGCTGAGTCAAAATGCATTTAACTCAACCAGGGAAGTTATTGTTCTGAGGCCAAAATGTCTCCAGTTCATATCTGAGCTCCCGTTTCTTTTCCTATATATGTAGGATATTAATTCTCCGCCTCAGAGTAGCAAACCCTTCTGGCATTCTTGGATGAAAGAACAGTATATCTGTGGAGGGTTCCCTTGGCATATCTTTTCATTCCAGCAATGGCCAAACAAAACATTACGGCCTGAGCTTTAATTCCCAGACTAATCCAATAACGAATGGAGAGTTTCTTGCCCTCTACCAATTTTCATTTTGGGGTGCGCTGAAGTTTGCACTTTACCATTTATCCAGGAACCACCATTATTTTCTTGGTGGCCTGCTCCATCAAACAGGCAGAGAAGGCCATCCAGCAAGAAAAGAAGACAATCTGAACATGAATAGTAGGTGCTCTGAATGAGAAGACAGTGCTTTACAGGGCTTGGTCCCTTCTGTTCAGTCACCAGTTGCTTTGGTACCCTGAGTTTTCACACCAACCTTTGATGCAGAGTTCCAAGAACTCCAAAGGTAGAAATAATCAAAGGCTTCCTAGATATTCTTCTCTGAAATAGCAATTGAAGTGGATGCTTCTATGGATTGAGAGCCCCAGGAGACTGTGAAGTCTTAGTCCCGATTTACAAAGGAATTACACTTCCATCTCTTTAGGCCCATAGACCTCACTCAAACTATCCAGGAGGACATTCCCACCTGTAGCCGGCACCAATTTACTTTATACTCCAGAAGGGAATTTCAAACATCTGAACACAGGGTTCTAAGACAAGGCAGCAAGAAGTTTTGGAATAGAGATGTTATCTTGCCCTTCAAATCAATGGAATTCACCCCTCAACTGATATAAATAGTTTATATTCAGAGTTCCTAAAATCCAAAGTATGCGGGGAAAGAGTCAGCAAACTCTATAAAACATGAAGAAAGCTTTCACAGTGTTCCTGGAACCATGTAATTATGTTTGACCAAACCGTTAGGCTGAAGATACACTACACCACGCCCCAAAGCCTGTTGGATCCAAAGAGAAGCACAATGATGGTTTGATGGTTGTATATATACAATATACAAACAACTCACACAATAGATGTGCTAATCCCACACATGACAGCACCACACCCCCTAATCACCACAAAAAACCCTCTCCCAATCTCTTGCAAATGACCTCTCAGCAGCTATAAACACCAGCAGGAACACACACCCTCCACTTGGGCACAGAGAGAATCTTCTAGCTGTGCTCCTGTCCTCTGAGGATGCCAGCCACAGCGACTGGCAAAACGTTAGGAACCAAAACTGCCAGAACACGGCCACACAGCCCAGAAAACCCACAACAACCATCGGATTCCGGCCATGAAAGCCTTCGACTATACACAATGATGGTTTGTTTGTTTGTTTGTTTGTTTGTTTGTTTATGTATTGAGGATTGTTTCTTTGTCTTCCTTTGGGGAAGTTGAGGTTGCAACAGTAACTAAATCGAAGCAATAAAGCCGCCATAGAGCCAAACACTGAAACTCATGTGGTGATTTATGTTAACTTTGTTCATACTTCAAAACTTTGGAGAAATGTATCATCTTCATCATTGGCTTTTATCTCAGGCCAACTGTGGGGAAATTACCTCCCGCTGTCAATTTATAAAATATTCCCTCGGGGTTATTTTTTTTATCGCCCAGAGATGATCGTGATTGCAATTGTGCTAGTGCTGGGTTCAGTTAACTGCTGCCTGCCTTCCCTGAGAATTATATCAAGGAAGGTTACGAACGAGGACACCAAGCATGGGGAAAATTTCCCCGCATGCCACAGCCTTCAGCTTATTTCATTTCTGCAAAAGAAAAGAGTGCTTTTAAAAAATCAGTATTTTTAATGAACCAATATTTATGACTTGCTTTTTAAAGAACATACACGCTGCCCTTAAAGCAAAATACTAGTAGAAAAAGGAGTTCTTGAAAAAGATTAAGATAACTGCACCAAGGTAAAATAAATCCTAAAAACAGCATTTTAAAAGCACGCCGTAAACTGGAGAATTGCAACAGTTTCCAGACAGCAGAAATTAAAAAGGGAAAATAAGGTTAATTAAACGTCTCCACTGAAGCATAACAGAAGGTTAACATTAACAGAATTGAGAGAATAATAATAATACCTTCACCTAGAGCAGGAAAAGAACCCCAATAATATATAAACCAGGAGTGCCATTTTGGGGAGAGTATTCTAGTTCTGCGTGGGGCACTACTGGAAAATCCTTTTCCCAATAATACTTCAATGTGAGACGACATCCAGAGAAGAATCTTTGAAGATCATCCTAACTAAGATATGAATATATAGGAATAACATGGTTACGCAAAGGGTGTATAAGTTGTGGAGCAAATTATATTAGCCTTTTTTTTCCTTTACTAATTAGTCTCCACTTATTTTCAGAGTCGTTGCATCTTTAGGATTCCATGTGTTTCCTTGAACCCTGAGAAGAAAGGACAATTTCAGATGCATAATGAATTTTAAGAAGCCTCCATTGAAAATCAGCTGCAATCAAACATCACATGGTTGTTTCCTTGTTAATAATAGCTATACCTCTTGAATTTGAAGATAGATGGAAATGGACTTCATTTTTTTTCCTAACAAGACCTTAGCTAACACCAGACACATTGTTTTATAAATAGTATGGAAATGACTTTTAATGAATATAGTAGAAATTGAAAGGGACCCCATAATTTATGGAAGTGGTTCGGTTGTAGCCCAAACTTTCTTGGATCATTGAAGACTCCATTACAGTAAAGGGGTAAAGAGGAGGAAGTGATGTGGTGTATGTTATGAGATCTTTTTGACATCATCCTAGTGTCCATCAGACATCTATCTATTATCTTCTACTACAAACTATTTCATCTCTCATTAAATCCTCATATTTTTAGGACTGGTTTCCCCAGAAATTAGATTCAAGGGATCATTAATGTACAAAATTCAGGCAAAATTCAAGAGCTCAGCTGAAACATTTCCCAAGTTTTCTGCCCCATGCCCCAGTAAGCATATGAATGGAAGACATTTTGGGGGTCTTTTAAGAAAACCAAACATGGGGAAATATGAAATTCAACATCAGCCATGGACCCTCTAAGCACCACACGCCGAGAGGGTGTCATTATGAACAAAGGCCCTTATTGAAGGGACATTCTGTTTATGTTTTTCATAGAGATAGACATCTTGTTGGCTTTTGCAGGACACAAGACACGCCCATTGTATCTTCTAGCTGAGCACGGTCAACAGGGTTCTAGACAGGAGCCTACCCAGGCTGTCCTATTAGGGATGAACCCAGGCTTTTCAGGATGCAAAGCAAATGTATTACCATGATGTTGGCCCCTTCCCTAAACAGGATGCCACAAGAGATGGGTGTATATATGCTCTTCACCCAGTAGGTTCTAGTGACATGGCTGGGGAAATTTGGACCTGGGTTGCTTCCAAGCCTTCTCTCTCCAAAGCCTAACCAGAATGCATTTCCCACCTCCCCTCTAGTTTTGACTGGCAATTTTCAAAGTGGAGCCTTCATTGTTTGGGGGCCTGGAGGACTGTTCTGCTCTGTGGTGCAAAACACAACGCTTTGGCAGCTCTCGATGCAGAGCGCGCCATCCTCCTCGCTGTGTTCCTGTGTAGCTGTCAGCCAGCTGGAGACACTCGGCACAGACGCTGAGAACAATGTCTTCTAAACCCAAAGCAAAGAAAAGGATTAAGTTCAGGGAGCACTCAAATTGCTGCTCTGTTCTGCTCTTGCCACCTCCACAGCTTCTGTGGGAGAGAGCCAGCTCCCTGGCTTTCAGCAAAAGAAAAGAAATGGATCAGAGCCAGATAAAAGGTGGAATTTAGATCCCCTATCTAAGTCGTGGGGGGGGGGAAGCTTAAGCATTTTCAGAAGATGGGCATGGAAATTTCAGGGACAGCTTAACACTAGGGTAGGCTATATGGATCAGGATTCTTGATAGTGGCTGGTGGAAGTAGCTCTCCAGATTTCCAAGAAGAGTTTTCTCCCACCCTGTTCTGTAATCCAAGGGTTGTCTACTTGTAATCTATTGCTCAGCTTCTCACCAATTCTGCTCATAGGCTAATTGTCAGCCTTGCGGGGTAAACCGGATAGGAACCACAACCAGATGAGCTAATTCTACTTTATTGTAAAGCTACATTGACAGAATCTTGCAAGTCTGAAAGTACAATTCTCCCCTTGTCTCCTTTACAGCCCAAGAAGCTAGGGAGGGTCCCTTCTGAGCCTCTTGCCCCACCCACTATCCAGCTGTGGGCTAAGCTGTCTCTTATCTGACCGTTCCCTTGGCAGCATCTCTTGACCCAGTCTCCCAAGGTCTTTCCCACATACCATCACACTAATATAGTTAGCCAGCTTACTAAATACTTATAGCACAGAGGACTGTTGCTTTTCACCCCATGTAGAAAATACACGTTTTCATGAGTGTATTCTACCATGGGTTTAACTCGAGAACAGTGACAGCGATAGCTTCTACAATCCTTCAGGGTTGAATATCACCAAAGTTAAAACCAATTCAACTGTTCACATTTGATAGCCCACCTAATGATTTGCTTCCCAAAAGGTATTATCAGCAGGAACCTGACGTGGAATAGCCAAAGTTAGAAAGACTGGCTTTAAAGCTATATATTTGAAGGAAATTTAGATTCTGATAAACATCAAGGCCAGGAGAGTTTCAGTAAAATTGGAGAGTTTTCTCTGAGAAGGCCTAGAGGGATTTAGCTAACGTTGTGCTGGAGGGAATGTTGGGGGTTCCTTTTTGGAGAACATTTTGTTGAGTTTCTGTTGAAGCTCTTCTAGGTATTGATAGTGCTTCCTACATTTCTCGGAAGATCTCTGTACATTTTTGACACCTACATGAAATCTGAAGGAAGCATGAATATTATTCCTCAGGCAAAATTCCAAATAATATTCAGGTAAGCTATAAGGATAGGAGTGAAATTAAAGTTCTCGTGTGTGTACGTTTGTGTGTGTACATGTGTGTGTGCATGAGAGAGAGAGGGAGAGAGAGAGAGAGAGAGAGAGAGAGAGAAGGGGAGGGGAGGGGAGGGGAGGGGAGGGGAGGGGAGGGGAGGGGAGAGATTTATTATTCCCACCGGTTGTCTCCCAATGTCACCTTCAATTTCATGTCTGAACCAAATTTGAAGGTTCAGCTCTTCTTACAGCCACAAAAACTCTCTTGCACACATACCCGCTGGAAAATCAGAGAAGCAATGAAATTTAAGGTTTGAAAACTTTCTTATGTGGGGCAGAACTTCACACCTGAATATGGAAACATTTACATAAAGAGAGAGAGAGAATATCCAAATGGCTTAGCATCTCATGCTGCCATGTTTTGTATTCTCCTAGTCCTGCTTCCCTGCAAAGTTCCATCTGTCATCATTCCTTAAATGCTTCTTAATTTTAATTTCTTTTAAAGAGTTAAATTCATGAAACAATGGCTGTGTGGCAAGCAGAGAAGGTACCGCTTAGGAAGATTAACAGGGCTGGATAGGAGATTCTTATCTTTGCAGCAATGAGCATTGTCACAATCCCAAGGAACCCAGGCAATGGAAGGCACTGTCATGCCTCACTCATGAGCAAGAACATGTCTCCCATGTGATAATCCTGCTATACATTTCCTTTAATGATGGGTGGGCAAGGATAATACTGTTAATTTTTCATCATGAACACTTAGCAGGTTCAAATATTGTTGCAATCCTTCAACCCACAAAGGATTGCTACTCCGGGCTTGAAAATTGGAGGTGGCAGAGAAAGAGGAAGGAGGAGGAGGAGAGAGTGCTCATAATTAATCTCATTTATTACTCATTAATAATCTTGAATCATTTCTAAAACAAAGGGCTATCCTTCTACATCGCGTCAAAGCCAGCCTACTGGAGTCTCATAACAAAGTAGACTAATTGAATCACAGATTTGGAAGGGGCCATCTAGACAACAATCCCATCTTCAGCACAAGGGTCCAAATGCATGAACACATTCAATGAAGGGACCTCATTAACTCCATAAGTAACAGAGACCATTGGTCCAATTGTCCTCGCTCAAAGGAAGTTGTTCTATCAGATCCAGGCCTATATTCTATACTAGTGTTTTTTAGCCTTGGCAGCTTGAAGATGTGTGGATGTCATCCTGGCTGGGGAATTCTGGAAGTTGAAGTCCACACACCTTCAAGCTGCCAAGGTTGAGAAACACTGTGATAGACCATAGGCGTGAAGAATACTCCAACTTCTTCTGGCTTTTCAAAGCTACATGAACCCAGTTCACTTTGTCTTTCCTTGTATGATTTAGTTTCCAACCCCATCATCATCCTTTCACTTTTCTGAGTCCGTTCCACTTTGTCTGCCATCCAAGTCTTCCCAAAGTTTTAATGTTCTTCACCTGTTTTCGATGCAGTGCATGGGCTCTAATTCTTCTGAAAAGAATTGAGAATCACAGAGTGATGTTTCCCTATTCACCATAACAAGACTTTGATGTATATGGATCACATATAACAAAAGACTAGTACCAATCGAAGAGACTAGTTTCATCACACCCTGCCCCTGTTGTATCTTCTTCTGGAGGGTCAACATGGATGAGCCAACCAAAGAAGACATATCCCTCTTCGTCTTACCCTAATGGCTTTTGAAAGAGCCAAAGGGAAATTGGAAAAGTTCACTGATTGAACCACTTGGAAAAGTTGTCCCCCTCTTCCTCTCCTGTCTTGGTTTAAATAAATTGCAAAGGGGATTATAATAAGTCACAAACAAATCATCAAGCGCTCCTCATCACTTGAAACAGTCTCTTTCATTACTCATCTACTCAAGATCAATTACTCTCTGCCACAGTTGAGTTGCCACTCGTTTGCTTTCGCTCAATGCTTGCCTAGGGCAGTGGGAAGGCGGGCAATTTGCATGTGTTCCCAGGAATCACATGACTTCCCGGATTGGTAGAAAGTATTCCATCATACTGACATGCTTTGATTTTAATTCCATCCTACCTGTCTTACCTGATGGAACTTCACACACCATTCCTTCTTAAACCAGCCCTTTGAGGTAGGCTAGGTCAGGAAACAGGAATCACTTGGATTCTGGGAATGTTCTTTAATGCTTTAGAGAAAATAATGATCAATCATTATTGATCAATCAATCCCTCTCTTCACTTCAACTTATACCTAATACAATCAAGGCAGAGTTGTTTTGAGTATCTTTCTCATGCTTCCTATGTTCCCTGGACTGAGATATCTTTTCTGCAATAGCTTGGCATTCTCTGGTCAAGCCCACATCCCATCACACATTGCTTCAGTATGATCAATGCCTCTTGTACCTACAGAGGGTGCCACAGCAAGACACGCTGCTAGTCATTATGATGCCACAAAATTCCGTCAAGCATTTGTTGCAACATAATAATTTAATCTCTCTGCACCAACCGTTACAGATTCTCACCTGAGAAACGCCATGATCACACTAAGTATTGTCTGACAACCGGTAGTGTTCTAGGGCAAATCATAGCATTTACCTTGTCAGGTAGAAATCAGGGAAACTTTGACATTTTCCTCTGTGGTCATCAACTCCCATTAGTTCTGCATTTATTCCCCCATGAAGGTTTTCAGCAATGAGGGTGTAAGACATTGTCTCAGTAGACCGGACCCTTTAGCTGCTGGACAAGCATTGAAGAGATGAAACCAATTAGCAGGCATAAATAAATGACTTCAGACTGCAAAAACAATGAAACTAGAGAGCAGAATGGGGACCAGGATGCTGATTAAACCAGCAAGTGCAAAGAAGCAGAGAATCATGTTGAATTTCTTGAAGTGGTGGAAAACAGTGTGTATTCCTCAGAGCACTGCATCCAAAGCAAGATGGACCACTACTAATTGCTGTTTAATCACTGTGTTATAGTAATTATAATGTTTGCTTCCTACTCTATAGTTTATTACTCTGGGCTGGCAAAAAAGAAGAAGAAAAGCTTAATGCTGGCATATAATTTGTGGAGTCAGTGTTAATTTATGGAGCTCTTTCTGGGATATACCTTTGTTTTCTGCTGCAGAAACTTCCATTTTTCCCCCTTCTTCCTACTACTTCCATCTATACCATCATCTCTCCCTAATAAAATACAACTTCCATGTTTAGGAAAGATTATGTCTTTTTCAAGAGATATATACTACTAGAAACAGCAAGGATGAACCATCACAGAATGCATAATTTTGGGGTGATTCTGTAACATTGCTTTTCCAAATCTCTCCCTGATGTTGAAGTTTTGAACTACCTCTGTGGGATATGACCACCATGAGGTCTGGTGGTCCAGGGTCTGTTTAGCTCACTGCAGCAGAAATGGAAAATGTGGGATCATGAGGGCATAATAGCAAGTTTTTTTCCAATTCTTTTTTCTCTTCACTGATATTAGAGTCTCAGCTGAAATAGGATTCCGATTTCTTGTTTGGGCACAAGGCACTTTGCTGGTCAAGGTCCACCCTAAACTAAAATCCAGAGAGTCCTTCCAAGAAAGTAGGGAATTCTAGAGATTGTCCCATTCCCATGGAAGGTGATGAAGAACATCTAAAAGAATGCAAGCAAGGAGCCTCAATCCAAAAAGATCTTGTTTGACCTCCCCAATCATCTCTTTAATGCAGTGTTTCTCAACCTTGGCAACTTCAAGCTGTGTGGACTTCAACTCCCAGAATTCCCCAGCCAGCAGGGCTGGCTGAGGAATTCTGGGAGTTGAAGTCCACACAGCTTGAAGTTGCCAAGGTTGAGAAACACTGCTTTAACCTAACCCAGACCCAGTTAAATTCTCTCATCCTGTGACTTCACATCAACTAGGCCAGGGAGTTCTACTTATGAAAAGTTTCCTCTTCTTTTCTTCAGGATTGAAGGCTCAAATTTTGGCCGCCTTGAACCAGCAGATTGTGAGAAAACACATCTTTCAGGACTCTTCCACCAACTGGGTTATGAGACCTCTGCACCAAAGTGAATCATCTCACTTCCACTTCTGCCTGAACCATGGGTGATTATTAATTTTGTTTTCCCAGACAATGCGCCCACTTGTAAAAAAGGGAAGAGTCTGCTATTGTAAAGGGTCTCCCAAATATGTCATCCGAATCTGTTCCCCTGACAAGCGATACGCTATTGCTGTCTATTTATATCTAATCTGAATGCCTCCATGTTTTGAAGAGATGGGTTGAACCTTAGACTGTCAGCAAAAGTTTCATTGTCCCTCTTGTGATGTGATGAGTCAAAATGAGTTCATTCTCAACTTGTCAGAAGAATCTCATTAATGGAAATGGAGAAGGAAGCAGGCAGAGGGAAGGCGCGAGAAAAGCTGAAACCATAGATCTGAAACTTTGGAGTCAGCCATAATCAGGGTGGTCTACAACTTTCTTTCTTGGAGCTGGACAGGTTCTTCTTGGCTTGGGCCTAAAGCAAATTGGAAATGAACACAGCAATGGAATCTGGAGAGTCAAGAATAATGTGCCTGAAGCTAACTGCGTTGCATCCATTTATGACTGCAATTATTGTCCTGACTTCGAGTGAAGGAACACGCTGAGACTTGGTGTACAGGCTCTAGTGTTTCATTGTTCTACTCTGCTAGACAGAATCCAGCTAAACTGAAATGAACTAGTAATGCTCAGAGAAAGGGCCCAAGAAATTAGGGCGGTGCCATCTTCAGCCTCTTACGATGAAAGCAAAGCGATTCAGTACTGCGCATGCGTTTATCCCCCTGGAGGGAGCCCCCTCCTTCTTCACCAGTTATCTCCCTGACAATTATGTTCCTCTTTATTATAGGATCCACTAGCATTGGTTGATTATAGAAGTGCACTGAAAAATTTTCTTCTGGAGTTCTCCCACATGCACACCAAGTCTCATGCCATTTGAGAATGCACCTTCATTGGTTTTTTTTCCCCAAAGAAGAGAATGCTGGAAGAATTCTTCAAGGGGGAATGAAGTGTTGTTTGTTTGTTTGTTTGTTTATTTAATATATCACATTTATATCACCACCCATCTCCCCCACAAGGAGAGACCCTGGGCGGTTCACAATAAAACAATCAATTTTTGCACATATTTAGTGATGCGGTGGACCAGGAGGGAGCGTGCATGAGCATCCAGGTTCTCACTTGACTATTTTCCTCTCTCCAGCCCTATGAAGCCTCCTTGGTTAGCTATATTTCTATTAAATCCAAGGAAAAACCATTTGAGAGGACACCTCCCAGGGGTTTCTTCAGTAGCCATGGCAAGAGAGACACCTACCCTTGAAAAAATAGTCAGAGAAGTTCTCCTTCCCTTGGAGAAATGTAGATAAATTGTCCACCCAGTGAACCCGTGAACTTTGCTGCCTGACATATATATGGAGGTAGTTAGCTTCATGCTCTTGACCTCCTCGGCTCAACAAAATGAGATCACGCCAAGCAGCGTTTGCTTTCAGGCCCCACGTTGCTAATAAAAGCAGACTTTGATGGGAAGTTGTCCTCCTTATGGCCAAGCCGGTATATTAGATGAAAGTTTGGCCTTGCTGATAGATGTTAAGCCAATACATCAGCCGCCAGCGCTGAGTGATGGGTCCGAAGGGCTGGCGTTGAGAATCGTAGGGGCCATCTTGCTCGCAAGAAGATTGCTGCAACCTGCAGACAGATCACCTTGCTTGCCCTGTGCAGTGAGCACACCGTTTTTAATCTGAAGACCTTCCCATTACTCACAGCTGTTACACTGCTTTCACCTCTTTATGGCAGGCAACTTGATCACTTGTGGCTTATCCTCATTTTAGGGGTAGTGGGGAGGGTCATTGTCTAGGATGTTTTTGGCTTAGGATTTGTAGCTTTGTCTACTAATCAACTGATCAACCAATGGACCAACATAAAGTGCGGATCAGGGGACAAAATGTATCCATCTTACAAGGTTGAGATGTATTTTGACTCATTTCCTAAAAAAAACTTATTTTCTGGCTCAGAAGATAAGATATGTTTATGGTATGTATATGCTGGTTGGACACAGCAAGCAGCTTGGTCAAAATTCTTCCATTGTTAGTTTCTTCCTTTGGACCAGGTCTCCCCTGGTTAGCCAAATAACATCCCAGGTAGTATTTGGGGAAAGACCCTTTTCAAGCCACACCTTTCAGGTTCTAACCCAAATTAGGGTGCTAATTTTGGGGGGTGGAGGAAGCCAATTGTTCAGCAATATAGCACGCCCTTCCTCTGTAGAAAGCACCAAATTTAATCCATGGCACCCCTAGTTGATAGGATCTGTTAGGAGGGATGGGAAAAAGGTTGGGGGAAATGGGAAATGCCTCCATTACCCAAGATCCTGGAAGCAGCTTCAGTTGAGAGGAGTCATTTCAGATTGTAATGGTACATGGGAATGACCTTGGGAGATGGAGGGAAGAGATGCTGCCTAGGGAACAGTCAGATAAGAGACAGCATAGCCCGCCACTGCATAACAGGAAGAGAAAGAAACTCAGAAAGGAACCTTCCTAACTTATCAGGTTGTAAAAGAGACAATGGGAGATTTGTACTTTCAGACTTGCAAGCTTCTGTTAATGTAGCCTTACAATAAAGTAGGATTAGCTCATCTGGTCATGTTTTCTGTCTGGTCGGCCTGGGAAGGCTCACACAGAGAAAGCATTTTGCTTTGTCGACAGCAGCTTCCTGCAACTGAAGCACGTCACATTCTGTTGTTCATGATGTGCCAGGTTTGCAATGGGACCATAGGCTTCCTTGACACCTATCCAGGGATAAATGGGAGCTCAGAATTACAGAATGCAGGTGGGGAAGTTATAATTGTGTGTGCAGCCCTCCCTGCAGGCTGAAAGCTAGCAAATGACTGGGAGTGTGAATGGTTTGGAATATATCTTAATATAGGAAGGAAAGAGGAGAAACAGCCATTTTTGACAACTAGCAATCGATTTCTGAAGTGGAGAGATGATTTATTTCTTCCCTCCTACTTTTCTTGTAGGAGTTTTCTCCTACAAGGAACTTTTGTTAGAAAATAGATGTGATTTTAACGTAACCCATTCCACTAGTTTATCTGATCCCCTAAGAGAAGCTGATGTTCATCATTTCCTCCATTAGTAGGTCCCAACTGTAAGAGTTTGGAACAGTGAATTGAGGATGTTTTTTCCGTCATACTGGATTATGATCTGAGTGTGAAGAATTTTAATTTCGGGAGGGGGGCTGTAAGCAAGAATTTGGATTTGCAGTACTTCAAATTAAATGTGGTGATCCCGGGTCCATTATTGATCTGGGTCTCTACATTTCCGAGAGCAGAATCTTCTACTTTACATGAAGGAGAAGGTGCTCTCATCTGATGAACTTCTTGATTTCTTCAAATAAATTGGTCAACTGGGCCCTACTTGTAGTAAAGAGGAAGGAAAACTGGCATGCTGGAGATGATAGGCTTCCAAAATAACCCAGAACATACTTATCCTCTGAACGTGTGAAACCTGTCTCAACAAGGGTTCAATTCATGAGTCAGGTTCTGATCCAACACTGGTTGACCATGGGCTAATTGTTCGGTACAAGCTTATTTCACAGGGTTATTAATGGAATAGCTTCTCCAGAGCAGGAAAGGAAAATGTGGATGACCTGAGCAAGAAATGTGGGATAAAAATGTTGTAAATTATATGAATGGCACTACCCTTGGTCCCTGACCTTTTAAGCTTTCTATACTAGGCGTCTTCCCAGCCATCTTATTTTCTCTGCCTTTTGGCTACCAACTTCCCCCTGCTGATTTGAGAAAACAAAGAAGCAAAGCCTAATATTTTCAGACAACCACCCCCATAATCCCAGTACAGTGTGTGTGTAGTCCCCCTATAAAATATTAGGGGGTTGTGGGTTATTTTTTTCATTGTATCTTAGGAAGATATTTTGACATCGGGAAACAGGGATTAGTCAAGAGGAAAAGCGAGGCCAGTGCTTTGTTTCATAACATTAGCAGTGATAAACATTAAAAAATAAATAAAAACTGGTGGCCTGAAGCATTTCTCTTCTATTTTCCTTTACCCCTTTTGTGCTAATTGTTTGTGTGTGGGGGGGGATGTTTTTCAGTTTAACTCTCCTGCTCAATGGACTGGTTCCGATTTTACAGGTCACTCAACCATAACTCTGTCAGACTGCCTGTTTTTCTTATTGACCAACGGGGAGAAAATGCACAGGGGATTCTTACAGTATCTCCAATAGGCCTGGCTTGATTTTTGCAGCAAAACTGGCACGCAAAATCCCCTGTGCCCCCTTGGTTTCCATGCAGAAGGCAAGCCGGTGACAGTGCCCTCCTCTCTGATCTGAAATTGCATGTGATGGTTTAGATGGGATCCGTTTTCTCCAGGAAAGCTCTGTGATGCTGTCTTGGCTGGCAAGGAGAGAAGAACCTCACTATGGTACCTTCAAGCATCCTATGACTTTGCCCATGGGGATCTATGCACATTTTTGGTGCTCCCACTTCCCCATCATCTCCATTTTTCCCCTCATACAGTACACATTGACTCTGCCAGTGTCATCTTATCCCTCCGGATCATATATTCTTGTGATTAAGGCTAGGAGAAGTATCCCTGCTTCACCCGGAGGCCTTGCTTCAGTCCAGAGCATCGACATGATTTGGAGCAGGGCCTGAGTTTGGAAAACAGAATCACTCTCTTCTGGTACTTTGAATCAAAGCATCCAAGTGAGCAGATTCAATTCAATTAGCTCTTCCCCTGTGGTGGACAGCGGCTGTCTTTTAGCCCCTTCCAGTCTGACACGGCACCTCCTTTCAAGGGGGAAGTCAATCCAAAGTTCATTGTGTCAGCCCAGTCCTACCTGTAACAGACAAGGTGGATCCATCTTGATATTTGTATTTATAGTTTACGGTGAATAAAAGAAAACAGAGCAGGCAGGGGACATTGATTCAGAATCATAAACATCCCAGGAGGCCAAGAATATTGAAAGCATCGATGGGCGATGAAGCTTCTCGCTCCTCCGAAAACCTCAGCAAAATTCATCATAGTGATCGTAATTTTATTGGCACAGGAAGTAGAGGAAGAAACAGGCATGTTTCTCATTGTACCCCAATTGCTTATAAGATCTTTATGTAAACGCACCTGATTTCCCCTCCTTTCAGTTCCCCCCACCCTCCACTCTAATCCAAGACTGAATTAAACTGCACTTCGAAAGCTCGGCATGAAGCGATCGACTGGAGATGAAACTCATTTTCCATGGAGGGTCGATGAGATTCCCATCCTAAAAGTTGAGGTGTGTCTCCCCTTTTCTGAATAGAGTGGTATCTGCTTCCAAGATGGGTTTTGTTCGGTGGAGGGTTTCGTAGGTCTTTTAATAGAGCAGTAGCTCCGCATCTGTCCACAGGCTCCAGTAAAGCTGTGATACGTAGACCAGCATTTTTATTTATAGCTTTAAAATATCCTTTAAAAAAAAACAGCAAGAAAACAAAAGCCCAGTCACATTCATTAATGTTTCACTTCGGGTTCCCCGCTGCGTTGTGGCTAATTAGCAAATGCTTGTCATATTTTGAGGGTTGGAACGTTCATTCATTGAAAGTTATCTCCAGAAATCAGGAGGTTCCCTTTGTTACTTGTTCAACTTCCTCCCACCCACCACCCACTCCTTCCTTCCATGGCCACTTACACACTTTGGAAACTAAGTACTGTTTTACCCACATCTGCTACACTACAAAGTTTTAGGATCTTCAAAGTCACATCCAGAATCCTAGGGGACCAGGGCCGCCAATGGTTCTGTCTTTTGATACACACTCTAAATACACTTGGATATACTTCAGTACTATTTTTTTCCCTTTAAAAATGATAAATACCCTGTCTCAATTCCCATCCATTTTCTGTGCTGTAGAGCCTAAATTCTGTTTGCTGGGCTATGGATCATTTCTTGTGAAGACCCCAGCTGTACCACCCAAATGCAATCCTGTTGTCTTGCTGTGAATGTCTTCTGGGCGTAATTTCCATATCTCTGCTATTTGAATGTGAATCTGGGGTCATTCTGCAGTCCGAGGCCAAATTTTTGGGCAAAAGGACCCCTCAAGAAATGAAAGCTCTGCTTCTCCCATTTGGCTCTGTTTTGATGTACTAAGAGGGCTGGATCCAAAAGTAAAACCTGAGATAGAGTTGGGGAAAGGCGTTTTAAATAGCAAAGTATCAACAACCTCATTCTGATTTCTAGATATATATTTTTCAGTATCCTTAAACTGTTCTCCTTTTAACTCCATAAGTAATAAAAAGGTAAAGGTTCCCCCCGCACATTTGTGCAGTCGTGTCCGACTCTAGGGGCCGGTGCTCATCTCCGTTTGTTAGCTGAAGAGTCAGCGTTGTCCGAAGACAACGGTCATGTGGCCGGCATGACGCACACGGAACGCTGTTACCATCCCACCGAAGTGGTACCTATTCATTTGCATGCTTTCAAATTGCTAGGTTGGCAAGAGCTGGGGCGAGTGCGGGAGCTCACTCCACACACAGGGCTAGGGATTCGAACCTCCGAACTTGCGACCTTCCGATCGACAAACCTGGCGTCTTACCCGCTGAGCCACCACGCCCCTTAATTACCATAAGTAATAAACCACCCCAAAAAGCATTTTGAGGTATCATTCCTGGGGTCACCTCTTTTTGGAGAAGAAAGCTTTCAGTTTAGCTTCTTTTCAAGGCTTTGCTTTTTTTAAAAAAGTCCCCATAATATCAATGTTGCAATGGCTTTCCCGCAGCCTTGCCAGTAGGGATGTCTGTTGGAGGAATCAAAAAAGTCAAGATGGTGGCCACCACCATGGGATTCCTGCCCCTTTGCACATAAAAAAGAGGCAGGGTTTCCATTGCATGATTCGGTCACCATCTTGACGTTTTTCACCCTCTCCCTGCAGACTCCCCCACTTGCAACTCTAGCTCACTCTTGAAGTATGGTGACCCTCAGAATTCCCAACAAACAGACCTGCAGACCAAGCCAAACGTAACATCCCAACGAACACAGAGAACATCCGATTGCAAAAGTTGGTTTTATTCATAATCTGCAGGCTTCTCAGAAGGTTTTTGAAATGGAGTTAAACCAATCCGGTCAACTCTCTGCCCCTACTTCATAATAAACTCCTTACCCTGGAGTTAACTTTGGTGATTGAGTGGCTGAAGATTGTTAGAATGGTTCTGATTTCTCGTGCTTTTTTTTTTTTTTTTTTTTTTTTTGCAGCTTCGGCTGAATGGTTCACATGTACTGTCTGAACCCCCTGAAATGGATTAACTCAGAAACCAGGTTACATGTGCTGTGTAAATGCAATCCGTGGGTTTCGGGATAAAGGATGCTATGAGATCAGTGGCTTTGGCTGAATATTTTTTTCTTCATCTCTGCCCTTTTTAGAGATACTACCGAATCGTGAGAAGACTCTTGGGACCCATGGGTGTTTGGGAGCTGGCCCATCCATGAGGGGCTGGGGAGGGTCAAAAAACCAAGATGGCGGCTGCAAACATGTGGTCAAACCCTGTGGTGCTGGTAAAAAGCGGAGCTTTGATCACATGACCAATGCCACCATCTAGATTTTTTTTAACCCCCTCTTGCAATCACCTCTGTTTGGGCGGCTAATTTGTAACCTCCCACCGCACCAACCTTGACAACAACTGCTGTAAAGCTTCAAAAGAAAGCCCTAAAGGGCTGCTAAAATGCTCTTATATTTTCCCCCATTTTTTAAATTGTATATACAGTTCCCTTGTAAGAACATAGATCTTTTTTTTTTCAAAGAAAGAAAGAAAACGAAGCAATATTGTTGCAAGCAATGCCAGGCAGCTACGAAACAAACCTCTGAAAAATACAAATTAGGGTGCTCGCACACAACTTGAAGAAATTACAGCCAACCTATGATATGGGCTTTAATAGATTAATTAGTTAATGAATTAGTCTTGCATCAACGTGCACACAGTCGAAGACAATTGTTTGGAAGAAAACAACTTGCCGCTGCCTTTTTTAATGGCTTAGGAAAGGCCTTCTCACCTTTTAGCCCTGCTAAAAGGCAAATTCTGAAGGAAAGACATTCATTGTGGCGTTGGACAATCATTCGTCTAGGATGGCATGAGGACTCTTGCCCCAGGAAGAGGAGGGGGGTGGAGTAGAAGGTCTCCTAGGTCTGTTCCAAACCAATGAATTTCAGGTTTGTAGGACCATTGTTTGGGAAGGTTTTGGGGTGTTGTTGTTGTTTTTGCTTTGTTCTCCTTTTTTCCCCAAAGCATAAGATCTGTGCAGAGGTAGAAACTGTAGAATTAGCCAACTGAGCTGCAAAGATTATTTATCAGTTATGGACTGTAGCCCCAGACTAGGCAGGGTCTACAGATTCAACCTCTGTTCAAAATCTTACGCTGCTCTTTCACCCACATGCCCCGCAAAAGAATGTAAAACTTGAAAGGCTCGTCATCAGCTCTTTGGCTACCAGAAGATGTTCCTTTGCTGCATCGCCAGCCAAGAGGAAGTGAGAAGGCCTTTACCAAGATGGATCACAGGACTTTTACTACAAACAAGCATTTTAAAAAATCATCATCGTCATCTGCTGCTTATTTAATTGGGGCACATTCCTCATTGCTCCCAACTTTTCCCTTTTTATTCTCAACTAAACATGTTGCTGTCTCGATAGGAATATATTGCAGGATACTTTGGCACAACCAAGGTTGAAAAGTCTTCTCCAAAGAAAAGGCGTATAATGTACCAGGAACCCCCACCTACCCCCTATCCCCCCCAAAATAAAACAAAATCAAGAAAGCTCTTCAAACAATACCGCTAAACAAATTAACCATATTAAAAACGAAACAAAAAGGATACATTTGCCTGTGTTTCACCAACAGGCCACTTTGTTCTAACTCTTTACAAGGAGGGTGGATTCCAGCTATGAAGACAGAATCTCCTGTGCTTTTACAAAGGTTTTCTAAGGAAAAAAAAATCAACCCCACCCCATCCCAGTCCCCAAATTGTTTTTCCAACATGTGAAAACATGACAGGCCAACCCATCTTCTTGGTCTCGAGCTGAACTGGATTGGCTTTCGCAAGGTTCTGGTGGAATACAAAAAAGGTTCGTTGTGTTTAGGTAGCTGTTTGGTATCCCATGAAACAGAAGAGAACACAGCCAGTTTTCCCCTTTCACAACCATCGGGACCCCCAGATCTCCCAAATCTGAAGAAGCGTTTCCTATCCCTGGCTGGGTTTCGCTGCTCCATCATCCATAAAACAGAAGGCATAAAGGTGAATACAAACATAAAAAGAATATATATATATATATATATATATATATATATATATAGTTTGTGTATGTGTGTGTCTGTTTTACATATGGTCCTGAAGTCTTTCCATATAGTCTCTAAATTCCTGGGAGTCACCCAAGTCCATATCTTGGCACACCCATTTGATATTATCATCACTGTCAAAGAGGATGGAGTTGGTGTATGGACCACCATCCTCTGGCAGGATGGTGGTATAGGAGGTGAATTTAACCCTCTTCCGCTTGGGCCCAGGAGGGTTTATAGGTTCACTTCTGAAGTCCTTGTCACAGTCGTATTCCGCAGATCGAAGGATCTGGTTGTGGAAGCTCTTCTGAGAACTCCCGTTGAGAAGGAAATTGCTTTCTTCAAAAAGCATCCCACGGTCAATTATTGTGGTGCATTCGTCAGATGGGAGAGAAATGTCCACCGGACTCTCCAACAGCTCAACCTCATTGCCCAACCACACCCAGTCATGGGAATGTGGGATGTTCCCTTGCTCGCTGATGGTGAACCTTTTGTGACGGTACTTCCAAGCAAATGCCACGCAGTTGATTAAGAAGACCAAGATGGCCAAGCAGAAGACACATAGAAGAGCATACATCCCAATCTCCAAATCTGTTAAACCCCTGGAAGCCAGAGTGAGATCACTGGGGTTATTCTGCCTTGGGACATCCTCTTGTGAGGGAAAGCTCGTAGAGGTAGGAGGGTTGCTTTGAAGGTGTCCCTCCCCGTGAGAATTAATCTGATGGATGGGAGACTTAGAGCTTGTGTTTTGGTTGGTCAACTCGTCCTGATTCATGGAAGCATCATGTTTGGACCAGTCCTGGCCTGCTCTCTCTCCCTCCAGGGAGTTTTCTATAGAGTTACCTTTAAAATCACTATCTGTGTCTTTGCCATTCTTGGTCTCTTCTTTGTGCTCCGATTCCCTTTGGCCAAATTTCACCTTGACACTCCCTTTCCCAACGGCCAAGCTGCTCTTCCGCTTTGACTTCTGGCACACCTCGCTGATCACCATTTCTATTTTAATCAGTGGTCCTTGGCCTTCACCTTCGGCCACCACTATCGGCCAGTCACCTTCCTGCCTTTGATGAGCAGACACCACCATTTCATCCAGCGATGTGACCACAAGGGAGAAATCCTTGATGTCGTAGATATCTAAAGGAGTCACGGTTCCATCACTAAATAAAAGCCAAGTGCTGAGCACCGCTTCCTACAGTGAGAGAAAAAAGGGAAGACGGAAATGTAAGATGAAAGGAATGGATGACCCTACACAATTCAATGCAGTTCAGTTAATTATAACCCACCTTTCTTCTCAGGCAAAGAGTTAAGAATGAGATTAGGTCAGAAGCAACTGTGGTTGGCTCTCTTGGGGTTTTCAGGTTTTAAGAAACAGCAGCCACCATGAGGGAGCTAAACAGATTTAGAGTTAGGGGACTGGCCACAGCTGGAAAACCATTGGTGCCATTTTGGGTCCTCTTCGTGACCCACCTGAAAGATCTGCTGTTTCTCCTCTTAGGGAAAACCAAACTGTCTGTTTTCCATATGGGCCAAATAACTCACAGGGGCAGGAAGTGAAGAGAGTAATAAGACAGATCTTTACAGCATTATGTTTTTTAATCAAATCAAAAGTATTCCTTCTTTCCTTCCCTCCCCAAATGGTTGTTCATTCTAGCATTCTGTCAGGATTGTAGAGATCTCCTTTATCCTCATTCACTGTGGGAGAGGGGATTCTGCCCATAATGAAGCAGAATGTTTGCAGAAAAGGTGTACATTAAAAAAACAACTGTAGATTATGTGGAATAAAAAATATTCAAATGCTAAAGTGGATAAAACAGTGACCCCAAAGAGTGCTAGTCTGGTTTGTTTTTAAAACAACCAACCGGAAATTGCTTTACACACAAGTGGCTTTTTAAAGAATGAATGCTCCGTTTTAACATAATCTTTCCATCTGCATGTCTCAGAATCCATTTCACATATAAGCAATCAGATGATTTGCATTCAAACCACTTTAATAAAGGATGCATCCTGAAATCAATCTGACCTCTTTTCCTGAAATTACCTGCCAAAATATTGCTTTCCTAAGCCGGCCTATTTCTCTGAAATAAGGTGCCTTTGGTTCCTCCCTTGCTTTTCTTGGAAGCGATTATCGGAAAAATTGGGCAAATTTTTACCCATTGATCATCCCTGCTCTTTTCTGCTCTTCCAATATGCCAAAAATCCATATTCTTGTAGTCTTCACTCAATTTATTATCACATTTCCCCCAATGTTCCCAAAATACTGGATCTTGGGGCCTCAATAAAAATTATTGGCAGTGTAGTCATATTTCATAAGGGATTTTTTTTCTCTTGTGGGGGAAAAATAAGCAGCCCTTTCCCCCTCCATCAAGGTAAATGGGAGTGATATAAATACTGGAGAAGAAAGCTTTAATACAATACTGGTAAAATATGTCGATGAAATATGTCGAATACTGGTAAAGATACAATCCAGTTCCATATCCACATTTGGCATTTACTGTAGCTGGAACATGTACGAGATTGTCCTTTGCATTAACTCCCTATTCACCTCAGCTGTTTATCTTACAGTGTCATTTTCAGATAAACTTAACTTTCCGCTGTGTTTTCAATTGATTATGATCCCTGCATCCTTCCCACCTGTTTAGCTGCATGAAGAATATCAGAAGCAGATGCTGTTGCAACAATCAATCTCTTATTTCCTTTATTTGTCTGGAGAGACAGGGACAAGCCAGCCACCAGTTGTACTCCAAGGTCCGTGATGGTCACTCTGTCCTCTAGTACGATCACGGTCTTCTCAGCCAAAATGGAATCGGACAGAGGAGAAAGGACCTTAACATGGGAATGCGAGAAAAGATGGTGAAAACTCACATCGCTCAACCTAAGAGAGGCAGACAGTGATTTTTATGGCAAAGCATTTGGATGTCCCATCTTCAGATCCATCACTCAGCTGCTCCACTAGAGAAACAAGAAAGTTCTTCTCCCAGATTGCCATTGCAAAATTCAAGCTCCCTCAAGTATTTCACCTAAGAACACCGTCCCAAACTTACCACAGATTTAGCTTACAGAAAAGACACTGTTAATCTTCAGACATGCAGAAGCATCTACCATCCTTACATGTCTGCTCGGAAGTCTCATTGAGTTCAACAGAATTGACTCCTAAGCAAGAAGGTAGAATTCTGAAGCCTTCTTAGAACTTTTGAAAGCTTCCCTCAACATTTCTCAAATTTTTCTCCTTGAGGATGAATACCCAACTTATCTTCCAATATCAGCCTTATGTCCCCAAATTATCTGCAAACATGCATGATTACATCAGCAGGATGCCATTTCTAAAATATCCCACGATTTCACAGCTCCACTAGCTTGTCTCCATTACCACCGTTAGTTCTATCCTCCCCTTTAAGCTCTCCTCAATGTTCAGTAAGGTGGGGCTAATTTTTTATCGACGTTGGATTTTGCACTGTACCTGAACCGTTGTAATCCCTTGCTCACGACCGATCAGAACTCGTCCGCCTTGTAATTTGGCCACTTTGGATTCCTCCACCTTCATGAAATTGGCCACCAGGTCTGTGATGTCGAACTGCCATTCGGAGCTAAGCATGTAAGTCAGCTGCCCTCCAAGATCGGATGATTCTGCAACAAACTGGGTAAGAACACGCACCATCGCATGCTGGTACTGGAGAGTACAACCTTTGCCTTTCTTCTCATCATCCTCTTCCTCATCACTGTCACGGGCTGGCCTGTCAAAGCACATGTGCATATAATGAGAAAGGTATTGGTTATGTTGAGGAACAGTTTGATTTCCTCCCATACTTCCAAAGGTTGAAATCTTCGACCACTTGCTCTCCCAATGACTGGGCAGGGGAGAGAGAGCTTGCATCGACCCCAAAAAAGGCAGGACACCAAAATCCATACTGTAAACTGGCCCTTTAACCAGCCCTCATGAGGAGCAAAAAGTTCCTTCCTCCTGCGTAGCTCCTCCCCTGCAAAGGTGATGTAGGAACTTTAACAAGGGAATAATTATTTTCCAGCCATATAATGAATCAAAATGAATGTTCTTGTTAAGGCCATCAGTCTTAGCCTGTGTAGGTGCCTCCCCTCACTCCCTTCTCTGCCTTGACTTTAATCTAAATTTATTCCTTTCATTTGCTGTGATGGGGGGCATTTCAAGTCTTCATTTCAAGTTTTCCTACTGGCCATGTGCTGCTGAGAGGTTCCAGGCAGTACATTAATTCTGAGCAGACACCTATCCAGAAGCCCGACTTCCATCTGGAAAAACAGGCCATTCTTATGGAGAATGGCATATTCCCCAATGAAATTCCAAGTCTCCTATCTCCTTCAGATCAGGAGAAAGGTTCCTTCCTCTCTCAAGGGACAGGTATGATATGAGGAACTATCTTATTCTTGGTGGCTTTCCATAATCTTTTTGGAGATAAGGAATCCAGATCTTGATTTCCTTACTGCAGATTAATTTTCGTGGTTCGAAAAAAGCAACTGTTTGCTCCAAGGGAAAATTGGGGACAATCAACTTGCATGGTGCTGATTCATTTCAGTGCAGAGGAGCCTTGGAAAAGTCACCAGAGCATGAAAAGTTTGCTCTGTACCACAAGTTGGCTCTCTTGGTGTGCTGTACTACAGCTGCCATGTTTTGTGACCCATAGGGCGTGCAAGATGCAACTGATGGATGTTGTGGTGTGAAACATAGAATGTAGACTTGGAAAGGACCATAGAGGCCACAGAATCCAGTCCCTTGGTCTGAGCAGGAAACCAAATTGCACGATGAATCATAGCAAGCATTTCCTGAAGACAAGAATGTCATGGGACAGATGGCCTAGTGAGGACTGCCCTGTGTGAGAGGTCTTCAAATGGGTTCCTGAACTGGCCAATGGCTGGACTAGATGTTCCCCAAGACCCCTTCCACCCCTGTCATTCTATGACTCCATCCCGCGTGCTGCATTCTGGGATAATTAAAAACAGGTCTTCTAGGTGGTGTGCTTCAGGTATTTGAAGAGTGCTCTCATATCTCCCAGGCCATCTTTTTGCAAGGGTTTCCTCAACATATTGGGTTTTCTCAATCTTGCTCTTGGACTCACTCCCCCTTCCCCAATTCTCCTGGTTGCCCAAATCTTCCTTAATGTGGATCCCCCAAACTTCTTAATGTGGTACCCAAAGAGGATCTCTGCCCAAAACAGGATGGTAGGGGGTCATTTCTATACTTCTATTGATGCAGCCCTATCTGGAGCCACAGGAGTTTAAGCTCTGGAGTGGTGCTGGTGTGTTTTAAAGAACTCAGTCACTGAAGTCCATTTACTGGGATCATTTTCAACTGAAAGAACAAACTTCTGCAGGAGACCCTTAAAAAGAAAATGCTGGCAGACCACATTGAACTGTCATTTCTACACAGCTATTTCCCATCTCTGCTTTTTGCCTGAACGACGACAACAACAACCAAAAATTGGCTAAAAGATGTGCCCTGTGGCTTGGCATTAATTGAAATAGCTGTTGGGGGGGGGGGACAGTTTACCGGCTTGCAAACAGCACAGCAAGTTTCGGCTGGGTTGTTGACTTCAGCTGGCTCAATCAATGCGAACGAAACACCTCTTGGGGTTTAAATTTTGAGAATGCGGCATAATGTTGAAAGTTAGAACATTTGGCAGCTGGATGTTCGCAGCACTGTGTTGGCCATTTATTCCTGCCTTGGATATCTTGCCACAAATGGTCCGGTCAACATTTGCAGATGCAAACTTGAAACAATACGGCAGACGGGGATATTACCAGATGAAGCTTTTCATCTGCCGAAGGATACATTTTTCTCTATCGGATTTTGCCAACCTCAACAATAACCACTAAACAGCTTTCAACTAGTTGCATTAAAGCCTGGCGCCTGTTTTGTTGATCTGTCCTTGCACTGGGGAAGAAGCGGAAGTCAAAATAACTTTTACACGCAAATGGTCTCAGGTTCAAACTCTGCTATTTCGGAAAGGATAAACAGTGATGTGTAAAATCTCCCCGTGCCAAACAGTTGGAGATGCTACTGCAGTCAGAAAAGACTAGATTAGAGGAGAGAGAAAAATCTAACTTGGCAAAGGTGTACAAAGTTAGGAAATTTCTCTAAAGTGCAGCAAGGTTTTCAACACCAAAAGCAGCTGTTCCAATTTCCAAATTATTTCTGAATTTGTTACACAGCCCTGCTCTGAACAGTATGTTGCTTTTTTCGAATCCTTCAGTTTATTATTTTGCAATTTTCACGCACGCACAAACACACATCACCGCCACACCACTACAGACTAAAGTGGAATGGCGTGAGTTGTTGAAACACTGCAAAAAAAAAAGCCAACTGGATATGCCTGGCTGCTCAGTTGTAATAAAATCCTTTTTGTGCGGTGTTTTCTCAGTGCACAGAAGCACATATGCATATGAAACACCCCAATAAACATTCTTGATGGAATTACATCTACAATTTCTGCAACAGGGTCTTTTTGTATGGCTTTGCTGAGAATGTATGTATGGGGTAAGGAATTCAAGGCTGTGAAAAGTGTTCAAGAAAAGAGAAAGGAATCAGGGCATAAATATTCTATATCTGTATCTTTCTGGTTTCTAGACTCTAGCAATAGAGATTAGCAAAAGAGGTCCACAAGATTTGTTGGAAGAGGAACCCTACAAGAAGACAATCTGTGGCACATTGAGCCCACTTCTTTAAACCAGGTTTGATTAGGGCTTGGTTCACCCAACTATCTCAACCACCTTTATCCTTAATTGAGTCAGGTCATGGCTAGTAGGGGAATATAAGAAAGGACTCCCTCAATTTCCATTGCCTTTGAATCAATATGAATGTCCTTGATGGTTCAAAGACATCTAATGTAAGAAGGCATTAAACTATTCAAAGCCTATATCTGAGTCCAGACTGGCCAGTGCCTTGGTAGGAATTTAGGTTGGTGATTAAAACAAGGATTCATCTCTCCCCCCCCACCCTCTCTCTCTCTCTCCTCATTTTCCAATTAAATGAAGCAGATTTCTATCTGAAATGTTCACCGCTGGGTTGTCACACTCCGTATTTAAAATGATAACTCTTCCATCTACAAGATGTTGGGGATTAAGAGGCAGAGAAGAAGACTACCACTAACAGGCAGAGCTCAGAAACTTCTCCAAGGCAACTGGCTGGTGATGTTAGTTACCAGGATAGTGAACCAGAAGGAGTGTTGGTTGATTCCCAAGAACACCACTCAAGGCTAGTACCTTTTGTTGGAGGTGACAGGAATTCTCCAACCTTTGATCTGGCTCAGCTCGGTGTCTGAGATCTCAATTTGCAACGGGAGCCGTGGAACCCATACAGGGATCTCTAGCTGAGTGGTAAAATGCTGGTAGGTGAAGTTCACAATGGCATCCACTTTGCTTTTCATTTCCTTCCCATTCACAAAGATGGTGTTGCAGTTGTCTGAGACCTGTAAAGAAATAAAGCAAGCAGGCCCTGAAGTGAATAACTAATACATTAGATACCTCAGGGGGCTTCATCCCTAAGCAAACCCCCCACCACAGGAAAGGACAGTATTTAAGTTATTTCTAGAAGCCTTTGTCTCCTTATTGCTAGAAAAGTAGCAAGAAGAATGCATTTTCCTCAATATAAGAGCCGGCAACTTGATGTCTCTGGATGTTTTGGCTACGTCCTATCAGCCCCAGGCAATATGATCAAAGAATGGTTGGAGTGTAATCCAAAATACCTGGAAAACACCAGGTTGCCAGCCCCTGGCCTAGATCTTGGTTTGATCAATCCATTCAAGGGGGTAGCTTCCCAACTTTGCCAAATGACCTACCATAGTGGCTTACAGCTGATGCGTTAGGTAAAGATGCTGTTCCTTGGAAAGGTATTAGTGAGAAAGATGGAGATAACGTGAGTCTCTTGAAATCCACTTGAGCAACAACTATTGACCTTTTCCTTGCAATTATCAATCTTCCCTTGCACGGAGTAGTCATCAACACAAGACATGTTCCCGCTTCCCGTTAGCCTCTGGCAGAGCCATGGTGAGGCCCTTAAGAGCTGGCAAAGCACGTTATGAACTGAAGATCATGAACGCGTTTCCCTTCAGTATGTTGGAATGCCCCAGCAGATGGACCAGGGTAGGAAATGCAGATATTTTCACATTTCACTGATCACCGTATCAGCGCTGTGACTAGCCTGAGAATGCAAGGCTGATAGACACAGTGGCCCAATGAAGCCTCCATGCTCATAGAGACCCAGAAGCAAGAGGCAAGAAGGGCTGATAGGCTTCCCAGAGGTGCCTAGAGGCCAATAGAAGGTCAAGGTTCCCCCCGCACATTTGTGCAGTCGTGTCCGACTCTAGGGGCCGGTGCTCATCTCCGTTTCTTAGCCGAAGAGCCAGCGTTATCCGAAGACGCTTCCGCGGTCATGTGGCCGCATGACGCGCATGGAACGCTGTTACCTACCCACCGAAGTGGCACCTACTTATCTACTTGCATTTGCATGCTTTCGAATTGCTAGGTTCGCAAGAGCTGGGGCGAGTGCGCGAGATCACTCCGTCACACGGGGCTAGGGATTCGAACCTCCGAACCTGCGATCTTCCGATCGACAAGCCTGGCGTCTTACCCGCTGAGCCAATATGGACCACAAAATGCAGACCAAAGTGACCTTTGGTTTGACAAGCATCGACTCTTCTTCCATTCTTCCATGGGGGGGGGGGGTGCTAGTTACTTTTGGATTTCTTTTTTTTTTACATTAATTAAGAGGCAAACTTTCTTCCAAGGCTATTGAGATAGCAACCCTTCTTTCTACCAGTCTCTCTAGTAACAACACAATCATCCAGGAGAATATCGAACTTGATATCAACTCTATATGTACAGCTCATTTAGAGAAAAATACATATGCCAGCAAGGAAAGGAGAGACACCTTTTGATAATCATCAAATAGAATAATTTTTCTCATTTAATATTAAAAAAGGGGGGATGGAAATGGGCTAGACAATGATCCATTAATGCATTTTCCAGACTTGGAATGTAAAATACAACTATCAAGAATCTCAGAATCATAACTCCATTCATATATTCCTCTAGACATGGGAGGCTGTGCGTGTTTGAATTCTATTAGCTGGGATTGACTGTGAACTTATCTTGCTTATTAGACTTTTATTTTAGACAAAAATTGAATTTGCATGGGGTTTGTCATCCTGGACTGCACTTATTGGAAAACGAATCAGTTTGATTATCTTGCATTTTCAATTCATGCTGTGCTGATGAAAAAGAGAATGTGTTTTCTCTGTCCTCCATCTCTCCCTTTTCACAGAAAAAGAACATTGGTGAAATTCTCAAGGCGGATTCTCTCCCCCCCCCACCCCGAAATTTATATTGTCTCTACTGGGGGGAAAATATTGTGAAAAAGATCTTAGTGGGTTTTCATCTGATAGGACGACAGCAAGGATGTCTCAGAAGTCTCCTCCTTCAAAACTCCTGACTAGAAGTAATCTGGATTGACCAAAAAAATAACAGGAACGTATGTTTTAAAGAGGGGTGTGAGCAACTGAGCTTTGTCGATCTGTTACCAGAGCTTTCCAATCAGATTTTAATACTATCCCTTTTGGATCTTCTCTTAATTATTTATGTCTTATCTTAATTTGACCAGAGCTCCCTTCATATTACTTTCATGATATTCCAGATCAGCGTCTCATTTTATCAATGGCTTTGATTAATGCTATTAAAGATTCCCCATGACACTAGTGACACAGTATAAGCAGAATGGAAGATGCAGTCTGATGCCTTCCATTTTATTTGCAAGACACTGTGGCAAGTTGGAGGCATCATTTTATTCTAGATGTGTATAGAGGTGGGAAGATCATTTGGGTCATGAGCCATGTTCCAGGACTCCTAGGAGATGCTAGGAAGGATTAGTAACATCTCCAATGGGGGACTTTTCAGACCAGGAAGTGGGGGCAGCCAAGGAACCAGAAGAATTCTCCATTTATCTTTCAACCTCATATTAAACTTGAGTTGGACAGTAGGAAGAAAACAAAAGACACTAACATTGGGAATTTTGACCATCAAAGGCAATTATAGAAACACAAAAGAAGAGTGATGATCCACAACGGGAATGTGAAAATGGTTGAGAACAAGTAAAGGAAGGGACCACCTTGCCAAATTGCCAGTCTGCCCCACAAAAGCCAGGGCACATGGCTCACAAAAGAAACCCATGGAGCATCACAGCCACAGTGCCAGAATTTGGGTTTCTGATAGAGGGCCTAATGTGTCAGGATAGATCTGCAAAGTGGAAGCATGGTGGGTGCAGCCACCTTGAATGGACGTGTAAAAAGAGGCCACTCTGTTTTCTTGGGACAAGCCACATCATAGGACCTTCCACTCATGGAGCAGAGGCTGACAGTCTCAAAATCCGATCGCTTGCTTTCATCCCTACTGTTGGCTAATACACAAAGGTAGTCAAGGAGCCAGCTCAAGTCCAGCAACAATACCATGGTGCAAACCAGCCAAACACCACTCATAGTTCACAAGGAAAAGGGCTGTATGAAAAAAGAAATAAATAAACCCATCTGGATATTTGAGTAACCACTGAAAATGAACTGCAAAGACCAATTTGCTACTGGGAGCTAAAAGAGGATCAAGGGTATTTACCTCCTCTTCATGAAGACGGTTGTTCATTCCAGACTAAGCATTTGATCCTTAAACTTTTTACAGATTAAGCCTTACTGACAAGCATTAGCTTAAGCAAACATCTGCATGGCTCTTCATTAAGAGCGAGGGTCCCATACGGGATTAAGCATTGTTTATCCAACGAATCCCCATCAGATGGTGCAGCTTTATTTCCCATCAATTTTTAATTGCAAATCCCAGACCAGCTCTGGGGGAATCAGCATTTCATTAGGTGGAACTAGTACAAACGTTGCGTCTCTGAGTTTTTTATGCCTGATTTCTCCTCTCTGCTATTCCTACCGATGTGCCGCAGCAACGCCACGCGGTATTCGATATTAGCAAGATTATTCTAGTAAAGCTGTCTCAACTTAGAGGATTTCTGTCGATCACAGAGGGGCAACCCACCACTTGCCATGCAGCATCTAGAACTCTGAGTATCTGTCCAACAGCTGAAGCTCTCTGGGCAGCTTACAATAAAACAAAGTAGAAGATACAACCTGAGACTGAAGAAGCGACTTGGACAAGCGGCGAAACGTTTCAACCAAAAGAAAGAAATGCTGCCATGACTCAACCTACAGACAATTCCACCTGGATGACTGAGAATTCATTGACATACTGTACAACCTGAGTAAAAACATATATGATACTCAAATGGAACACAAAATAAAAATACCACATAGAGTTGGAGCAGCATGGCAATCATTCAAAAGCCAGGAATTAGAAGCCAATTACAAAGTCTGGGAAAATAAATAGGTCTCCATCTGGCACCAAAATGATGCTAATGTGGGTGCCAGTCAATCCTCTCTGGGGAGGGAATTCCATAAATGGGGTGCCATCACCTAGCATCCTTCTTCTTCACTGAAGGAGCACCTATGTCAAGCCATGAATGCCCACTCCTAACCCAAAAAGCCAGATTCTCACAGAGAATCCCTCATTAGACACATTTCTTGAAAGGACAGAGTTCGATTACAAAGAACTGGAAATTGGATAGGTATATTTTAGCACCCCATTTACCTTTGATCTTCTTGATCCTCTTTCTAAGAACCTCTTGACACCTGGAAGATGTTGCTACTCAACAACATCCAATAAGGAAAGAATGTGCAGCTGTTACAGTTTACAATATTTTGCAAACCATCATTCCCAGACTCAGAGAATTCCATTACAACACATTAAATTGGAGGAAACTTGAGATATAGGTATCAAGCTTAGCATTATCTATGCCGGCTTCAGCTCCTCAAGGTCTTTGGCATATTAACCAGGTACAGGTGCAGTCGTATCCTTGTTAGCATATTTAAAAGATGAAACTCTATCACAAATTGTGCACATTGGCACCTTAATACTAGCTGGGAGGCAACATAACTTTGCGCCAACTCTGACCTTTCTCTGAATCTTGGTTCAAAGAGAAGAGAATTTCATTGAGAGAGGAATGACAGCTGATCAAGCTCTGGCTGCTACAAAGGGGTGGATTTGCAGGACTCCTAAAAGATCTGGTCGCTCTCCTTTTTTAGGCAGTTTTCATTACATCAGTCTAATCCTGTTGTAATGTGGGCCACGAAGGAGACCAACCATATCAAACCATTTAGAAGGGCTAGAAGCTCAATTGGAGTTTTAGTTGGTTTCTTATATCAAAGGGATCATCCTTATCACAAAGGGATCATCCTTATCACAACGGTGCTCGGAGTCAATTGCAGCTTTTTGGGGGGGGGGACTATCTGATTCCGTGTCTCTCAATACCAGCTGCATGGAATAGCAGAGGAAGCTGATGTGCCCTCGTGTCCCACTTGTAGACTTCTCAAAAGGCTTTTGGAAAACCAACACAGGAACTGGTGGACCTTGGAATGCACCCCAGCATAGCTCTTCTCTTATCCTTCAGACTGCAGCATAGCTCTGCTGCTCATTCTGAGTGAAGCAGCAACTTGATCGTAACAAGACATTTGATTTGATTTGACTACAACTTTAGGTGGCCAGTTTTTAAACCCAAAGGCGTTGACTTTCCAGCAGATCTCCAGCCCCTGTGAATCATTGTCCCCTTTTGGCACTAGATGATTCTCTGGAAAGAAACTATGGCTAGGTCCTCCTTTGGTTTTCTCTGTTACTCTCACTCCTAAAACCAAGTGAAGTGGAGTTGTTAGAGTCTCCGTTGGGGGGAGTCAGAGACTGAATCTCTCACTGCTTCCTTTTTATACAGTTCCTGCTCTGTCATCTTTTTTTAATGTCCTGGTTGGAAGGGCAGAGTCACTTGGAGTCGGGCAGCATCCACTTTCAATAAATAAATAAGAGCAGAACGAAGCTCAAGGACATGAATGGTTCCATTTTATTTTTGGATAGGTGTTACGTGTGGATTTGCACAATATTCCTAGTTCAGAAGTTTAACCTATTATTTGCTTCCTCTCTTGCTCAGTAGGGACAGACCTAGGTATCTGAGGCCATATACAATAGGTATTAACCCATTCGCACACCACAAGAACCAAGGACGTCTTCCCCTTCTTTTAAACTCTAGCTTAGCACAATGTTTGCCCCTCATTACAATCTTGGAAGTGGCCTGGCCGTTGTTTCAAACTCCTGCTGCATAATTCAGTAAAAGCTAACAGCAATAGCAACAGTGACCGTAGTTATTATGAAATATTCCCACAACCTTTGCATCAGAAGGAAAAAGGAGCTGGGGATCTGTCAATGGCAAGAGCTTTTATGTCACATAAATTAGCCTCAGGTACTTCAGAATGACATCTTCTTGTCAGACTGATCGTTGCTGTCATCAATGTCAATGATATGTCCCCAGGGAGCACTTCTCAGACTGTATCACCCCAAAGCAGGTGTCAGTAAATTAAGCCCCAAACACTTCTGCTCAAGCAACATTTAGAAGAATCTGATTAAAGCTACGCAGAGCAGAGGGAATCTCATGGTTGATTGCAACTCCCTGGAAGAGCAGAACAAATAACTCCAGCTGCAACTTCTGGCAGAGATTAGGATAAAATTTGGAGGGCTGGGTCATGTTAGAAAATGCAATGGACTTAGGGGTAAATGGCTGGTGGTTTGTGAGCCATAATTAGGACTGAGTTATGATTTGGCCATGGTCAATTCTCAAGAAAGTGAGTAGATCATCTCCTCCTCCTCCTCCTCCTCCTCCTCCTCCTCCTCCTCCTCCTCCTCCTCCCAGACTTCTCCAGCCAACATGGCTATTGTTAAGTTGAGGTTGACTTGTCCATACATCTAAGTTTCTGACTTTGCCTACTCCTGATAAGTCTTCAGAGAAGGAAGGGCTATAATTATTGGAGCTAGGTTTCCCTAATCAATGAACTCGTCTGGCCTATACATTCTTATGTGTTTCCTTGTTTGGGTACCTGGTTCTATATTCTGATTGATCTTCAGATATCAACCTACATCTTGCATCTCAGTTCAGACTACTGCTTGGTCTCAAGACCCAACCCATAGGTTAATTTTTGTTTCATCTCGGATAGTCATGTTACAACCCCAGATGCCCTTGTAATATAGAAGTATACGCATGCTTGCAAGGATTCTGATAGTTAATAAAGAAGAGTACTTGAGTCTTGGTACCACCGGGCTGGACGCAAGAAAAGCCAAAAGATGGGCTGTTCTTCAGAGGCATGAAGGAGTAATCACATCAGGATTTCCAGGCACAGAGACAATATGTTCATCTCTTTCCCAGAAAGGGCAGATCTGCAGGAGAAACTCCTGGCTCATCCCTTAACCATCTTCTTCCAATCTACTTCATCAAGATCAGCTAAGCAGGCATCAAAGGTTAAGCGTGCCCTGCCATTCGTCATGGGCAAGAGGACATGGCACATTTCAGCGATTAGAAAAGAACAACCAGAGGCAAAATTAATGGGGTAAAGAAGCACAAAATTAGGCAATTACAGGCATGTTCCCTGCTGAGGCTTACTGCAGCAACTTGCTTGGCAAGGGGTAGGAAAGGAAAAGACCAAACTCTCTGCAAGCAAAATCAGTACCAGGTTTCAAACAACTCTATGTAAAAATAGGGCCCTGGATTTTCAAATCCCCAGATAATTTATTTCTTTTCTAGCTGCCTTTCCTATATTTATCAACAGCCTTTTTCTGCCAAGGGTCTCACCATTAAAACCTGGACATGGTTTAAAAGGAGAAGGGGTGGAGAAAAGGGGAAAGAGAGAGCAGAAGAAAATGAAAAGATCCAGTAATGAAATCTCACTTTTTTAAAAAATAAATGAGTGTGCTGTGACTACATAGATTGGCCATTCCAAGAGGTAATTCGGGGGGGGGGGGGAGTGGCCCCAGTAGTTTCGTGGTCCTGCCCAAGGGACAGGATTCTAGCATTCAGAGAAGAATAATCCACTTGAAAGTGTTAGCCCCACTAGGTAAACCAAACCAACTCCATAAGAAGGCTAAAATTACTTTTATTAATATTGGCTATAGTAGCAGAATCTTCTAAGTCTGACTGTGCTTTACTTCCCCCCGCCCCCGTGAATTCGGGAGGTGTCTGCCTGGGTCACTTGCACATACTTCTTCTTGATCTGGATTTACACCATGATTTTCCCCTTGTCAATTTAGTAACTTGATATTTGGCCTATCTCTGGCGAGGTCATCTTCTGAACTCCTACAAAAGATAGCCAGCTAAGCAGCTATATGGACAGAAATTTCTAGGAAGTATGAGCCTTGGGGATGGTGAAGTCTCTATTCCCTGCTCCTGAGGATGTTACCTATCCTTAAAACCATCTACACTCCTGGGGAACAGATCCTTACCACACTCCAAGTAAAGTAGCTAAAGGGCCTATGCCTACATAATAGGCATATTAGACAAGTTCCTTCGAAGAAACCTGTGAATCATAGGCATTCAATTACTTTAGAATCTATCCATCAGGGAGCTTGGTTCTTAGCTTGATCTTCAACCCAGGCCCACTGTGAGCTCTCTGTGATCCTGACCACTTGTTGCCTGACAACTAGCATAATGTCAGATCTGGTCAGTTTGCTGTGGATGGCCTGACCCCAAAATAGGAGAATTTGGCCTCCAGGGTTCCAATAGAGATGTCTTATCTCATCCTGTAAAGCACTGAGAGAAAATCAGAATCTCATCATCTTTTATCAAGTGACAGCAGTCTAGTCTTGGAGGCTTCACAGGGTCCAGTCTGGTTAGGACTTGGATGGGAGGCCCCGTCAGAGTTCCAAGGCTGTAGATATGACTGGGGAATCCAAAGCTTCTCAGAGAAGGTGATTGTAACCCACCCCCATGCTGACTGCACGACAACAACCGCATAGATGTGTCCATATGTAATGACCCCAATCACAATGCCCTAATGAACACTTCTCAATGCAGTTCATTGAAATGCAGATTAAGCTTTTATTCAGGATACATGTTAATTGAAGCACTCCTAAAGATCTGAATGCGGATTCCCGCCAAAGCAGGCTCATTGATGATCTCAACGTTCAAACTTTCACTCTCCGTTCCCAGCCTCCAACTCCTGCAGGTGGGTGACCTTGACCAAGCCTTCTCCAGTCTCCAGTCAGCCATAACATTCCGTGCCCATATCCCCCTCCCTGCAGTCCACACGCTAACCATCTCTCTACTCTCCATGGCAGGATTCATGGCGATGAACCCTGACACCATAGTCTACCAGGAATCAAGCAAACTTGAAGGAACGTTTATATAGTAAGAGGTCTTACCAGCTCACAAGGTGAAAACTCAGATGGCCACAGCCCCCTTGAGGTGCCTACCTTTGCATTCTCTAATTAAGTCAAAGCCACACTTCTCCTGCCCATCATAGTTCTGGTCCTGCTGGGGTGAGCAGGATTCTAGGTTTGCAGGAAAAAATTAAAAGTGAGAGGGCAACAAAAGATCCAAGGATGGATTTGGTTGAAAAGGACCTACAGGTATCGTCTCTTCCATTGCATCAGAGTTTTATATGCATGCTTCCAATGTCCCAGAAAAAATGCTTGCACTATTCAAAAACTTGCATGCCTGTAAACCAACTGGAGTTAACATGTATCATGTTATAGTATAGTCTCGAAATGCAGCCATTCCCACATTCTGCAGAGATATTAATATGATCAGGCACCTAACCCTTTCTAATGACATTTCCCAAGCTGCTTAGACTCAATGTTCACTCGCACCGAAATACTCCAGGAAAAAAACGTTAGAAACACAATTAACGCCATGATAGGTCCACAGAATCTTAACACATCCCTTGGTGCCATAATGAAGTGATGAGAGGATGGGAGGGGGAATACATCAAGCCAAAAAACAAAACAAGTGATATGGAACTTGGGAGTACGAGAGAAAGAATTTATTGAGGAGCAAGAAATAAAGATCAGCAGCTGAGTAGTGGAGCAATGAAAGAAGAGGTTGGAATGACAGGTCCCTCTGAATTAAAGACCTCTTCATTCACTTATGTCAATTTGAATCAGATAATCATCTAATTAATCGATCAGTCCCTTGTGGTGACAGGCATATACACCGGAGAGAAAGTCTTGATGAAAATGATGGGTTTTATCACTGTACCAATGTCAATCCATGCACTTTTCCATGTCAATGAAAAGAGCCATTCGTTGCTGTTATCGTCTTACCTCATGAAGAAATTAGAACTTGCACACTATATTTAGACCTGACTGGGATTAATAATGTGAATTGGATTTGTTAGCTGATGTGAATTAGATGGGGGGGTTTCTTATAGTGACGGGGACAACCTTGGCTTCAAGAATATGCATGTTGGTTTAAGTAAGGATAAGCAACAAATATAGTAGGTACAGAAACAGGATGGAGAAGGGGAAGGGAGGGGAGGGGAGGGGAGGGGGGAAGGGAGGGAGTGAGTGAGTTGCAAAATGATTTGGTGAACTCGCCAGATTTCTTTCCCTTTCTTCAGGCAGTTCATTCCACCAGATAATGAACTCTTTCAAAGTCCTTTAAGAAGAAGACAAAAATCTGAATTTCAGGATCTGGTGGGGGGAAAAAATCAGAGCCATCCATTTTGGAATTAATATTAGCCCTTCCCTAATACTTCCCTGCCTATTTAAGATCACTGTTAATGAGTCTCTGCCAAAGATTCTTCTACCTTTGAAGGGATCACCAGACTCATCAGCCAAAAATAGAAGGTGTGGGGGGGGGAGGTTAAAGCAACGAGTTAAAATATAAAGTTGCATGTCTTAGAGCTTCAAATGGAAATCCACAAGAGATATGAGATCTTGGCATGTCAAGTCACAAATGCATCAAAGAAGAGTGGTAATTAGCAGAGACAAATTTCTCTTTCCAGAAACAACCAAGTTATTCTGAAGGTTCAAGAACCTGAGTAGGTTTTCAGATGAAGCACAGCATGGGCCTAACCTGCTAATGAGATCAGAACAGGGTGGTAGGGTCCGACCGTCTCTCTTCAGGTGGCAGATGAAGAGTCACCTGTGTTAGTGCTCCCTTGTATATACCTACATCTCCCTGCAAGGAGGAAGAGGGTAGGGAGAAGGCTAAGCTAGAAACTTTCTCCCTGCCTTCCCTGCTGATTTTATTTAAAAGCAGGAGAGGAGGCCTGTTCTCCATGAAGGTCCTAGAGATAGTGGTCTACAACACCCAATGGTGGGTTAAATAAACTACACTGGATGGGTTCATGCACTCTGCTAAGCCAAGACCATATTCTAGCTTAGGGAAATCGGTGAACCCAGCCAGACACTGCTTTCGAAGGCCAAATATTCCAATCATCTGAAGATCTTATCTTGTAATTGGTTTGTAATTATTTCTTATTTGTTGGTTTATTTCAGCCTTTGATAACAATCTGACTACTAGACCATTCCTGGGATTCTTCAGGTTCCGAGAAGCAGCCTTACCTTGAGGACATCTTCATCAGCTGATTTGCATTCAGTGGAGCTGGAGACATCTCTCACTGATCCATCTTCTTCAACAGCAACCACTTTCACAGGGATGGACACTGGCTTCCCCGTCAGAATGGCCGTATTAAGGACCTCTGTGTCCTGTTCAAGCATACAACAAAGAAGAAATCAAAGGTCCATAAAGAAGGCAGCATTTATATGATGCCTTTCCATCAGAAGAGTGAGGTAAAGTATGGACGTAGTTCAAGCCCCTATGCCCAATTTTCATCCTCACAACAATCTTGTAGAACACCTATTTTTCATAATGAAGGTCAGATTCAACCTCCAGCATCTTCTGGTAGAAGTCATAAATACCTGGAGAGAATTCCAGCAAGACCTGGGCTACGTTCAGCAGGGTCCTCAACAGACCTCCTGACTGGGATTCTCAACAACACCAGAAACCTGTCTATGATAAGAGGAGTGGTGGGATGTTTTAAAGAACGGTTGCGCCACCATCTAGATGCTGTGCTAGGAACAGGGGCTAGATGTTCAAAATAATTTCCCCAACCCTGCATCCTTTGGATGTTCTGGACTATGACCCTCTTACATCTCAGCTCACATAGGGATGCTCTTTCCCCTGCCATACTTCCATCCCCATCCATGGACAATAATGATAGTTCCGGTCCCAGCTCAGTAGGAGTCGGGTGACCCATAGGACATGTTCTACATGTCCTCTATAAACCCAATCCTTGTAGTTCTTGGGACCAGATCATCCTTCAGCCTCAAATTGCTGAAATGCCAGATTGCCATCCCTAGTCACTTGCCTCCTAGCTCCCTTCTTTTTTGATTTCTAAATTCCCCATCATGGATATTTACAGTAAAACCATTCCCTTCTCTGCAGAAAAAGCAACCCAGTGAGCAAATCCCTCATTTTCATTGCCAAATCACAGTGGTACCAACAAGACTATGGTACCAATTGCTAATTTTAAAAAATATTTTCTTCTTCATCAATATATGCCACTTGGAGACATTCCCAGGGCCGGGAAGCCATATATATCTCTTCCTCGGCGCATTCTCCAAAAGCCGTATATGCCTCTTCCTCGACACATTCTCAGATGCAGCGCGCTAATGAGTCCATTAACGCAGAATTCATTGACACATCACCATGGATGCCATTTGATTAATTACTCCAGCTACTGCTCTCACCAGGACTTGGGCAGAGGAGAGGTGCAAAATGAAGGACAAGGATCCTTGAAGGAACTTGAATTAAGGCATTTGCTCCAGGAAAGCAATATTTGCAATTAAGAGACAGGATTTTGATCTCAGGGTTAGCGATTACTCTTCTGCAACTTGCTACGCCCCTCCATTGCTGCAAAAAGGAGGGAGAAACGTTCTATTTCAAGTGCCATCTGCCACTGGAATGGGGAAATCAAACCATCCAGGCTATTAAGGTTGGAAAAGAAGCGGCCCAATTTATAGCAGCACGTTGGCACGCTTGCCAAGCCAGGCTCCATTGCGACATGTGTTGCCACAACAAACAAGCTCCTTGACATGCATCGCTCCCCAGCCAAAACTCTGTGCAAAACATTTGCAAAAGATGCATCCAGAAAGGGCTGTATTTTGAGAAGGAGACATGCAAATAAAGAGATACTTCGCAGCCTTTCTGCATATGTGCATGTGTGCGTATCTGTGTGTACATATATGTGTGTGTGTAAGTGTATGTATATGCATGTGTATATATGGATGTAAGGGTGTGTAAGGGTGTGCATATGTGCATGCATGTGTATATATGTACGTGTGCATATGTGTAAGTTTATGTATCTGTACATATTAGTGTGCATGTGAATATATATACAGCACATATACGTGAGATGTAGTTTTGTTTTTCAAAAAGCACGGATCCAGGAAATGTATGTAAAAATGGTGGGGGAAAACAGAAAAATGGACAGAGAGAAAAATGTCCTGGAAGCGGGGGGAGGGATTCCATTTTCCCAGGAAAAAGAGCAATAACAAATAAAGCATCTGCTTTATTCATTATAGATTATATGTATTTAATCAATATTCTAGAGCCGTGTTTGGCAACTTTAAGATGTGTGGACTTCAACTCCCATAATTCCTCAGCCAGCATGTATGGACTGGCTGGAGGATTCTGGGAGTTGAAGTCCACAGATCTTAAAGTTACCAAGTTTGAAAAACAGTGCTCTGGAGTACATTTCTAGAATGGCTTGAAAGGCGAATCTCCTCCCTTTGCAGGCCCAAGTTCCCCATTTCCATCCTTGGCATGTGGTTGGTTCAAGTGACGGCAAAGATGCCAGAGATCCTAGAGAGGAATCAAGTTGGACCTCTCTAGGGGAAACCCAGCCACCTCAAAATGGGCTGGGAGGCTGCCGCATCCTGCAAATTTGCTGCATGGAAAATATAAATAAATAAGTAATGGTGATAGCTCCGTTTTCCTTCTTCTTATCCCATCCCCTTTTCTAGCCCTGTTTTACACCCCCACCACCAGTGTGACTGCAGGAAAGAAGGGGTTAAAATTAAAACCATCAGGTTAGATGGCCCAGACAAGCCCTGTTTTGTGGGGCCACTCTAGGAACATCTCTGTAAAGGGCACTTTGGGAGATGCTTCCTAAAAATTCAAACTCTCTCTAGCCCCAATGCTGTCTGGCTTAGGGTGTTAGCATGACACAAGCTTAAGCCTCCCCATTGACCCAGCTAAGCACATCATGTGAACATAGACAATACACAGCGGCTTTACACCTAGCTAGCAGAAAATGCCCGCTTGGATCCTTGGTTCCTCCACTTTGAAGGATTAAGGAAGAGTTGACAAGATGCTGGACAGCAATTACCGGCCTGAATTGCCAGCTCCCTCCATTGAGCCTACCCTGGGCTCTGCTATTCCCATCGCTGTGAGTGCATTAACTCCAAAAGAGAGTTATGGGAAATCCAGCCTTTCATTTCCTTTCACAGATACTCCCTGCAATCTGTGCATCATCCCCCTTATGCAGAAGCATGTGGTTTAGCGTTTGATTTCCAAAGGATTTAAACATCTGGCTCCAGGCTGCGGATAAATAGGGATGAGCTTTGAAAGAAGAAGGCTGCAAAAAGGAAAACTGTACATTCTTTATTCTGCAGCTCGGAGGACACAAACCAGATGCTTTGTGCCTTTTCCCCTCCCCTTCCCCATGAGTGCATCATGTTCATCAGTACTTATGGAGTTTATCTCTTCCCAGCTGACATCTGGTGCAGAGGGGACAGGATTTTTTTTAAAAAAACGAAGAACGCAAAATAGGAATTACATCACCATCAGCGTTATTGTTATTGCCAGTTTTCATAGTAGTGGCACCACAATGAGAAGTTAGATCTGCATTTCTGTAAACTAATAATACATTTCATTATCCAGGCATCCAAAAAGCATCATATTTATTCACCAGGGAAGACTCTCTTTCTCACACACACACACACACACACACACACACACACACACACACACGGGGTGGGGGATAACCAGTAAAAATGGCACATAGTTATACGGTTATGGAATAGGAAAGATCATGTATTTCGGCATTTGGATCTACATGGAAATGGAGAAGATTGGATATCCTCTCTTTTAAATGGAGTTCATGGAGCTGTATCAAAGGAAGACAGCACCTGTTGAATCCATTGGTTCCTTCCCCTCCGTTAGGTCAATTCCTGGAATATGATCAGCCACCTTTCTGATGAAAGAACTATTAGGGGCATGTTTACTCCTTCTCCCAAAGCTATGTGCATGTGGCAAGGGAAGAAACACAAGAGGGAAAATGTAATAATATCCATCTAAGCCTGTTGAGATCCTGTGGCCAACATGCAGAGCAGCGATTGTTCTAAGGGATAGCAAGCAGATATTTCCCATAACAGTAGGAAGATGTGCATTTCAATAACCTTCAGTGGGAAATCTTTGATATCAAGGAATGACAACCGGGGTACTCGCCCTTAAAAGAAAGAAAAGATTCTGGGGGGATCTGATTTAGCACTTATATTAGGGAAAGGAAAGGAAAGGAAAGGAAAGGAAAGGAAAGGAAAGGAAAGGAAAGGAAAGGAAAGGAAAGGAAAGGAAAGGAAAGGAAAGGAAAGGAAAGAGAATTCTCCCGTGGTGACTTCTGATGGGAAGGAGGGAAGGGAAGGGAAGGGAAGGGAAGGGAAGGGAAGGGAAGGGAAGGGAAGGGAAGGGAAGGGAAGGGAAGGGAAGGGAAGGGAAGGGAAGGGAAGGGAAGGGAAGGGAAGGAAAGGAAAGGAAAGGAAAGGAAAGGAAAGGAAAGGAAAGGAAAGGAAAGGAAAGGAAAGGAAAGGAAAGGAAAGGAAAGGAAGAAAGGGAAGAGAATTCTCCCATGGTGACTTCTGATGGATGGAAGGAAGGAAGGAAGGAAGGAAGGAAAGAAGGAAGGAAGGAAGGAAGGAAGGAAGGAAGGAAGGAAGGAAGGAAGGAAGGAGAAAGGGAAAGGGAAAGGGAAAGGGAAAGGGAAAGGGAAAGGGAAAGGGAAAGGGAAAGGGAAAGGGAAAGGAAGAAAGGGAAGAGAATTCTCCCATGGTGACTTCTGATGGGAAGGAAGGGAAGGGAAGGGAAGGGAAGGGAAGGGAAGGGAAGGGAAGGGAAGGGAAGGGAAGGGAAGGGAAGGGAAGGGAAGGAGGATTCAATTTCTAGCCCACTTTTCTCCTACATAAAGTTGTCAAGATGGCCAACAAAATTCAAACCCAATCAGAACACAATCCAGCAAAAGAGAAATGCTTTTATAGATCTTCTAAACACAGTCATCCCTGGGCCTGGTTGCCACTCCAGTAAGACCTGGGAGCAACACAGACAGTGTTACCTTCCATGAGAGAACTCTCAGATAATAATCCAACTCTGATGGGTGAGGAGACCTCATCAAGAAGTCCAGAAGCCAGATGATGCCAAAGCAGATCTCTTTGTGAGTTGCAGCCCTACTCATAAGGTAATACTTCTCATGAGTAATGCATATGTCAGCTGCTAAAGCAGAACCTAGGTAGGGTTCTATAGGTTGTAAATACTTTTGTTTGCAATGGGCCTGGGTGGGTTCTTGTTTATGGCTTGTGATTCTGATCATATTAGTTGAACCCAGAACCCAAAACCCAGGTTTTGTCCTGCCTATCATTCTGATTCTCATCTTGGCCTATCTCCTGACCCAGTTACAACTCGTTGTAAGACTTCTAAGGGTCATTTTCCATCCCCATAATTGGAAGATGTTGCAAACCAAAATGCATATACTGTGGAAAGATGATAACTGGTGTATAGGAACATCCATGCTTTTTGAAAATTATAGATGGAGGCAAAAATTTAAAAATGAATAGCAGGGATTTATAACAGAATATATTTGAAACTGAAATGGAGATGAAACTAAGACGTCCAAACCTTGCAAAAGACATGTCCCAGAGGTAAGTTAGAAATCACAGTGATGTTGTTCCAACATTTTATTTTACATAAGAAGCACACTTTGAACATGGAATTTTCCCCAGTCAGAAGGGAGCAGACAACCCCTGTCCTGCCATAATAATGATCTCTGTGTTTCTTCCTAATTCTTCCTCTGAACTTGGCTGTACTAGTGCTTCAGCTGACTCTTCGTAATTACAACTGTAACCTGCTAACGGTATTCCTTTGTTGTCTGAAGGCACCTATTTCTGATTCAGCCTTTGCTCAATTAAAATTTAATACAACAGCAGGTCACAACAGAACTAGGAAGCAAATGACAGCTGCTTAATTAAAACCTAAAGCTGATTAGACCACCAAGAGGAAAACTCTAGAGGAAGAATTGGAAACTGCCGAAACTCGCAGCAGGGAGTAATGACTTTATTTAAGTCTTTATGTGCACCCGAAGATGAACTGACTGTCATATGGCTGCTGTGGTCAATTGGGGCCAGGAGGTCCACCAAAAGCTTGTTGAAAATCCAATTCAAATAGTGATTGCTTCTCTTATTCTCCATTAACACAATGGAAGGATCAGCCAACGGTAGGGATTATCCACAGCATCTAAACGGGACATTAATGAAGCTACTCTGTTAAATCAGCGAGTATGGCATCACGCCCAAGTCATTGGGGTTTATAGAGTGCTACTGAATAAGGTGGATTCTGTGGGAACCATACTGACAACCAGGTGGAGGAAAATGGCTTTGCACAAAGTTGGCCAGGTGAACTAAAACCTAACCCACAGCAACCAAGATTAGCATTTGGGTCCATAACTTAGCAGTAAATCACTTACTGTACATGCAGAAGTCCCAAGGGTCAAGTTCAGATATCTCCAAGTTACAAAAAAAAAAGCTTTTATCTGAAACACTGAAACACTAGGAAGTCTCTGCCAATTGGTGGCTGGGTTTGACCCACAGGCTAGGCTAAACAGCTTGTGATTCAGGGTGGTATACACACTTAAAGGCAATTGAATTAATTCCATAAACCATAGTTCAAATTACTGCAGGTTAGCATGTTGTGAGGACACAGGTATCATAGCTGAAGCCAAGAAATTGGAATCGTGGTTTGACGTGGTATTAGGCAGCCTTGTAAATTGGTCTAGATTTGGTGCGCAAAATCTCTCCTCCAAGAAAAATACAAAACTGGAAGATTGAGGTAGGAGAAAGATACTACAAGATGCAAAGAGGGATGAATATGTCTTTGATGCATTTCTCATGTTTCCAACCTGAACATTTCAGCTCATTTGCATTTTTTTAAAAGGCGGTTTCAGGGAAATCACAGATACCAAGTGCAAAGGCCCTTTGGCAACAACTGCAAATTTTCCCTGTCAACTGACACTACTTCTGAGACTTACGTTTACTACTGCAGCTACTCCAGGAGACCTGTGAAAGCCTTTAGAGCAGAGGTGGAGAACTGGTGGCCTTCCAGATGTTGTGGAACTATAAACCTATCATCCTACACTGTTCACCTGTAATGGTATGTGGGAAAGTCCTTGAGAAATGGGGCCAAGGGATGCTGCCTAGGGAACGGTCAGATAAGAGAAGGCACAGCCCGCAGCTGCATAATGGGAGGAGAAAGAGGCTCAGAAGAGACCCTCCCTAGCTTCTCAGGCTGTAAAGGAGACGGGGGGAGATTTGTACTTTCAGACTTACAAGATTCTGTCAATGTAGCTTTACTATGAAGTAGAATTAGCTCATCTGGTTGTGTCTCCTGTCAGGTCTACCTGGGAAGGCTGACATCAATTGTGCAAGACTGAAAGTACAAATCTCCCACCATCTCCTTTACAGCCTGAGAAGCTAGGGAGGGTCCCTTCTGAGCCTCTTTCTCTTCCCATTATGCAGCTGTGGGCTACGCCTTCTCTTATCTGACCGTTCCCTAGGCAGCGTCTCTTCGCCCTGTTGCTCAAGGTTTCTCCCCTACCATTACATCACCATACAGCCTGAGGCTAGTTAGAGTTCAGCAACATCTGGTGGGTCCCAGTTCCCTTATGTTTTTATAGCATAAGAAGCTGGAATCAGAAAAGAAAATCCAGAAGGCCATTCCTCAAAAGCAGAACTGTATCTATGGACAATTCCTACTCCTGATCAAGATTGTGAGTATGGATATCAACAGAATTCCACCACTACATCTTTCTTGAACCTTCCAGTTGTAAGTGGTTACTACCATTGACTTATGGAACCTAGGCTTGAAATGGACAATTGCCTTGACCCAGCGCAGTAGTTATAGGTTCCTTCCTTTGTAGGCACAACCCACATTGGATGCAAGCAACGCTACCACACTACCAAGACATCTCCCAACTTTTCACTTTAAGGAGTTACTAAAATCAAGCAGTAGTCTGATAAAACCAGCAGGATACCCTCGTCAATCAAGAAAGAAGGCAGGAGGCTTCCTTACTCAGCTGGCAAATTCTACCATGGCATACTTTTGGGTATTTACTTGAAATAGCTGACTTTACCAAAGAAGGAACCTAGCTGATCTGGGCTATTTATGCCTCCTTCTTACAGAAAAATAGAATTCCTTTGCAATTATTACTCTGACCTGTTCCTGCTCTGATGGTGCTGTGTTCTTTAAGGTATGTGTCTAACAAAATGTAAATACGACATTTTGGCAACTCCCGGTTCAGACTTTTATGAGACAACTTCTTAAAATGCAAACGATAGAGGAGGATATACATGCACTTGTGCGGGGTGTGTGTGTGCGGATGTGTGTGTGCTCAGCTCCCTTTTTTAATCAATTATCCACTGCCCTCTCCTCCCCACTTCCGCACCCCTTCCGATCAAAGTGCAAGGCAACGTACATCTGTTAAGCAAGCTTAATATCTAAATTAGATGCTTTGCTGAAATGATTATAAGCCACAGTAATTTCTCTTCAACATACTTTCTCCCCCTGCCTGAATGGTGTTTTCGGGATTCAAATACATATTAATGAACAGCAATTGCAAGGAAAAAGCTATGTTTATTTTTCTGCCACTCTGGCCATTGTGAGTCAGATGTGGTGTGTACACATTCTAACTTGCCACTTTGGCCTCCGCATTTAGACAATTTACTCTTCAGTGCTGCCAAGATGCAGTTTAAAGGTTGCCACTTTTATTGCCAATAACTGGGGAATTTACAAATGAGATTATGCATTCATGAAATGAAAAGAAACTTTTCCCCCATCAATGGCAGCCGGGGGGGCGGGGGAACATTGGTTTAATTGCAATGCATTAACTCTGGATACAGCCTGCAGAGGCGACGAGGAAGCCAAGATTGAGTACCAACCAACAGGCTTGGCAGCCTAGCTAGGTGGCAGCATCTATCTGACTTTGGCCAATCTTGGAAAACTCACCAAACTCAGAACTGGTTAGTACTTGAATGGAGGACTGCTCAAAAAATCCTGGGGATGTAGGATAAACTAGGAACTCAGTTAAACATGCCACTGGAAAATAATTAATTAATAATTCCATTGTTAGTATTCTGCTGCTAAATCATTTACATCATCCAAACGGTGGCTTCCTCCTGAAATAATGTTGTAATCCCCCGTTTGTGAGACCTACCAGTGTGAAAGGAGCCTGAGTGAATATAATTAACCCGTCTCTCTCTCTTTCTCTCAGTGTGTGATTTAGTATTAATTTTTCTCTTGCGGGATAAATCCCCCCCCCCACCTGAGATTCCCTGGAGGATCCCAATGGGAAGGGAAAATTCAGCAGGGAAATGTGACACAGTGCAGGGCTGACCTTTCCGTCTGAAATGATCACCCGCAGTATTTTGACGGTCCAATCTGTTGAAATGGATCACTGTCAGTAATGAGGCTCAATTGAGGAAAGCGGATATGCCATGAAGCCAGCAGGGAGGAAAGCGCATCAAGTTTGGGGTGGGGCATCTGGTCCCTTTTCCAATTTTTTCTTCTAGTGAAACTGTTGTACTGAGTACAAATGAAACGTGCAAGGCTTTCGATGGGCAGGTTCTCCCCTTTACGCAGCTCCTTGAAAAATTAGCTGCCGATTCTTGGAATGCTGCAAGAACACAGAATGTTTATTTATTCAGTTTATAGGCTGCCCGACTCCCAGCGACTCTGGGCAGTTTACAAATGTTTTAAAAAAAACATTTAAAACCAGAAAACGACATAAAACAAAAAAAGAGCAAAGGTAGCGAAGGTAATTAACCCAGATGGCCTTTAATCACTCTTGCCAAAGGCCTGGGCGAAGATAGATAGATAGATAGATAGATGATAGATAGATAGATAGATAGATAGATAGATAGATAGATAGATAGATAGATAGATAGATACTCTCTGGCCTAAAGGCCGTAACAAAGGGAGGGAGGGAGGGAGGGAGGGAGGGAGGGAGGGATGGGGGTAGGTAGTAGGTAGGAGAGAGAGAGAGAGAGAGAGAGAGAGAGAGAGAGAGAGAGAGAGAGAGAGAGAGAGAGAGAGAGAGAGAGAGAAAGAAAGAGATGGATGTCTCTATCTTTAAAAAAAAACATTCAATCGTATCCAATTCTTGGAAACTGCCTGGACAAGTCCCTGCAGTTTTCTTGGCAAGGTTTTTTGGAAGTGGTTTGCCATTGCCTCCTTCCTAGGGCTGAGAGAGAGGGACTGGCCCAAGGTCACCCAGACGGCTTTGTGCCTAAGGCGGGACTAGAACTCACGGTCCCCCGGCTTCTAGCCTGACGCCTTAACCACCACATCAAACTGGATCTCAGATGAGAGAGAGAGAGAGAGAGAGAGAGAGAGAGAGAGGATAGATATAAATTGGGAACAAGATTCTGCTTTGTTATGATTGCAGAGTTAAGCAAAACAAGCACATTGCTGGTCTTTATGGATGGAGCAGCATAAGCAAGTGGGGGATGTATGCTGAGATATTTGATTTCTCATGTTGGTAGATGCTATTTTATCATACATTCCTTCAGCCTCTCTCTCTAATGCTAAACTAATCCAGAGGGGGGGGGGGGTGATGAAGATTTGTTATTGATGCATACTATATCTTGCTCTTCAGGAAACAGATTCCCTGAGTGGTTTTTCCAAAGCAGCATTAAAATCGAAATGTTCAGCTGATCACACAAATGTGGACAGGCCTGATGAAAAAAGGAGGTGGTCTTGCACGGGCAAATCAGGGTGGGGGAGAGCCTCAGTAGGCCCTCTGCTAAAACGTCCCTTCCCTTTTCATTCCCCCCCCCCCCCCAGCCTCTTTTGACAAAAAACGTCAAAGCAGGCTAAACATCCTTCAGATGTCGCTGCTCACCCAGCCCCCTTTCATTTATTTCTGGCCGAACACACCTCTTACCTTTCCGTTTCTTGAGCCAGCTTATGAGAATCCTTAACAATATATATAATAATTATTATGGGGTCTCAAAAGCAATTGCCAGGCCTGCCAGCGACGTCCGGAAGGAAAGCGCCAATGAAATCAAGGGAACGCAGATGTGCAAATTGACTTTAGGAGCACAGCTACCATTCTCTCAGGGCAGGTTTTTGATTGGATTGCCCACCCCCAGAAAGTACAGATGTAAACACAGAATCCCACTTCCGAATCCCAGCCATGTTTTTCCTTCCTCCATCCCAGTCTTGTTCTGCATGAGAATTCTTTTACCTCCTCTTTTATTTATTTTCACGGCACATCTTCCCCTTGCTGGTTCAGGCCTGTTTCTATATTAGATTCCCTCCTATCCTCCTTTCTCTCTCTCTTTCTCTTTCTCTTTTTTTTATGAAGGATGACCTCAATTTTGATCAGTTCAGACCCAAGTCCTATCATCATCACTATCACCATCACCATCCCCCGGGCTGAATTTCTCAGCAAAACTTCAGTCATATTGCCCTGCTTCAGAGTTTGGGCTTGGTGACTTGCCTTCATTTTTTCCGAGGATGAATTTGCAGGACTGAAGCAAGTACAGGCTTGCTTCAGTGCTTTTCAGCATCCATTCCAGACTTTCTTTTAAAAATGCATGAAATGTGTATTCCATCCAAGATGATTAAATGGGTTATGATTCACAAGAGCTTATTGTTGATTTGGAAGGTGACACAACGCTCTTTGTTCAAAGGATGGAGCCTTGTGGCATTCTCCAACATGTTCAGCCCCCTCATTATCTTTCCTCCCTTCACCAAGCTGAGCTTGGGAAGACAGGATGAAATAGTTAAAGAATGGAATATGTTCTTCACCAAACAGGCTTTGCACTGAACAGTGAAAAGCTATTCTGCTGCCCATCGTCCTCTCTTGTTCTTTTCTTCAGCTGCTTCTGATTCATGCTGGATGATTGAGAAAGCCAAAAAATATAGCCCCCCCGCCCCAAAACTCAATATGTGCTTCATTGACAACAAAAAGGCCTTTGATTGTGTTGACTGTGTCAAGTTGTGTCAAGTTGTTGAATGCCCTTTGTCCTCAAGCAAAACCAAAGAAAAGAATCCAAAGGACTCTTCGTTCCTTGGGTATCATCTGTCATCTCTCTTAAGTAGAAGCTGTTAACAGCATTTACTTGGGTACTACAGATGGCTGAATACACCCAGGATAAAATCCCAGAAGTCTTTGGGAAAATGTAACACTTTTAGAAGGCTGTATTTTGAAGTGCTTTCTAATATCATCCAAAAACAAGATATGAATAAATCCAAGAGAATGAGACAATAATGGCAGGCATGTCAACAACAGCTGGTTCACCTATGAAATTTAAATAAACCCTGGGTATATCAAGAGTGAAACCCAATACAGATCTTTAGGAAAGAACTGTTATCTCCAAGACCTGGTAAATTAAGTAACAACCCTTAGAGAATTACTCCATACATATGTTTGCTGATACATGTTTTATCTCCTTATCTTTCAGCATAAATGCCTCTTGCATTTGGGATTTTAGAACCTTTCCATTGCTAGATCCAAAGAGTTTATCTAAAGAAGAGGTCAAAAATTCTGGTCACTGGGTCAGATGCAGCTTACAAGTCCTCCCTGATTGATGACACATATGTTCAAAACAGACCAAAGCTCTAAATCAGGGCTTTCCAAAGTTTTCCCGTGGCAACACACCAACCGCCGTTGGTGTGTCGCCGTGGGAAAACCCGGAAGTGCCGCCATTGCGGCAGCGTGCAAAAACCCGGAAGCGCTGCTGCCGCTTTCAGTTTTTGCGCGCCGTCATTGGTGTGTCGCCACGGGAAAACCCGGAAGTGCTGCCATTGCGGCAGCGCGCAAAAACCCGGAAGCGCTGCTGCCGCTTTCGGTTTTTGCGCACCACTGTGGCTGTGGCGCTTTCGGATTTTCACACGACGCTGTTGGTGTGTCGCCACGGGAAAACCCGGAAAATCCGGGTTTTGACGCAACACATCTGGGCCCCGCAGGCGACACACTTTTGTGTCGCGACACACAGTTTGGAAAGCTCTGCTCTAAATATTGTATGCAGCTTCGAATGGAGCAGTCGAGTCTGCAGATGGGTGGAGAGGGGACAAGAATCCAAGGGCTGAAAATGAAAGAGAGGAGAATTTAACTAAAACTTTAGGAGACATAGCCCAATAGAAAAAGCCATTTCACTATAGAATCAACTGCTTTAGTAGACGGAGAATTCAGAGAGGTGAAAGTGCCGAGAAGACCAAGAGAATTCAGAACACAAAGGACAGGGATGGAAACAGGAAAAACATGTTTTGCCTGGATCCCAATTTCTGCTTACAATGGCCCACATAAGATTATTCAACCAATCTGAGATCATCCACTCATAGGATTAGAAGTGAGCTCACAAATCTTAACAGAAAAAGTGTGAGCGTGTTTTGAGAATTTTCAAGAGAGAACCCCTCTCATTTGGTCCCCAAAATGGAATCGAAATTAAGGATGATGGTCTACCCCTAAATTCTCTACCTCAGCCTCTAAAAGGTATCTTGCATTTGGCTACCTGCATTTCTCAAGTCAGAGGCATGAGGGGGAGAGAAGAAGAAAAAAAGAATCCTTCTTTCTAATAAGTAACTATAAGTTAACCTGATTTGATCTCTAGTATTGGGCCCTTGAGAAGAATGAAACTGCTCTCCCTGAATTCTTTACTGTAACTGGAATGATTCTTTGCAAGGTGCTGCGTTGAAGATCATTTTATTCCCACTGAAGACCTTAGCTGGCAGGGTGAGGGTTTTCTTCTTTAGTCTGAGAAAATATGTACAACCTCCCATTTTCATTTACTCCCACCAAGGTAGCATCATGGATAAAGATGGAAGGAAGCATCTCGTTCGTTGCTTAATGGACCATCTATAATTCAAGATGCTAGTGAAGCACCCTTTCCAACCCTATGTCCTTCAGATATACTGGACTTCAACTGGCTATAGATTAAGGGCTCAAAGTCGAGCATGTTAGGAAGGCCCCAGATTAAGAAGAGTTACAATATGGTATCTGCGGTGCTGTCCGACCTGCACTCAAAAGGCAAGAGTGAGGGGTCTTCATAAAAAGGAATGCCACCTGAGGAATGGAGCCACACAAATCCCACTTTCAACCAGTTTGGCTCACACCATTTTCTTCTAGCTTTCCTTCGACACCAGAAATGAGTTGGACTGGAGACAAAGCAGAGAAGGAGCAACTTCCAGCAAACTCATAAAGAGGGACATGGCCAGGGAATTTGCATAAGTGACCACACAAGCCATCACCGGAGGTGAGGCGGGCGCCCTCGCTCCTGGCCTTCCGGAAGTCTTTAAAGACCTGGTTCTGCCGCCTTGCTTGGGATGAAGGAGGTAATAGTTCCTCCTGGGGGTGGTTAGCCCCGTGATATCCTCCTTTTTAAGATCCTACCATCCTCTGGATTTTCTTTCTTTATTATTATATTGTATTTTAAAGTGTATAGGTTTTTAATGTTAATATTATTGTTGTAAACCGCCCAGAGTCTACTGCTGTAGAGATGGGCGGTGATAAATCTGAATAATAAATAAATAAGTAAATTTACCTTTCAAGAATGCAGTGATTTCAAAGGTCCAGGTGAGAACTGCAATAGAAATACCAAACTGGGCAGGTAATTCTTCCCTTACAGATGCTGTGATGAAACCTTTTTCAGCCGTAAAGCGAAGTATAAAAAAAACTGACCAAAATTTTAAAAAGTATTTTTTTTCTCTCCTCACAAAGATGATGACTTGGGCTTCTCTTGTGTTTCAGTCGCGCTTGGAGGCCAAAACTGCACCGTGGCAGATAATAACAGAGCAAAACAATGGCAACCAGGTTTCCCTACACGCACATTTTCAGCATGGCCAGCAATTGGAAAAACAACCAAAGACAGCAAATCTCTTTGCTGGTCTAAAGTAGCAGTTTTGTTTATCTTCAGAGCAAGTTTGTCTCTCCTACCAGCAAGAAAAGCGGGCCGTGGGGAACAAAAAGGCTTCCAAAAATCTATTTTTAACATCGGCTTCATCAGCTGGCAATTTACCATCACAGCATCCCTGTCTCTTGACACTTGTTATTTCTATTTTGTGTGCGCATCCTGATGTTTGACATGAACATTTTGATTCTACTTTTACTTGTATTAGATTGGTGGGGGGAGAGCTGACTTTGGACTCAGCTGGAAAAGAAAGAGGGATCGGCACTCAAAGACAGAAATGTATTATTTTTGTCCCTTAGATCTTATCCCCGCTTTGCCTCTAACGGTTCACTGAATTTATGTCCATTTTTTTTCCTTGAGAGTTCAAGAGAGTTTTTTTCTGTCTCTTTCGCTCCTTCTCAAGAAAGAGCCCAAAAAGTCTGAAAGGTAGGCTGGACTGAGAGACAGTGAGTGGTCCATAAGCTGGTGTTTGAATTAGCAAAGTAAGTCACCAAATGACTTCATCAAAGCTAACATTAAAACATCCCTTCCAAATCTGAGTCTTCCATTACGCGTTGCCAGAACCTCTACATTCCCTCAGTTAATTTTATCAACAGTTTCTCAGCCTGCCAAGAGCAGATGAGAGACATGATGTTTTAAAAGAAGAAAACCTACCCCACACACAAACACACAGACCCCGAAAAAGATGATAAATGAACAAGGTATTAGGGACATTAACCTTGGGCAGCCGTTTGAAGACCCTGGATGGGGAAGCTCTCAAGTGGACCAATATGCTCAAACAGCTGCTCTTGTATTTTTAAGATAATTGTGTTTGGCAGCTTAATGATTTAGAAGGTGACTGTTCTAAAAATTTGGCACATACAAAACAAAGGGGGGAATTTTTCCAACCTATCTATTTGGAAGGTGTTATTCTTTCCTTTCCTTGAGGCTGGCCACGAGTTCTGACCACAGTTATTTTCCCATATGCCCCACAGCTGCTCCACTCCTGGATCAATCCCATCCCAAAGTCTTTTGTGAATTTGTTTTATTACAGTTTAACAAGATGTCCCAAGAGCCAGTGTGGTGTAGCAGTTAAGGTGTTGGACTGACCCAGATTTTAGTCCACACTCAGCCATGGAAGCTCCCTGGGTGACATTGGGTGAAGAATGATATGGTAGGGAATGAAATGAACAGGGCCTTCTTGAACATGGCACCTACATTTATTTTGAAAACTCCCTCCCACCAGCATTCCTGTATGATCCTTCTCATTTTCCAAAGGGCCATACAATTGCAACACTACTAACAAAGCTTTGGGAGTCGTCGTAACTGATTTCATGTTGATGGATTGATCTGGTTCTCTTTCAATTTGTTTCATCCCCTGCTGTGGACGAGACAGCCTACAAGAATTCTTCTAACTTGATGAGTCTGTGGTCCACCCAAACCCTAAAACATGGCTTACCCTTTCTTCTACCCTTTCTTCTTAATTGTCACAGCTGCTCTGCAAGGAAGGTTGAACTATGGGTTCATAATTGCTGCAAGAACATCGTTTTGAGGATTTGAAGCTGGATTTCTCCCGTGAAAATCGAAGGTGCTTAACTACTACACACACACTGGTTTAAATGAATAGATACCACTGTGTATAGGAGTCAGTCCCAATGGCTCTCTACCACGTCCTATAAAAATCCCTATGCAAGTCAATACAATTGATGCATTGCCCCATATATGTAGCCTTTACTTTATGTAACTACTATGCATTCAAAACTGTAATAATGGAGAAAGAGCTCCATTCACCCTCTTATTTTGAAACGTGGAGGAGACAATTAGCCCTCACTAATAAGGTTTACACACTGCGGCAGATAGGATAGAATTGTCACTTTTACTGTCTTGACTCTTACATTCCAGCCAGATTTAATTCACAATAATGTCGTAATATCTGTGATTTCTTTGCTGTTTTACAAATAATGCCCTTTTGATGAGAGCCCCGGTTCAGATTTCTGCCCTTTCCGGCACAGACACAGAAGTGGAATGCCAAGCTAATTGGCAATAAAACTAAAAGCAAATGTCCAAAAAATGCGTGGGGAGAAATATTATCAACACAGCATCAGCCAAACTCTCAGCCAACTGTTAAGAAGTGCAAATACTTGGGGGGGAAGCTGAAGTTTGGGCACTTGATGTGGGGTTTTTTTTCCTTTGGCTGCTCATTTTGTATTATTAAGGGACTGGCGTGTCTCTAATGTAAGAGAAATAGTTTTCAGGCAAGGTAGTAGCATACCACTACAACGAAGGGTAGCAGGGCCAGTCAAAAGAACACCCGCTCATGGAGAAGGTCAGCCAACCAAAACGGCATCAAACCGATGACTTACACATGCAAGTGGAGAAGTCATGGGGTCTGCATCATGATGTCATCTTGCCACTGCCCCCCACCAACGCCTATGAGCCCAGTAAATGTATTTGGTTTATGGGATTACCAACCCAATCAGATCTGAAGTCACACTAAGTCATTTAGAGCACTGAAAGTGGGGTAAACTATTCCTGGACTTGCTTCAGGGATGGGATGGGATGGGATGGGATGGGATGGCGTGGCGTGGCGTGGCGTGGCGTGGCGTGGCGTGGCGTGGCGTGGCGTGGCGTGGCGTGGCATGGCATGGCATGGCATGGCACAGGACGGGCCAGTGGGAAATTACACAATGAACTCACCGATATAACACTATATAGCGCATCAAATAAGACTCTGTGCTGGTGCCACCAAAAAGAGTTGAGAGTGAGGGCAATGCTTCCAGAGAGGGAGCCTCACTAACCAGCCTTGGAAAGAATCTTTGAGAAAGGGACGCATTCCCACATTCCTGTTGTCCCTCAACGGGCCATGGATAAGCAATAGACATGCCCAAGTCGTTCATTCTATCATTCTGCAAACTGATTGACTCCCTACTCGGATCAAGCAGTGAAATGGAAAACCAACTCGCTCCAAAGGGGAGGACGGGCAGTTTTGCCAATTTAATTTAAACCAAGTTGCCGAAGGAGCTCATCACTCCAGCCTCTCATTGCCCTCCCTGCTTCGCTCTTTCTCTCTCTCTCTGGGGAGAGCTAATAAGGAGTCATTAGTTGCTCAGTAGTGAGTAGATGTTCTTTTTTATAAAAAAAAAAAAAAAAACTTGAGAGATCTTGCTGGGAAATTAGTGTCAGACATAAGTAATTCTGGGGAAGCGAAAATGGCAAATTCTGTGTTTGCCATCTGCAAACACAAGGCGCTCCATAAAATGCCATTTTTGCTAGGAAACGTGCAAGACAGCGTAGCCCATTTCCAGAAGGCCCACAGGAACTCTGCTCTGCCCCATAGCATGGTCGTTACACAGCTGAGTTCACCGCATATGCTAAAGTCTAATTCCAGATTAACAAAACACAACTGCAGTCACATAATAGGTATGTTGACAGAAGACATTGATTTTAGCTGTTAAATGCATGGCCTGCCTTTCCATCAGGAGCAGCATATCTAGCCCCTCCTCCTCCAATTACTCCCCGTAAAACCAACCTTGTGAGGTGGGTCAGGCTGGGAGACTGCACCCAGCCCAAATCATCCATTGACTTTCCATGGCTGCAGAGGACTTGAACCATGATCTCCCCAGGCCTAGCCCAACCCTTTAACCCCTGCACGACACTGGTTATTTCAATGAGATGTGCCATCGCAGGCAACCTGCTAAGGCCGTTGCTGGGTTCTTACAACAGGCTGAACCAAAAGTTACCCACCCAATTTTAGCCTAATTACAATTAGCCTGATTGTGTCCGTTTAACCCGTGTTGATCCACGTCGTGAATGCTGGGTGCCAAGGCTTAGCTGGAGTTCTTGTCGCAGCCAACACTTGTGTTCCTTCTTTCCTTTTGGGTTGCATGTCCTTAAGGACTCTACATTCTCAGCCTGACTTAATTTGGACATCATTCTGAACCATGGTTAGCGCAACGATGGCTTACTGAATAGATCACACTGGAGGGGTTTGCACAGGGCACCGGCCAACACCAAACCCACCACATTGAGATGTATCGTGATGCATGAACCCAGCTAGTGAAGCTGGTTCACACTTTGCTCTAATAATTTGCTTATTGAACACACTACAGTGGGTGGATTAAGTCAATACGTCCGAGGGGCGTGGTGGCTCAGCGGGCAAGATGCCAGGCTTGTCGATCGGAAGATCGCAAGTTCAGAGGTTCGAATCCCTAGCCCTGCGTGGCGGAGTGAGCTCCCGCACTCGCCCCAGCTCTTGCCAACCTAGCAATTCGAAAGCATGCAAATGCAAGTAGATGAATAGGTACCACTTCGGTGGGATGGTAACAGCGTTCCACGCGCGTCATGCGACCACATGACTGCGGAAGCGTCTTTGGACAGCGCTGGCTCTTCGGCTAACAAACAGAGATGAGCACCGGCCCCTAGAGTCGGACACGACCGCACCACTGTGCAGGGGGAACCTTTACCTTTACCTTAAGTTGACCCAATGCTTTTGGCTCTACAGTATGTGATGTGTAACCCAGAGCACTGGTTTATCTCAGAGATAAATCACCTGGTTTCTGGGTCGCTCCTGGAGTTGAGCAGCTGAAGGGGCAAAAATCTTGGTTCACGCCCCAGCGAGTGAATTGCTCGAGCTATCGGCTTTCCTGCGGCCAGCTACGCCATCACAGAAGCCCTCCTTTGCGTGTTGTGAAATCCAAGCCTTTTCACCCGAACAACAGGACAAGCAGCCCCCACGCCCGTGGGAAAGCGGCACATAAAATCCCTCCTTTGTTGATCCCAGAAATGCAGTTCTGCCAAAGCAAGCCCTGATGGATGTGCACCAGCTGGTTTTTCAAGCACTTGATAAATATTAATGGCCCTGATAAAGCCACTCAAAATGTGTCATGTTGCACTGTTCTTCATGAAATGCAACCTGGTGGAAACTTGGTTGGGCATTTTTTGCCCTCTCCCCCAGAGCTTCCAAACAATTTGCAAGATTGAACCCACATTCCCCCACCCCCAAGATGGAGAAATGGGTGCAAGAATTTGAAGCTGTGTGGAGAAGGCAGTTTTTCAGTGTTCCACATTATTATTCTTAAGGAGAGGAGGACGGGTGAATGAGGGGATCCAAAACTCACAGGAAGAAAGGGATCCCTTACCCCAACCTGCAGCCTCAAAAGATCTGGCCAAATTCTAGCTTTGATCCTGTGTGCACTGCCCCCCTTTTTGACCCAGGTGGCCTGATCCATTTATCACTGGTTTTCACCATGCCATGCAACCACTGTTTTGCCCATGGCAAAAGAGAAGTTGTGTGAAGGACTCCATACTTGTTGAGATTTTCCAGGAAGATTCCTCCTTCCATCAGCTGCAATATTTATTTGTTTACTCATTCATTTCTTTCTTTATTTTCTATCCCGCCTTTATTATTTTTATAACTCCATTGGGAGAGCTTGCACAAATATCTGTTCAAGCCTGTTTCCTTTCTGGTCCCATATGTAGTTCACCCTGCCAGGGATGATGGCCCACCAAGGACCCAGCAAAGCAACTGTTGAATAATATTTTCAGCCCTGTAAGGCTCATGATTTTTCTCCCTCTTTGGAAACATCTCTGTTAAGTCCCTAACAGTGGAGCACAACCAAGGATACAAGATTCATGTAGAGGTTTATTCATCATGTTTAAGGTCAGCCAGTAAGAGGTTAAAGGTAAAGGTACCCCCGCACATTTGTGCAGTCGTGTCCAACTCTAGGGGGCGGTGCTCATCTCCGTTTCTTAGCCGAAGAGCCAGCGTCGTCCGAAGATGCTTCCACGGTCATGTGGCTGGCATGACGTGCGCGGAACGCTGTTACCTTCCCACCGAAGTGGTACCTATTAATCTACTTGCATTTGCATGCTTTCGAATTGCTAGGTTGGCAAGAGCTGGAGCTAGTGCAGGAGCTCACTCTGCACACAGGGCTAGGGATTCGAACCTCCGAACTTGCAATCTTCCGATCAACAAGCCTGGCGTCTTACCCGCTGAGCCACCACGCCCCTACAAGCAAGAGGTTAGGGCACAGGAAAAACTTGGAAATTGAATAGGCACAAGTCTCACCTTCATTTGTGGGTGAATTCCTTAATGTGGGATCTTGGCAAGTTGTCTGACCCTCTTTTTCCCAGAGTGCAAAACTGAAGGGCCGTCATTTTCCAAGCTCAGCCTGGCATTACAACCTCCATTTGCTTTGTTAATGAGATTTTGAAATCCCCCTTTTTCTTCTTTGGCTGCATGGAGTTCTTGGTCGCCAAGCTTGAGGCTGTTCCCCTTACATTGCAAGGTGAGATTTAGGAGCATAGAAGTTGCATTATGCAAGACAGGCCATCAGCTCAGAACTGCCGGTTGTGGTTAGCCATGGTTCCCCTGAGTTAAGCTCTAAAATTGAACCCTGGCCTTTCTGTGTCTTAGAGCACTGAGGTGTGTGTTTTTCCAAAAAGGTGTCCTTTTTTAAAAAAAAAAACAACCATCCAACTTGTCTCCTAATGGGACTTCAAAACCAGTTTGGAAGAATCAGCCAAGAGCCCCACTGAGAGAAGCTGATGTTAGAAGAGTTTGATTTACAGGTAGTTCTCACTTAACGGCCACAACTGAGACTGGAAATTCGGTTGCTAAGCGAAGTGGTCATTAAGAGAATCTGACCTGATTTTACAACCTTTTTTGTGGCGGTCATTAAGTGAATCACCAGGGGGTTAAGTGAACCATGTGGTTGTTACGTGAATCACACGGTTCCCCATTGATTTTGCTTGCCAGAAGCTGGCCGGGAAGTCGAAAATGGCGATCACATGACCACGGGACACTGCAACGGTCATAAATGCAAACCAGATGCCAAGCACCCAAATCATGATCACATGACTGTGGAAACGCTGTGACAGTCGTAAGTGTGAGGACTGGTCGTAAGTTGTTTTTTTTCAGCACTGTTGTAAGTCCAAACTGTCACTAAACAAATGGTTGTTAAGCGAGGACTACCTATAGTTGTTTCACCTACCCCCAACCAGCCTGCACACCCACCCAGGACAGAAGCTGGAGGTGAAAGGGGGAAAAGAAGAGCTAAGCGTGAACCAGACAAGGAAAGGAAAAACAATTGGCGGGGCTGGGATAGTTGCCTAAATGAAAACAAAATATTCCCCAAGTTGTAGAAATCCCTCAGCTTCTTTCTTTTGGACCAAAGCCAGTTCAGAGCAGCCAATTTATTAGTATTTTGGTGTTCGACTGAAATTGTGAGCTAAAGAATGTATTATTTATTTATTTATTTATTTATTTATTTATTTATTTATTTATTGCATTTATATCCCGCCCATCTCCCCCAAAAAGAGGGACCCTGGGCGGTTAGTATTTTATAGTAACTATGGTTTATTATTATTATTATTATTATTATTATTAGTATTAGTATTAGTATTTTATTATTTGATTGAAATTGTGAGCCAACTGCAACGAAATTTCCTTCTGTTGTGCACTTGGTGTATAGTGTATAGTGGGATGACAATAAAGTTATTATTATTCTATTCTATTATTCTATTCAATGGCTAGTAAGCCATTTTCATGCTAGGTCTGCCTATATATCATAAATGAAAACTAGTCCCCGGTAGCTGCGTTACACCTTGAACAGGAAGACCTGGAAGCGTTTTGGCCACTGATGCCCAAAGATGCCGAAATTGATGTACTCAGCAATTTTCCCCCCTTCAAGCATGAGTTACAGAGGGCAGCTTCTTTTAAGGGTCATTTTTCCTGGTTGTTCTTGTCAGCAATTCAGCCTTTGGGCAGCTCAGAGTTGGGGGAATACCATCCTTCAATCTCCCGTTTCAAAGAAACCTTATAAAAGGCCGTCCACGGTTCAAAGTGATTCACAATATTAGCCTGCCATTACTCAACAGAAAGATCACATTTGTAGGGAGAAAACGGGATTTCCAAGGGCATGGATGAAAAGGCTTAAGAGGTAGACCAAAAATAAAATCCACACGCACAGGCATCTTGATCAAGAGGGTGAATGGGCTAGTGGAATAGCAAGGCTGGATGGAAGCAAGACTTTTTAAAAAGATTGATTGATTGATTGATTTTTATTTATTTGTTTATCAAATTTTGCCACCGCCCATCTCCCCGCGGAAGAGGGACTGAACCATGTGGCAGATGATGGCAGCCTGGGAATTTTAGCCCTCTTACCATTTGACAAGGAAATTGTCAGTGAGAAGGATGGCGGGAAGATGCCCTTTCCCTCCTTCCCTTTCCTTTCCAATGGGCAGTTTTACCTTTATCTGCCTTTCTGCCTGAATGAGCAATTATTTATTTGTGATTCCAAAATTAATTGCAGGACGTTGATCTATCTGCAGATTGTCATCGTTTCTGCTTCATATAGATATTTCCCATTCACACGTGCAGAGAGACCGACATGCAACATGCATGTGGTGGTGTAGAAATCCAGATCTGGAGTGCAAGCTCTGCTTTGTGGGTGTGCATGACACACTTGCCAGGAGCACCTTAACACAGATGTATCTTTTTGTGGGCTCTTGTGGCTCTGTTCACACTCTAGATGGAAATACAGCTTTCTCCCATTCCTCTGTCCCGAAACAATCATTTTAGGCTGGGTTATTGGGGATTGCCGGTCAACATTTCTTCTTTAAAAAGTTGAGAAAGCTATTGGCTGTTTGAATGTCGGGAACAAATTACCCTTGTAGTCTATGGGATAATTGCTAGGCTGGGAAATTGCAACTCCTTCGGAATTGATCATATGCAGGCCACACGCTAAGAAGATTGGAAAAGTGCTTAGCGTGTTAATAATGGCATATAGGTATCCTGCCACGGGCAGCCCAAATTGAGCTGTTAACTCTTGGCTTGCCAACCTTGCCATTGTTATTCTGCAATCGAGCTGTTTGCCGGGATTCATCCCAACAGCAGACGTGAGAGTTAATCCTCAGATCGGCAGTGAAAAACAGTATGGTAGGAGATCTGACAGTTTCAAAAACAAAGGAGAGATGGAGACAGACCGGCCAACTCAAAAGAGGAGGCCATGCAATCATCCTTTACTTAGGGCAGGAAGAAGAATGAAACACAACATTACTTCTCTGTATAGATTCTATATTGAGTCACAGCAGGCGCCGAAATTTCATTTATCTGTTTGCTACTGTTCTTCGGCAAGTATTACTTATCTCTAATTTCTGGATGTTTTATGAACTTGGTAAGCGGTTCCTTCTGGCCTGTGGAATAAAACCTGACAGAAGGCTTTGAATTGAAGACTTCTGAAATGCCAGCTGGAAAGTTTGAGGATAGCTGCCAGCCAGAGCCAACCGCAGTACATGACCAAAGGAAGCTAGAGACCCAGAATCTCATTAATCAGGCCGAATGCCAGGAAAAAGAGGTTGCAGAATCTTGGATGCTAGATAAAGCCTTTTATTTTCCCTTCTGCAGAGAATTTCATGATGCTAAGCTAATGAACACATGTTCTGACTCAATATATGGCAGTATCAATATATGAATCTAGCAGTCATAGAAGTAGACCAATGTTTCTCAACCTTGGCAACTTTAAGATGAGTGGACTTCAACTCCCAGAATTCCCCAGCCAGCCATGCTGGCTGGGGAATTCTGGGAGTTGAAGTCCACATATCTAAAAGCTGCCAAGGTTGAGAAACACTGAGCTAGACTCACCCTATTATAGACTGCATGCTTGGGGTTTCTGGCCAGAAAGAGTCATAGTTCAGTAGTGGATCTTCTGCTTGGTATCCAGAAAGTCCCAGGTTCAATCCATCAGCATCTCCAGGTAGGAGTGGGAAAGATACTTCCCTAAAACCCTAGAGAGTTGCTGCCTGTCAGTGTCATCTATAGCAGGCTAGATAGAGCAAGGTCTACAGCTCTTTCAGGAGACGTTTTAGCTCAGTGACCGATCTCTCATTTTGTATGCAGAGAGTCCCAGGTTAAGTTCTCGGCATCTGCAACTCAGCCCTGGAGAGTGTTTGGGGCTAGATGGACCAGAACCAGCCCAACCTCGGACTCTGAACAGTTCTAACTGTGCCACGTGATGTTTGAAAAGCCAGAAGCTACGTTTAAAAGACTTGCAGAAACTCTGCGCTTGACTCTTATGGATACAGTTGCTGCACTTGTTCAGACGACAATTACCATTTTCTGGCACGCCAACCGTTGCTTGAGATGAAAACGTCTGTTGCTCCGTTCCTGGGGAACTTCATTTCTTCTCTTTCTTGGCGGCCGACTGTCCCTAATAATGGATTCTTTCAACATCTGGTGCACAGATTAATATGTGAGGGCTAATAGTCCCAAAATGGAACAGCAATTCATTTTCATTGGGCCTAATAAAATAACCAAGTGAGGTGAGGGACATAGGGTGTCAGGAACACTTTAAAAAACAGTTTCTCTCTGCTCCTGCTAAGTAGCAAAGAACCCACCGACTATATTATGGATTATTACCTGGCCAAAAGGACTTGCCTTCCAGCTTCTCCAGAAAGATAATTAAATGTGTAGATAATAGGCCCAATTTTCTAGCTTAGGAACTCATGGGATGCCAAGTTCTCACTTCCTCATTGATTTCTAACAAAACTCATTTTATTATGCTTTGTTTAATTCCTCAGTAGAATCCCAGGGCAACAGTCTCTCACCACATCCATCAGGGCGCCTGGAGGACACTTGCCCAACACTGTCGAAATGATGACGGGTCACAAGCATTCCCCCTTCTGATGTCCCTCACTGACAAGAAGTTCTCCTTCCCTTGAGGAACAATTTTGAGGGAACGAAAGGCTCATGCATCTTCCTGGTTGTGCAAGAAGATGCATCTGGGGCTATCTATAACTGGCTGTTAATCTGCCTGTAAGTCAGAAGGGCAGAATGAAATGGACCAGGAGTCTAATTTGACATACAACAGTTTTCTTCCTAAGAAGACTGAAGGCTGGAATATATCACTTTTTTTGTTTCTTTTTTATTAGCCTGGCCAGCTGGGTCTGGTAACACTGAGATCCTGCCATGGAGGAATCCAATCCGTAGAAATACAACTGTGGTGCATTTTGTAAGCAAATAGAGAACGTTCTATCTTATGACTGAGAATCCATAAGTCACCTCCTTGGTGCTTTGGCATCTATGAAAAATTAAATTGCGGCCCAGAGCTTATCGTGGAAGAACAGAAGACGCAATGTTCCCCCAACTGTCTCTCCTTAACCCTTCCTTATGTCCCTTTGCTGGAGATAAGCTAACTGGCCAAAACCCAAATTTGGTGTACAACTGCAACAGAATCTCTTCACTGTCACCATCTACTACAAGGGATCCATTCTTAATGAAGAGGGCGTGGGTGGCTTTGGGAACTGCCAACAGTTTGAGACTTGGTTTTTGTTTTTGTTTTTTGCAGATTATACTGCTCACATTCTTCATTTCCTAAGATCTATTTCAGTTAGGAAGGAGAAGATTTGGTTTTTCTTATCTAAAAGGCAACAAGTACTGTAGATCCCTAATTTGTGAGGGGGGGTGATAGAACCCCACTACCATTCTAAAACCATCCAAGCACAATCTGTGAAAAGCCCCCCTTTGCTGTGATTTCCCCTTTTGCTCACCCACTGGCTTCACAAGGACCAAATCACAGGGTACAAGTTTGGTGTTCAACAATCTGGAGGGAGGGCCTAGTGTTAAAAGTCTTCTCTTAAACTGATTCACCTCCCCTTAAAGTTATGACAACACTTAGTTAAACCCAAGGCCTGTGTAACATTGTGATGTCACTCTATTCAATAGTATGTTTGCTGATTGGTGGCGTAACGGGCTGTGAGAATGACCTGGGGAAACAGGAGGAGGAGCCGCAGCCAAGGCACCGGTCAGATAAGAGGCAGCTGAGTCCGCAGAAGGAAAGCGGGCGTGGGAAGCATCTCGGAAGGGACCCTCCCTAGTTCTCTGGAAAGTAAAAGTAAAGCAGGGGAGAAATGCTTTCAGACTTGCAAGATTCTGTTAATGTAACCTTACAATAAAGGTAGTGTTAGTATTCGTGGTTTTGGTTTCTTTCTGAACTACCTTGAAGGGCTGACAGGTGGGTCCATCTGAGAAGGTGGTCAAATCAATGAGGAAAGAACAGAACTAAAGCAACAACTGAAGAAACTGAGAAAGATCTAAAAATGGTTTTCATAATGAAGGTGCTTTTCCGTAGCTGCATATCAAACAGAAGAGAGTCCTTGGTACTCTCTGAGCTTGGTTGTTTGCTTGCAGATGTTTCATTACCCAACTAGGTAACATCATCAGAAGGGAATTTGGCAGAAACCTAACAAGGAAACTTGTTTTTAAAACAAAACAAAACTCTTACCATCGCAAGTGGAACAATTCCCACAAACATTGATTGGCTGACAAAGATCTCGGAGACCACCAGCTCGCTCACGGCCTCGTCTCGAGGGTATTCTACCTGCCAGGTGATTTGTTGGGCTCCGGCCAACCCACTACTGTTGTCGATTTCAAAATCCATTTGAAAGATCTCATAAGAGGTTATGTTGATCCTGAAAAGAAAAGAAAAAACAGAAATGTGGCATTAGGAACTTCAGATAGGAGCTGGTTTCTGCATTTTATAAAAGGCCCGTTCGTTTTTCATTTTTTGGCTGTGACATGGAGAAAAGGAGAGGGGGGAAAAGCAAATTAAGCTCCCCAAAATGATAAATTTAAAAATGCAGTTAGGAGAAACATAAGAAACATAACAGTATTTCTCTAACATGGCTACTGTGGTGGTAAATTAGAGATTCCATAATGAAGACAATAACAGGAATGACATCTGCACCATCAGAAGATCTGGAGGGCCAGGTGGGGATAGATCATCCTGGAGAACGTCTATCAATGTGGTCACCATGAGTTGACAAAGACTTGGTAGAACATAATCAATCAGGAGCAATCACTATTTAGAATCCCCAGATTTTGGAAATGAAATATTCTATGACTTCTCCCTGACACACACTACTTTAAATGGACTCTGAGATGTTCATGATGCTTTCCTATCACTTTTTCTTTTCAGAAGCACATCCAGAAGCCCAGTTTCAACACAGAAGAGAGTTGAAACCACAGGGAGTTCCCAACAGCATACAAAGTGATCCAGACCAGGAGAAATGCTTTCCAATTTGCAATACTCATTTGATGACTCTAGTTGAGTAAGAATGATAGTCATACATTCCTGATGATTCCAGCTTTAAAGTATGGGGTTATCTGTGTCCTCCTCCTTTTCCTTCGGTAGCCAATTTGCATATACTAAGCATTGCTGGCATAAAAAAAGAGGGGGAAATTAGTGCAGTCCTTTTATTTTAATCTCTTTTTTTAAAATTTTGCTGCTGGTGCCAGGAAAAAAAAAAGCAGAAGTTTTCACCTCTCAGAACAATTCTGATCTAATTAGATTTTGTGTTAGAGAATAACCACCTTACCCTTCTGTTTTAAACCAGAGAAATGGTTCACAGATTGAGTTGGCCTATGAAGGGAGACTTTGGACCCTGAAGAACAGATGGTGGTATTTCTTCGACCAAGGGCTCTCATTTCCATTCTTCCCTTTTGCAGACAGATTGTTTAGCCCAAGTGCTCTAGGAACTGGGACACAACATACCCCCATCCCCAACACACAAACACAGGGGGAAGGTGGCAATCATTCTGTGATCTTTGTTCCATATATTTTCCCAGGTTGTGGCTATAATGAACTAGTGCTAAAAACTTTCCCAAAGTTTTCCTTCCTTCCTTCCTTCCTTCCTTCCTTCCTTCCTTCCTTCCTCCCTCCCTCCCTCCCTCCCTCCCTCCTTCCCTCCTTCCTTCCTTCCTTCCTTTCCTTCCTTCCTTCCCTCCCTCCCTCCCTCCCTCCCTCCTTCCTTCCTTCCTTCCTTCCTTCCTTCCTTCCTTCCTTCCCTCCCTCCCTCCCTCCCTCCCTCCCTCCCTCCTTCCCTCCTTCCTTCCTTCCTTCCTTCCTTCCTTCCTTCCTTCCTTCCCTCCCTCCCTCCCTCCCTCCCTCCCTCCCTCTCCTTCCTTCCTTCCTTCCTTCCTTCCTTCCTTCCTTCCCTCCCTCCCTCCCTCCCTCCCTCCTTCCTTCCTTCCTTCCTTCCTTCCTTCCTTCCTTTTTCTCTTTCTTTCTCTCCCTCTTTCCATCTGCAGCCTGTTTTGCTTTTAATGGTTCCTTTCCTCTAGCCATCACCCCCTTGACTCAGGTCTTTCCTAGAGTATCAAGAATGATAGCTTCTTCCATCTCTGGCTGGGTAGGTAATTAACTGTCAATTCAAGTCATGCCTATTACCAGCTTGTCTGGGAGCTCAGCAAAACCTCTAAATTCAAGAGTGACCTAGGGAAGAAAGATCGGGGGAAACTGAATTGCCTTCATTTTGCTGTTCGGGGAAGGTGAGGAATAGCACACCCAAAAAGCCTGTTATGGCAGTAGAGATGTTATTACAATCCATGAAAAGCTGAAAGTGTGTGTTCGGAGCCACGCTGGAGTACGTCAGAAGAACAAAGGATGAGAATGATCTTCTTTGGTTGACCAGAGCAGAGAAAAAGAGGAGGATCTTGTTCTTTCTCTCACGGCTGCCCCTAAGTGGTAAGACAATTAAACTGCCAATGGAAGCATCTCCTATATGGTAAGAAGAGTCCAGCAGCAGAAGACATGGATGAGACCTCAAGGAAATGCCAACCAATCCTGTCTTTAGAACCTTCCTGGCTAATTAAACATCAGGACAGGAGGGTTGTGCATAGATTAATTGGGGAGATTCAATTCAAAGGCAATTTGATCAAATCTCTGAATCAAATGAACTTCCAGGATCAAATCAGCAAACTGTGATTCAATGCATAGACTCAGCTGAATTTTCCACATTTAAGATTCAAATCGGATTGAATCAAGATTCGAATCACATTGGGGCCAGTCCACACACTCTTGCAGAAGAGCAACTTCTTCAGGAGCAGGGTGGCTGAGACATCTCAGAAACAGCTTCCTTCTATAGCATAATAGGGGCACAACTCACTCGCTTGGAGTTCTCCGTGGTCCTGATTCCATTGCTTTGTCTCTTGCCTTCTTCACTGAAGGCCCTACTTCAGGGGTGGGCAATGTCAGGTGGGCTCCCGCCTAAGGCCCGCGAGGCTCCTGCCCGCAAACCCTGCCCCTTCCACGCGATTGGCTCTCGCCCGCAAACTCCAGCCCCTGGTCTGCAGAAATCGCAGAAGCCCCGCCCCCCACCCCCCCAGTCCCCAGTTATAAATATCCAAATGGCCCTTGGCAGAAAAAAGGTTCCCTTACATGCAATGTTTGATTTCTCCTATGATAACAGCACAACATCTGAAGAGCTGTCAGCTTCAACATGTAACTTCCAGCTAGTATGGAATTCTTAGCATTCAATTTCGAAATCTTGCTTTGTGAAAATAGTTCTATTGTAAAACACTCCATGAGCTTTCTGTGAGCTAGAGTAAATATTCCAAATAAATAGACAGTAATGGCTCCTAGTAGCTCCACCTACCAAGACAGAAAAAAACGGTTACTCTCAGCCCTGAGTGTTGGGTGAAAGGCATGCTCCATCGACTTAAAAAGTCTTGCCAAGCATTTTTGCTAATCACTGATCTTCACCACCCCCTCTTCTGCAAACTTAGCAAAATCCAAGTTCCCTTTTCAAAAAGAAGACAAAACTTTGGTGGAAAAAGAAACAGAAATCTCCACGTGCACATGGACCATTATTTCCTGCAAGCAATAGGAAAAGGCCTTATAATTTCAGGCAGCTGGCATGCTTGCTAATAAGTCCATTTCTATGGAAATGAGTTCGTAACTATTAATTTCGCCTGCTCCTGATCTATTCTTGATGTGCTTTTCAAATTTAGAAAAGCGATTCATGATTCTCTCAATTTGGTAATTACTGACTCCCTTTGATGAATCCTGCCCAGTGTTTCAGACATGAGACATTCATTAGACATATTTCTTTCTGCGGAGGGGTGGGTGGGGGTGGAATTTATTAAGGCACCACTTAGCTTTATTGCTTCCCTGCTGCCTTAAGCAAGCAGCTCCCCAAACAAAGCCCGGCCATAAAATCTGATGCTCAGTTGTAACTTTTTCCCCCTCCAAAAATTTCTGCAGAGTTGTTAGGTTTCGACATAACTTGGAGTCATCTCCTATATGCAAACAGTTCCCAAGGCATTAGGAGGTAGCTGTGGAAACAACCCGCATCGACTAATGCTCCTAAAAAGGCAGAAGCCCCAGAAAGCTGGTGTTGGCTTGCACCACTCTTGAACACTTACGAATCGGCTCTTGGGTAGCCTGTTCATGTCAATGCATGTATCACAAGGGCAGCCGGAAGAGTAAAATGCATTCAGCGAGGAACAGAGGGGTTGGAGCAATGTGATGTGTAGAGCCAGCCTGCCAGTGACAACTCTCTGGGCACAGGGCACTATTTCTTTCTGGAGAGCCTGTCGCAGCCCTTTGTTGCAGGCTGGCAGTTATCAAGCATTCTTAGCAAAGTTTGGGAGGAATGTCTCCCTCACGAACATGAATAGCTCGCTGGGTGCCTGTTTACAAGGTAAGTTATGAACAGCCAGGCCAGTGGGGCTTCAGATCTGATTCCAGAATGGTGCCTTGGAATGTGGCAATCCCAGGAAAAGACACGGCTGCTTTAAAGAGTTGCAGATCGGGGTTACGTTGGTGCCTCGGTGGGCTAGGAAGCCTCTTTTCAGCACTAAATCCAAAGCTTTGCACAGCCATTTGGAGGTTGAGCAAGGAAAGAGCTCAGAATGCCCTTGCAGCTGCAGCCTGGGGGCGGCTGGGAGCTTACGTTGTCCTGTTTCAAGATGTGTGACAGGATGAGAGCCACATCCCAACGTAGGGGAGGGTGCTGGAGCAGGGCCAGTTTGGGGAGTCTGAAGGGGTGAAATGAAGACCTTGAGCATCTACAACAGAGCTTTCCAAACTTTTCATGTTGGTGACACACTTTTTAGACATGCATCATTTCGCGACACACTCTTACAGCAGGGCATCATTTCGTGACACACTCTTACAGCAGGGCACAAGGCAGGCACAAGGACCTGCGCGGAATCACAGCAGGTTTGGAGGCAGCAAGGCACAAGGCAGGCACTAGGACCTGCGCGGAATCCTGGCAGGGCAGGTTTGGAGGCAGCAAGGCACAAGGCAGGCACTAGAACCTGCATGGAAGCCAGGAGGCAGCAGCAGCCGCGACACACCCAGACACTGCGGCCGACACACTAACGTGTCCCGACACAGTTTGGAAAGCTCTGATCTACAACATTTAAAGCTGCCGTTTAGGCCCATAAAACTCTCTTTCTTAGATGCAAAACAAAAAGTCCCCAAATTGGGGGCCTGCCCATTCTGTGGAACCCCAGAAGACAATAAGAAGATGCTGGCAGGCCACATATGCCCATCAGGTCATAATTCTTGTTTAAGGAGGGCCACACATTAACCCAACACTATTTGACAAGTAAGGAAGAGATGGATGGATGGATGGATGGATGGATGGATGGATGGATATCAAACATATACAGGTGGCCCTCGACTTACAACCATTCATTTAGCGACCATTCGAAGTTATGACAGTGCTGGGAAAAGTTACTTGCGATCGGTCCTCGCACTTACGACCATTGCAGCATCCCTGCAGTCACATCATTAAAATTCGGGCACTTGGCAACCGGCATGAATTTATGACAGTTGCAGCATCCTGGGGTCACAAGATCATCATCTGCAACTTTCCCAGCCAGCTTCCGACAAGCAAAATCAATGGGGGAAGCCAGATTCACTTCATGACCACAGCAAAAAAAGGTCGTAAAATCGGGCATGACTCATTAATGACCACCTCGCTTAGCAACGGAAGTTCCGGTCCCGATTGTGGTCGTAAGTTGAGGACAACAAACAATTGTTGGATTTAATTGTGTGGAGAACCTGGTGAAGACCACATTGGAAAGCTCCTCTTTGTTAAGAAAAACCTCTGCATGTGAAAAGCTAGCACATGAATAAAAAGCTGCCTTAGTAGCTACCTTTCTCCCTAAAGTGCTAACAGTACAAGGACTTTTCCCTGAGGAAGAATTCCAGCCTACAGACCTCTGAAGAAATACAGACTAAATGGTATTTTTTTTAATTGAACGGAGGACTCAGTTCTTAACTTGACCAGCTTCTGTTTTTACTGCCAGAATGAAAGGCAAATATTAAATATTAAAGGAAATGAATATTTTTTTGCTGAAGCACCGCCGCACAATGTTGGTTAATAAATTACTTTTGATACCGGAATAATACCAGCCCTAGACTCCTGGCATGATTAATAAAGGAACATGATCTTACAAGTGGCAAGATCTGCTTCATAAGCATCGGTCATTAATAAACAAAAGATAGCAGAGGTGTGAAAAAATGACGGAAAAAGACATCCATTATCAAATCTACCAAGGAGAGCAGTTGGCTTGCAGCAATGATGACAAGAAAAAGCAAACTTACAACAGCTGTATATTCAAAGGATGAAGGTCGCATAGGCTTTAAAACAAAGGTAAATTAAATAAATGATTTACAGCAAGCTGGTGAGCACATCAGATTTTACTGGAGCAAAGCGGAAAATACTCAGTGGACTACGTTTGGCCACTCTGCAAATGTTTTGAAAGCAAAACATGGAGAGATCTCCTCCCGTGTTTCAAATTCAGAGGGAGGTCTGCACGACTGAGTTTGGCCAAGACTCACCAAGCTTTTATATGGTTCTTTCACCCGCCCTTGATCCTGGGGCAATTCTTTTTTTCCCCAACAAAAAGAATATTATGCAGCAACCTGACAATATTCAAACTTGGACTTCTGGGGGGAAAGGTTGGTAGTCAATCAATAGCTATAGGAAAGAGGATCTAGAACAGGGTTTCTCCACCAGGGTTCCGTGGCACCCTAGGGTTCCGCGATAGGTCACTAGGGGTTCCCTGGAAGATCACAATTTATTTAAAAAATTATTTCAAATTTGGGCAACTTCACAATAAGGAGGTAAGTTTCATTCTTTATTTTTAGTTTAAGAACACTGTGAATGCATATACTGTATGCAGGCCTACCCATGAAACGAATATAATAATTTTGTAACTTCTGGCCTATATTTGAGCCTGAATGGGCAGGGGTTCCCCGAGGCCTGGAAAATATTTCAAGGGTTCCTCCAGGGTCAAAAGGTTGAGGAAGGCTGATCTAGAAGTTCTAAAAACTGTTTTTTGCTGGCCAATGGCTTCACCTATATACCCTGCTGCTAGCTTTTGAAAATATCTTACACAAAGATTCCAGGACTCAGTTTTTCTGCAGGCCACCATATAATCCAGCATGAACAGCCTAGGGACATAACAATCCTCAGATGTATAGCTGCAAAACCCACGTGAAAGCTGGTATTTTTGTTCCAACCATAACATCCCTCAAACCAGACTCTAGTCACCTGATTTTTGCTTAGTTGATGGGAGGGGGGGGGCTCCCCCTTCCTTGCACGTGAAAATAATAAATCTGGGTAATGAGAAAACATCTTAAGCACCCAGACCGGTTGGTGCTGCCAATTCACCACCGTTTCTCTTGCTAACAACTTGCAATAACTTCCAGTTTATTTGATTTTATCAACATCATTGTGACAAGCCAAGAGGGAAGAAAGACGATTGCCTCAATTATTTTTATTTGCTTCCTTCAACAGCTGATTCTCCCTACTCCCATTCTCGTTACCAACATGAAGCCTCGAACTGCTGTTATACTTTAGTTAAAAAGATGGTCCCAGCAGGAGACTTGGAGAAATGGGATTCTGGGGGGAAACGTTCACTTGCTAAGTCAAGATACAGGATCCAAGGGCAGGGCAAGAGAGAGAATGAAGGAGGACCTTAAAAGTCAAGGCCAATCAAGGGTCCAGAAATGCAGAGCAGCTCAGGATCGCCCTGTTGTCTGTGCAAAACGTAACCAGAACTGGAAGCCGTTGACTTCTTCTTATTCAACAGAAACAAGAGGACCACAACAGGGAGAATTGGTCCAACATTTGAAGGTATTTCACAGAGAAGCTACCATCTGGCATTCAGGCCCTCACCACTGCTTGGCAGATGGCAGCTACTTTCAATACATGGCGGTGTGTTATGGGGGGCGGGGAGGGGGGCAAAAAGACCGCAAGAGTTAGGTTGAGCCCCAACTCTGCTGGTCTTTTGGAAAGTCCTTAAGACCTGGCTGTGTTCCCAGGGATGGGGCCCAGGAGCCCAGATGAGCCTATGATGGGCTGGTTGACTGCTTTCCTCAGTTGCTGTTTTTGGTTCTCTTGTTTTCCATTTCTATTGGTTTCTCTTTATTTTAGAAAAATGGTATTTTAAACTTCATTATCACAGGGGAGGGGAGGGAAGGGAAGGGATGGGGAGGGAGGGGGAGGGGAGGGAGGGGGAGGGGGAGGGGGGACTGGGACTGGGACTGGGAGGGGAGGGGGAGGGGAGGGGAGGGGGAAAGAAGGAAGGAAGGAAGGAAGGGAGGGAGGAAGGAATGGAGAAGAGGGGGAGAGGGGGAGGAGAGAAGGAAGGAAGGAAGGAAGGAAGGAAGGAAGGAAGGAAGGAAGGAAGGAAGGAAGAAGGAAGGAAGGAAGGAAGGAAGGAAGGAAGGAGCAGATATGTTTACAAGAACTGGAGTAGGGAGAATTGTTCCAGTCAGAGGATGCTCTGAAGATGTTGTCAAAGGACACATTCACTGTCAGCCACTTGATCCTAGCCAGTGTCTGAACCTGTCAGTGGAAAAGAGGCTTTTCTGTTCATCTTGCCCCCATTTGGAACCTCTTTCTTTTTTAGGCATGGTGTGTGTCTGTGTGTATGCGTATTTAGGAGAATGCTGGTAAAGCCGCAAATAGGCACTTGCCAGGATGGGACGGGAATCTAGTACAGCAATCCGATCAGACAGGAAGCGGAGGATCAAGAATCAAATCGGTATCTTCCTCTTACAAAACTGGGCCTTTTGCTCTTTAAACTCCGACAAGCGAGCTGAACAGGGATGCCTGCAGGAGGGTTATCTTGGCATTTTTGAACCCCACCCGCCCTGGACACCCTTAAGGCTAAATGTTAAATGATGCAAAAACTTGGGGGGGGGGAAATGTTCCAGCCATTCTTATTACCAACCGTATCATGTTAGCCCAGTGAAGCGGGTACTATGTAAAACTGGGAGAGGAATGGCAATTCTATTAATTGTTTATTTATTTATTTATTTATGCTTTTATGCTTTTATGCTTTTATGCTTTTATGCTTTTATGCTTTTATGCTTTTATGCTTTTATGCCACTCCATGTGGTGGTGGAAGTTATTCAGCAACATCTAGAAAGGTGCCCCGTCTCCACCCTGTCTTATGGGAATCCATCATATAGTATACAGGACTGTGGGAGAAATTATATTCATTTATAATCTGTTGCAGCTCTTTGTGCTTCTTCGTACAACATTTACATTCACCCTCCTGACCCCAGAGATGTATTTCAGCAGACCGGTTATTACAGACACCGTTTATGTAAATGGAAGCTCCGGGTAAAATGTTTTGTTTTGAATTTGGCAACCTTGCAAATTACAGAATATAAGAGAAGTGCTAAAATTCAGGTCAAAAATATTCAGCGGGGCCCTTAGAGATGTTGCCAAACAAGCCTCTCGAGGCCCACCTCTTTGCACGGCACAGTTCCGCGCTGCCGTGTTCATTGTTGTTTGCGCCCCCCTGGGTCAGCTGTTCTGCCTAGAGATTTGTGGGCATGGATGTATTTTTTAGTGGAGGTTTTGTCATGCCAATTATAGACGAAGGCAGGAAAAGACAGAAGAAGCCTCACTCAAACACATGGGGGCGGGAATCCCAGCATTTTTTCAAGTTGCAATCAAGGGCGTGCAACACACAGCCGAGAGTTGCTTGCAAATGCCCTGGACCCTCTCGGTGGCCTCCTCAATCTTTGAGCGTAAACAGGATGACTTTTGGTGGCCCACACGGCCAGGGCAAAATGAGGCAAATTACTTCCATAACTAGGCTAATTCCTCCACCACCACCCCCCAAAAAAAAAAAAGGAAATCTGAAAAATTTGCCCCTGCTCTTTCTGCAACATTTTTCTGGCCTCACCTGACCCTCTAGGAAGTTTGCAAGCCCAAACGATCAAACGTTGCTCTCCCATCAATACGATTAGGGGTGAGCAACTGATGTCAGATTTCTTATACTATATGATATTGGTAAATTGGATTTCTTTTCAATGCAAAAGTGTTTTGGCAAATTGCATCTTTTACAAAGCAAAGCAAAGCATTCTCATGATGACGTGAATGCCAGGTGGCTGGACAACAGAGAAGCCTTGGTTTTGTTTACATCCTCAACAGATATGAAGCTAGAAGGTACCATTGTTATGGCTAGCAATGGAAATCTTCCCATGAGAGATATCCTCCTGATGTCCTTCCGTGGGAAGACTTGCCAAGGCCCCCCTGAGCAAGGAGGAGGGGGAAACTCATGCTATGTGCTTTTAGGCCTAGTGTGTGTAACAGCTAACTTCCAGCCAATCAGAATGCTAGAAGAACTGAATATACAACCATGCAAAATGGTGTTCTATGTCTTCTTGATTTCTAGTGTCTCTTAGCCATGTAGTTCTTCACGTGTTCACTTCCCGTGGACTGGGCAGAGTGAGCTATGCCTGGCTTTGGGTATAGGCCATGGCAGGAACTCTGGCCCTGGGATCAATACACGGAACTCTGCTTATAAGTTTGTTTTTGTTTTCCTTTTACAATGATGTATCCTGTATATTCATCTTTTTCATTATTGCGATAATGTGATTGTATCTGCATTATTGCCCTATGCTAAACAGTAAACACTGTTGGCCCTAACAAGCTGCATTCTTGTCTGTTTATTCTCAAGCCTCGGGTTTTTCCCCTTTAAGCCAGCATATACCCCATCAACTGAAGGCCTCCGGACCACATGAAACTCCAAGCCCCCTATGCCCTGAGCTACTGATCCCTGGCACAATTACCCCCGTTTTGGACAGGAAACCAGTGGAAAATCTAGAAACAAATTCCCCTCTTCTGAATTTCCTTCTGAAACTAGAGAGCCAGCTGCTGCCCGCAAGCATGACACAGCCCTACCCACCCTGTACAAGTAGTCCTCGACTTACGACCACAATTGGGACCGGAACTCCCATCGCTAAGTGAGGCGGTCATTAAGTGAGTCACGCCCAATTTTACGACCTTTTCTGCCACAGCCGTTAAGTGAATCACATGGTCTTTAAACGAATCCAGCTTCCCCCATTGACTTTGCTCGTCGGAAGCCGGCTGGGAAGGTCGCAAATGGTGGTCACGTGACCCCAGGACTCTGCAACCATCGTAAATACATGCTGGTTGCCAAGCCCCTGAATTTTGATCACTTTGTCTTCTACAAGTTGGAACCTAGGTGGAGAGGCCTGCTTCTCTCCATTTTTTTTCCCCTGGAGCTTGTTAGAACGTCAGGCCCAGCCCAAGAACGGCGAAGAATCAATCCAGCCAAACTTCAGTTCTTTATTTGCTCGCACCGTATGGGCAGAATCTTGCCAGACTGAAGCTACTCTACCTAACCGAAAGGGAAATAACCTGGGAAGGCTCTAGGGCGGGGCTCCTCTGAACCTCTTAGTCTTCCCACATCCCATCACTGGACTGTTTTCTCTTATCTCGCCCCCCTCCTTGGAATGTGCTCCCTCCTTCCTGAGAACCAGCAGCGTTAGCGAAGTCCAACACATCACCTCCCCCTTCAGAGACACTTTCCATAACATAGAACGACATCTTCCTATCTACCCAAGAGGCCAGAGTCTGACCCCAGGGTTTTGGGGGTGCAAAACCTTTGCTCTCTCCCAGCATTATGGGCCTTCCCAATTGGCTGTGGATTTCTGCCGCTGATTCTGCAAAACGTGCCTTCTGTTGCTTGAGCCCCACCTTGGACCAAGTCCAGTCCAACACCACTCCTGCGACCCGCGTGAAGGCCCTTCGCCTGGTTAGGTCCAATGTCAAATCCTCCCCTTCCTATCGCAATTCCTCTAGTGCCAGGTTAACTTTCCCTTTTCTTCTATTTTTCGAAAGGCTTAAAAACCACCCCAGCAGCATGATAAGACAATAGTTAAATGTCGCCTGATTGCAGTAATTGCATCCAGCCCTGCCTCGGAAAGTCTTGTATTGTATTTCTAATACGTCCTGATAAGTGCATTCACAACATGATTAACGGCCTGGAGACAAGAATGGCTATTATGTTTAACAGAGTGATTAATGAGTGACGGCGCGGCTGCAAACTCTACGCTGGTGTAAATTGCCTCTTTTTAAAATTACAAGCGCCCCCTTCTTTTCTTTCCCCCCTTCCTCTTTAATACACTGTTCGGTTCAGGGAAGGTGGGGACGAAAAGACAGAACCAGGCCGACATTTATCAGGGCTCGGCTGGATGAGAAACATGGTGTTATTTCTTTTAATTGCCTCGTCGCAATTAAGCCGATGCATATTTTCCCCCTAATTATGCCAGAACTGGTACGAGCAACGTTTTTGCGGAATGCTAAGGAGTTAACGCTCCACAGAAAGGTTCCCCGATGTTTGGATACCTGGGGGTACAGCTAGCATCCTCATGATCAGTATTATCGTAATTGTTAGCATTAGCATTGCTAATTGAAACAGAGGCAAGAAGAAGTCTAACCCGCCATCCAATGCTGCAAGCGAGTGAGTGGCCTGATTACCCCATTTATTTATTTTCCTTATTTCCTTATTCAATTTTATATGGCTGCCCATGTCAAATACATGACTCTGGGCGGCCATATAAACTCAATCAGCTTCATACTTAAGAAGGGTTTGAATTCAGAGCTCCACAGATCTAATCTGGCACTGGAGGCATGACGCCAGAGGGAACAGCTTCATGCATCATGCCAAACCATGATTTGGTTTAACTATGGTTAAGGGGCACTCCATGGTTTTCTTTACCTAGATGTGGCAGGGATTGATCCTGAGATCTTCTGCAAGACATGTAGGTGTTCCACCACTGGCCTATGCCTCTCTAGAGCAGAGCTTTCCAAACTGTGTGTCGGGACACGTTAGTGTGTCGGCTGCAGTGTCTGGGTGTGTCGCGGCTGTTGCTGCCTCCGAGCCCTGCCAGGATTCCGCGCAGGTCCTAGTGCCTGCCTTGTGCCTGGCTGCCTCCAAACCTGCTGTGATTCCACGCAGGTCCTAGTGCCTGCCTTGTGCCCTGCTGTAAGAGTGTGTCGCGAAATGATGCATGTCTAAAAAGTGTGTCACCAACATGAAAAGTTTGGAAAGCTCTGCTCTAGAGAGACATACTAGTACACGGATTTTTGAAGCAAGTTGATTAGTTCCAGCACCTTCATAACAGTATGGTCTCCTTGAAGAGGACTCATAATGTCTTCTCCTCCCCATTCTGTGAACAAAAACTAGCTGGACTTGTAATTAAATATTATTTTAGTACTGATTATGACTGCACTCTACCAGATCTTAGATAGTCAGCTAGTTTTGGAGGTTAGAGGTATGCCTCACCCAGCTCTGTCTTCTAATAGTAAAAAAGATCTAGAGAATCCAGAAGGAACACCCAAAGTAAAATTTGAAGAACCATCTAAGAAATTTAGAGGGGAAACCCTGTCTCTTACATTGTTGGTAGAACATCCAGGCTTTCTCAAGACAGGGCCCCCTGATTTGCACCTTCCTACAGAGATACTTCCTTGTGTGGGATGCAAGTCATTTTTTTTGAAAAAAAAATTGTAATTAATATGCTGCTTCATTTGCATGAGATCAAAACGAGAGGGAGAAACAGTGACTCACAACAGAAGATTATGAGCTTTCTCAGTTCACAGGTTTCTTGCATTGTGTTCAAATGGTGTTTCTTAAGATGATTATGTGATATGAAGACTAATTACACGCATAATGTTCTCTTTTACAATGGAGAGAAAGGGAAAGAAGATGAAATTAGGAGAATGCCCATGTGCTAAAGATGGATCAGAGGCTAGGCATCCACGTTTGAATAAAATATTGGGAAGATCTTATGGTTCATCGTTACAGATTTCCAAAAACGTTTGTATACCCCTCTGACATTTGAAAGGTGAGACATTGTGGTGTACTTATTATGCCTTATTATAACAAATTCCATCCCATCAAGGAGATTGAAAAATAAACACAGCAAACCCACTGAGTCAAAAGAAGAAGGTATCAACTTGACCAGCGCGGTTTGTGGAACTGCACAAAGTATTGAATGGCGATGACCTTCTGAGCTAATAGGCTTAAGCCCAGAAGCTCATCACAATTGGATTGACGCTGGCTGTGAAAGCCTGCATTGATATATTGTGCAAAGTATGGTTTCTTTTAAATACCAAAGTACTCTACAACTTTCCCAAAATGGACTCTATCCTCATTGAAACCAACCCCAAATATATACCTTTTTGTACACAGATCATGGAGCAGGGAAATATTTTATTATGGATATTACAGAATCACAGAAGCAATAATAAAAATCACTTTGCCCAAGTTCAGTAGAAGAAGCCAAATTAAAGCCCACAAAATGTCCATTTCCACCTCTATGATTCTCTACCGCATCAACAAAATGGTTGTGAACAGACCTCTGGGGGAGGAATCCCATTTTTCCGCATTCCCATGAGTTTAACCAATTCTCCCTGCAAGCAGAAAACATGTTTTTTTTCCCCTCCTTGATGTGCTCATGTTCTAGTAGTGGGAAGAGTCCTATTTGGAGAGATTTGAATAAGATTTAAATTAATTCATAACTCTCTGATTCTTCTCAGTTAAAGTCAAATCCCCTGTCCTTAATCTGCTTTCAAAAGAGATAAAGAAAGCTATTGTGGAACGTAAGGAAGGCTGACTCTTCATATTTCAAGTGTCAGCAATGTAGTAACAATTCATTTCAGGCAAATGGGTCTTCCATTAAGAGGGAAAAACTTTTTTATCCATCTTGCCTCAAACAACAGTTGATGAGCTATTAAAACAGTGGCACGCCGACCAAGAAAAAAAAGAAAAGGAACTCACCAGACCACCACTAATTGCAGAGGGAGCTCACACACATAAACAAATTGCATAATCTGCAAAGAAGAACACTAATTCCCTAATATTCCCTTCAAATTTAAACTAACCTTTTACGAGCGCATTTGCGATGAACATTTCCAAGACAGCAAGCAACGTGCAAACTCCCCGCTTGCCTGTTTGCATGCAAATGATTATTAGCAATAACAATTAATCCAAATGTTAACGGAATGCACAATTTAAAGAGGCACTGCAGTTTTTTTCACAACGTTCACAGTAGAAGAACTCCACTCTCGGTGGAAGGTTTCAAAAGTTGTGTCAATAAGGCGAGATATCATGGGTGGATTGCTTCTGCTACGTTGCCTTATATCTCTTATTTGCAATGTTATTTTTACACAATTGACTTCAGGTTTCCTGGTCCTTCCTGTGCAGTCACACTTGGCTAGACTTAGAGATAGCCTAAATGTTACTCGGAACAGATTTTCTGTCTTGTATCTGGGAAAGAAACAAAAAAACCAAAAAAGAAAACCTTTGACATTTTCAGGCCAAGAACCAAATGTTGCTTCTGAGTGATACGTCAGGAGCTGGACTCGAAAAACGGGGGCCAGTGCAAAATATAGACAGGGACATCGCACAGAAATTCAAAGTCCAGAAGAAAGAAAGAAAGAAAGAAAGAAAGAAAGAAAGAAAGAAAGAAAGAAAGAAAGAAAGAAAGAAAGAAAGAAAGAAAATATATATATATATATATATATATATATATATATATATATATATAGTTTAATTTATCCCCCACCCATCTCCCATACAAGGGACTCTGGGCGGGTTACAACAAGTAAAAATTTAAAAACTATACAAAATTTCTAAAAAACATGTCAAACATAAAATAAATAAAACCCAAGATGGGTTAGAACCGCAAAATAGATAGATAGATAGATAGATGATATAGATTAGATATAGATATAGATATAGATATAGATATAGATATAGATATAGATATAGATATAGATATAGATATAGATATAGATATAGATATTAATGAAGAAATTCAAAGCATTGCCCCACAAAAGCCCTCTTTAACTTAATTCCAAAGTATTCCATCTTTTTAAAGCATTGAAACTTAGTCCTGGTGACCTCTGGCCCAATTCTGCATGACCACCCTGCATGTCCCCACCTTCTGAGGAAATAGTACTTACTGTCGGCTGGTGACCCAGCCCTGGATTGACCATTAAGCAAAATAAGAATGTGCTTAGGGCACCAAGGAAAGGGGGGCACCACAGAGTTTTTCCCCCTGGCTATCATGCCCTTAACTCTTTCACTGCCACACTCAACTTATTTGAGTCTTAATGTCTTGTTAGTTAAGCAATGGAAGGGTTGAGGAAAACCATTGTGGTGCTTAGGGCAACGGTTGGCCTTAATCTGGCCCTGTGGTGACCAATGGCACCCATTGGGACCCAGTGAGGGATTGTCCTCCCTGTTTGTATAGAGGTACAGTTTGGGGTACAGAACCCCAACTGCAGGAAAATGTGAAGCCATAGAAGAATGAATGATACGTGCTGGAAACAGAGTCCTCTCTAATGGCATCCATGAAATTTTCCATGAAATCACAGCATTGCTGCTGCTGTTGAGAAAGAAAATCTGGTTTTTTGGGGGCGGGGTTGTTAAATCTGTTGAATTGTGTGGTGCTGGCTGATTATTTTGTAGCTGGCCGCATGCTCTTCGTTAATGCACATAAGCTGGCTTGCACATTGCATAAAGGCAAGGTAAACATAGACAAGGCCATAAGGAAATAAATAAATATGTAAATAAAATCCACGGTTTGAGCTGGCTGCAGGCGGCTGGCGTTGTGCCATCAGCAGTGTGAGGGTATCGTGGGAATTTCCATCTGATTTAATTTTCCTCTCCTGGGTGTTGTTTCTAAGAGTTTTTAATGCTTTTCTGTGGTTTTACACAGGCGGGCTGTCAGAGGTGAGTGAGACATTAGCCTTCATAGACACAAACTTTCTTATCACCCTCGGCACTCCAAGCCTTTGCACTTATTCTCCTTTCCAGTCCCTGATCTCTCTCCTATTTTCATATTTTAAAATAGATTTATTTTATTTAAGATTTAAAAATATTCACTACCAAATGCCAGATTCTCATAAGGCTGTCTTAGTTGCACAATCCATACAAGATACCCTGAGAGATACATTCCTCCTCCTCCTCCTCCTCCTCCTCCTCCTCCTCCTCCTCCTCCTCCTCCTCCTCCTCCTCCTCCTCCTCCTCCTGTTTTTTTAACCACCTTGGGTACTTTGCATTTGCATCTTTTCATTGCAATTTCCTCCATTCCCCCACCTCCCTTCATTCCTCAGCCAGTGTGTCTACCATGGTGGGAAAATTCCCACATGCAGAAATGAAAATGCACGCAACATGCATACACACATACAGTACACACTGCATTTCCTTATCTGAGCTGAAGCTTTCCTTTTGCTACTAAATGAGATTATTGGTCCATGCCAATGGGCAAAGTGTCTACAGCGCTGTTTTCCTACTTACAGGAATGGATGCCCTTCAGAATGAAAACTTCAGGAGAACATGGTTCCTGCTAGTTTTCATCTTGGCTGTTGTTCTGAGAACAGCATTGCCATATCTAGAGAGGAAAACAAGCTGTCTTCCCAGCTGCAGAATTTGGAATGTGGGGATTTGGAAAGCTCTCTGCAAAGCACAAACCAAATTATAATCTCCCCCAGTCCCCAAGCGAACTGAATTAGACTTTTCGATTCTATCCAGGGAGGTATCAACACAAACAATGGTTGTCTGTCTGACTTCAGGGAGAAATTAATGTAGCAAGGCTCAGAGATATTGCCACCATTGTGAATGTTCGCTTGTAGTTGTTTAGCATGCTTTAAAGTGAGACCAGACATCTTTCTGAATATGCTGCAACGCTGTCTTTTCTAAAGAAGTCACAATGTTCAATCCCAGGTATAAATCAACATTCCAAGGCTCCATAATAATAATATTTACCACCTTCTCAGCACGTCTCCACATCTTAATCAGTTTGACACAGACAGTACTTCCTGTGTTTCACTGCCCATGCCCTCCTGCTTCTGCCATTTTTATCTCTATGCGAATGGATGTGTATTCATGCCTTCCACGTGGAGAAAATACTTTTTGTCTCTTAAGGAGCAGACTTTGCCAAAAGCAAGGGCCATGATCAGCAAACTGCTCTTTAAAGCAACAACTCCTTCTCCTGCCCGGGGAAATAAGCAATGTTCAAATATAAATCTGCCTGTTTTTACATCAGTGTAACCATGAAAGGTGGTGCAAAGCATGATCACTGTACATTTTTGCACTAGTGAGCTTAACATGAAAGTAATGCAAAGCAGAGGTCCAGAAGCTGGTTAAAGTCCCTGAATTCAGCCCGGATATAGTTCTGATTTCAGCAAAGCCTTCTCTGATTGAAATACACTCTTTTATTTAGGGTCATGTCACAAATAATGGAAGTTCTCACCATGGACTTTGACCTGCTGTAACCATTCATAGACACAGATCTTCAAGAAATAACTATTTGATTGAATTGGAGTCAACCCCAAATGCCGGTGATTTTATCAGAAATCAACTCTACCCAAGAAGTTTAGTTCTTCAACTAGTGCATCCGTAAAGGCTTACATTTGCACCCCAGACTTTGCACTCTGATGATTAGAGCCTTGCTAACGCTTCTTGAGGATAGAGACGGAATCCAGAAGAAATATGAATCCTCCTAAGTGAAATATTGCATGTCAAGTTTTAATCCAGGGTGGTTTTTTTAACCACCACTTCTGCAAAGTGGTTCTTGGCGTGTGAATGTGGACAGAAACATAATTGATGACAGGAATGGCAGCATTAGATTCTAATCAAACATAACCTCAGGCACTGTTGCTTATGTACTGAGGGAGCAATTGTGTACAAGGAGGAGAGAGAGATCTGGAATTTTGGCTTAGGCATCAGCCAAGCAAAACGGCTGCTAGACCAAATGACGGGGTTCCAGGGACAGTTGGTATAAGCCAAGAAAAACGGGGTGGGGGTGTTTCTACCCTTCTACCATCGTCAGCTCTCACCAGCACGGGCATGTCATTGGCAAAGTCAACTCATGTGTGTCCAGAAGATTTTGAAGAGCAGCCAGGTGGGAATTAGTACGATATCGGAATCCCATTCACATAAAGTCATCACATGGATTTTTTTTCCCCAGTACTGATAACAGCACAGGTGTTGATTTTTGCATATCTGGGCACTGCATAAAAACAAGTTGGTTAGCAATATAGGTAGCCATTTTTTTCTGCAAGGACTGGCATTCCTCCACCCTAACGTGAGGTCTAGTGGACATTCTGGGGAAAAAAATAGTAAGAATGATGGTGGCCAGCAAAAGCAGCCGTTGAAATTTATTGCACTGCAGTGCAAACCAGCTCCTTAGTTTTCAGATGATGCCGTAAGGAATCAGGGAGTCTTTTTCAAACTTATCAGGGGATCTTCAGAGCCAAGAAATCAATAATGCTGGACAAGGATTGCTGAAAAATAGCCCTTGTAGGCATCCATGAGTGGAGACTGTAAACAGCGCTGGACTAATGCTCAAGCCGGTCGGAGCGGAGCGACATAGAAATGCTAGTAATATAGGAAAATAAAATTAATAAATATAGGAAAATAAAATTAATAAATAAATTACCTTCATCGATTTGTAACCAACCTCAAGGAGGCCAGGAAACATCCTCGCCACTTTCCCAGAATCCTATGCAAAGGTCTGGGGAGTCGTAGCAGATCTCAAAGGGGGATTCTTGATGGTGGGACATTCACAGACAATGCATCTGTTCCGTCAGCTTGCTGTGAGACAAGGCGCCATCTCATTCCTCGATAACCACCGCCATTTTTTCCCCCATCCTTGTACAGACGGGGAGCCAAGGTCATAATGGGGAACAGAGATAAATGCCAACCCTTTGTTGTTTCACTTCCCTTAAGAGGGTCATCTCAGACACAAATCCACCAAGCCAAGACCAATTCACAATTCTAATAGCTTCAAGGAATTGGTTCACCCCAACCTATTTGCCACTCACAAATAAATCAGTGCATTTAGATGAAGCTCCTATTTACCAATAATATGACCCTTTGTCTCCTAAATTTACACTCCTACCCAGCTGCTCATTTTCTAAGTGACACTAACTTGCAACCTCTTATTTATCATCCGGCTCTTTCTTCCTCCCCCCCCCTTACCCTCTTCATCGCTCACCCATCTAAAAGAAGGGCTTAAAAGAAGCTATTAAGATATAAGCTCATAAAGAATCCTCCAGCCACCAGCTCATGTCGAGAAAGTGTTCTCGGTGACACAAATGAAAGATTACACTTGGGTTCCATTTATATAATCTGTAACGCACGCTTCCCAAGCAGTCGTGTATGTCCCTGGGCATTACGGGGAAAATAGGATTCCTGACCTGGATATACATTTTGAAAATGGTTATTGAAAGCTAAAATAAATGAAATGTCAATGTTTAGGAACCACAAAACTGTTTCAATTGCTGCAGTGAAGAAAAAGGTTCTCTCTTTTTCTGCGTTGAGCTCCGTTCAAACCATGGCCTGGTTTCCCTTTCCTGCTTCTGACCCGAGAAACGTCTTTGAGGTGCTAACAAATGTTGAACCCAAACCTCCGCTATTCACAGCTTCCTTCCATTCTTCCACGGTCAGGTGTTCCCATTTCTTTTTCTATGAAAGATTTCACTTGGCTTCCATTGACATCATCTGCAAAAGTAAATACGAGGGAGGTGGCATGCAGTCCTTCCTTTCTTCAGTTTATCTGGGCCCTGGTTGGGGGAGTAAAAAAAGGGGCCAAAGACTTCTCAGCTGTGAATCAATCCTGATCCTATTTGAAGTGTTTTTTGGATTGATCCAGTTTGATTCAGACTTCGGAGCTGAATCACCAGATTGGGTTGATTTGATTCATATTTCCAGATGGATTCCAGAAAGCCCCATTTCTCTGCAGGCACCAAAGGGTCAGAATCCATACCAAGGCATTGGGTTGGGTGATCTGACTTGACCGTTTTACTATTCTCTAAAGTACATTTCATCTGCAAATGAATTGCCACTGAATCTCTTAACGAAAGCTTTTCGCAACTCGGGTAGTAATAACAATTTCCCACACTAGCATCACATTAAGTTAAATACTAAAATAAGGAATTCTGGGGATAACTGAGTGTGGGTTGGAGTCTTGAAGGACCATGAATTGTTTATTCCATTTATTTTGTTAGATTGGTATCCTGCCTTTCTTCCAAGAGTGGTGTGTGTGTGTGTGTGTGTGTGTGTGTGTGTGTGTGTGGGTGGATGGATGGATGGATGGATGGATGGATGGATGGATGGATGGATGGATGGATGGATGGATAGATAGATAGATAGATAGATAGATAGATAGATAGATAGATAGATATTCATTCTTCTCTATTTTTTTCCCCACAACCCAATGAAATAGGCTGGGCTGAGAGAGAATGTCTGGCCCAAAGTTATCCAGTAACTTTTCATGGCTGAGGGTGAACATGAAGCTGGGTCCTAGTCCACCATCTTAGCTACTGCATCACACTGGTTCTCTATCTGAGGTTGGTGGATCTCAGAGTTTTCTTTGAAGGTTACCCATTTCAAATCCACCGTGAAGTCATCAGGTATCAAGTTCAGTGGAAAAGACATGTTACTTCCCCTTAGGTAAACATTTATGTTGCAAGTGGGCTCATATTTCTGCTTCTTGGCCTAACTTGCCTTCTTCGTCTTTCCCACCGTTGACCTCAGCCTCATTGGACCTCACTGTTACTTACTATGATTGTCTGCAATGATAGGAGTCAGCCCAACGGCACGTGTCATGGCATCTTTAAATGACGTCATAGAGAAATGGACAATTTAGCAAACGAGAAGGTGGAGGAGAAATGATGTGGAGAAGGACCCAAGAAGGGTAAAAGAGAGGATCATCCTTCTCTCCCCACCACACACACACACACACACACAAAAAGTCATGAAAATTCAGCGAAATCAATTTTGGACAATTTGTTAGTCTCTCTCCCCCAGCTGCCCATTTTAAAGCCAAGAGCTTGAAACATGATGATAAAATCCAAAGCAGTGCAGCTAGAAACATCAAAGAGCAACAATCACTACAAAGTAGAGCATATTACTCTGAATTTATTTGCTTTTGCTTCTACTAAACTAAACAATCCCCTCTCCTCCATTAGTGACAAAGTGGAAAATTGCTCCCCCCCCCCCCCTGCGCTGCACAAATTGAAAAAAGGCATGGCATCTTGACACGCAACAGAAACCAGCCTGCATTTTCTGGCCATCTAAATTAAGCGGCAGCAAATGCGGCTGCATCTCCCAGGGCGCTGAGGGCTCCGTGATGCTGGTTTTTGTTTATTGACAGAGACACATTGAGTGCAGAAAGGGGAACAAAGAAAATAAACTACACCGTGGTTTACTTAGGCAAACCTGTAGGCTTATCAAGAAGTCCTTCAGAACTAAATATGGAAAGAAATGGTTGAGTAAGCGAAATGAAGGAAGGAACCGAGGGGACCTCGAATGCTGAAGCATTGAAAGGGACAGCTGGATTGAAAAACAGCTTACCTTTTACACAACTAAATCATCTGGTGCTCAGAGCTTCACAGCTCCGGCATGGAACAGCAGGAAGGGGAGAGGTTTTCATTTATTCAGTCCGAATACCCATATAAACACTGTATGCAAAAAGTCATACATGTCTAAGTGCACAACAGACAGATTGAAAGAATAAGAATATTTATCAGTATTCTGAGGGCAGGAGCAGGAAGCTGTGCCATTTTGAAACCACATGGGTTGTTCCCACATGGAGAGGAGAAATCCATCCAGAGATCCTGAACAGCAGTCTCCACCAAGATCTTCTCTCATCATGAAGAAACCTACATCAACACTGCATCAAGAAGCCAAAGATTACATCAGCACTGGATCTTTTTTTTTTAAGATACACAAGGGGTGAAACTATTGGGAAGATTCTTCTAATCAGGCTTTTTTTTTTTAATCCATTCAATCATGTCCGATTCTCAGAGACTGCCTGGACAAGTCCCTGCCGTTTTCTTGGCAAGTTTTTCGGAAGTGGTTTGCCATTGCCTTCTTCCTGGGGCTGAGAGAGAGTGACTAGTCCAAGGTCACCCAGCTGGCTTTGTGCCTAAGGTGGGAGTAGAACTCAGTCTTCCAGTTTCTAGCCTGGTGCCCTAACCACTACGCCAAACTGTCTCTCTAATCAGGCTATAAAGCTCTATAATTGCCCCATGGTAAAGTAATGTGTCTTTGTTTTGGTTGCACTGTTGCTGTCCTCGGTCCTGAAACTGAAATCTACTTCTCTGCTTGCTGCCTATAAAGGCTGTCCATGGGCCCTGAACCTACGGGGTCCTGGGTTTGCTTCCACCAGGCAACCAACCACTGTTGTTGAATTTGGAAGTTACAGTGGAGCAAGACATCACACATGGATCTTTTGTGTCATTACGACCTGATCCTTTTTATATCAGCAATGGAGAAGACTGCAATGTGACAGAAAATAACCGACACTAATGAAAGAGTTGAGAGAACCAGCCTCAGTCATCAAGCCATATCCCACCACAAATCTGTAAAGAAAAAGGGGGTTGAGCTTTGTTGCCTTTTTCCCCCAAAACTCAATCTCCTAAATTGGGCCAAATTCTGAAGATTCCCAACATAAAATTAAACAGATCCTGGTATGCCTCTTGGATCAATCATAAGGTTTCCATCATACTCAGCTCAATGGAACTTACTCCCAAGTAAGCACATAACATACTTTATCCTAACCGGGGTCTCCCAGAAGTTTCAGGATGCAACACCTGTCATTTATGGTCAGTGATGAAAGCTGATGCCTAAAATATCTGGAGGATATACTGTAAAATTAGGGAAGATAACTGCAGAAGACACAGAACTTCTGTGGCTTTCTCAAACCCACACCACCACCACCACCCTAACTTTAAGAGGATCCTTCTTTTCCAGTGCATTGAACTAGCAGATGTTTACACTAAATTAAAAATGAATCTATCAAACCCAATATTTCGGGTAATAAAAATATTATCCTGTAACTTTAATTATTATGAAAAAGAGGTCTCTTGTGGCTTGTTCATTTGGGAGGGGGGAGGGGGAGAAAAGAAGCATTAACAGCTTTCTAATTATATCCATTTTTCCAAACTAAAAGGAAAAACAAGCAAATCAAACCCTCTAGTACCCATTTATTATTCTCTGTCTAGGGAGGGTTATGAATCATTTTGCTATTCACTTAATGTGTTTCATTTACATATCAGAACTAAAAATAAGGGCAGCATTATTAGATCATATTCCCTTTAGTTTTTATAACCTGAGGAAACGGGCCCTTTTGTTTAGCCATAACAATTAATTTAATTTATTCCACTATGACAAGCCTTTTGATAAGGTCATTTATCAACAAGTTGACAGGAAAGAGCTTAATGGAATTTCTTGCCCACCCCGGAGGACCACAATAGCCAAAGCAGGACACGTGTTTCCATTTTCATCCAATAGTGGCCTTTGGTCTCCGTGGCTCTATTCTAGGGCATCATTAAAATAAGACAGGGGCATTGACTCGATGACTGACACAGATTCAAAGACTCAACCCAAAACAAACAAACAAAATGAAAAGCACTTACTTTATGACAAATTACAAGCATGTTATTTAGGTCTGTCTTTATAGTCAGGAGGTTTAGAAACCTGCTTCTTTAATATATTATTTTTTCAGATGGGGGGAGGGGGGAATCAACAGAGCATACGAAATAAAGGAATCTGTCCGGAAAGTAAAAAAAATGAACCTCGGTGTATAGAGGCAGTGCATGGTTTTGAACATTAGTTACTACGGAAGAAAAGGAGGGGAAAGGAAACTGGCTTGATGGCAAATCTTTTGGCAAGCTGTAGAGCAGAGCTTTCCAAACTTTTCATGTTGGTGACGCACTTTTTAAACATGCATCATTTCGTGACACACTCTTACAGCAGGGCACAAGGCAGGCACTAGGACCTGCATGGAATCACAGCAGGTTTGGAGGCAGCAAGGCACAAAGCAGGCACTAGGACCTGTGCGGAATCCTGGCAGGGCTCGGAGGCAACAACAGCCGCGACACACCCAGACACTGCAGCCGACACACTAACGTGTCCCGACACACAGTTTGGAAAGCTCTGCTGTAGAGAGTAAGGGGGATGACCTTGACAGAAATCAGCAAGAACCATTATCTAGGCCAGTGTTTCTCAACCTTGGCAGCTTGAAGATGTGTGGACTCCAACTCTCAGAATTCCCCAGCCAGCCTGCTGGCTGGGGAATTCTGGGAGTTGAAGTCCACACATCTTCAGCTGCCAAGGTTGAGAAACACTGATCTAGGCAAAAGGGGATGAAGCATTCTTTAAGCCCCCGGAAGCAAGATAACATTCAGAAGTGTCTCAGGCAGACAGCTCCCTAATTCACTGGATTATAAGAGGACAACCAGACTTATTATATTTATAAACCAGACTCGCAAGATTCTGTTATTATAGCCCATCTCAATAAAGTGTGGTTCTGGTCTTCCTTGTGAGTCTGACACTAGTCCTGGTGAAAAGTAAGAGAATGAATGAGAGCCCACAGGTTTTCTTGTTTTAGACCATGATAAACTAAAGAACAAACACATTCCATATAGTCAGCACTCTCCCTCCCCGCCAAAAAACCCACTGTTGTCTCTCAATTATTATTTTTATGCTACCATTGGACAAAAAAAAATGATCTTCAAGTAGGAAGCAAAAATGCTGGCTCAAGGCCAAAACACTTAAAACGATCCTAACTAGCTCACCCTAGTATGATTTTATTATCACTCTGTTGATGTGCATTTTGTTCAGAGGGAGGGGGAGAGAGAAAGTGGTGGAGGGACGAGAGACCACATCGTGTACACTTTCCACATTATTTCACTGGTCCTGCTCCAGCAACGTTCATGGTCCTCACCACCCTAGCTAATTTGCAAAGATGATTTAAAAACAAAAGACACATTAGCCAATATTACAAAAGTGTGCATTTGCAAAAGCTCATTAAAAGCAATGCGCTGACGCTAACATTGTAGCAATTCTATTTCACTGCTAAACTGCTGTAATTAAACCGTAGCTGCGCTGTGTTATTTAGCAAAGTAAATAATTGCACCATGCCCCAGGGGTTTAGTCTGAAATTTGCAATGTCAAGAAGCAACCCACCATTGCTAAGCCTGCAATCCACGTTTTCAGGGTGGCTTTACCCTTCTTGTTGCCAGTGATTAAAAAGGAGAAGAGGAGGAGGAGGGCCCACTCCCTTTCAAGACAGCAGAACAGCTTCCACGAGGTACACTAAAAATCAAGTAAGAACAATCCAAATGATACATAGCCAAAAGTGGACAGATTTCATTCAATGGCAGAAACTTAAAAACTGCAATGTTTAAGATCGAGACTGATACGAATTATAAGGAAAAAAGAACACCAAACCAGATAGACAACAAGCAGCCAAACTAAACTGTTTTTCTGAATAACAACAACAACAAAAGATCACTAAGAGACAGGTAAATCTCCAGTACATTCTAGGGGGTACAACTAAAAAAGTCCTATTCCTTAAACCAGGGCTTCTCAACCAGGGTTGCGTGGAACCCTCGGGTTCTGTGAGAGGTCACTAGGGGTTACCTGGGAAATCCCGAATTATTTAAAAAATTATTTCAAATTCGGGCAACTTTACCTTAAAGAGGTAAGTTTCATTCTTTGTTTTTAGTTTAAGAACACTGCAAATGCATTTAGACAGGCCTAGACATGAAACGAATATAATAATTTTGCAACTTCTGGCCTATATTTGAGCCTGAATGCGCAGGGGTTCCCCGAGGGCTGGAAAATATTTCAAGGGTTCCTCCAGGGTCAAAAGGTTGAGGAAGGCTGCCTTGGAGATACTTCATGTGTGTTTGTTAGGCAAGGAATCTACTGCCTCTTAGAAGGAACATGAAGGGAGATGCATTCTTAAAATGTTCAGGTCCCCTCAAGCTTTAAAAACAAAGGACACCGTTCTTCTGAATTGATGCAATTTGAAATGTTCTATGAGAATCAGGAGGGGTAGATTCACACAAAACAGTCCTTTGGAGCATGCAAGACTGCTCGGTCTTCATTGCCAATCCTTTAAAGCAGCTGCATCTTTTTCTGCAATCACACCACTGCCTCTGCGGCATGATTTTATTTATTTATTTATTTGTTTGTTTGTTTGTTTGTTTACTTACTTACTTATTTATTTATTTATTAAATTTATACGCCACCAATCTCACTATAAAAGTGACTCTGGGCAGCTTACAAATAAAAGTTATAAAAACCATTATAAAAATACAAAAAACTACAAAAATGTTTGAATTTGATCCCGGGACGAGAGGCTCAAAGATTTCAGATGGGTGCTCCATCACATCTAAAGCCCCACTAGGCATTCCATCTCAGGAGCCCAATTTGGCAAGACCCTTGTCGGCTCAGCTTTAACATTTCTTAGTTCCTGGGAAGCAAATCCAGATGTAAGGGTTATTTCTGGGTAAAACTAGTTAAGACATCAGTTGCCTTTTTCTGAGGCATTCTTGAGCAGTTGCCTTTTTTCTATTGCCGTTCACCTTTCATCCCCAATTTTATTATGCTCTCTCCTCTTCGCAGGTTTTTCTCTCCCTACACAGGGATTTAATTTACTCAACCATAGTAAATGATTAGGGTACACTGTACAGTTCAATGTGATTATGGAATGTCCAACATTGAGTTCTCTTGTAGGTGGCATTTAATTTTTCGGCCATAATAAATCTCTGCAGATTAAAAGGCAAAAAAGAGAGAAAGAGAGAGGGGGGGGGGAAATATTTCTTTGGCTCTATAGAGAGCACAGAGGTAAATATTGTCACTCTTTCAATGTGGCTAATTAGTTATTTCCCAAATCATTTGACTGCTCACATTTTAAATTGCTTCCTGGACCTTCTGCATCTGTATATAAGAGCCACAATGGCGTGGAGCAACTGAAGCTATGCTGGGAAATTGACAGTGTGGTGATCTGATATATCAGGTAACAAAAGAAAGGGAAAAGTAGCAACTCTCCGTTTAGTTAACAGGAAAATACATGCAAGCTGGTTCTTCTATGTCCTGTTTATTGGGGTGAAAATGCTACAGCCGGAAAGATCCCACCCAATTAATGTTTTCAAGACACATCCTGCCATTCTACTCAATAATTATGTTATCTTATGTTAATCTCACCACAACCTTGACAAATACAGTAGGTTAGGCTGGGAGATGGTGGACTAGCTCAAAACCTCCCCATGAGCTTCATGTCAGGGTGGGGGTTGCTCAGCAGACAGCAGTATCTGGCTGACCTTGTCTGGATTCTGAAGCTGAGGAGCATCTGACCTGGTTAGTATTTGAATGGGTGACCTCCACAGTAAGGATGAAGACACCAGGGGTCAAATTTTGACTTGATGAAAAGTCTATTTTTTACTTTACAGGTAGTCCTCGACTTACAACCATTCATTTAGCGACCATTCGAAGTTACGACGGCACTGGGAAAAGTCACTTGCGGGTGGTCCTTGCACTTATGACTGCCACAGCATTCCTGCGGTCACGTGATCAAAATTTGGGCGCTTGGCGACCGGCATCTATTTACAATGGTTGCGGTGTCCCAGGGTCGCGTGATCGCCATTTGCGACCTTCCCAGCCAGCTTCCAACAAGCAAAGTCAATGGGGGAAGCCAGAGTCACTTAACAACCACATTGATTCACTTAACAACCGCAGCAAAAAAAAAGGTCGTAAAATCGGGTGTGACTCACTTAACAGCCGCCTCGCTTAGCAATGGAAGTTCCAGTCCCAATTGTGGTCATAAGTCAAAGACTATCTGTATTGCACAATCTGAGTTTCCTCCCCAGTATAAAATCTTTTACTCAGATTTTTATGCAGTACACTTTCCTGACCGACAGTCTGACCTGAGCTAAAAAATCTCCAGTGAAAGGGACCCCATCGATTCCAGAGGCATCCTATTTCCCTTTCAAAGAGCTCTTTCCAGCCCAAAGGTTTTCCTAATGTTTTCCCAAAATTGCCTTCCTTCCCCTCCCCCCCCCCCCCCCCATTCATTCTAGGCCTGCCTTCTGTAGTAAAACCAAAGGAGTCCATTTTGATGGCTTTGCTTCTCCCCAGACCTGGAGGGAATGCTCAAATCCCACCTGAGCTATTTTTGCTTTTAATGGCTTCCCAGCACAGCCTCTTCACCAAGAGTTACAGACTTTCCCTTTGCGACTGTATACAAAATCTATTACGTTGATGGGACTGTGCATCACCGAAACAAGGAGCGTCAGAGTGTTCCTTAATGGGAATAAGGTTTCCATCGATTGCTCAGACCTGCTCTTAAAAGTTTCTTCTCTTAAAAGAGAGAGAGAGAGAGAGAGAAATAAAACTTACTCTCTTTTGTGTCTCTTCTGTTGTACAAAGTTAAGGTTTATGCAAAGCAGGAGCAACTTTTGATGGCCAGGAGCAGTGCTGGACACTTAAAAGGGGCGAGCGAAGGCCAAAAAGTAAGAAAATGCTGCTCCAGTGATGCAAAGTAGAGGTTTGAGGGTGCTCTTGGTTAAAATGCGGAGATTAGTTATGAAATGTGTTTTTTTCTAAACACTCCTTTCTCTTTCTGTAGGGAGTCAGTAATCCTGTGGCCCTCCAGATGTTGTGGAACGATGATTCTCATCATCCCTGACAACCCACCGGGCTGTCTGGCAGTAATGAGAGTTGTCGTCTCACAATATTTGGAAGGCTACCAGTTATCCGACCCAAGAGATCCACCTTGGCCTGGCCTGGCAGATCTCCTTTGGTTCTCAAGTCTCCTAAGAAATCTACATTCCCATCATTCTTTTCAAACCCAAAGAACAAAAGCAGAAGAAAGAATGACATGGCTCATAAGTTTCAAAGCCAAATGATTGGAAGTAGCAGACAAGTCTCTCAATAATGCTGGCCAGATAGGGTAAGAAGCAAGATCTACCTAGATCAGGGGTGGGCAACGTCAGGCCCGTGGGCCGTATAAGGCCCGCGGGGCTCACGCCTAAGGCCCACGGGGCTCCCGCCCACAAACCCCGCCCCTTCCACGCGATTGGCTCCCGCCCGCAAACCCCGCCCCCCAGTGCTTGTGATTGGCTCCCGCCCGCAAACTCCGGCCCCCGGTCCGTGGAAATCCCAGAAACCCCGCCCCCCACCCCCCTGGTCCCCGGTTATAAATATCCAAATGGCCCTTGGCAGAAAAAAGTTTCCCCACCCCTGACCTAGATGGACCCAGGCAGTGAAATTCAGGAGATATGCTGAAGGAGATGAACTGCTTTCTCCTAGTTCACTAAATTGGCAAAATTTTCCCAGGGTTTATAAAAGATTTTGATTCTAAGAAAAGGAAAAGAGGAAAAATAATTGCATCCTTCTGCCCCACCCTCTAGATAGTTGATAACTAAGAGCTTCCTGATGCTATTTTATTTTTTGCCACGCTTGTCATTTTTATTTGAATCTGTCACATTATGCACGGAGACACAGTTGTTTATCATTCAAGTGATGGAATCCCATGAGCCGGAAAAAGCCAGGTGTGACAAAACCCCAAAATCAACATAATCAGGAGGCTGGGGAAAATTGCTTTTAATTGTGTGTTTACACAGGCAATTCTCCTAAATTATTTGGGCCGGGAGGTTGCAGATTTGATACTCTCAAAACCCTGCAGAAAAACTTTTATTTACTGGGAAAAAAAGGTATTTGGCCTCAGGTTGAACTGAAAAGTCATCTTGCACAAGGTGTGTGTAGAACATACCTCCAAAGTAACCCAACCACCTGTTCCTCCAGGAACACCATCAAGGTTAGACCACCAGGTATTAACATAGAGCACCACAATTCAGAGGGGTTGAATAGTTAGTAGTGTGCATCTTTTTTCTTTTTTTAAGGTCACCTCTAAAGCATAAAAAAAGTCAAATCTCCCACAATTCCAGCTCAGCACCTGGCGACTTCGTGGATGCATCCACGTAGGAGATTTTTAGCAGAAGTACAGAAGGGGAATATGTCGATGAAGATTCTCAGTCATCCAGGTGGAACAGTCTGTGGCTTGAATCATGTCAACTGGATTTCTATTTTCTCAGTAGACTGAAGAAGCTCCTTGGATAAGGAGTGAAACGTTTCTACTGAGAAAATAGAAATCCAGTTGACATGATTCAAGCCACAGACTACAGAAGGGGAACTTGAGAACTGTTTTGGAGGTCTCAGGGCAGCACATGGGACCCAAGGCCAGGGATGGACGGTATTGTAATCCAAGGACCATGAGTCCTCCCTGATCTCCTAGATGGCTGCCCAATGACTTCTGGTGAGGCCCTGACACCACTGGGTGGGACAGGGACAATTTTGGAGCCTTTTTTCAGCTTTTTAGGGCAGAGCTTTCCAAACTGTGTGTTGGGACACATTAGTGTGTCGGCTGCAGTGTCTGGGTGTGTCCCAGCTGCTGCTGCCTCCGAGCCCTGCCAGGATTCCTAGTGCCTGCCTTGTGCCTTGCTGCCTCCAAACCTGCCCTGCCAGGATTCCACGCAGGTCCTAATGCCTTGCTGCCTCCAAACCTGCTGTGATTCCGTGCAGGTCCTAGCGCCTGCCTTGTGCCCTGCTGTAAGAGTGTGTTACAAAATGATGCCCTGCTGCAAGAGTGTGTCGCGAAATGATGCATGTCTAAAAAGTGTGTCACCAACATGAAAAGTTTGGAAAGCTCTGTTTTAGGGGAATGTAAGGCTAGGAATGAGAATTGGAAGCCACTGGGAGGCAAAATACTTGATTTCTCCGATTGCCCATGCCAGGCTGGACAAATATGTTTTGCAGGCTTTGGGGGAGCGTAAAAGAGTAAAAGAGTAAAAGAGGAAGAACCAGTTCTATCGTCTGCCTTGCAGTTGTTGGGGCAAAAAAAAAAAATGGAACAAAAAATCAATTTTCACGCCAAAGCCTGCACCTTCTGAAAGTTGCTGTTTCTCTGAGAAATAGCAAAGCCCAGATTTAGATTAAGTTAAAGGCCTGCAGTGTTTTTACCCACCCCCCACCCACGCCACATTGTTTGCAACCTAGCTTCACCCAGAGCATGAAAGCTCTACTCTGCATACTTCATCTCAGAGAAAATATGAGATTTTATTCCAGCCATGTCTCCGAGGCTTACCAAGGTTTGCAATAAAAGCAACTCACAAGGGGCAAGGGGCGGGGAGGGAAACAATAATAATTAAAAGAATTTATTGTGTTGGAAAACCTCTAGTGTTAACATTGGCTCAGTTCCCAGTTTGGAAGCGATTAGAGGAAGCCATAGAAATATTAATTAACAGCACCAGGATTGCAGGACCGATAGGATTCGTGTTAATGGGGTGTTAACAAATTGAGGGCCATTGGACTTGGCAGAGAAAGAGTACTTTAGGTTGATGAAAGAAATCAAAACCTGCTTTTGCAGGGCGAAGACGATTCCGGCAGCTTTGGAGAAAGAAAGGGGGGGAAAAAGCTAAGTGGGCCGCAAATGAGTTATTTGCCGATACTCAAAAACATCTGAAGGACCTGCAGTTGCTATTCAAAGAAATCCCCATCAAAATATTTCCCTAGCATTTCCATTTCACTGCAGCGGAGTCAAACATATTCATACTTCTTCAAGGATTATTTTCATAAGCATCAAGACGCAACGAAAGCCCAGCCTTTCCCTCCAGTCAGCAGTTCTCCTGAGGCAGCTTGCAAATATATGCAACCCAGCAACCACCTGCCTTTACCTCAATTTTATCCTCAGGAACATCTTCTCCAATTCTCTGACATGTGCAGGACAACCAACTTGACCATCCTCAACAACTGGCTGTCCAACCTTTTCATAAAAGCCTCCGGAGAGGAAGAACTTCCCACCACCATTGGTAGGCCGTTCTTCTGCTTTACAGATCTTACCATCAAGAAGTGTTTCCTTATATTTGAACGGAATCTAAGAAGAACAGGATTATCCTCTTTCAACCCAGCGCCAGCTTGTCCCCCACCCCACCCCACCCCACCCCGCTCGCCAAAGATCAAAAAAGTCTGACCAGGGAATTAATATGATGGGCAGCCCCAATGAGTTTTGTGTCTTTTGTTTTAATCCAACCTAATTCCAGCAATTCTGAAAAAGGGCCCTAGTCTTACGCCATTGCTTCAACAACCGCCGAGCGATCAACTCAGACCTATTAGCTTGATATGTTCGCTATTTTTGCATATATACATGTATAAAACATATTGTTGTTTGCGGAACGGTTTATTGACTTTAACTTTGTATTTTCTATGTTTTGCATGCCTCTTACTTTGTTTTATCTCTTGGGCTGGCCCATGGCCATAACAATAAAATCTAATTTAACGATAATAACTGCTGATCGTGCTTTAATCACTCCACGTTATATCCTGGGAGTTTTTGTGAGTGTGTAAAGGAGGCGTGTGGGTATTGTTTGTTGAGGAGTTAAATGAGGGGAAATAAATGGCAAGGAACAATATTTGGGGGCAAGGGGGGGGGACAAGGCATCTTTCTTGGAGAGACTCTACCAGAATTTAATCTATCACTCTCAGCAAGAAGTAGGAAGCACTACTTAAGCAACATGACAGGCTGACATACAGTCATGGCTAAAAAAGAATTACAATTCACTACTAAGACTAGAGACAGTTGATGGTCACTGGAACTCCTGATAGCTAGGAGAGGATGGAAATTAAAAGCAGAAAGGGAAAGAAGGGGGTAAAAATGAAGGCAGCAAGCATGAGCTGAAAACCCAGGAAGGAAATTATTTGCAAATTAAACCTGGAGTTGGTTCTGGACCTGTGGTTGATGTAGCAATGTATTATTGTATTTTGGGGGTCCCTGCTTCGTTTGATTTGTGTTGTTTATAAGATGGTTTTGGTCTGGGTTGTCTGTGTGGTTTTATGTTTTATCTCTTTTTATGGATTTTTCGGATTTGTATGCCACCCAGAGACCATTGGAGTTGAGCGGCTATAATCAATCTGAAGGAATAACTAAAAGAATAAATAATAAAGGAATGTTCACACTACCAAGCTGAACAGAAGCAGCTCACGTTGCTTTGCAATGGAGATGTGGGGTGGAGGAAATCCATGGGGCCATGATCAAAGCCCTGCTGGGTGGATATCTCTGGTGCGGTGTTTCTCAACCTTGGCGACTTCAAGATGTGTGGACTTCAACTCCCAGAATTCTGGGAGTTGAAGTCCACACATCTTGAGGTCGCAAGGTTGAGAAACACTGCTCTGGTGGAATGAAGTTAACTCAAGAGACTAGCAACCACTATCTTCAGCTTAGACTCGGGTCCCTAAACAGGGAGGAAACCCCACACTCACTAGCACTGATGATGTTACCTAGTTGGGTAATGAAACATCCGCAAGCCAACCACCAAGCTCAGAGAGCACCAAGGACTCCACGGTTCAACCCTGAGCTACAGAGATTCTCTTCTATCAGGTCCCATTGTCAAGGTATGACAAGAGCTGAACTGGGTGTTCTTGGAAACCATTAAACAGACACATGTTCATGTGCCAAAGGTTTAGATCCCATTCTGTGGCTTGAATCATGTCAACTGGATTTCTATTTTCTTAGTAGAAACGTTTCACTCCTTATCCAAGGAGCTTCTTCAGACTGAACGTTTCTACTAAGGGGTGGGGAACGTTTCTACTAAGAAAATAGAAATCCAGTTGACATGATTCAAGCCACAGACTGTTCCACCTGGATGACTGAGAACCTTCATCGACATTTAGATCCCATTGCTTAGCAGACCCTAACTTTTGATCTGTATATTCAAGTGCTGTGGTAACTCGGCATTTATACCTTTCATTACAATAAATGTTCATCAACAAGCGGACAGGGGACAGAGACTACATGCAATCTTAACAATTATCACCACCCCATCCCCACCCTCACAGGCACAGAAATACACAGGCTGAAATTGAAAGAGATGTTTCTAATTGACCTCTAGATTTCCTGTAGCAAACAGGGGATTGAATGCGACTCTCAATTCAGTAAATCAATGGCTGAGCCCTAGTGTGATTTGGTGTTGGTGTAGTAACTTACATGAACCTGAACCAATTATGGCTTATTCAGGAAACAATGGTTAAGGAAAGCACAGCTTACCACAATGCATGAAGGCCACAACTGACACCCTGAGAGATTTGAGCAATGTAAGAACACAAGATCCCGTCCTCATAAATTCAGATTGTCAAGTGCTGCCGGTAATTATCCTAGTATGAATGGCATTTGCAAACGTGCCCCATGTTCCCCACTGTGGCTGGAAAGCTAGGGGGGGGGGGGTAAAAATAAGGAGCATGAGACCCTTCTTGGCTATTCCACGGCAGGTGACCAACTCCATGTTCTGCAGCAGCAATACATACCAAATCTTTCTTCTGCCTACTTATTTACTCTGCTATTCACAATTTGCATTGCTAATTAAATGGGATTGAGCAAAACATGGTCTTTCTCTCTCTCTCAAATACACACATATAGATGCAAAAGGCCACAGGCCACCTGATGCTTTTGAAGGCAGGAACACAAAAAACAGCAACATTTGTGGGAAAAGACCCCCAAGCATAGTCTGGAAACAGTCCTGTGATTTGGGTTCCCCTGTATCTCTCCTTCCATCTCACCCTCCTCCCTGCAAACGTTCTTCAAGAACTCCATGGGCTGATGCAGGTTATGGCACCAAACCATTGTAGAAGAAAAGTAATTAAAACCCCAAAGAAACTTCAAGGTAATTAAGCCCCAACCAAAGGGAGCAAAGAAGCCGCTCGACCTGTGCTAGTGAGGCATGGCTAACGAGGATTTAAAATGATGAGGCATCAGTCGCGAGCAGAAACCAAACATGATTAGTTTGAGGAGAAGCTTGGCGGTGGTGGTGAAGGAACTGTCTCTGTTGTTATTAGCTTTACCATCATCATCCTCACCTGAAGGAAGGATCTTTGTCAAACAAAATTCCTAAGAAGCAACACTGAAGCCAATATGGACCCTCAGCTTGACCCAACGCAGCTCTCTCTTGCATAAATGAGCAATCCAAAAAATGGGTTCTTATACTATTGTTAGCCCTGTGAGGTAGTCCAGACAAGAAGCACAACCAGGAGTACTAGCTCTATCTTTATGGTAAGGTTATATTAACAGAATATTGCAAGACTGAAAGTATTTCTGCCCTGCTTTCCTTTTACTCTCCAGAAAACTAGGGAGGGTCCCTTCTGAGATGCTCCCCACGCCCCTTTTCCTTCTGTGGGCTGAGATACCTTTTGCCCGACGGTTGCCCAGTCTGCGGCTCTTCCTCCTGTCCCCCGAGGTCATTCCCACAACCCATTACAACTAAATGGCGGTTTACAAGGCACAGTGGACGAAGAGTCTACAGCTATAGGGTTGTACAACAGGTATTTGAGTAACATGGGAACCCAACAGCAATGGAAGTTATATGATGAATGATCCACCATTTCCATGATGTTGGCCCAATGTTGCCATCCAAAGTAGAAAATGTGCTTTTTTAAAAAAAAAAAACCATCAAACAAAGCATTGTCTTTTCCTCCCTTGAAACCCAAAGTAGAGTTATGTTGCAACAACCACTTTTCTATCTCATTTTTAGTTTTTCTGAAGACTTAATGGCCGGTCCCATAAGTGTAGTGGAAGTGGATATTTTATTTTTATTATTTATTAATTTTTATTACTTTTTAAAATAATAATAGAAAAAGAAAAAAGAAAAAGAAACAATCTACAAAGATACATACATTATTTAAAAAAATACGTAACAGGTGCTTTAAAAAGTGAGAAAAATATAATAGAAAAAGTAGAATAAAAATATGAAATATCATTACAACAGTAGTTCCAATTCTATATATATTTATCTAATGCAAATATGGTGCAAATAGATATATCAATATTTATTTCTAATACAATTATATAACCATCATGCTTTTCCCTAAACTACTGTATTTTGTATAAATGAGTCCCATATTTCATTATCCTTATCCATACAAAGTCTGCATCTATAGGCAATCCTCTCATAGGTGGCAAGTGGAACCAGGTCTAGCGTAGTGGAACTGTTGATAAATAATATGTTTACACTGAGTCTTGTTTTAAAAACTGGCATCGGTTGCAGAGACGGCAATGCCTTTCTTAAAAAATAATTAAAAATTATGGATGCAAAGCGAGAATACTGTGCATACAGGCTCAGTTTGCATATGTGCGGGTTGCAAAAGTCAAGTCTGTGCTGGCCTCCGAAACTGGATTGTATCAGTAAGAAATCTGGTGTGGTGTTATCTGTATGTGTGCAAATGTGGAATACAGTACAAAGGATCCACTCATGACTTGTTCATATACAACCCTAGAGAGCAACACATCTTCACTTGCATTTTGTGTTTATTATCTCCTACTTAGAATTTACCTTTTTAAGCAGGGGAAAGGAATTTATTTCATCTCCTCTTAATGAAAAGAGATCCTTGAAACCGTTTTTTAAAAGCATGCCATTTGGCTGAATGCCTCCAATGTTTATTTCTCTTTTCACCTTCTAAAAGCCAAAGGATTTTGAAACCACACTGTGAAGCAGTATTATTTATGAAATAAGACAAATTGGGGAGGAAGAGAAAGGGGGAGAAGCAGGGGGATCTGTAGGCTGGTGACGAATGTCAAAGTGGCAGCTGCTGCTTGTGAAGGCAGCCCTGCACGCTTTTTATGCGTGTTGTGCCCGTGACATATGCAAAAAGGAGCAGGAATTGGATCATGCCATCCCAGGTGCCATCTTCACGTTTTTTAGACCCTGCAGATACCCTTGAGCGAGCGAGTGTGCAAGGACAGAAAAGTAAGACTAGGTCTTGGTATCAAAATGTCACTGTTCCCACACAAATGAGAACACAGAGGTAAGTGTGCAAACGGAACTCTATTTAGAAGTCTCCTCAGATCCTCGTGATGCTGCATTTATGCTAGTAGGATACAAAGCTGAATTAAAATATGCATATCCCAGCATTTGCACAACGTCATTACCCCAAATTTTGTTTAGTGGACCCCCCCACCCCCCAATTTCAAAAATATTCCCTGTTGCTACCGAGGCCAAGCTACTGATGATGCCAACCATCATGATTTTCCGGTTGGAGCTGTGATAAAGCTTGATATACTTTTGAGCCAATGGAAAGCTTTCTCCTTCATCATATCCATCGCACCTGCCTACTCCTAGCTAGCCTTCAAGTCTTCCGTCCTGGCACTTGAAATGCTGCTCCAAGCAATGTGCAGGACCCATGGGAAGTGCGTGACTCCCAGGGCCCCCGATTCCTTCATTGGGCACCCTGGGAACGACTCCATTGAAAATCTCCAGGGCACAAGCCAGTCAGCACTCTCAAAAGCCATTTTTTCTTCCAAATTCGTAGAGTCTTGTTCTTTCATGAAACACCCGCAGAAAGGAAATGTTACATTTCTTCATGGATTCTGCCCAATCAGTTACACTGGGGTGGTTTATAAATGGAAGTAAAATAATAAATACACACATTTGGCCCAGTGTGGTAGGGATCCTTTCAAACAGTCCCACAGTTCTCCTGTCTTCATCCTTGGATTCTCAAATCCAAGGTTCACTCAGTCTCACTGTTCCTCCACGTTATTTCTTCATGTTTTTGTCTAACAGGCCGCTCCGCCCCCCCCCCCCCCCCCCCCAGGTTCAATGTATCAATAATTTCCATATTGATTCTCCATTTGAATCATCACTTTTAAATCATTAAAAAAAGAGAGAGCATGATGAATATTTGTCAGGACAATACTAAAAGAACAAGATTAATTTATGGGAAGCTAACAGCGAGCTGTTTTATTAGAAGAAATATATCTGGCATCCTGGGAACAGAAATAATTCAAAGCAACAGCTTTTAAATGCTCACCAATCTTGACGGCAGCATCTTGCAACAATCAAAAGGGTTTAAATTCTGGCAAAAGGGCTAATAAACTGGTTGTTGGCTTTTATATAGTAATACTGGGATTGCTAAGCTAGAAGAACAACATCTTCATAATGGAAACCTAAATGGGAGCTAAACACTTCCAACCAGCCAGATTAGAAAATTATGAATCCATAAACAACATCTCTCAGCACTTATTCAAGACCAGTTCCTCTCAGGTTTTGCCAAATTGATTATTATTCAAATAATCCTCTGAAGCTGTGTTTCTCAACCTCAGCAACTTTAAGATGCGTGGACTTCAACTGCCAGAATTCCCCAGCCAGCCATGCTGGCTGGGGAATTCTGGGAGTTGAAGTCCATACATCTAAAGTTGCTGAGGTTGAGAAACACTGCTCTGAACAGTCAAGATGGCAGCTATGACGACACAATTAAACCCCCGCCGCTTTCTTGCATGTGATGCATGTGGCGCATACACGAAAAAGACACAGTGCTTTGGTCACACAGTTAAGGCCACCATCGTGACTTTTTTGAGCTCCCCCCACCCCTCACAGATGTCCTTGGCCTAATCCAATTCTAGCACACCACTAGGTATAGACAACTGTAATATCAAACCCATTTTATTCCACTCCTTAGATGTATTATCATTATATTGTCATTGCAGCATCCAGCTTGTGTCAACCGGGATTGAAAAAGCAAAGCAGGGTTGAAATTGGCTAATCCTTGGATGGAAGGACCAGGAAATGCCAGGGCAAGATAAACTGGGAAGCGAGAAAAACATCCTGGGAGAAAACAACACCAGACCACTCGCATATTACTGCCAAGAAAACTACATGAATGTGTCCACCTGACTCAAGAGAGTCTTCATCTTTTGTCACCATATTGGTGGGGTTCATGTATCGCACGGAGCCACAAAGACATTGGGTTGGTTGGTGTAACTGTGTTGTCTGCCGCTGAGCTAATATGGTCTGCAAAACCAGAGTTCATAGCTTGGCGTGTTGGGCAAACCCAGTTGTGGTTTATTCGGTCACAGATTGTTAAAACAATCATGGCTTGCGTGGCATGGGATCCCGACATAACTGAAGACCAATGTTTGTCTACATCACTTCCATTGGGAAGCAGAAGATGAAGATTAACACTGTTGGGGTTCGGTGAAAAAGGCTTCCCTGGTGATCCTTGGTTCCTTTTTTTTTTCTCTTAAAGACTTTCTGCAAATCTCAAGATTCGCCTAAAACAGCCACGCCTTGGTGACAACATTTTAGCCCCAAAGCCGGGGCTCAAAGGAATATTCTCTTCTATTGCCCTTCCTTTGTCTGAATGCATCTCCCTTTAATGTGGAGCAACCTCTCCAAACCGTTTCAAACCGATCCCTTTTCCCACACCAATCGCCAACAAGGCAGCTCCACTGAAGCAAGACAGGTCTGATAACTGTGGGGAAACCGAGGCAGGCCAAATCAGAGCTGGGGGGGGAGGAATTATCCCCTCATTTTCATTCAGGCCTTGAGTCAGAACACCTGCCATTGAGAACTCCTTCGGCGATAATTTCAGCACTCATGTCTTACGTGGGATAGATTATGCATTTGTAAGATACCAAGTAAACACCACTGATGGGCAATCTTGCCTCTCTCAAGGATGTTGCCTTTTTCAGCCACACAGACGTGACGCGTCACTGGTGAGCATCGAGCGAGCGGCAACAGCTGGCGTGCCAGGATGATCCCAAGTTCTAATCCCAGCTCAGCTATGAAGCTTCAAGGTGACTCTCAAGTGTCTCAAGATATATATATATGGACATGTGGAGGGGGGAAGGCATATTCCCCTCAAAGTTCCCAGCCTTAGCAAACTACAATAACTGATCAAACTCAAAACTGACATCCTCCAGGGGGGTTGGGACTACAATTCCTATCTGGCTGAACCTTCCTGGAGTTAAGTTTTTTCTCCAGGGCTGTTAAAGGAAGCCTGATTGCTTTAAACCTTGGCCCCCCTGCCACCAAACCAGGTGAATCCCAGAAGATAACACTGACAACTAATGTTTCCTGGGAATGGTTGGAATTATTTTCCATCTACATCTACCCCAATGGTTTGGGATTTGTCTGGGTTTTTTTACATTCGTACATACATCCAAGCACGCCACGATGTATATTCACATGGCACGCCTTCTTTGTGCAAGCCAGCCTTCCCTGAAATTAAAAAATCTCACCACTGTTATGCCAATCGTGTGTTCTGCATGTGAAATTCCTCTCTCCTCCCCGCTTCTCTTCAACCTTTGCACCACCAGCTCAAGAAACAAATTAAAAAGTCAAATTGAAATGCAAATCTTTCCGGCAAATAATTAATCCCAAGGTTTCTAAAATACTGATATTAATTCCACTAGTGCTGATGGGGCAGGAATTAGGAACGGGGTATTTTTAGTGTTGAAGCGATGTCACACTAGTATGCGTCAAGAGAAGAGCTGCTTTTTCTCAAGTTGTGCGGATTTTCAGACGCAAGAGAACAGCCCTGCTGGAGCGGGCCAAGGGTTATCTTGTCTGGTATGTTGTTTCTTCATGGTCAGCCAGATGTCTCTGGGGCGCTTACAAGCAAGGAGATGCAAAAGTAGCCATCATCTGCCATTATTCCACCTGACTGGATTTTGAAGGCATCCAACCTGCCCCCAGCCCAGAGGTGACATGGAGTTTCTAGCCCTTGATAGACATGCCTTCCATGAATTCATCTAATCCTGTCCCACAGACCACCAAATTTAAAGAGCATCTTCCAGGAAACTGAAGGAGTTTTGGCCACATTCATCTTGGTCATGTTCAGCTTCTCTTCTAAAGATGTTATATGTGCACTGAGGCAAGGCCTTTAAACATGCTATGGATTTGATGGTATTCATTCCGTTCTTCTCTCCCACTGCCCACTTCACCCGACAGCTGACATGTTCTTGCAACCTTAATTTTACAGACTACCCTACCCTGAAATTAAACTATATCCATGGGCAAACCAACATGGCACATAGCAAAATCCTGACGGGAAGGAACAATTTGCTGATTGCTCCATCAGCTGTCCTAGGGTTTCACAAACCCCTTTAACTCTCTCAGTGCCTATGGAGAAGCTGTTTTCAGCAGTTAGAGGTTCACATGAAAAAGATGGGTGATGGCCAATCAACCCTAACATGTTCTTCAAGCTTCATTTGGACAGGTGTCTGAAAGCCACTCTTCGAAGAACCACTTTCTGATTTTGCAGCCTGACTCCAATGTGGGGGCAACAATATCAGCTCCATTAGATGCTCTCTAAGGAATCCAGTAGAGGGGTGTGGTGGCTCAGCGGGTAAGACACCAGGCTTGTCGATCGGAAGATCGCAAGTTCGGAGGTTCGAATCCCTAGCCCTGCGTGCAGAGTGAGCTCCTGCACTAGCTCCAGCTCTTGCCAACCTAGCAATTCAAAAGCATGCAAATGCAAGTAGATGAATAGGTACCACTTCGGTGGGTAGGTAACAGCGTTCCGCCTGTGTCATGCAGCCACATGACCGTGGAAGCATCTTCGGACAACGCTGGCTCTTCGGCTAACAAACGGAGATGAGCACCGGCCCCTAGAGTCGGACACGACTGCACAAATGTGTGGGGGGAACCTTTACCTTTTAAGGAACCCAGTGGAGAACATCATTGGCCCGGACAATCCTGGAGTTGCAGAGATATCCCGGAGAATATTTCTTTGCCATTGCTCCTTCCTCTGGGTTAGAGGATCAGAGGATATTATAAGGGCTGATGAAAGTTACAGTGCAAGGAACTCTGGGGAGCTCTCCCCCCCATGCAGAGGGACCACACGCATGATCTGTATCATCAGCTATTTATGTCTCTACTAGTAGAAAACTGTAGGAAACTGGAGCTGGGAGTGGCGCTAATTCCACTTCCATGACCAGGTGATTAATCTCTTTGCTGGTTCCCTTTCCAGTAGAAATCACACCATTCCTTCCCTTTAATAAAGCCGGCAATATTTTTTCTTCCCTGCCTTGTGGAATTACTCCTCCATATTGTCAGAGGGCCTGAAAGCTCTCCCTTTCCAGCCACCGTGGTTTTTATTATTCCATCAAATGCTTCTTTCCGTCATAATGAACCAGCACAGCAAAGAGAAACCTATACAAAAAAATGTTATAAGCCTCTCCAGGAGGGAAAGGGATGAAAATGGAATCAGATCAGCCCAGCTCTGAGTAGGCAGAACCGGGAGGGAGTTGCCAACTGGACCTATAGAAGGCAAACGAAAGAGCATTATTCAGCCTACACCAGTCAGTCATCACAATGACCGGTCTCCGCTGGAGACGTTATTGAATCGGCAGCTGGCCTCCTGAAGTCGGAGGAGAGGAAAAGAAGGAAGAAAAAATCTAAAGGTTTGGTGATCAGGGGAGACTTCACAGGGTTCCCTGGCTATTAGATTCCCAGCAGGACTCAGCCGCTTAATTTCATTGTCCTGAGCCCAGAAGGAAAGCGATTTGCGCCGTGCTTCACACCCTTTCGCCCTCCTGCTCCACCATTTCGTGGCCCTAAATTACTGCTGGAAACCAAACCAGGTTGGGGAGGGGGTATATTCTTGACATCCTTATTTCCAGACTGCGGATCACCGACTGTCCTGACTTCGAGTGAAGGAACACGCTGAGACTTGGTGTACAGGCTCTCGTGTTTTATTGTTCTACTCTGCTAGACAGAATCCAGCTAAACAGAAATGAACTAGTAATGCTCAGAGAAAGGGCCCAAGAAATTAGGGCGGTGCCACCTTCAGCCTCTTACGATGAAAGCAAAACGATTCAGTACTGCGCATGCGTTTATCCCTCTGGAGAGAGCCCCCTCCTTCTTCACCCGTTATCTCCCTGACACCAACTGAGCCAGGGCCATCTCGGGCTGCAAAGGTACAATGTTGGCACTCCCCTTATATCTGTCAACCCAACAGTTTGAAAGCTTTGCAAGTAGATAAATGGGTACCACCTTAGGTGGGGAAATTTGCTGAGGTCCTGTCGGGAGTCGGTTCCACCGGAGGAAAAAGATCAGAGGAAAGATCGAATGGCGGCGGTTACGACAGACCCGGAAGTAACATCTACAAGGACGTCAGCAGCCGACTCAAGGCATCTTGGGAGATGTAGTCCAGAGCCTTAGAAGAGTTGGTTCCCTTACCCCCTCCCCTTACGCGCACGGTTTAATACACTGTATTTGATGAATGAAATGTATAAATATATATGCGATGTATGTAAGCCGCCTAGAGTCCTCCATTAGGGAGGGGATAGGCAGGGTATAAATACGATAAATAAATAAATAAATAAATAAATTTGTTCCACTCTTAAGGGGCTTTATGTGTTTCAGGGCATCAGGAGCCCATTTCTCAACTTCTCGGCACAGTTTATCCCTAACGGAAATACAAAATAAATTGCCATGGATGATGATGATGATGATGATGATGATGATGATGATGATGATGATGATGATATTTGTATACTGCCCAACTCTCAACAACTCTAAGCTGTAGTGTGTTTCAAAGGTGAAATTGCCCATATCTTCAGCGTAATTCCTGGTGGCCTGCAGTTTTCTTGGGAGCGGGACAGAAATGGTTTGTCCTTCCTTCTTCTCAGATGCTTCCAGACTTCCCAGTGGGGTCCCGTCCATAAAATAAACTGGACATGCTTAGCTTCGAAGCCCAGACAAGACCAGCCCTGGCCTGCCTCCTCCTGAGAAATGCTTTGGCTTCTTGAATAAGGTATCACCGGCTGGGTCACCGGACATGCCAAACCATAAACAATAGTTTGCAAACCACACTATCTGGCTTTGCCCAGCATGCAATGACAAACCGAGGTCACAAAGTCCAATTTCTAGATAGCCAAGATAACCGTCCTAAGTTTAAATGAATCAATAAGCTGCAATGCTTGCTAAGGGGCTGCGCGCAACAGGGAATCAAAAGATGCCAGGCATGTGCTCATTAACCGAGATGTATAGTTCGTATGCTTTGCAAACACAGCCACGTTCACATTCATCTGAACCAATATCTATACAGGTTGCTAGTTATTTTGAATTTTAACAAAGAAATCACCGGTATAATCCCCTTATGCTCTGCTCTGCTTATTAGAAAACAGGCCTCTAATAGTCCTGCTACATTTTCATCTATAAAATTGCCTATTCTCTCTTGCTTTGCCCTAAATGGTCTCTGGGAACAAAAGGTTTCTATTCTGCTACAACAGCAAGCTTTTATGTACTTTAAGTTGCTGGGCAACAGAATGGTATGCCACCCACAGGTATTTGCCTTCAGATGGGCTGAGAAGCAAAATAGAGACAAAGGGAAGGAATAATAAAACAATTTGCAATGGTTCCTTAAGGGGCTATTAACATTCACAGGCCTCCTGCCTGTACAGATTCAAAGCTGATTCAAAGCCTGTTTGACTCTCATCCAGAGTCCTGCTTACTTAAGGTTTTCGTAGCTTTAGCGCCCAAGCTTGAATTCTTGAAATCAAAACCAATCTGGAATGGGGTCTTACTGGTCTCCGAGCATTGGCTTTGCAGGCAGAAAGCCCAAGGTTCGATCAGCAGGTCGGGAGTGAGATAAACATCTGTCCCCAGAGGAGCATTCCTGATCAGTTCTGAAGTAGAAGCCGGCAGCCTTGTGTCCTCCAGATGTTCTGGACTCCCAGTTGCACCCATCCTATCCAACAGGAGCAATAATTGGGTGGGAGAAGTAGCTACCCCACTCACCTCAATCTGAGCAACCATCATGAGGAGAAAGGCCTCATATCGAACATCTGTCCCATCCTTGGTTGGAGCTCATTTATTGGCCGACTCATATATTTGCCTGGCCAAGAATCAAACATGCAAGCTGAGCACAAAGATGGGAAGCAGCGTTGGATGGGCTCTTGAGACTCTTCAGTCTGACCTCACAACAGGATTTGGAAAACCCAAATGGTCTTGATTTGCAAAATACAACATGGGCTTGTCAACTTGGCCTTGAAACTAAACACACACACACATACAGTACACATATACTGTGTATGCATATATAATGAAAAGAGTAGAATGTGCTTTACTGGAGTATATTATCAAAGAGAGACTGAAATACCCATTCAAAGCATAGAGCCAACCACTAAAGAGATGGATTCATAAGCCTATTTTGATGGGGGAAAAGTTTTCTGTGGATTACAACAACCTTGGGCAAAATGGATTTATAAGGGAATTTAATATAAAGGACCTGAGTCACTGTGACAAGGACTTTCTGTTGTTTATTCATTCAATCACTTCCGACTCTTCGTGACTTCATGGACCAGCCCACGCCAGAGCTTCCTGTCGGCCGTCGCCACCCCCAGCTCCCCCACGGTCGAGTCCGTCACCTCCAGAATATCACCCATCCATCTTGCCCTTGGTCGGCCCCTCTTCCTTTGGCCTTCCACTTTCCCTAGCATCAGCATCTTCTCCAGGGTATCCTGTCTTCTCATTATGTGGCCAAAGGACTTCAGTTTTGCCTTTAATATCATTCCCTCAAGTGAGCAGTCTGGCTTTATTTCCTGGATTATGGACTGGTTTGATCTTCTTGCAGTCCAAGGCACTCTCAGGATTTTCCTCCAACACCACAGTTCAAAAGCATCTATCTTCCTTCGCTCAGCCTTCCTTATGGTCCAGCTCTTGCAGCCATGGGTTACTACGGGGAATACCATTGCTTTAACTATGCGGACTTTTGATAAGGACTATTGGAAAGGGAGGAAGGGAGAAAGGATGGAAGAAAGAGTTCTCTGAAGTGAGAAAGAGAGAAAAGGTGTGATTCTGTCTGATGTCTTCACACAGAAGACCATAACGAACACTCAGGTGATGTGAACAAATTGGAAATGTATGATGAGAAACTGGTGATATGGAATAATAACAGGGGGGGGGGAGGAGAAAAGATTCAGAAAAGTAAGCAAATGAGAATAGGCTTCTTTTAAAAAAAAACGTAAGTTGGAAAGAATAAAAGAACAGGATTCAGGCATTCAAAACCATCCTTCACCTTCAGAGTATATTGTGCTTTTAAGTCTAGAAATTACAGGAGAAAGGAATAAGGGAAAGGGGAGAAGACAGAAAGGCCCTGGAGGCTCATGGTATTTCAGCTCCCTTCTTGGAAATTTCAGAAGAGCCCTTGATTTCTGCTTCATAGGACTCAGGGTTCCTTTAAAAAGCTCCAAGAGAGCTTGTAGGAAGCCAGACTTGCAATCTCCATCTTTTCCATTGAGAAGTTAGACCAAAAAAGTCCAGGAGAACCAGGTTGATCTGCAGGAAAAGAAAAACACTCACAAACACAACTGGGTAATATTTGGATTAGGAACCACCGGCACTCCCAAAAATAAAGATTTTTTTAAAGTTCGAAAGCTTTTGAGTTCTCCAGAGCTCTTCCGTCACAGCAGACGGCAAGACTGAGCTGCTCTTGGCTGATCCCCCAAACCTGATTGATGTTTGAATGGGAGACCACTAGGAAATCCCATGGTTAGACCGGGAAGTGAAAAGCAAACGTATTCCAGAAGAATGCAGTGGTAAACTGGAGTTAAGCTGGTGACTTCAAGGACGCGTCCATGTAGGTTTCTTGACAATGATATAGAAGTGGTTTGGGGATTTTTTTTCCCAATCCTGCATATAGATTTCCTCATGGTGTCTTGTCCATGTCATCATCAGACCTAACCCTGCTTCGCTTTTTGAGGTCAGCTGAAATCATAACTTAAGTGAACACGGATGGTCTTGTTTTAGAAAGTGGCTTTCTGAAAACGCAAAAGCAAGTTCTTGTTGTACAAAGTTGATTAAAAGGCAACACTTGTGGCATATATTGAGCTCCTGTGGACATTTCATTCAGGGGAAAGCTACGTTTGTGGGGGGGGGTTGTTATGGGTGAGCTGAATCTTCTAAACTAATAGCAAGCTAAGGCAATGCTCTGAAATGAAGGCAGTTTGAAGATAAATATTTATTCTGCAGGCAACAATATTTACTGTTGTGGAACAGATCTTGTGGAGTTTTCTGTTTACATTCTTTAATCAATCCCAAAAAATTAAACTAATCTCATAATGGAAAGGGTCAGAGTATTAATTAACTTGAAATTCATTTCATGTAATTTAGTAGTTTGAAACAAGGCAGAAAATGCTGTTCATAAAACTTAAGTTACTGTGACAACTGTGATTTTGCGGGTTAGCAAAACTTCCTGCATTCTTACAAAGTTTACAGCTAACTTCCATTTCATCACTTTGCTTCAGCTATTTTTTTCCTCTTCTCTTCCAGATAAAAACTACATTTCAGTCCTCCTTTAACCCCAGGATTTCTTTATTAATGTGTTTTTTTTTATTCATGCAGCTCTAAACAGAATATGGGTCACATAAACAGAGATGCTGGGAGTCGGGCAGCACATACATTTAAATCGGAAATGGATCATACATTCGCCTTTTAAACCAGAAAGTAATAGTATTCATTGGCCAACACAAAATAGTATTCATTCTTTTGGCCCAATCTAACTGACAAATAGCTATCTTTAGGGTAGAGAAACTTATTCAAACTCTATCAATGTTTGAGTGTTGGATGGGTTTCAGTCAAAGCCAGTCCTTTAAACCCCAAGAGCATAAAACGTACGTATTGGCTTTCAGTTAATGTTGCATTTATTGTCATTCCCATCATGTATTTTTATTTTGTTCACCACCCAGAGTTCCTTTTGGTAGATGGGCATCTATATAAATAAGTAATGAAATAAATAAATTAAATTCCTTTGCATTCAATCCTCAGCAAAAGCAGTTGCTTTCAGACTTATTGCTACAAGGGAGAAAACTCTCAGGAACTCCCCACATGGTCTTTCATTAAACGGTAGTCTCTAGTTTGCTGCTCTCCGGCTCCTTGTGCTTCTGGTCAGTCCCATGAAGCTTTTGGAGATTGTGGGGAGAGGGCAGCCTGAAAGGCTGTAGAGCAGTGTTACTCAACCTTGGGAACTTTAAGACGCGTGGACGTCAGCTCCCGGAATTCCCCAGCCAGCATGGCTGGCTGGGGAATTCCTGGAGCTGACGTCCACGCGTCTTAAAGTTCCCAAGGTTGAGTAACACTGCTGTAGAGTGAGAGACGAATTTGTAACAGAAAACACACTCACACACCATTACACACCACCCCTCTGGCCATCTTGCAGCAACAAAGGAAGATAAAAATTCCACCAAGAGAAATTCTACAGATGTTCTAAGATAGCCAGAGAATGAGGTAGAAAACAGAAGCCTCTTTTTGCTATGCTATGGAAGACTAGAGGAGAGAAGATGGCACAAGTACTGATAAAGATGGTCTATGATCACATTCAGAGTTAGAACTAGAAGAAAGAAGAACCCTCTTGGCAGATCTAGAGCACAGAAGGAACAAGAGAAGCCAACACATTCTGAAAACCATCCTGTGTGTCCAGTGCGGAAATAATTGCAACCCAGAGGGATTGCCAACTAACTTTGCTTCCTGATGGCCTGAGCTGTTATAAATCAAACTTCTTCCCACCAACGTAGCCACGTAGTTTTAATGAGCATGCTCCTCTCAGATTCCTACAGGATGTCGAGAACCAGCTCAGAGAGGCGTAAGGTGGGTTGGTTTTGCTGTATTTTGTAAAGCAATGGGCAAAATTGGTCTCTGGTCATGCTGATTACATCTTCCCTGAATCATGAATGAAACGTGACCCATCTCCAGCAAAAATCTGGGATTAGGGTACAAGAATTCCGCATCCGCCTATTGGCCATGTGAATTAAGCAGAGTTTTGAACGCACCTTCCGGTCTATACCATCCACTATGACTGACGGTGCAATCAAGTCATAGAGTGTTGATGAACTGTAGATAAAGGCTCACTCACAGTGTTCCAACCATTGGCAAAACAGACTGAAAGTAAACAGGAGGTGCCAAGGATGCTCTGTGCATACCTAGATCAAGACTTACACAACAGATATTTCCAATAGTAGAAAGGGGAGGCCATTGTTGCAAACAACAAAAGGAAGCTATGTTGGGTATTTCAGTTCAAGAGAAAGCAGACCGACACATCAATAAAATGGCTGTTGTGGGTCTTCCGGGCTGTGTGGCCGTGTTCTGGAAGTTGTGGTTCCTAACGTTTCGCCAGCATCTGTGGCCAGCATCTTCAGAGGGCAGGAGCACAGATAGAAGCAAAATCTCTGTCTATCTGTGCTCCTGCCCTCTGAAGATGCTGGCCACAGATGCTGGCGAAACGTTAGGAACCACAACTTCCAGAACACGGCCACACAGCCCGGAAGACCCACAACAGCCATTGAACTCCGGCCGTGAAAGCCTTCGACAATACATCAATAAAAGTTGCTGTTCTCCCCAATTCAAACAGACAGGCACTCACTCACTCACACACACAAACGCAGAAAGTCTTAATGGGAAAGGACACCTGTGGTTGCACACAGCACACCTTGGCTTTCTTACCAGTTCTCGGCGTTTGGATCAATGCGTTCACACACAATGGTAGCAGTCGTCTGTGTCCGTCCATTGTCAATGTCTTGTTGAACTTGCCACTGGTGTGGATCAATGACTCGAATGTCGATGATCTTCACACCTGGGGCAGCCTTAACTCTGCCAGGAAAGCAACAGACATGGGTTTAGTTCTAAGAAGAGAGCAACATTCCCAAGTGCAAACGTATCTTTCTGTTCCACATGCCGCAGAGCATCAGTAACAATCCTCAGATTTATAGATTCCACTTTCTTGGCGGAGTCCACCAAGCTTAGAATCTTTATACAACGCAGAGAATGCACCACGATGCTCACACATGCAACACAAAAGAGAATGGATCACTCAAACATTGGATATTCCTTCTTACAATCAACTTGGTGTCACTTAAGTAGGAAATTGGCAACCATCCAGCTGGGGTAGCCCTAAACTTCCCTTTGCAAAGTACTTATCTGGATATTCTTAAGGTCGATGCAAACCTGAATGAAGGATCTGTAGCTTGAATCATGTCAACTGGATTTCTATTTTCTCAGTGGAAACATTTCGCTCCTTATCCAAGGAGCTTCTTCAGTCTGAGCATAGTTGGTAAGGGAATCCTTAGGATTCCCTTACCAACTTTGCTCAGACTGAAGAAGCTCCTTGGATAAGGAGCGAAACGTTTCCACTGAGAAAATAGAAATCCAGTTGACATGATTCAAGCTACAGACAATTCCACCTGGATGACTAAGAACCTTCATAGACATACTGAATGAAGGATGAACCTGCCTTCTCAATCATGAGACTTTAAGAGACTCAACCACTCTTCCAAGGGCCGCAGTGAACGAGTCAAACAGGGCCATGAGATCCTCACCCCGGCAGGGACAAAATTCTCAACCCCTTTTTTCACTGGACAGGGAGGTTAGAAGGGTTTTAAAGGACAACATGGGTGTGTTGACTCCCATGGAGACTTCAGATCTTAATCGTCCCCCAAATGGGAAAAAGGGTAGTATTAAAAACTGGTGGGTTTGCAACCAAACGTCCATGCTCACAAGCTGTCCTGTGCAGTAGAGAATTCTGGTTTGGCTTGTTTTCCCACCTAACTTCTCCACCAGTCTATTCGTTTCAAACATTGGCTCCTGTGTACTTTTTTTTTCATTTCCCCCCTGCTCTTTATATATACCGTGTTGACATGGCAGGGATGTATCAAAGCACTGCATTCCAGGTAAACAGCATAACCTGGCCACAGAAGAAGAAGCATCAGACAACATTTTTAGGAAAGCTAACAAGCAGAAATGCTGCTAACAAGGTGTCATACTTTACAGATCAACCCCCACTGTAGCCCCAGGCAGGAAATGCAATTCTAGAAAACCATTTGCTCAGGCCATGCAAGGAAATGTATGTACCCGAAGGGGCCAGTCTCAAAGCCCAAGGAGGGCCCACAGTTGCTCTTTGCACATTTCCAAATGAACACAAATTCAGGAATCAGCATCACTCCAGGGCAGGATAAAACACAGAAGGAGGACCTTAGCGCGGAAAGGAGATAGTTAATTCTTCCCATCCTGCAGCAATTTTTTAATGAATTCCTTGTTGGGAGTATGAAAAAAAATGGCTTAATAGATTGCTTTCCCAACCTTAGTTTATAGTGGGAGGGGGAGAATGGAAACATCTGTTTATGGACAGCTCCAAAAAGATGCCCTAAACAGTAGCTATTGTTAATATGGTTATTGTGAGACCCACCTAAATAGAAATTTTGACATGAAAGTAAGTGGCTGGAAATGAACTGTTTAAATTATTAACCATCAACTTTACATTTGTGCACGGAGGTTCTCCTTGTAAAAGCTTGTTTTTACATTGGATTTGATAGTATTGTGTTCTCTCCACCGCATTTTTTTTTAATCCGCATGGCCCAGGGCCAAAACAAAACAATTGAACTGAAGCAGGAACTGGGAAATTAATCAGTTATTTGACAATGCTAACAGGATTACGCTGCAATCTGGTGCAGGTTTACTCTCAACAAGAAGTCCCACTGGGCTGAAAGCTTACTCCCAGGAAAGTGAGTAGGTTGCAGCCATTATATATTAATACAGCAGTTATTTGGCAAGGGCAGAAGCCACTATGGAAAAATTACTATTTCTAAACTGTGAAAAGCGATGTGTTTGGGAGGACCTATTTTTCTTGCTAGTTTTGAAACAACCTTCAGATTTGTTTCAGTGGGGCAGGAAATAAATATAGCAGCTGTGTGTGGAAAAACACTTTTTTTTCCCAAAAAAAACCCCGGCATTTAAATATTTATGTAAAGAGCATTTTTAAAAATTGTTCTCCCTGATTGCCGCAGAAGCTAAGCGGGATCGGGATCAGCTAATACTCGGAAGGGAGGCAATCTGGAAATCCTAGGGCTGTTGGCTAGAGCAGGAGGTCAAAAGAAAAAAAAATCACAGAAGATGTTTTTTAGGGAGAAAATGAAAAGGTATTGTTCTGTGTGAAAACTGACATTCACACAGTACTTGTATTAGAATAAGCCTTGTCAATAAATGTTAATAAATACATATCTCAACCTTGGCAACCCAGCATTAATCAGTAATTCAGAGTGTTTTCATTTCCTTTTGACCTTACTGTTTACAGTCTTTTTTTCCCCAGCTAGATATTCATATACTAAACTGCAGGATAATAGTTATGCATCTGATGAAACAGACTTGAGTCCATACAAGCTTTCCAAAGCTGTGCATCAAACACCTTAGGCTGGAATTCCCCGCTGCCAAAGACTAAACCTGTTGGGATCTAAGCCATAATGATCTAAGCCATAATGATCTAAGCCATAATGATCTAAGCCATGATGATGGCTGAAGATCACACCTCGCATTAGGAAGAAGCCTGATCCACACTGGTTCGGGCAGGAGGGGGGCGGGAGATGATACAAACATGATAGAGCCCCACTTTTTAGTTCTGCCACCCCAGATTCCAGGGGAGAAGGCCTGAGGCCCATCTGTGTGTTTTAAGCTATTTTAAAGCCTATCTTATGGCTTACGCTACAGGTTTCATGCGTCCTCCCTTCAAAATGACAGAAAAATCAGACAACATTCTTAGCATCTATGGTCCAAGGAGGATCCAAAGTTGCAAATATGTGGTTTGGGAGGCCCTGTGGAGCTCCAGGGTTGAGATTGCCCACCCCTGCTGTCCATCATGCAGAGAACACAGAGGAAGTAATCTTGGCATAAATAACAGCTTTGATTTCAGAGCTCTTTGATGCCACCATGATCCACCACATGGCACATCCATTCAGATCCATCAGGTGAAGCCCTCTTATGCATGGCACAGCACGACTGCAGAATTCATCAAAAACCTGAGGCTCTGTTTCTTCCCAGCCCATTAAGTAGGTGAGCAATGTCCAGAGCGATTAGTACAAAATGGCACAACAAAACTGCCAATGTCGGACACGATGTAAAAAACATACATGCAGATGGCTCCGTCTCAGATTTATTACACTTTTAACATCTAAATCAGGAGGATTCTGTCCTATAGATTGAGACTGATCTGAAGTAATTTAATGGGAAGTTGGTCGTTGAAACACATAATCACATTTCTAGAACAATGTAATTACATTGAGTGTAATGTGATTTCTTGCCAGTGGGTTTAAAAAGTGCAGCATCTACCAATCTTTGGCTCTTGCATCAAACATGACAACCCCAGCAAAATTAGTTTTAGGAAGGATGATAGAGCATTCAATTAAAAAAAAGGACATTAGAGGGGTTGGAGAAAAGGAGGACACAGCAGAAAATGTGATGACTGTATGCTGACAATGAATGGGCATCAATAAGGAGAAAATCTTGCCAAGCAAACAATCAGAACATTTTATGTATAACATGGTATCTTAAGAGCTAGCCTTTAGCCTTTACATGAAACAAAGCAGTTGTTGTCTGTGTCAATCATTTTCAAACTGATCGATGGTACAAAGAGAATGCTTTGGAGGTAATGGTCTCACATGGGTCTTCCTGTTCGTAGGATGGATGGATGGATGGATGGATGGAAGGTAGGTAGGTAGGTAGGTAGGTAGGTAGATAATAGATAGATGATTAATTGATTGATTGATTGATAATAGGTAGACAGATAGGCAGATAGACAGATAGACAGACAGAGAGGTATTTTAATCTCCCTTATTTCGAATGGGTAAGCCAATCCTGCTACATTTGGGAGTTTCTCTTGCTCATTTTGCTGAAGGGGGGGGTCAAGGTTTCTACCCCCAAAGTCTAGTCCTAATGGTGCCAATCTCTGAAAAACAGTATATCAAAAGACTACATGTACTATTGTTCTGATTCATGTAAGGCAAAGCTTCAGCATTGTCAAGCCCTGCAACAGCAAGGCAAGATCAAGGAAGCAAGAATTACACAGATTTTGGTAAGGTGCCTTTAACGCTAATAGTGGAGGATAACTATAAAATCTTGGAAACTGCAAGAGAATCTCCAACACTCATTTCTGGTGAGTTCATTAAAATGGAGTCTCTTTATTGAAGTGGAGTTTCTTCCAAAGTTTCTGGTCACCTGGTTGAGTTGCCATTTATGAGATAAGCTACCAATACACTCCTCCCTGATCTCTTCATTGTTTATCTCCAACATTCCTTCCATTACTCTCCCATCCTCCCCGCCATTTCTCATATGTTTATGTAAAATTCGTTGAGCAGAGGGATTTGGAAAGGACAAGGAAGATGTAGTGCCACAAATGCCATCTCACATTCAAGGAATCCTGCCACCACACTACCAACCCAGCTGAGATGTCCCACCTGCAACCTGCTTCTCTGCCAGTCCAGACGACAAAACAATCAAAGGAACTCCCCAAAATGTGTTGATCACACACACACACACACACACCGGTTATCTTCCAGTGCCACTCCAAACATTATTTTGCACATTCACAAAGCCAGGGGGCCTCTGCCCCGCCCCCCAAAGTATTGTGCGGGGCGTGTTGGCAGGTCCTGGTTTAGCAAGCTGTGACAGGAAGGGAAATAACAACCCCCCAGAAGATTGACAATGTGGAGTGAAAGGCATGGTGGGAAGGATTGGCTCAGAAGCCATTTCCAGCCAACGTCTCGTCTGAGTGCACTTCAGGAAGAAATAAAAAGAGCTGTAAACGTAAACATTACACTTGTTCATGCTGCCACTCAGGGGCTACTTAGAGGCCACAGATTAGTAAAGTGCATGAAGAACCATTGGCACGTAAGGTGCAAGAAAAGGGTCTGAAGGTAGCTTACTCCCAAGGCTTGTATCTCACCTTCCCATCAGATGATCTCTAAGGCAGCTGCATCCAACCCAGCAGATTGAATAAATAGACAGCGTGCCTGTGGGATTTCATTTTCTAAGCCCCAGATAAACTTCCCATTTGCAAGTGATTCAGAAATGGCTTGTGCAGCGCAATCATATGCATGCCTATTGGAAAGGAAATGTTTTTGGCAGTTGGCTTAGGGGTAGGGTAAAGTTCAAGGGGGCAGTATTTGTTTCACATGCCAAAGGGGCCCAGTTCAATCCTTGGCATCTTCAGGGAGGGGTAAAAACGACTTCCAAATGAAATCCAGGAGAGCTGCTGCCAGCCAGTGTCTCTAATACTAGGCTGATTTGATTCAACAGTAGGCAGCTTCCCATGTTTAGAAGTGATGTGACGATTAACATGTTCTTAGACTAAAGAAAATGGACTAAAGATTAAGATTGTTAGAAGTAAAAGGAAGGAATATAAAGTTGGTTTATTTGATCAAGGATGGAATGTGTCTCTGGGGGAGAAAGTGATGTTATGGAGATCGTGGGTGAAGGAGGAGGGGGCACCTTCCAGGGTGAGAAGCGCATTCACAGCCTTGAAGACCTTGGGCACCCATCCAAGAAGGTCAGGCCGGACCCACCTTAGAGTGCCTGGGGTTTTTCCACAGAGAACTGCTTAGTGTAGCTTAGTTTGGCAAGATTCTGTGTAAGGTAGAACAATAAAGATCTAGAGCTTAATTCCGAGGCCCAGCGTTGTTCTTTGCCTAACCACGACAATATGTTGTTATTTCTGGTAACCCTTAATTGGCTTTTGCTGACACGAAGATTGAAATGATAATGCCTTATGGATTAGTTTATAGATAAAAGATGGAATATGGGAAGAAGATATCATTTGTTGTATTTTAAGAGGAGGTGATAAGTTACTAAAATTGTTTATACTTGTTGTGATGAAGGAGGGAATCACTCCTTCATATATTTCTTTTCTTTTTCTTTACTATATTCTTACTTTTCTTTCTTTTCTACTTCTCTTTCTATTTTTTCCTTTTCTGCACCTTCTACTCTTTCTTTTTATTCTTCTTTCTTTTAGTTTGTATTAGTTGTTACTATTGTAATTATAATCTTTAATAAAATTACTATAAAAACAATAAATTATTAAAAAGTGAAAAATATGTGATGTGGGAGCCTATCTTGGACTGAGGCATGCTCCACTGAGGATCCTAAACTACTACCTGAAGACTAACAATCTTGGGATACAGCCAGGAGGACTGAGACCTCTCCAGATGTTTTAACCTACAGCTCCCATTGGCTCCATCTAGCATGGCCATGATGAGAGAAGATGGGAGTAGTAGTGTTGAACATGTGGACTGAATCTGCCAACAGCTTAAAAGACTGGGCCCCCTTCTCCATCTGAAGTCCATCTTAGGAACTGTCCAAGGTTCTGAAACTTTATACAAGCGTAGGTTTGCTGGGCAGATGGGTAGAAATTGTTAACTGATTATCTCTAACAATTGAACAAAAAAAAAAGGAGCAATCTGGTCATTCTGTTTATTCCGCTTCAGCCCAATGGAAATATTTTCTTCTTTGGCAATTAAAAGGAAAATCACCTATAACTCCTACATTTCTTCCAGTAGAATTGGTTGGTTGCAGGTGTACAAAGATTCCAAAAGATATAAAACCATTCTCATTTCTTTCTTTCTTTCTTTCTTTTCTTTCTTTCTTTCTTTCTTTCTTTCTTTCTTTCTTTCTTTCTTTCTTTCTTTTTCTTTCTTTCTCTCTCCCTCTCTCTCTCTCTCTCTCTCTCTTTCTTTCTTTCTTTCTTTCTTTCTTTCTTTCTTTCTTTCTTTCTTTCTTTCTTTCCCCTTTGTATTTTCAAGTCTTCCAAGTTTAGCATACAAAAATACTTCCAAGTTGAGCTCAGGGGAACGTTGCAGATAAGTGAAGTTACTTCTATAGGTCTGAGTCAACGGTCTAGACAACCTATGAATTCAAACCATTTTTTTTAAAAAAAATCCCTGGTTAAATGTGCCCAGGATTTCAAACTGCGAAACTCCTCCACTAATGATAAAGGAGGGAAGTACAGCCAATCAGGGATATGTCAGCAAGATTTACAGTCAGAAGGGTATGGCTCTGGGGTTGTCAACAATTCCCTGGAGGGCCACGTCAACATGCCATCCTTAACCTCACACCTGGTGGTCTTAATATATCATGGCAGAATTGAATTCTCCATCCTTCTGCAAGTGAGAACCAGTCGTCTCTGGAGGGAGGGGGGAGATGGTGCTATTTCCCCAGCCACATGCCCAAGTGAGTTGTCACAGCAGATCATGTCCATTTCTAATTCCCAGCGGTCTGCTGTCAGTCACGCTCAACAAGAGTGTGGAAATTCAATTTGTCAACTGGTGATCCTTAAGTGATCAATAATTACCTGTAATTAAGCTGCAATTTCAATGCTACAGCAAAGGAGGGGTGCCTGGAATGAGAAATTACAAGCAGAAGAAAGAGCCTGCGAGATCCTATCCTTCAAATCAGTGTCCCTGTCTCCAATCAGTAAACTGCAGAAACAAGGGCTTCTTACTGTAGTTTGGGTGTGTTGGTAACCTCAAGAAAGACCATCCCTCCCGCAAGAGAAAAAGCTGTCCTTGGGCTTAGAATCCAGATTTGAGAAAATGTATGCAATGAAGAGCAAATCAGAGACATCTTCATTAATTATAATTTCTTAGGGAATTTATATTAACAGCTATAAATGTGAGGAGGTGTTGCTTTTAAAGTTCAGTGTGCTAGGGAACTAGTTCTGTGTACTAGGGTTATTCCAAGTCTATTATATATATTTTGAAAAAAACCCGATCTTCCATGCTCAAGAACATCTCTTTAAATACTAAAAAGCTACCATGTATTTAAACTTAGCTATAAGCTTTACTACGGATTCCCATGCAAATAAAAATTAGGGACCAGAACAAGCCAACAGAAAGGCTCATTGGAAGAAGCTTAGAGTGGAACAGAAACACTCTTTTTCCACCGAATTGCCCCTCAAAATGAGGGTCACGTCAGTTTTTTGCTGGATGTAGGGAACTGTGAAGATGGGAAATGCAAAATTTATTAATGCTACTCAAGCAGCGAGGGGAGGGTTGTTTTTATTTTTTAAATAATTCTCACCCAAAAGGTCAAATCATAACGTTGCCAGGTGGGGCGGGGAAGTGGCAGCCTCTATTAAAATGTAAACATCATGCCATGCTAAGGTTAAAAAATGAAAATGGCAGCCATCAAGCGCAGAATTCAGGATGATACTGGAGGACCTAATTGCAGCATGGCAAAGAAGAGGTTAGCCCATCAGTACAGGGCCCAAGGGCCCTGTAAGGGGCATGGTGGCTCAGCGGGTAAGACGCCAGGCTTGTCGATCGGAAGATCGCAAGTTCGGAGGTTCGAATCCCTAGCCCCGCGTGACGGAGGGAGCTCCCGCACTCGCCCCAGCTCTTGCCAACCTAGCAATTCGAAAGCATGCAAATGCAATAGGTACCACTTTGGTGGGAAGGTAACAGCGTTCCACGCGCGTCATGCCGGCCACATGACCGCGGAAGCGTCTTCGGACAACGCTGGCTCTTCGGCTAACAAATGGAGATGAGCACTGGCCCCTAGAGTCGGACACGACTGCACAGATGTGCGGGGGGAACCTTTACCTTTACCTTTACCTTTACAGGGCCCAAGCAACTCTGCTTCAGGTAACAAATATCTAAAGATATAACACGTGCAGTTCTGTATATAAGAAAATGGGGCCGAGAGATCAGGGAGTCTGTTGATTATATCAGCGGGTAAGGAAGGTGAAAGTTCTCTCCAGGGTGCATTATTTCAGAACATCAGTAGATGTTCACCTGATCTTCTATACAAGGAAGGGAAGATGGTATGCATGGAAAAGAATAATATCTAGGGAAAGGCTCAGTGGGAGTACTTTCTCTTCAATCTACTTTTCTACATACAGATAGTCCTTGACTTATGACCACAACTGGGACTGGAACTTCCGTTGCTAAGCGAGGTGGTCGCTAAGTGAGTCACACCCGATTTTATGAGTTTTATGCTGCAGTCATTAAGCAAATCACTGCGGTCATTAAGCACATCCGGCTTCCCCCATTGACTTTGCTTGTCAGAAGCCAGCTGGGAAGGACGCAAATGGTGATCACATGACCCTGGGACACTGCAACCATTGTAAATACATGCCGGTTGCCAAGTGCCTGAATTTTGATCACATGACCACAGGGACGCTGTGATGGTCATAAGTGCAAGGACTGGTCATAAGTCACTTTTTTCAGCACTGTTGTAACTTTGAACAGTCACTCTACGAATGGTCATAAGTTGAGGACTACCTGTAGATTTAAAACAGAACGGATTTAAATCTTTATGCATCTATATTTGTACAAAATAAGACACAGGATCATTCAGTCACAAGAGCACAGCATGTCAAATTAGCATGGTTAGCAACTGACCATTTCAACGGCTGACCAAAATCTAGAAGAATTGACGTGTGTCCAATCTTTACAGTGGTTCTAATGTTGAAGGTCATGATTCAGTGTGAACTGGATCCAGTAGGATCCAGTTTTGATGGATGATTTGTGGCAGCAAAATGTTTTTGATTATTTCTGCCAAAGACAAAAGGTGGCCCATCCATGAACCTAGATGATTGGTTTTTTGGCTAGTATTTATTTTCTCCAACTAAACTGCCTCACAATGTTGTTGTGGAGAGCAAACGGGAGGCTGAGCGCCATATATGCTATTCTGGACCCACAGGAGGATTGATAGTTTGAAAGTATAAACAATAATAATAATATCAAAGTTGGAAAAAAACACTAAACTCAATTTGTCACTCTACCCCCTCTAGATAGATAGAATTAGATTCATCTTGCTTTTTGTGTTTTTTTTAAAGAGAGACCAATAGTCATTAGCTTCAGTAAATAAGGTCATTTTACACAAAGCAGTTCTGTGCATTTTAATTTCCTCCTCTTCAGAAGGGGGAAAAAAAAGACACATAGCATTGGGACTAGAAATCTAATCTCCTGGCAATTTTAAACTTTTAATAAGTGTGGTTACGCTTCGATCTAAACTAGCTGGAGGGAAAAGTTTGTGGGTTGTCTTGTGAGTGAGCACAACTACGTGGTTTGAAATACAGAAACGGCCGTCTAGTACCTTGGCAGATACTGGATTCCGACTGAACATTTTATAGGGCACTATAAAATGTTTTATGGTGCCTTGCATAGATGGTAAGATACTATCCTTGCCATAAAAACACTTCCAGATCTGTCGAGAGCTACAGACTTCTGTTGAGATGCACGGACAGGCGGACAGAGAGGCAGATGGACAGACAGGCAGATGGTTTGTTATAAAGCTGGGACTCTGCAAAGTTTCCCCTGCCCCTCATAGCCAGTTCACCATCTCCTCTCATTTATCACAATGTTTGGGGCAGAAGAGAAAAATCTTTAGCAAGGAGGGAGCGGGGAACGGCACTGCTAGGTTGGCCTAGCTGGTGTTCCCAGCCAGGAGGGGCCTTGCTGAGATCCTGGGTGTTGAAGAACAGGGGTGGGCAACGTCAGGCCCGCGGGCCGTATAAGGCCTGCGGGGCTCCCACCTAAGGCCCGCGGGGCTCCCGCCTGCAAACCCCGCCCCTTCCACGTGATTGGCTCCCGCCCACAAACCCCGCCCCCCAGTGCTTGTGATTGGCTCCCGCCCGCAAACTCCGGCCCCCGGTCCATGGAAATCCCAGAAACCCCGCCCCCCACCCCCCTGGTCCCCGGTTATAAATATCCAAATGGCCCTTGGCAGTAAAAAGGTTCCCCACCCCTGCCCTAGAAGGAACCGAAATGGGGGCTAACCCATCTACACAACTGGCAATGATTTCAGCAGTTTCTACCAGCTCTGCCTGGAGATGATTGGGAACCTCAGACATTCTGTCTGCGAAGCACCTTCTTTATCATACGGTATCTCTGGAGAATTTCTCTTCCTGCTGCTCAGGGAACGGGTTGCTCGTCCTCTGCCCATTTTTCTTGAAGCCTCCAGAAAATATTCAATCCCAAATTAATTTTTCAAGTCAGTGCCATCTGTGTCATTGCAGACCTCTCATTACTGGAGAAAAATCAAGGGAGAGAGCACACGCCAGTGCTTTGCATCCTGGGTAGTATTTTTTCTCCCCCTGTTCTCTCGCCATACACGTATTTATCCTTTCGGCATACGGGCACATGTTTGTGAATATTAATTCATAATACTACCCCTCCCTCTAGACAGTAGTGATTGGTACAAGCCAGCACCCCTGTAATACTGGGCATCTCACATTAATTTGGTGTAATCTATAGCACTGGAGAGGGAAACGCAGAGAGGTTCCATTTTCCACAGTTCTGCGCCAGAGAGACCAATGCTAATGAGATGGTGGTAGCAAATATAGAGCAGCAACAGATAAGACAAGCATGCCTGATTTTTGACCTTGCAGAGCAAGGATGTGGTCCTGCACAACAGAAGCTGAGCAAACATCTGGGCTTTTGCTACCTGCCAAGAATTGTTATCATTGGGAGGGGGGTTAAACCATGAAAGGGAGAACCTTCTACTGGGATCAGGCCAAAGACCCATCTAATGCAGCCTCCTGCATCCTACAGTGGCCAGTAAAGTGCATTCAGGATGCTCCCAAGCATGGCTAACAAAGTCATTCCTTCCTTCTTCCATGATGGCTCTCCAGCAGCTGGTATTTCGGGGACCCTGCCTCTGAATCTGGAGTTTGGCCCATCCGTTGAGTCCATCCTCTGAAGCTCCTTATAAAAAAGGAGGCGGGCTACTTTGGAATTTTGGGACCATCACGGAAAAGGCTCTGTGGTCTCCAGGTTTCCAATTTAAACTTCAGAGGAGGGAGGGAGGAAACAGGGGTCGAAGAACAGTTCCAAGACTTGCCCATTTCTGAAAACTGAAGGCAATACGACAGCCACAGCCACATTCCATTTTTCCCACCACACAAAACATGCCCTTCCCTTTTTCCTCCCCTCCATCTCCTGATAGAGTTAAATCCATGGCAAGAGGACAAATCACCCTCCAAGCTCCAAGGACCATTACTCATGGGGTTTTACACCACCCTGCCAGCAGACACCAAAGAGACAACTCCCCGATGGCATCTCATGAAAGATTACACAGTCCCCACCCTACCCCCCAAAAAGCCATTTGCATTTTCATCGCTTCAGTTTCACCTCATCCTGTATGCATGCTGCATTATATATTTATAACCGCTTCAGCGAAGGAGAGTTTGCAAACCATCTCTGCGTGTTCATTAACATTACAAATATTTGACTATTATTCCATACACCTGAGTCTGTTCACTGTAGAGCATCCTAATAGATGTTGTGTGTCTTGGAATGTTCCCAGCAGCGATGGCGCTTTTTCTTTTTTCCCCTGTTCTCCGTGAGTCAATTTATTAATTTCCCAGATTTTATTTTAAATATGTAAGTGCCCAAGCATTAACGGCATGAGACACCAGCTTGATTCACCCCCTTCCAGCACGATGGGGGGAAATTATACCCTGAATGTATTTTTCATTGCAAAATTTACAGACAAGTAGATCGATTGCATCCTGCTTCTAGTTCTCATTAACTCAGCAATCTATGGTATAGCCCTAGAGAGATACGTGGCCTTTGGGATAGAAATATTTTTCAAATAAACAAACTCAGTGGGGCATATTTTTTTAGGAGTGCATGTTATGTGAAGGTCATCTAATGACCTTTTGGGCTGAAGTGGGATTATTACATCCTATGGCAAGGAGGTTTTTGTGCATTATATGGGTGTTGTTGGTGTTGTTGTTGTTGAAGAGGAAGAGGAAGAGGAAGAGGAAGAAGCAGCTAAGAAGAAGAAGAAGCAGCTCAGAAGAAGCAGCGGAGGAGGAGGAGGAGGAGGAGGAGGAGGCAGCTCCTGCAGAGTTGTTTCACTGAAACTAGGGAGTTTTTTCTGCTGGCCTTGCACATTGTGATAACATACATGTGTGCGGGTGACTGAAGGCATAAACCCCACTGCCTACTTTGCAGCATGTTAAAGCAATAAACATCTGCTGAGACTGATTAATGGGCCTCCGCTTTGCTTTGACCATTAATCAAAAGCCATTTACTGAGAAACTGCTACAAAGTCATAGATTATTTCTATTATACAAAAAGGAAAGGAAGGTGGGGACAAAAGGAGGGGGGAAACATAGAGGAGGAGGAGGAGGAGGAGGAGGAGGTGAAGAGAATAATCAAGCTTTCTAAACTGCAAGACGCCTGACAGCTCCCTTACTCAGCATCCAAAACTTTGCAACTGGAAGGTTTCGCTGATGCGACAGGGTGTTCATCTTTAAATGATAAATATTTGTCTGGGAAAGTGCCTGCGTGTCAAAGTAAATCCTTATTTCTAGAGAATGGGCACCCTCCTCGTTGGTCCTCTTGGGGCGTTGGCCATTTTGTTGCATTTTCAAACTCTTCTCTTCGCCGTCCTGAGCACCCGACACTTGCTGTTCAAATGGAACACATAAACAGCCGGAGAAGCATGTTACAAACCCCGTCGGTTAAAGAATTCCAGCTGGTGGGGTCCAGGAGGAGAGCCTTTTCTGCCATTGCCCCCGCCCTCTGGAACAACTTGCCCCTGGAGGTGAGGCCGGCCCCCCCGTCTTCTGGCCTTCCGGAAGAGCATCAAGGCCCGGCTCGGCCAACTAGCATGGGGATCCGATGGCTGTATGCAGCCCTGGGGGTGGTTGGCGGGTTGAGGATGCTCTCTCCGTCTTTTTAACTTTGTATGTTTTTTGGGGGGTGAGATGTTTTAGTCTCTTTTTTACTTGTAAGCCACCTAGAGTTACTTAGGCAGCGAGACGGGCGGCATATAAATTTTTTAAAATAAATAAATAAACAAACCGAGGGCATATCTGTTGCCCCAACATCCAGGTTGCACCACGGAGCCAGGCGATTGCAGGGTGCAAAGATGCAAATGGCCTGCAATTCTGAGCAAGTGATGGGTGGGGTAGGGAGGGAGGGACTCTCATTCCTACCTATGCAGCAAGAGCTGGGGGGGGGTAGAATTAAATTCTTTTTTTAAAAAAAGTTCTTCAGTGGAGAAAGCACTAGACCAGCAAAAGGAGCAGAAGAACATGTGAATCCTTAGCTGTGCTGAGAAAAAGTGACATCTGTCAATACAATCTGGTGTGAAGATTCAGTGAAGACTTGCATTCCCTGGGAAACATTCCTACTTCTTTTGCCGGCCTCATTTCTGCTTTGTTACTGTTTCCTTTTTGTTATTGTTAGCAAAAACACCATCCTCATATTATATCCCAGGTGCAAGGCATGTACAACCAAGGCTTATCTACATTGGTGAAATGTCTACTTGAAGTGTATGCTTCCCTAAGATTTCACATATACCTGTAGCCATTCTCAGCTTCAAAAAAGTACGTGCATTATTAGCGGGAAAGGGTTTGCCAAAACAAGATGGTCGTTTTGCAACATTGAACATTAAAACTTGTGTATCAAAAGAAACATTAAAAATTGTGTATCAAAAGAAACATTAAAAATGTTTCTTTTCCTGCATTTTTTTAAAAAAAACACCATGCCTGTTCTTATATGTTTATGCATATCCTTAAAAATCTCAAGCATATGAGGACCCAAGATGAACTGAATTTAAGCCTTGGGGGGGGGGGGGGGGAAAGAAATGGAGGAAACAAAAAAGTAGCAGATCTGTTTCTACCTATACAGCATCTAGCAAAGTGAAACGGTTGGTGAGAATTTTTCTGCTGAAAGACAATGCTGAAAAATAAAGCTAAGAACATATTCAAAAGTCTTTTGCAAAAGACTTTTGCACTGCAGAGAAATAGACATGGGGGGGAGAACCATGCCCCATTTTGATTTATAAAATCATGTTACTCAGAATGGAATATATTACACCCCACTTACAAAGCCAACATGATTAAAAACAATCAGTTATACTTGGAAAAGCAAGGGGGAAAAACCAAGTTTCCCAAGGCAGGCATATGGCTGCGCATATATCTGACCAAAAGACAAGAGAAATTTTATATATAAAATACCTCCTGGGTCTTTATAGACATTACTAATGGACTGAAAACAAATCAGCAGAGCAAGTAAGAAAACTTGTATGCATTCGATGCCAGAGCTACAGTGATTTTTATTTTCCTCCATGTAATTCTGTGCTAGATGTATAAACTTCAAGTCAAAAAAATTAATCCTGGTCAAGTTAATAACATTGAAAACCCTCTGGGGAAATGCTGGTTTACTCACTCTTCTTGGCCAGACGGTCTAAAGACTTTGGACAGATCTCAGTAATTTGAGCGAGATTTTACTGGTCAAAGTTGAATCTCCATCACACTGAGCTAAATTCAAAGCATGTACATTGAAAGAAGCATATAGAAAAATGTCTTTTTTTTTTGTACATTTTTGGAAAACATCATGCATATGTGGCTGTCATAGATTTAGAAAGGAGAACCATAGATAGAGAGATAGATGACAGATATAATATCAGTTGCGGGATGCTAAAGCTAGGTAGGACATGCCTCTCTAGAAGTAACCAGTTACAACATCTTTTTTTCCCCTTAGTATCGAATCCTTTTCTCAGCATGCAACACTTTCTAATTACCATTTGGCCTTTCTTTCCCCTGTAGTCAAACTCCAGCTTTTCCTTCGTGTTTTAATGTTCCAGAACGAGATGCTGATAGTTAAAGCTACGAAAAGGAACCATGGAACTTGAGTTGGACAGAAGACCCCTCTCTACCTTCTTGCAACAGATTGCAAGGGTCCCTGGTTATCCACAGTAGCAATAAAACTACATCCCCACCTTCTTCACACACCACACACACACTTCAAAATGTATAATTAAAAAGAAAAAGTTTGGATAACCTAGAACTGATTTTTTTAAAAAATGGAAAGACTGTGAGCATCATTTAGTGTTGACACACAAAAGATATCCTGGGCTCAAAAATTCTGCATGGCCAGGAACTTGGATTGTCTAGGGGTCCAATCCCACAAAGGTCTACAGCAGGGGTGGGCAATGTCAGGCCCGTGGGCCGTATAAGGCCCGCGGGGCTCCCGCCTAAGGCCCACGGGGCTCCCACCTGCAAACCCCGCCCCTTCCACGCGATTGGCTCCCACCTGCAAACCCCACCCCCCAGTGCTTGTGATTGGCTCCCGCCCGCAAACTCCGGCCCCCGGTCCGCGGAAATCCCATAAACCCCGCCCCCCACCCCCCCGGTCCCCGGTTATAAATATCCAAATGGCCCTTGGCAGAAAAAAGGTTCCCCACCCCTGCTCTACAGTATAACTGCATTCAGATGAAGTTACGCAGTCACAATGGTGTCACTGGTTTTTACTGATGGTGTCCTATCCAGAGATCCAATAATAGTGGATAGGTTATACAAGTTAACAGCGTTCCGTGTGCATCATGCTGGCCACATGACCGTGGAAGTGTCTTCGGACAATGCTGGCTTTTTGGCTAACAAACAGAGATGAGCACCGGCACCTAGAGTCGGACACGACTGCACAAACGTGTGGGGGGAACCTTTACCTTTTTTATATATACTGTATACAAGTTTTAATTAACGAATAAGAACAAGGAGAAATTTGAAGATAAAAAGGAGGAGAAGCTTATGCTGGATACAAAAATGAAAAGGAAGACCATCTAAAACTGGACTCCCCATCTAAAAATATAAGAGAGAATTGGATCTTTTCAGTTCAAGGCTGAACCGTCCACAAGCGTCACAAAAAGAAGCTACATTTTACAGACTGTGTTCTAATAAGGGATCGCATCTTCAAAATTACCAAGGAAACACAAGCAAGTTTTTCAATGAAGCCATTAAAACAGGGTCATGATCATTAAAGGATGCTGAGCTAATCAAGTACATCTTTTTATGATTAGTATGCCTCTGTTTTGTGAAGCTGAATGATATATTGTGTTCTTCAAGTAGCTATCAATTATTTGGCTTCTGATGGTTTCGATAAAGCCAAATTGTGTCTCTGTCGGTTTTGTTGTTTTGGGGGAATGGTTGCTGGACTTCAATGAACACCATTCCATTTGATTTGACTTACCTCTGAGGAAAAATGTTATGGGGGGTACTTCTAAGGTGTAAGCTCGACAAGAAAAGGGTTAGCTCCTACTCACGTGGCCCTATCCCTGCACAGACCAAGCTTACCTCTCGTTTTTTGGCGATGAGTTTAAAAAGAACAGTGAACAGCGAACAAGCTTTCAAACTAATAGCAACAGCAGGTTCTTCTCGCTTCTACAAATCTGGAATTCATGGCAGAAGTGGAACTGAGCACTACAGCACAACATTCAAAGGGAAACAATGGGCCACAGCCTGTAGCTTGAATCATGCCAACTGGATTTCTATTTTCTCAGTGGAAACGTTTCGCTCCTTATCCAAGAAGCTTCTTCAGTCTGAGCAAAGTTTGTAAGGGAATCCTTGCTCAGACTGAAGAAGCTTCTTGGATAAGGAGCGAAACGTTTCCACTGAGAAAATAGAAATCCAGTTGACATGATTCAAGCTACAGACAATTCCACCTGGATGACAGAACCTTCATCGACACAATGGGCCACAGCCCGATATTTTATCTTGGCTGCTTTCGTTCACCCCAACAGGGACCAGCCCACCAATGGCATTGGATTCTGTTGATTTCTAACTGCACAGGTCACCTTCTAAAACAGATACTTAACACTTACCTTAGTGTAAACTGATCTGCTAGAGAGCCACTGGTGAGAGATACATGGAATATGACAAGATCTCCTTCCTTGACTGGGCTAAGTGGCAAACAGAGCGCGAGGTTGTTGTCGAGCTTCAGGGACGACTTCTTGAGCTTGTCTTGAGTTGGGTAAAGAATAACACTGCCAACTCTTTCCACTGAGACCACAGGCCCCTGTGCCTCATCCTGGCCTCCTGGATGAAGAAAGCTCTCCAGGTTGGGATCTCCGGAAGGACACTCCTCTTCCACGGCTGTGTACATCCAATACAAAAGCTCCACCGTGAACCCTTCCAATGAGTCCTCTGTCTCTTGATACTCTGAAGTCAATGGTGGCAATGGAGTTGACAACTCAGCGTTGAACCAGGCTGGTGGGAACTCCAGTTCTGCAACACATAACCCCAGATGACCTTTCAATCGACAGTTGCCGACGGCTACTCTATCCTCCCGGAAAGCCACCAACTGCACGCAGGGCAAGACCTCAGCCGGATCATGATCTTCCCAATCTTTGCCAGCAACATAAAACAAAACCTGGACTTTGGGCCGGTTGGAATACACAGAGCTGTCAAGGATGCGCGATTGTAACTTCCAATTAAAAGTGAACCGGTCAGTGAAACTGAACAGAGGCGACGTCAGCCACAGATTCGGAGGCATAGTCTTCTCCACAGCGAAAGGGCCATAAGTAACATTTAACGCAGGCAAGTGGGTGGCTTTATAGACCAGGAAAGGCTCCGTGCGGGACTGCAAGCTTGCATTCCTCACGATCTCTTGGTTGGTTTCTTTGAGGAAGAAGGAAGCATCAGCACTGGAAAGATGGTAACTCACAGGGAGATACACTGGTGAGCTTGCAAATCTTTGCAGGCCGTCGACAGTGCCACCTCGGCAGTCCACCACTGCAGGTAAAAGGAAAGGAGAGGGAAGAGGAGGGAGAAAGGTAACTAAGGGGTAGCTTTTGCCTCATCTTCCAGACCATCCCAGTCAAAAATAAGACAACCAATAACCTAAACAAAAAGCTGACTGTCACTTTCTGACAACTTGTGACCTGTAGGCCATATCTGGCCTCCAACCCATTTTTCGCTACCTCTAGAACCTTCAAAATCTCTAGCAGTAAAAAAACCCCACCCTTAACCACCGCCACCCCAAATGTTCAGCCCCCTCCCACAAAACAGGAATACAAAAGCATTGTTATCCATCTATCATGGGTGGCCCATTGGTCGCCATGGCCACCATGAACTCCCCAAATCAGTCTGGTTACATTTTGCAAAGCTGGTGAAGGATGATTTTAGGGGTCAAACTAAAACCCGCTAACCCCAATACACTTTCCCAGGGAAACTAAAATTGGGTGGGAAAGTAGAGACCTAAGACTTCACACCCTCCCAAAGTAAGAAAAGGAAAAAAAAGGTAGATGCTGGTGATAGTGTTACAAGAAAGAGAGATTCAGAAGTTGCCCATGAAGGCCAGGCAGGGACGAAAAAGAACCCAACATTTCCAAGACGGCTCCCTTTCCATTTTATACAAACTACGATGCACTACTTTCATACTCACTACATTGCCAAATCACTTCGTATCATTTTGACTTGGCTCCAAGTTCATTCTTTTTTTTTTTAATTTTAATGATACTTGGCCTGTTTTATTTTCAGTGGCTCACCTGAAGGCTTCTTCTCCTTTCTAGGATTTGACCAACTCTACTGATGCAGCCATCCTCCCTATTCCCATTTCTGCACTTCTTCGTGAGACACGGTTTTCTTCTAAAAAAAGGCCCTCTGGAGTGAACTCATGAGAACATTCCAGGATTGTGGTGGGGAAGGAAATTTATTTTTCAATACAATTCTTAGAACCTTTGGTGGAAAGTCCTTTTGCAACAGATTGTCAGGCCCCTTAACCGCACAGCAGGATCAAGGAAGTGAGAGTACCACAGATTGTCTTTAGTGAGTTATCATGCCAAGAATTAGGGCTTAGAGTTCAGAATCTTGAGATCCGAATCATCAGCCTTCCTTCATTAGTGAGTTCACTCAGAAACTTCAAAAAAAGACTCTGCCTTATGTCGATGAAGGTTCTCAGTCATCCAGGTGGAATTGTCTGTTTTTTTGAAGTTTCTGAATCTCTTTTTCCTGGAATGTTAGCATGACAGATTAACAGTGTGCATGACAAGCCTGTAACAGGATCTCCGGTCTGCTAATTATTTATGTTAAAAGATCATCCCTTTTCTTTCCCAACCTCCCAAGTTGGCTCTACTTTCTGGTGACAAATTTGAAGAATTCTCCAAGAAGAAGGCTCTCCAATAGGTTTTTAAGAAGTGTCACTCTGGAGTTCAACAGTGACTCAACCGAATTTCTAAATCAAACTGACTTTCCAACTGAAAGGAAACTGAAGGCTTGAATCAGGTCCCTCCGCGTCTATTCAAGCACTTCTGGGCCTTCACAGGAGTGAGTTATTCTTTTAAAAAATCAGTTTCAACATCTGAATTGAGGTGGCCCAGTTCAAAAATGCCGTTTCGATATTGCAATCTGATTTCCCACATTGGTTCGAATCACCAAGTGAAGCAGATCTGTTTTCTGAACCAAACTTTAGGGAACCTGAGGGTTGACCTCAGATTTTACAGGAGCTCATGAACTTATCTGACAGAGGCAGCATCCATCTGGGAAATTAAATTAAATCAATATTAATATTAATTAATATTATTCAATTCAAGAATGGCCATCAGATTGGAAAAAATCAACTTATATCCCCATACCAAAAAAGGGAAGCACTAAAGAATGTTCAAACTATCGAACAGTGGCACTTATTTCACATGCCAGTAAGGTAATGCTCAAGATCTTGCAGGGTAGACTCCAGCAATTCATGGAGCGAGAATTGCCAGATGTACAAGCTGGGTTTAGAAAAGGCAGAGGAACTAGAGACCAAATTGCCAATATCCGCTGGATAATGGAGAAAGCCAGGGAATTTCAGAAAAACATCTATTTCTGTTTTATTGACTATTCTAAAGCCTTTGACTGTGTGGATCATAACAAATTGTGGCAAGTTCTTGGTGGTATGGGGATACCAAGTCATCTTGTCTGCCTCCTGAGGAATCTGTATAATGACCAAGTAGCAACGGTAAGAACAGAGCACGGAACAACGGACTGGTTTAAGATTGGGAAAGGAGTACGGCAGGGTTGTATACTCTCACCCTACCTATTCAACCTGTACGCAGAACACATCATGCGACATGCTGGGCTTGAGGAATCCAAGGCTGGAGTTAAAATCGCTGGAAGAAACATTAACAATCTCAGATATGCAGATGATACCACTTTGATGGCTGAAAGCGAGGAGGAGTTGAGGAGCCTTATGACGAAGGTGAAAGAAGAAAGTGCAAAAGCTGGGTTGCAGTTAAACCTCAAAAAAACCAAGATTATGGCAACGAGCTTGATTGATGACTGGCAAATAGAGGGAGAAAAAGTGGAGGCAGTGACAGACTTTGTATTTCTAGGCGCAAAGATTACTGCAGACGCTGACTGCAGCCAGGAAATCAGAAGACGTCTACTTCTTGGGAGGAGAGCAATGGCAAATCTTGATAAAATAGTTAAGAGCAGAGACATCACACTGACAACAAAGGTCCGCATAGTTAAAGCAATGGTATTCCCTGTAGTAACCTATGGCTGTGAGAGCTGGACCATAAGGAAGGCTGAGCGAAGGAAGATAGATGCTTTTGAACTGTGGTGTTGGAGGAAAATTCTGAGAGTGCCTTGGACTGCAAGAAGATCAAACCAGTCCATACTCCAGGAAATAAAGCCAGACTGCTCTCTTGAGGGAATGATATTAAAGGCAAAACTGAAGTACTTTGGCCACATAATGAGAAGACAGGATACCCTGGAGAAGAAGCTGATGCTAGGGAAAGTGGAAGGCAAAAGGAAGAGGGGCCGACCAAGGGCAAGATGGATGGATGGTATTCTGGAGGTGATGGACTCAACCATGGGGGAGCTGGGGATGGTGACAGCCGACAGGAAGCTCTGGCGTGGACTGGTCCATGAAGTCACGAAGAGTCGGAAACGACTGAACGAATAAACAACAATTAATATTAAATTGTTATTTTTTTTAAATCTAAAATAAAACAGCAGCTCCTAGATCGGCTACCCACAATTTGCTTATTTATTGTATTTCCCACGTTTATATCATGACTTTCCTCTAGAGAGCGCAAATCAACACACATGGATAGGGAATTCCTCTTGATATTATCCTCACAACAATAATCTTGTGGGGAATGTTGTGGTTTGACTAGCCCCAAATAACTCAGTAGGCACCATCAGCAAGTGATGAGCTCCCTGCTCCAATACAACCACTGTAAACCCTCATTTGAATGGACCATTTGGTGAGATGACATGTGCCTCATGCCTGCTAAACCCCAAAATACATCACTTGCATCAATTAACATCACTTGAACCATGACATAATGCAACACATGATACGCTTGACATTGCTGCCACCATGGCGTAATTACTCAAATAATGTAAACTGTGACATTTGGGCCACAACCTCTTGACCCGCATGACATAAGTTGACACAAATGACGTAAATTGACATAAATAGCATAAAGCATCCAGCCAGTCTTCATCGGTTAAAGGAGGCCAGCTTCCAGATGGAGGACTTGTCCATTGTATCCAAAGTCCATTAAACCAAAGTCCAGTAACTAAGAGTTCGCTGCATTATGGGAGGGGGAAGTAAGTCTCAAATCCAGGCACAAAAAGTTATATTAACAGCTCATTGCTATTTTGCGGTTGGTAAGACGTGACGCACTCCACAGCTGAATCTCAAAGTCAAGTAGAGTTCACCAACTTGAGCCAGACTTGCTTCCTGGGGAAAGCTCTGAATGAGGGATGTTTTAGATGAAAACATCACCTCCAGCAAGCATGTAAATACTTGTAAACAAATAAATAACCAAATTCTATTAGCCAGGAGAAAAGATTAGCCTAAATCTTAGGCGAGACTCTAGTCTGCTATGGGGTGATTTGGGGGAAACAACTTTGTTATTGACTAGAACCCCTAAATCTACTCCCTGGAGCAAAGTCTATAACTGAGACTCAGGCACACCCTGTGTGTGATGACTCAACGAACACACCTCCAAGTTTGGGTTTCGTGCCCAAACGATGCTCATAAATCCTTCACAAAAGCCATGGTCTTTTTTTCTTTTTCAGCAACTGAATTTGGGAGGATAAAATCATTTTTCAGTCTTGGCGGTTCTTAAGCCACTGAGGGACAGAAATCTGCAAACCTATTGGGCCTGGAAACAACACACACACACACACACCGGCCACTACAAATGGCTTAGCAGAGCTGTCACACATTCCGCTGGGTAAGCAAAGCCAGGCTAAGCTACCTAAATAAGTAATACCCATTGAGCGTATAAACAAATCTCTTCCTAAATCCACCTAAGCAGAGACCATCACCATCATCCGTTAATTGCCTTGTCAATGAGTTCCTTAAGTCAGTCCGATGCTACAAGGAAGAATGCTGGTAAATTATGGGGGGGGGGGGGAAAGTTGAAATATTCACCCACCTTGGCCACTCTTGATGCCTTTTTGCAATGGCTAGGGTCTTATTTCAAGAAAGAATAAGTAGGTCTCACAGCAGCCCAGAATCCTAGTCTCTTTCTCCAGGAAATATATACCCACATTCCCTAATGTTATATTACATACATATTTTTCTCCCTTCTTAGTACTCAGGCGTTTTATTTATTTATTCGTTCAATTTCTATGGCCGCCCATCTCATAAAATCATAAAATCAATTATCATAAAATCAATTAAAACCAAATACAAACTCAATACAATTTATATATATATACACACACACACACACACACACACACACACACACACACATACATACATACCCTGGAGAAGAAGCTGATGCTAGGGAAAGTGGAAGGCAAAAGGAAGAGGGGCCGACCAAGGGCAAGATGGATGGATGGTATTCTGGAGGTGACGGACTCAACCATTGGGGAGCTGGGGATGGTGACGGCCGACAGAGGGCTCTGGCGTGGACTGGTCCATGAAGTCACGAAGAGTCGGAAACGACTGAACAAATAAACAACAACAAATATATATATATATATATATATATATATATATATATACACACACACACACACACACACATACATACATACATACATACATACATACATACTGTACGTAGCAGCCGAGAAAAAATCGTAACCATGGATGTTAATATAACCAAGAAACAGGGCCCTTAACCCACTTGGGATCCAAGGCCCAGGCACACAACCAGGTCTTCAAGGCCTTACGAAAGGCCAACAGGGTCGGGGCCATCCTAATCTCAGGAGGGAGAATGTTCCAGAGGACAGGGGCTACAGCAGAGAAGGCACAACTCCCATTCCTTGGCAGACGTGACCCGGAGCGTGCCCATCCTGCCGGACCGAATTGGACAGGTAGAAACAACTGGGAGAAGATGATCCCATAGGTAACCTGGTCCCAAGCCATGAAGACGTTAAAAGTGACAGCCTTTTTTAATCCTTCTCAAGTTCTGATTCTGCAGTCATCTCTACAAGGCCCCTCTTCCGCTTTTCTGTTCCCTGCTAGCAACTCAGCCCAGCTTTGGAGAGCAGGGCACGATGCTAGCGAGTCCCACCATACCGAGAGCCTAGTAAATGATGCACAGTTTTTGTCATTTATACAGTGAGCCATAAAACCCCAATGACAGTTTGAGGTTTGTCCCAGAATCTGCCTGCAACTAAATGCGATCTCTGAATGTAGCAGCATTTTATGAGGCCGTAGGAAACTCTAAAAAAATACTATCCATCATCCCCAGGGAGACCAGCCTCCTCCTTTCCGATTCCGAGTTGGAGAAGGGCTGCATGAATCTCAGTGAAAAAGTAGTGGGAAATTAGATGCCGGGAGAGCGTTGGGAAGCGTGATGCAACGTTCGTGAAATCGCCTGTTATGCTAGCAGTGGTAGTGCTGAAAGATGGAGATGAAGAGCCGTCAGTCAAGTCCATTTAAAAGCAGTCAAGAAGAAGCTACCCCAGGGGAAACATGGGGCAACTTTGTTGAATGCAGATAAGGACCCTTGGGGTGTGATGCAGGGAGCAGAGATGTTATCTTCTCAGGCCAAGGCAGTAGGCAACTATAAAAGAATTCCATCTTCAACCTCCCCCTGCAATCTCTCCTTTTTAACCTGAGTTGCTGGGATCTGAAACTGGGACCACTGCTATGCAAAGTAGGTGGTCTACCCCAGAGCTGATGCTTATTCAGTGCAGCTTTTCAGTTGGCCGCCAAGGTGCAACTGGGCAGTCTAGCCACATCTGTACATATTAATGGTTTACCGTAACTAGCTAATACCTTTTGACACCTGCACACCCCACTTCTTATGGGCGATGACCTCTCCTTCTTTTCCCTCCCACACTCTCAGCATTGAGACAGGGATCTTCTAGAGCAGTGTTCCTCAACCTTGGCAACCGTAAGATGTGTGGACTTCAACTCACAGAATTCTGTGAGTTGAAGTCCACACATCTTACGGTTGCCATGGTTGAGGAACACCGCTCTAGAGGGAGGGATCTCTCTTTTCTGCTACTACTGAAAAATGCCATTTCTCACAAGGCTGATGATTATTTTTGTAGGGCTGAACATCGGAATGGAATCCGTAACGCAAGGAGCAGTCCAAAACCTTCCCAACCGTTTCAAAATGAATCTTCAATTAACCAGGAAGTATTTTTTTAAGGGGTATCAATGCCACTAAAAATTGCATCTTGCAATCACAGAAAAAGCAATTCTCCCTCCCTGCTGCGACGTACAGTACGTGCAACAGCCAAACATTACGCATTTAAGTTTGTCTTGCTCAGAGACAATGGCTTGGCCATCTGTAAATCTATCCAGGTGAAAAACGCATTTGGTTAAAGTAATGAGGAAATAGTAATCTCACAAAGCAGACATGGGCATGATGATTAAGGACTAAGGCCACGTTGGATAGCCAGAATGCATTCCCACTGAAAAGAAGGCTCACTTATCTTCTTACAGTAAATATCTCCCCTCTATGCAGATTCTTGCCTCTCTAGTAAAATAAAGGCATAATTTTCTCTGCTATAAGGGGACATTGCGAAAGCATCACTCAACACTCAACCAGAGGATCAATGCTGCTACATTTAAACTTGGATCACTTTCTGAAAGTCACTGTAGAGCATTGCATTGGCTTAGCTCTTCCATTGTCCCACGTACTTCTCGTCATCGTCAGAAGCACGGTGGAAAATAAATCCCACATCTTAAAGGATCAAGGATTAACTTCTTTTTCTCTCCACCCTCCCCAACCTGCCCCATTGCTTACTGATGTTTAAGAACCAGAAGGTAAGGGAGATACATAACTAATATTACGGCTACATTTGTAAAACCTGAGCACATCGCCTTCTCATAACGTAAAACGCGTTCAAGGATAATTGGAGCCGAGTTTTAAGTCACCACAGTGTGAATTGATGCTTAGGTGCACGGATGATTATGGAGAAACTTGCACAGCTGGGGATTGTAACTCGGGGCTACAGAACACAATTGGCATGCATAAGGCTCCAGATTAAGTTGGTGGCTTCTTTAGGGGGGAAAATTATGTGTAATCCTGCCAAGCAATGTCTTCAGTTACCACAAACAACATGAATTTATGTAGGCTAGATTCCCACCCCATGGTTGATGGTCAAATGAACCCATTTTCTGGGTTTTCATAATCTATTGAATTATAAACCAAGCAAACTAGTTATATATACAGCGGGCCATGCCACAGAAAAAGCTAACTATGGTTAAAGCTGACCAAGCTTAGCATGTTGCATTCCTAGCCTGGTCAAATATATTGTTCAGACACAGTATCAGTGGGGCTGGAATAAGGCAGCTTTGCACGTTCCTATGAGTAAATGTTGCCTCGTTAAACCATCCTTCAATCAACCTGATGACAACGAAATTGCTTTGCGGGGGGAGTCATAAGAAACAAAAACTTTCATATTTTTCTGGTGGAGATCCACACATTTAGCTTAGTGGTAAGATAGCTGATAGATAGATAGCTGGGGCGTGGTGGCTCAGTGGGTAAGATGCCAGGCTTGTAGATCGCAAGTTCGGAGGTTCGAATCCCTAGCCCTGCGTGCGGAGTGAGCTCCCGCACTAGCTCCAGCTCCTGCCAACCTAGCAATTCGAAAGCATGCAAATGCAAGTAGATTAATAGGTACCACTTCGGTGGGTAGGTAACAGCGTCCCGCGCACGTCATGCGGCCACATGACCGTGGAAGCGTCTTCGGACAACGCTGGCTCTTTGGCTAACAAACGGAGATGAGCACCGGCCCCTAGAGTCGGACACGACTGCACAAATGTGCGGGGGGTACCTTTACCTTTACTAAGATAGCTGAAGGAAGGTCCAGATTTTGCACTACACAATCCAAGAATCTGCAGCTTCCATATCTATCCGTGCTTCCATTCAAATCCAAGAGAAGATGCCAGGATGGAATTCCTCCTATGGAAGTTTTGCAAGTCAAGAAATAGAGACAGTCAGGAACCTACCAGGTGATGGAGAGATTTGAAACAGAAAGGAAAAAAACCATCCCAACAGGAAGTTGCAAGGATCATTTTTAAAAAAATTAAAGCTAGGAAATGATACAAGGAAGACAGATAAGGAAGAATGAGCCTAACCACAAAGATACTAAGAAAATAGTGCAGTTTAGTGGCAGATCATTAAAAAAAAAGATTCCAAGAACAGAGGGGAGAAAGAATTATAGCTAGGGGCTGCACAAGACAGGGCATCTGGGCCTGAATGGACAAAGAGACAGGGATGAATTGAACAGACTGGTCTAGCAAGCCAATGCTTTGGTTTCAAGCTTTTGTTTTAAGACAAGGAAAAAGGAGGAGTCCTTCCTGCTAAGTCAGTGTTTGGGTCTGACATAACAGCAGGCAGGAAATTCCTCTGCTGATCACACTTAATGACATTAGAAGAGCCTGAAGGGTTACGAATTCAAAGGCTGAGTTAATGCAACAATGGACATGTTTTAAATTAAACGGTACAGCCTATTAACTGAATTAAGGACTGCGCTTGTGCTAGCTTGCTCACAGAGCAGTGACCAGGGCCCCACCAATACACACAAATCCTTGATGGCTAATGCATGAAAGAGCGGGATCTGAGCAGCTTCTGATATTTACAACAAGAGCAGGGAGGAAGAGGCAGTGTCCTCTGACTGGCAATTCACTGCCATCATGCCAATCGTATGGTTTGTTTTGGAGGTGCCACCAATGATGCTGAGCCGGTCTGGCACCAAGGCCATTGAGAAACCACTTCCTCTTTGGCACCCAGCTTGGAAATTTCAGATGCTAATGGACCCTCGAGCCTGGTTTTTGTGATTCAAAATGGCATTCAAGGACATCTCTTCCCACTTGCATTGCCCATCATTTGAAGAATCTCCTCTGTTGTGGCACCTGTCCTATGGAACAGCCTCCCTCCTGAAATTTGGATGGCCTGGACTCTTTTAGCCTTCTGGAAGGCCTTGAAGACCGGGCTTTTCCCTCAGGCTGTGGGACCAGGACGTTTATTTTAAGTTCTGTTATTTTATCTTTTATGTATTGTTGTCATAAGATTGAGATGGGCAGCCATAGAGATTCTTTAACTAAGTAAATAAATCATGCATGCATGCAAGCCAAGCTTTGTTTTGGATATTATGCAAGAAACAAGAACATCCATGAAGTAGCACAACTTAGGACTGACTGAACCTGGGATTATCCACTTTGCGTTCTTAGATCACCAACAAGGTACTTCTTACAGTGCCCACCATGGACGCCATTGACCTCCATGGTTAATTCTGTTTTCTCTGTGGTGGGGCCCATGTTGTGGGACAATCAGCAGTTGGGGTTGAGACAATCCACACACACTCAGTGCCTTAGGAGGAGACTTGAAAACATACTTGTTTACCCAGACTTTTGTTCTATCTGTTTTAATATTTAAATTATTTTAAATGAATCATTTTTTCCATGTGCTTTAATGATTGCTTTAAATGTATTTCTGCAGGCCGCTCCGAGCCATTTACAGAGTGGGTGGCATATAAAAACCCTACATCAGAGCTTTCCAAACTTTCCATGTTGGTGACACACTTTTTAGACATGCATCATTTCGCGACACACTCTTACAGCAGGGCATCATTTCGCGACACACTCTTACAGCAGGGCACAAGGCAGGCACTAGGACCTGTGTGGAATCACTGCAGGTTTGGAGGCAGCAAGGCACAAGGCAGGCACTAGGACCTGCACGGAATCCTGGCAGGGCTCAGAGGCAGCAGCAGCCACGACACACCCAGACACTGCAGCCAACACACTAACGTGTCCCGACACACAGTTTGGAAAGCTCTGCCCTGCATAAAATGAATACAGGAATAAAAACTACCGTTTGTTCCACATTCAACAACTTCTCACAGCCCTCACAAGATATAAGATGACAATCAAGAGAGAATACAGTTTTTCTTTAGGCAAACCAACAAGGAGCTCCCGCAAAACTGTAATTTTGTTGAAGCCACAGATAGATAAAGCAACCACATGAGATTACTATGAAGCTTTTAAAATAATAATAATAATAATGCCTCCTAACTTTAATAGATTAATTTGAAATATTTTTTGTTTTATTCTTTCCTGAATGAGCTTCTTTTGCAGGGAAAAAAGAGGAGGATCTGCCGGAAAAAAGGGAAAAGGAAGGATTCCAATTAAAAACACAGAATTGTTGACCAACTTCTGGAATGCTTTGTATTCCTCACCATGACATACATGTCAACTATGCAATAAGACTGACAGCAGAAAAGCAAGCTTTTATACAAGCTGAGCTCTCTTTGTCACAGAAATAGGAATGCCAAGAAAGTCCTTTTATCAAAATCAGTCTTCAGTTATAGATACTGATCTAAGCAGCTAAGGTTGGAAGCTTGATGTGCCACTGCCTCCGAAAAAGTCAGCCTCTGATAAAATTATAAATCATTGGTTACAACATGCCAACTCTAGGATATCCATCAGAAATTCTCAAAACTGCCAGACATTTGACAAGGTAAACTGGAATCTCAGAAATGATAACAGCACCAAGGACAGAGGTCTTTCAGCACCAGGAACAGCAGCCCAACTCAACAGTCAGGACTGGAATGTCTTCAGCAAAAGTTAATTATTTTATTTTATTTATTTAATTTATTCCCCGCCCATCTCCCATACAAGACTTATATTTCAAGGAACAGACCCAATAACATTTCTACTGGTGCAATAGATATTAGTCCATGAAAGCTTCATGGACATATTTTCATGAAAAGAATCTTTTTATCTTCAAAGACATCATGGGGATCCCTATTTGATCCATAGGGCACATTCTCCTCCAATGAATGTGTGGGATTAATCGGGCTAGTGAATACTTTCAACACATGAACACGTATTAATGGTGATCTAACTTGTAATTCAATATGTAGGGTTTTTTAAAATCATGATTGTGATTCAATCTTGGTTTTCTTTTAAAAAACACACACCTTAGGCTTTCAACTGATCAACTGTTGAGTCAGAATCACAAGGCTGGAGGAAGGTGGATTTGCTCTGAATATTTGGGAAGCCAGTATGATATGAATGTCCCCAAAGCATAGCAAAGTCCTCCTTTTCTCAGTTGATACAGGAAGCTCTGGATGGTCTGAAAATGGCTCTGACATTCAGCACTTAGAGCTCAGTAAAGAGAGAAACACAAACCCTGAAAATTGCTTAAATAACTTATGTTCCAAAATTCCAAATATTGCCAGTTTAGCTTACACAATACCCTTTCTAAGACCTTAAGAACAGCAATGAAAATGCAAACCAATGGGGGTTTCAAGATTTCAAGAACTCCTTCCCATGGCCAACTACCCAATTTTCCCCCTGTTGGGTATCTAGCCCATAAAAGGTGCCAATGGGTCTGTCTAAGCCATGGGGCTCACCAGCAAAACTTCAGGAAAAAAGATACAGACCAAGCACACATCACTGGAGGAAAAAAAATGTTGCAGCAATAAGCCGAACTGGTTGAATAGCATCTTAACTTCTCTGCCCCACGGAGGGCCACACAGCAAGGAAAAGACGGAAGCCAACGTTTGCCTCTAACAATTAGCATTACAAATCTGCTTTGCTTTCTCCAGGCATAAAAATTACCATATCTTCTTCCCCCGTTCTTGGAAGAAAATTCCTCCCCCAGTGAAATCTTCTGTGCTGTATTCTGTCCTATCCACATCTCCAGAGCCACCCTGCTTAAGAAACAGCTATTTGAAATATACACCGGTTTCTTCAAAAGAGAACTCCTTGTGCCTAATTCTTGCGGTCAACATCCCTCAAGGAGCAGAGCTGCCTATGCTGCTTCTAAGCCCTTAGCCTCCCGTCTTCATTTGGAAACCAAAACAGCCTCGGGCTATTTCACTTAACATTTTTGAATAAACTGCCTTTGCCCTTGGAGGGTCTCACTCCACATTCCCTGCCCACCCCATAAAATGCTACTTTTCCAATTCTTTGCTTCTCTGAACAGACTCCGGACTTCATATCAGAGCATCCCAGGCTCACAGCTCCTTCTTCCCCTGCCTGTATTCCCCCAAATGAACGGATATAGATCTATATTGCATTGCTTAGATGCACTTGATGTCTTTTGCAAATGCATGGCAGAAACTGTCAGAAAGGATAGGACGCCATTCCCTTGGTACAGCTGGTCTTTCTCCGCAGTGATCAAAGGCTAAGAAATGCCGTTCAGGTATAGCCTGTGTGGCTCCCCTTGACTAAGAAAACAACCATTTGTCTGATGGTATTATTCTTCAGGGGAAGGAGCTCGCTTTTTTATTTATTTATTTATTTATTTTATTTTCTATCCCGTCTTATTTTTATAAATAACTCAAGGCAGCGAGCACACCTAATACTCCTTCCTCCTCCTATTTTCCCCACAACAACAACCCTGTGAGGTGAGTTGGGCTGAGAGAGAGGGACTGGCCCAAGGTCACCCAGCCGGCTTTCATGCCTAAGGCGGGACTAGAACTCTCAGTCTCCTGGTTTGCCATTGGTTTCTTCCAAGGGCTGAGAGACAGGGACTGGCCCAAGGTCACCCAGCCGGCTTTCATGCCTAAGGCAGGACTAGAACTCTCAGTCTCCTGGTTTGCCATTGGCTTCTTCCAAGGGCTGAGAGACAGGAACTGGCCCAAGGTCACCCAGCCGGCTTTCATGCCTAAGGCGGGACTAGAACTCTCAGTCTCCTGGTTTCTAGCCCGTTGCCTTAACCCCTAGACCAAACTGGCTCTTTTTTAGACATCTGGGCATGGTTCCTCCTTTCTGAAATTCTCAGACCATCCCCAAATATTAACTGGCTAGTCCGCCCCTCCAACGCCACTACAAAGTTGTCATTGCCACTGCAAAGAATACACATTCCTATTATCCTCTGCAGATTAGCCAAATGAAGATCGATGTCCCTATAAAATCCAATGGCATGTTAATGCAAACCTTAAAAAAGATAAAATGCCCTTTATCTCCGTCTTAGGAAAACCTAATAAAGAATTAACAGTCCATGAAGCCATGGAATTTCACTCAAGGCTTTGCTTTATATTAGGACTCTCACCTCATTAATTTCTGACAGACAGGGTTCCCCCCCACCTTAGGTTTTTGGAGCAGGCTGGCTACTATGGTGTATGTATGTCTGAGTGCTCACATGCACAGAGAGAGAGAGAGGGTATGTGTCAATAAGTCTTTAAAATCTAATTTATATGTGCTTTCAGGAGGCTTCCTGCTTTCAGAAGACCAGATGAATTCAGAACATGCCAAGAACCCTATTGGAGCAGAGCAAAGGCCTATCTGTTCCCTAAGAACCAACTAGATCCCTCCAGGAAATTCACAAGGAGAATATGAGTGCATCTTTCCCAGCAACCCCTCTCACCCAAATGGGGATATGCTAGACAGTTGAGGTACGCTATGATCTTTCAGACTTTTGATTGATTGATTGATTGATTATGCGCCATCCAGTCATTTTCGACTCCAAGCGGCCAGGTGGACAGATCTTCTCCATGATGATCTATCCCTAACCTGTTCTTTCAAGTGTCCCAACGGTGCCCCCATCACACCTGTAACTGGGTCCACCCACCTTGCTGCTGGTCGTCCTTGTCTTCTCTTTCCTTCCACCTTTCCCAGCATTAGAGCCTTCTCCAGACATAATCTAATCTACCTAATCTAGTTTTGGGAATGAAAGATACAGCAGGTCATATGGTATGTCCACCTTAGATTACAGCAGTGTTTCTCAACCTTGGCAACTTTCAGATGTGTGGACTTCAACTCCCAGAATCCCCCACACATCTGAAAGTTGCCAAGGTTGAGAAACACTGGTCTACAGCAATTGGTCTCCAAGACCACTGTTTTACCCTGTCTCACAACAGGGCCAACTCTGACTCCAAATCTCTCAGAGATAATTCAGATTGTGGGAATTGCTTCTAGGGTTATGCCAGGGCATAAGAGACCTTCCAACAAATATGGCAACATTGCAAGTCAACACCACAAGCACCAAGCCTAAAGCACCAAGACTAAAGATAACATTCTTATGGGAAGCTGCCGAAGTGAATCATTTTGCAAAAAACGTTGAGAGCAAAACAATATATCCCTTTTATCATAACTTACCTTGGTGTACCATAAGTATAAAACTGAATGGGTATATTTTAAAAACAAATCTTTCCATGATGAAGAGTTTGGTTCAGAGGATTTGCTGCATTAACATTTAAAATTGGCACTGTGATCGCACAGCGGGAGAAAACTCCAAATTGAGGGCTGAATCTCTTTTTCACATGGTACAGTCAAATATTAGCATAGGAGGAATCTTCAAGAGTTTACTGACGGTCTTTTCACATACACACACACACACACACACACACACCTAGCAACCCTGACTCCAGCATAGAGTGGAAACTAGGATTTTGAAAAGTTTCTGACAAGGTTAGAGACTGCAATCCCATGGAAATAGTGCCAGGAATGTAGCTTCAGCATAATCGGTGAAGGAAGGGAAGTTTATAGGTTGCACATTTATTGCCCCAGAAAAGCACAAGGCATAGAAAATTGCCAGATGTTTCTTGTACTTCACTTTGTATCAACATCCCAGTTAGCGACACCCTTGAATCCCACATCCATTATTGCACATCATACAAACCTTCTTATACCCTCAAACCCACCTTTCTGTGATAGCTCAAGACATCTATAGAATTAAAAAAAAATAGATTCAAAGATTGGCTTCTGGACCACAATATGTGCCAGTCAGCCAAGAGGTCAGCCTTCTAGGGGAGAGATGCAAAGCATCACGTGCATCCTTGCTGGTGGCCCTTCTAAGCCCCTCCTGAGTGGGTGGGCTCAAAAAAACTGCGACCATTTTTGTATATAAGGGGGAAGTGCTTAAGACCCTCTTTTCCTCTTTTGTTGTTGTTTATTCGTTCAGTCGCTTCCGACTCTTCGTGACTTCATGGACCAGCCCACGCCAGAGCTTCCTGTCGGCCGTCACCATCCCCAGCTCCCCCATGGTTGAGTCTGTCACCTCCAGAATATCATCCATTCTTTTCCTCTAGTTCAGCAGAAAATAAATCACCTGAAAACAGAGTAGAAAAAAGCTTTCCTAATCTTGCAGGTGTTGTGCATTTCTTACACTATGACTAAGTCCACCCATTGCACAAAGCTTTGGCTTAACCATGGTTTATTGAATTTAAGATAGGTAAAGCCATAAACTATGGTTTCTTAAACCAGAATGATTGGGTTCATACAACACACTAAGCCCATGCCAAATGAACAACATTATGGCTTAATGTAATACATGAACCTTTTCCTGTACTCCATGGGATGCCATCCCTTCATAGCCTAGACTAGATTATGGGAGCACCCATTATCATTGATCAAGGTAGATACAGAACCGCTGAAAGAATATGTGGCTTTTCATAAAATGCATGGCTAACATAGACAATTCATTGTGCTGTAAAGGGATATAGGCCCACTGATGCTGGAGGATAGGTAATGATGACAGCTAGCCAATGCTCTGGCCGTTTCCAAGAGTTCAAAGGTGAGCTCTAGTTTTTAATTTACGTTCCATCAGATCTAAGAGAGGGAGAACCATAGGCCTGGCGTGGCTGAGGACCATGTGTGAGTATTCTATCTCTCATTGAATAACCTTCCAGTGGTGTGCAATCTCCCTGGCTCCCCTGCTTCCCAACACATTCAATGTTTAGATCAGAAAGTGAGGGCACCCAGAGAGGCAGAAATGTGTACCAGGATTGGGGGGGTAGGGGTGGAGGGGGTGAGCTAACAACCTTGTTCACTCTTTGAGACTCAACTAAGCTCAGGAACAGCAGCCACAGAAATTCTAAAGAATTCAGAATCACCTCCAATTAATCTGATTTGAAATTGCTTGGGATAATACTCCGGCTTCTTTCAAAGAAAAAAAGGAAAGCAAGCTCTTGGGGGGGTGGGGTTTGGTGGTGGAAAAAAGAGAGCAGGAGAAAACGGCACCCCGTGAAATGGTTCTTCCCATGCTATATCTGGAGAATTTTACACAAATGCCCAAGAGCAAATACTTATCAGCACTGAAGTACAAATGAATCCTCTCTCTCTCTTCCTTCAAATCTCTCTCCAATCACAGCCTCCAGTGACAGATGCATGAGACAGGAGCTCAAACACAGAAGGCTGAGCTGAACAAAGGGTGCAGACTCGTCAATCAAAACCACTAAAGCAAGACCACCGAGGTGGCCCTTTGACCTTGGGAATGACCCCAGCAGCAACGCAGGACTTGATTGGCTGTCATCAGGCCAGTTTGAAGGACAAGGACATGGATGTTACGCCCACAACTCAGGCAGAAGAGACCCACCTGTCCCCCAAGCTTTGACCATTGTCAGCCGAGTTCATGGTAGAAATTGAGACCTGGAGCATCTGCTTATACAGACTGGAGGCAAAGGAAAACAGCTTCTGCCAAGCTGAGAAGCACTTTTTCTCCTCCTTTGTAAAAAAAAATATCTCCTTAGGACATGTATTTGCCTAACAATAAGAAAGGAGAACATTTGTGTTTTTCTCTTACACTAAATGAAGGGGCTGGGAGGGGAAAGAAGGCTTGAAGGAGAACCAGGAGTGGATATTGTGGGGAAGGACTTGAGGGCTTAATTTGCAACAGTTGGATTCAAATTCCTGGGCTAAGGACATACTCTGAACATTTCTATTCATTTATTCTTATACCACATTCCCTAACTTGATGCCTCCATATGCGAAAAGCAAAATTACTCAGAACAGATCTTTTCACCTGGACGATTTGAGTCTTACCTACTCTGGGCTTTAGTTTAATATTATTTTTAAATGGTTAAAAAAATTGTAGATTCCGTAAGGCCCAAACGTGCCCTAAAAACAGCCCACCTAGTTGTGTCTAGCCCAAACCTGGTTCAGCTGGTTCCTTGGGCGGTGTAACAGTTCACTGAATAACCCACAATTGGCTGAGCTAATCCAGCATGTCTAAGCCATAAGCCACTATAGTGGGTTCACATAACATGCTACACCAAAGCGAAACAAACCATGTTCTGGCTTAATATAACATGTGAACCAAGTCCGTCTGCACCAATCGCAGGCAAAGGAAGTAGAAAATGGCAATTCCTTTGTGGATCTTTCCTTTATCTTTGGTAAATCAGAAAGAATTTCCTACATCCAGTGGTTTAGCAACTTCAGAACCAAAAAAGCTTCTCTTTCTTCTTAAGTCAACGGACAAAATCAAGAGGATTTAGGGAAAACGGGCATACAGTAGATGTGTGGGGGTGTGAAAAGGTGTTCATCTAAGCTTCTATTCTGCTACAGAAAACTCCTGCCTACATTGACTCAACAATTCTTATTCTCCAGTTCTCTGTTGGCCTGTTTAAAATATGAACAGGGACGTGGTGACTCAACGGGTTAAACCGCTGAGCTGTAGACTGCCGATCGGAAGGTCGGCAGTTCGAACCCCGCGCAATGAGGTGAGCTCTCGTTGCTAGTCCCAGCTCCTGTCAACCCAACAGTTCGAAAGCTTTGCAAGTAGATAAATGGGTACCACCTTAAGTGGGAGAATTTGCTGGCGTCCTGTCGGGAGTCGGTCTACCGGAGGAAAAAAAGATCGGAGGAAAGATTGAATGGCAGTGGTGACGACGGACCCGGAAGTAACATCTACAGGAAGTCAGCAGCCGGCTCAAGGCATCTTGGGATATGTAGTCCGGAGCCTTAGAAGAGTCGGTTCCCTCACCCCCTCCCCTTACGCGCGGGCACTGTATATGGTGAATTGTATAATGGAATTGGAAAAATGTATATGTATGTAAGCCGCCTAGAGTCCTCCGTTAGGGAGGGGGTAGGCGGGGTATAAATATCACAATAAATAAATAATGAAAAATGAAATAATTAGCGATTTTTAAAAAAGAGAGAAACAAGGAAAAAGGAGTGTAATATCCCTGCTCCAAAGAGTTTGCAGACTAAATTAGATGAGGAGCAGGTTAGATAACTCTTAATATATTCCAACAAATGTTTTCCCCCTTCTTATTATTTATATTTCACCAACTTTTTGTCACATTACTCCAAAAGTCTGTGAATTGCTATCAGAGACATTGAAAACTCTCTGGCGCATGCCCTCAAGCTATTTTGCAACAGCTGCTGATTTTTTTTAAAAAAAAAATTCATTTTATTCATTCCAGTCCCCAAAGCCTCAGTTACCCTCAGGGAAATTTCTCAGAACATTTTTGGATGTTCTACAGACCTATGGAACTCTTGCAAGTCGCTGGAAAAATGTGCCGATGGCGCTACCCTTGCAAGCAAACGAGCCTTTCTACAGTTTTAAATGGAAGGATTTGAAAATGCAAAGAGGACATAATACATCTAGTTAGGACACAGCTGTCAATCAATGAAAGGGGCTTCAGACTGCTGACAAGCTTAGTAACTAATCAATTACTGTATGTACCAGTATGTCATACTGTACAGGGGCGTGGTGGCTCAGTGGGTAAGACACCAGGCTTGCCGATCGGAAGACTGCAAGTTCGGAGGTTCGAATCCCTAGCCCTGCGTGCGGAGTGAGCTCTTGCCAACCTAGCAATTCGAAAGCATGCAAATGCAAGTAGATGAATAGGTACCACTTCGGTGGGAAGGTAACAGCGTTCCATGTGGGTCATGTGGCCACATGACTGTGGAAGCGTCTTCGGACAACGCTGGCTCTTCGGCTAACAAACAGAGATGAGCACTGGCCCCTAGAGTCGGACACGACTGCACAAATGTGCGGGGGGAACCTTTACCTTATGTCATATTGTAACTGTATTTCATGGGGGAAAGGGGGTTTGAAGATGTTTTGAGTAACAAAAAGTTCTAGAAAAAGAAATAGAAGGCTTTTCAGAACACATTTTTTTTAGCAGGAAAAATAAGTCGAAGGGGGAAGGAACTCAAAAAAAGTTACCAAAAACCATTACTAAAAACTGGGACATACAAGGTTGTAATTCAAAGGAGATCTTCACCCAAGATACTTTGGCTCACTTCGGGTGGTCCTTGAAACCCCAAGCTAAGTGTTTAAAACCTGGACATGAGACAAAGGCTAGTTTTGCACAACATCCTTAATCCTCAATCCATCTTGACAAAACACAGTTGGTGCAACTCATAAAATAAGCTAGACCAAACTAAAATACTGTAAGCTAGCTCCATATAAAATCAATAGGATTGTGGCTTAACGTGATGGCCAAGTTCACGCAGCCTGCTACAACAACGATTAGTACTCGGAAGGGAGACCACCTATCCCAGGGTGGAGCCTAGGCTGCGGTCAAAAAAAAATTTCAGAACATGGAAATGATCAACCCCTTGCCCGTTGTTGACCAGAACACAACATGGTTGTATCCATGAAATCACCAGGAGCTGAGCTTGGTTTGAAGGACACTTTATCTTTTATGCACTGGAGGAAAAGCAGCCTGGGGAACTATGATTAGTTAAGGCACAGCGGGATGGGGGTACAATGATTAAATATCCATAAAGACCACCTTCTCGTTCCCTCTGCTCCTTCCATAGCTCCTTCTCTATTTTATTATTTTTTTTAATCTCCCTCAAATAACTCTCTGAACTCTGAAATCCATGAGTTTGGCGTTGAACACACTAGCAGCTCGAAAGACGCCGGTGGTTGGCCTCTCCCCTAATAGTGTACACATAAACACACACAAACACACAAGCTCCATCTTTGCTAAGCAAAGCTGAACTCAACCCTCTCCAATCAAATCCAGCTTTTGACTCCGTGCCCAACCGGAGGGATTTGAAATCTGTACCCTTCACAAGGTTGATTCACGACAACTCGGCGACAGGGCTGCCTGTGTCTTCTTACAGACAGAAAAGCTACCTGTCAGATCTGTCCTTTGAACGCTGCAAGGCATTTCTTCCTGCCTTGCTCTGCCTATGCGCAAGCCAAGCACTTAGATCATTTCTTTATGCATTTTGACGGTCGACCCATTGTTACTGCTTTGGCAAACTTCGATCGCCAAACATTTCCCAGGTAATTTGAGGCCTTCAGTGAGAACTAAAAGGAGAGTGGCTGAGAGCAAATGCTAGGATTCAGCCAGAGTGCTTACCATCAAAAACATTCCCATTTTATAACAGCAGGCTTCTTCTTCAGATATTCCCTTCCCCAGCTTTCCACATTCCCTAAAAACGTAAATACCTTCTCCCCGAGACTTCATCTTTCCCACACAGATGGGCACATTTTCCCCCTACAGCAGTGTTTCTCAATCTTAGCAACTTTAAGACGGGTGGACTTCAACTCCCAGAATTCCCCAGCCAGCATGTTCCAAAAGCTTTTCTTTTCCATGCTGGCTGGGGAATTCTGGAAGTTGAAGTCCACCCGTCTTAAAGTTGCTAACGTTGAGAAACACTGTCCCAGAGTATGGTTAAATCTGGTTCCAAGTGCTGCACGAAAAGAGAAGACAATGGCAACAGAGAAGATTCCCAGATGACAATAAAGCAATTATTTTATTACACTCAATTAATTTCTCAGAAGTTTTTGGAAAGGCTCTGGAGGCTGCACCCAAGACTTGGAGGCAGCCATCCAATGCTCTAAAACAGGGGTACCCAACCTTTTTGGCACCAGGGACCGGTCGTGGAAGACAATTTTCCCACAGACCGGGGGGGCAGGGTTTGCAGGTGGGAGCCAATCATGCAGACTGGGGGGCGGGGTTTGCAGGTGGGAGCCAGTCACGTGGACAGGGGCAGGGTTTGCAGGTGGGAGCCAATCGCGTGGACAGGGGCAGGGTTTGCAGGTGGGAGCCAATCGCGTGGACAGGGGCAGGGTTTGCAGGTGGGAGCCAATCGCAGAGACGGGGGCAGGGTTTGCAGGCGGGAGCCAATTGCACGGACCACCACCGCTCACCTGCTGTGCGGCCCACTTCCTAACAGGCCGCGGCCCACAGGTTGGGGACCCCTGCTCTAAAATCTCCAATTTGGCACCTCTTTTTGAAAAGGCTCTCCAGCTGTTGCAACAGAGAAGCAGAAACCTGTTGGCTAAGTCAGCTTTTCGTCAGGATGAGTGTTTAAAAAAAGGGACCATTTCAAAAGCTCAGCACAGAGATGGAGAAATGATTGCCGTTAGGAAGAAGCAAAGAAACTCAACGCTGTGGTTTCTTTTTCTTTCTCTTTTTCCAAATGCTCTTCTGGAAAAGAGGATACAAATTTCCATGACAACAATTCAATTAAATGTAGAAAGTGAAGCCTCTGTCAGAACCAAACGAAAGGGGAAACTGTGGGGTGAATGTGTGTTTGCAAAGCAAGAAATGTACCAAGAAAATGAAAGAGGAGGAGGAGGAGGAGGAGGGAGTGACTAAGTAAAACCAGTTAGGCTTAAATGCAACAGCTCAATTATTAAAAATGAATTGGACGCTCTGAAGCAGGTCTCAGTCAGAAAAAAAAACAGGTGGGAAGAAGGTGGAAGAAAGCAAGCAAGATGTATTTCTCCTTCAGAGTCTGCATTTTTCAGAGCCAAGGTTCACACTTAACTCCAAAAATGCTTTGGTTTCAAGCCTCAAAGAGGTAGCAGTGAGACATAAAGAATGTGCAGATTGGTTAGTCAGCGGAAAGCTGCCAGGTCCGAGACCTGCCCAGCCTTGTGAAGCCATCAAAAGCAGGAGAACAGTGTCTGGAGCAGCTTGGGCACCACCAAGAGCCCGGTCTTCTTCTCTTGCTACAGCAGTGGAACAATAGCATCTATTAAGCCATAGCCTGAAATATACGGTACCATCCTGGTGACAGCTCACAAACGTCACTGGAAATAGTGCAGAAAAGGGCAGACAAAGGGTTTAGAAGTCTAAGTCAGGAGAAAACACCACTGCTCTTGCAGGGTTTTTTTAGATTAGACCAACCCTTCTCAACCTTTTGACCCTGGAGGAACCCTTGAAATATTTTTCTGGCCTATTTTTCATGAGAACATTGCCACTCTACCTGGGCACAGAGATTTTGCTTCTATCTGTGCTCCTGCCCTCTGAAGATGCTGGCCACAGATGCTGGCGAAACGTTAGGAACCACAACTTCCAGAACACGGCCACACAGCCCGGAAGACCCACAACAGCCATTGAACTCCGGCCGTGAAAGCCTTCGACAGTACGTTATTTGAGATGTTAATTTCTAAGTCCCTTTATCATCCAAAGAAATTAACATCTCAAATAACCATGACCTAGCCCCGGGTGCAAGGTCCCACAGCCACCCTAGAAACATATTTAAGGATTCCCTTACAAACTTTGCTCAGACTGAAGAAGCTTCTTGGATAAGGAGCGAAACGTTTCCACTGAGAAAATAGAAATCCAGTTGACATGATTCAAGCTACAGACAATTCCACCTGGATGACTGAGAAACTTCATCGACATCTTACCTCTTGAATGTGAAGTGGCCTGAATTTGAACTAATTTTTTTAAATACTGCAGATCGTGATCTCCCAGGGAACCCCTAGTGACCTCTCACGGAACCAGAGGGTTCCACAGAAACATGGTTGGCCACTATGTGACACAAAAGGCTGGGATTTGGTTCCATCTAGCTTCAGGGCACTTATGTCCTTATATGCTGTAAAATGCCTCTGGTTGCTCTTCTCTGTCTTTTTTTTTTTCCCTCACTCTCCAGGTTTTAATATCCCCCCCCCCCCCCGCCGAAAAGTACATTTGCCAGCCAAGGAAAAACCAGCATGCAAAGTTTTACCCCAATCCATATTAAAATACAGATGAGATAACAATATGGGCCGTATGCGTGCACGTTTAAAGTTAGGAAAAGTACTAATGACTCCCTAACAGCAGCAAATACGAACTGGCAGGCAGACATTGCACAGTTAAATTAATCCTCTGCATCCTAGTTCTCTCTCCCCTTCTCCATACAAGAGTCATTTAATAAGGTAAAAACTCATTTCGTTCCTCCGCCTTCAGTGCCCCATCGCCATGGCGACAGTTGTGAATCAGATATCAATAGAAATAGCCTTGCACTGTGGCACCACATGCTTTTTCTGATCCATTGCCAAATAAATAAATAAATACAGGGATCCACAGGAGCTCAGCCATTCGCAATCCTGTGGCATCAAGTGTAGACCCTCCTCCATTTTCTAAATGGGTGGATTCAGGAAATTATACAAAACAAACAAAAAAAAAAATAGATGGAAAATAAGAGAAAAAGAAAGAAAAAGGAAATAAGAAAAAAAAAAGAAACATACGATTATGCCTTCTGCCCTTCTTTCTATCAAGTGATTATTGTCTTAATCTTTTCCCCATCCTTAGGCTGACTATATTTCAGGATGGCAAAATGGGACGGGGTCTTATGTAATATTCCATATTCATGAAAAAGACAGGGGTCCCCGCCCCCCAGTCTGCGTGATTGGCTCCTGCCTGCAAACCCCGCCCCCCAGTCCGCGCTCTGGCTCGGATCCTCCTTCTGCGCCATTCCCTACAGGTTTGAAAAACGGGACAGAATTGAGATTTTTATGAAAACAACGGGATGGTTGAAAAATGCTAAAAAAACAGGACTGTCCCATTCAAAACGGGACGTATGATCAGCCTACCCATCCTCTTCATCCCTTCTTAATCCCCAAATCCCGAAATCATCAATTCAATCTTTTCTTCTTTCAGCAATAATTTTTTAAATCACAACCTCTCATGGAATCTTAGGAGTTACGTGGAACCCCAGTTGAGAAACACTGCTCTGGGAATTAATAACCTAAGCAATTACAGATATGTGTGTATAAAAATACCCAACAACTCTGCTTCTGTTGAACTAAAGGAAAGAACGGGGCATTTTTCAAAGCTCGGGGTGACATTTCCATTTACAAAACCAATGGGCCAGATGATCGCCACATTCTTGGCCTCCAACGCATCCGAGAGAAAATGTTTACACTCCCAGATGGTTCACCATTTCTTGAGAATTGCCCTTGTCTTTCTAATGTTAATGATTAATACCAAGCTGACATCTGTTCTCCAACTTCCTGAAAATGTCCCCTTGCAAAAGAGGTTTCCATTCTTTGATCTCATTCTCTGGTGCGTCTCAAGTCCTTCAGAACCATTTTGGCCGAGGGCTTTGGAAGTTACTGAACAGTCACAAGGTGGCAGAGAGTGATGAAAGTTCTATCATCCCCAGCTCAGTTGTAGTATGTTTTCAAGGTTACCCTTGATTTCTGATCACAAAAAAAGCTCCATAGGAGAAGTTTCCTCCTAGAGTCTCTTGATCCAATGTCTCTTAGATCTGATGGATCAAACGGAAGTATGAGATGCTAAGGAAGCTGCAGACTGTAGAAGAAAGAATTATACAATTCCAACCTAAAGGTCATATACAACCTTTACCCAGCTCTTGCCTAAGGCATTCTTCTACTCTACTCAAGCCACAAAGATTCACCCCATGTTACCACCACCACGATCAGTACGTGGCAATCAAATCTGGTCATTTCCTCTTGAGGTAACTAACCAAGGAGTATTTGCCCCAATGCCTAATGGACTGCTAGACCGTAGTTTGATGTACCGTCATTTGTTGACTGAGCCCCAATTTCAATTACTGTATATGACATGCTAAGCTATTACCCGTGCTTGACAAGCCACAATGGTGGAATTGACACAACCTGATAAGTCCCTTGTCTGGTTTGGGTTTAGCGTCGAATGTGAACTCAACTCCTCTATTCCCAGTTCCCATAATACCTCCTCATGCTCCCCATTCCCCCCTTGTTGTTCTTGGGATTCCATTTGTTGATTGTCACTGATGTCACAGCATGAGTTGACAAGCCAAACTGTTGTGGTCCTCCTGGCTATTTAAGCTACTTTTGATCCCAATCACATTCTTTTGATTAAAAAAGAAATTTCCGCATCCAAGCCAATATGTCAAGAAGTCTCAGAGTAGCCTGTTTCTAGTGGTAGGTTCTTCCAACAAAAATCACCCTCTTTTGGCTTATATATGTGGAAGACCAGCCATGGTCTATTCTTGTGAACCTGCCTTTTGTACGAGTTTTTCTGAAAAAAAGGGCCCAGCAGTTTCTTTCTCTCCCCAGGTGTTTCTCCCTTTCTCAGCAGATCTCATTTTCCCTAGGTTTTTACTTATTTGTATGGCAGAAAAAACCTTGGGAAGCTCAAAGCTCATATCAAAGTCTTACCATACATAAAGCCTGTCACTTCTGAAGAACAAGGAAAAATTACTTTAAAAGGGTGGGGGGAGAGAGGGAGAGATGGATACACAGATTGAGTATGCCGGTTTATGGATCTGACTGCAGAAAGGGCAAAGAATCTTTTAGAATCACGCAGCTGATCTGAAGGGGGACAATTACTGGGGAGAAAAAGAGACGGTGGCTGAGCTCAGGAAGATGCCATTATAAGTTTCTAACAATTCATTAAGGAAAAGTCAACGGTCACCTCGAATCTTGCTCCGGAAAAAAGAGGGCAGGCAACATCCATAAGAGAGGAGGAGGGACAGCTGTATTCTCCAAATTGCCTTCAGAAGCTTGGCTACTCTTCAAGAAAAGGTTGCACAACTAATTCTGATCTGGTCAGGAGGCCCCTTAAAATGGGTAACAGACAATCTCTCCAATCCAACAACCCATCAAAACCAGGGGGGGAAAAAGGGACATCAGGTTTTCTTCCATGCCTTCCCATTCTCACTCTGGTCAGGCTACCAAACTTTGTTTTGTTGTGATCATGACTATATCCTCAAAATTAAAGTCAAAAAGTCATAACAATGCTGCCAGACACATCCAGCATCTCAATCCAGGGTGTCTCCCAAGCAGAGCTTGAGAAGAAGGCTTGCATTTGGCAAAAGCCCCATTGTAAGTTCTGAACTTGGAGAATCCAGATCATCTCTGACTTGCTGACAGGTCAAGTCTCCGTCCAGCAACAGCAACTACTGGCCAGCTGATGAAGTCACCTCCAGAGTAATGTTCTATTTCAACACAAATAATTGGGGGGGTCTAGAGCAACTCTTTTTTATTTTTTTATTATAATATAATATACTATAATAAAATTATAGATTTTATTTTCTTGGGCTCCAAGATCACCGCAGACGGTGACTGCAGCCATGAAATTAGAAGACGCTTGCTCCTTGGGAGGAAAGCTATGGCAAACCTAGACAGCATATTAAAAAGCAGAGACATCACCTTGCCGACAAAGGTCCGTATAGTTAAAGCTATGGTTTTCCCAGTAGTAATGTATGGCTGTGAGAGTTGGACCATAAGGAAGGCTGAGCGCCGAAGAATTGATGCTTTCGAGCTATGGTGCTGGAGAAGACTCTTGAGAGTCCCTTGGACTGCAAGGAGGTCAAACCAGTCAATCCTAAAGGAAATCAACCCTGACTGCTCATTGGAAGGACAGATGCTGAAGCTGAAGCGCAAATACTTTGGCCACCTAATGCGAAGAGAGGACTCACTGGAAAAGACCCTGATGCTGGGAAAGACCGAAGGCAAAAGGAGAAGGGGATGGCAGAGGATGAGATGGTTAGATAGCATCACCGATGTAATGAACATGAATTTGAGTAAACTCCGGGAGACAGTGGAGGACAGGAAGGCCTGGCGTGCTATGGTCCATGAGGTCACGAAGAGTCGGACACGACTAAACGACTGAACAACAACAACAACAACAAGAGCAACTCTGCTACAGAAAAAGTCAACAGAGCTTGGGGCTTCTCATGATGTGAGAATTATGGACAGAAAGTCATTCTTCTCCCCCACCCCTACATTATGGGTCATCTACTGGAACTCAGTGCAGGGAAATTCAAGACGGATTGAAGGACATGGTTCTTTACAGAATGCATAGTTAAACTACGGAATTGCTGCCACCAGAAAGGGGACTGACCACTAATTCAGATGGTTTTAAAAGGGGTCTGCACAGTCTCATCATGGGTTGGCTATCAATGATTAATATACCACCTTCTGAATCACAAATAACATGTCTTAAACGCTTTCTGTTGGGAAACCACGTTCAACCTCTCCTCACTAAACAGCTCTTTTAAAAGTCGGCCTCTCGGCCACAGGGTTACTCAATAGCTGAGATGCCTCCCAAAAGAAACCAATAAATAAAGCCAAAAGGCATTCTTGCCATTTGTTTTTGAAATGTGCAATAAAAAAAAATCACTTTGTGGGTGTGCGTATAAAGATGGAATCAAGGGAAAGGAAACGCTAACGGATGTCTTTTAGATACATTCATCCTGAAATGGAAGGCAGAATTGCACCATGATGGGAGATGACAGTTTAGATCTGTGTAGGTTTCCATTAGTTTTTTTTTTACAGAGTTTTTCTGTACAATGGAGGAAAAGCGAAGAAGGGCAAGAGAAGAAAGCATACGCGCATTGATTACTGGAGCATATACTGTATATTTCTTGAGTAAAGACGACAGCACTATAATAAAACAAGAATCCTCAGTGGTTTTCACACACTGGAAGTATAACTTGACTATTCTTATCTTTGTTCAGAAATATATTAGAGAGAGAGAGGAAGAAAGAATGCTTTTATCATACGAAGAGACAGTAATAGGATGTGGGGATCAGTAAATAAATTCTGTCTGTTTAATCAATGTTGGAAGGAAAATATTCTTCTCTGGTTTGTGTGTGTGTGTGCACACGCACAATGGTTCAGCAGCTGATACCAGGGCATTCACACAGACATCCCTGCTCTACTCACATTCCTCTCCCCTCCCAAATTCCAAGAAAAACAACAAGAAAGGAAATTGCTAAGGAAATGGGGCTTGTTTTCTATTTGCACCACATACGGAAGAGGCAAACAACTTTGCTGAGAAGCTGCTAGCCTCTTCTGCTGTGAAAAAAGCCTGGAGTGGAAGCCTCCAATGGAATCCTTGGCAAAACATAAACGCCTGGACCAATTGTCCTAAAGGAGATGTTTAGAACTCCTGGCAAAGAGGCTTCCACAATCTTTTCGAGATGAGAACATCTGCTCTTCCCCAGTCATTCGGTACTTCACCTGTTCCCCAGGATTTTGCCAAGATGGTGAATAGAAATTGTGCCAGATCATCAGCAGCTTCCTTCAGTATCCTGGGTAGATACTGATAATGAGTAGACCTGAACTCATTCAAAGTCAGTAGGTCTTCTCTAACTGGGTCTTTATCTAGCCCGAGGCAAAATCCTGCTCCTTCACAGCTGTGTGGTAGAACAGCACACTCTTCTTGGAGAAGACTATTCATCATGGGAATGGAGGGAGGGGTTTTGTCTTTGTGATTTGGGCTGTTACACCATTTCTCTTTTCTTCTTTTTACTTTGAATGGATCTGGAAAAATTCTGTTTGGTTTTGTGCTTTTTTATATTCTGCCTTTATGCATTTAACAAACTGGAACAGAAAAAGAAAACAATACCCGAAGAAGGAGGGGGGAGGGGAAAAAAGAGCAAAACAGCAACAATCGGAGGGCTTCTCCTACATGTAAATATGTATATAAAGTTTTACACCACCGTTTCACTAAAGGATGACCGTATATCATTGTAATCATCCAGACATAATCTACTTCTGTAAGCAATTTGTTCATAAGTCACAAGTAACATCAGGTCTTCCATCCACTGAGTAATTGGGACCATAAATTTACCTCTCCGATGTTGAAGGACCAGCCTCTTAGCAATAAGAAGAGCGAGGAGAATCCATTTCTCCAGCCATCAATTTCCATATAATAGGTGCGTAGCCCAAAAGAAGCTAGACATCCAAAAATATTAAATCCTGTCTCAGAGTCAAATTAAAATGGGCCATTACTTCTTCCCAGAACATAACCACTGTAGAACATTGCAAAAACATCTCTTTTAGTGAAGCGTTATGAAGCCTGTTTTGTTATCCTTAGCATCTTTCTCCAATCCCAGCTCATTCTGAGTTTCAGCTTTCCGAACAGTTTTACAAATTTATATTATCTATCTGCCCTCTTCCTTGGTGACCTCTTGTTTTTTTTCCATCTCCCACGTGCATCCTTTCTGGTTTTCAGATCTTCATGAAACTGCCTTCTATTATCTTTCTTCCCCACCCGCCTGCTGGAATTGTTCGCAATTGACCTCTCGTCTGATCTTTTGAATAGGAGATGTCAAGGATTGGTCCCGGGGGCTCCATTGGAGACCTAGGGCCCATCTTCATATTTGAATTCCAGCCTCAGTCCAGCAATTTGAGGAACAAAACATTGTGTGCAGGATTGTGCTATCTCAACGTAACCAATTCAGCTTAAAGGCAAGGGGAGTGAGGAAAAACAGACAACATGAAGCAAGGTTACTCTTGCCTTGTGTATTAGCTCTCTAATTGCAAGCTACCTTTAGACCCTGCACCTAACTGACCATGGCTGATCCTGAAAGAAAGTTAGCAGGGTTGTGGGAAACCACGAAAAGATTTCTAGCTCGGTAGAAGTTGGGGGGAAAAAACATATCCCAAAAGATGGAAATGGCAACCCATTTCATCACTATTGTAAGAAAAATGCATCAACATCTCCGTGTAATTAAACCAGGATCCAATCTGACTGAAGCGACTTCTGCACTTCACCCATCTATCTTCTGAAACAGGAGAACTGAAGGCTAGTAATTGAACTAGAGGTGTCAAATGATCCATCAGAGTCACCAGATTCCAAACCAGTTAAAAGAATGACAGATGGGCCTCTTTTCACTACAACAGAACTGGAGGGTCTGTAACTCAGTGGGAAAATCTCAAGTTTTCATTCAGATGGTCCTGGGTTCGATCTCAGGCATCACCAGATGAGCCTAACAAAATCTCCACCTTGAAGTCCTGGAGATCCATTGCTGCCACTCAGAGAAAACAAGACTGGGATGAGGGGACCAATAATCTGCTCCAGTGACCCAGTTGACACAACACACTAAGCCATGGCTTACTGAATAAGCCACAATTGGCTGGGATCCCAAAACATGCTGATCAAGAAGCTATCATTTATGAACCACAATTTGGGTTGCTACAACCCGCTCAACCAAAATCAAGGAATCCACAGCACAATGTGGGAATTCAGCTTGTATAAGACAGTTCTGTATGTACCAATCCCCGCAAAAAAAAAAAAAACCAACTTTAAGTGTTGGTCTGAGTCTCCACTGCAGAGAAAGGAAAGCAATTTTTGTAGAGAACAGTGACATTACCTGTAGGATTTGTGATAGGGTCACTCACCCTGGAATCCCCGAAAGTTGTGTTTCTTAAACTTGGCAACTTTAAGATGGGTGGACTTCAACTCCCAGAATTCCCCAGACAGCATGTTGTCTGGGCAATTCTGGGAGTTGAAGCCCACCCATGCTGGCTGGGCAATTCTGGGAGTTGAAGCCCACCCATCTTAAAGTTGTCAAGTTTGAGAAACACTGCCCTAAAGTGTTAATTGCTGCACTGATCTCCACAGTAGCAGCTGCCTGGGCAACGCATGAAACAGCTACTCCTGGAGCGAGAACAACTTGGCAACACAATGCTGAAAGAAAGTGGGTGGGAGGAGAGGAGAGGAGAGGAGAGGAGAGGAGAGGAGAGGAGAGGAGAGGAGAGGAGAGGAGAGGAGAGGAGAGGAGAGGAGAGGAGAGGAGAGGAGAGGAGAGGAGAGGAGGGGAGGGGAGGGGAGGGGAGGGGAGGGGAGGGGAGGGGAGGGGAGAGGAGAGGAGAGGAGAGGAGAGGAGAGGAGAGGAGAGGAGAGGGAAGAAGGCATCTGAGCCACAGCTGATTGCAAAGGTGAGAGTCATCTGAAGAAAATTCAGCCAACGCTAGCTCTTTGAGCAGGTTGCCCACCAAACTTTGGGAATCAAGCCCAAATTGATGATCAAATTAGATCAGGCTGATTTGCATTCAGCGGGTAAGACGCCAGGCTTGTCGATCGGAAGGTCGCAAGTTCGGAGGTTCGAATCCCTAGCCCCGCGTGACGGAGGGAGCTCCCGCACTCGCCCCAGCTCTTGCCAACCTAGCAATTCGAAAGCATGCAAATGCAAGTAGATGAATAGGTACCACTTCGGTGGGTAGGTAACAGCGTTCCACGCGCATCATGCTGGCCACATGACCGTGGAAGCGTCTTCGGACAGCGCTGGCTCTTCGGCTAACAAACGGAGATGAACACCGGCCCCTAGAGTCGGACACGACTGCACAAATGTGCGGGGGGAACCTTTACCTTTACTAATATTTATTAATTGGTTGCGGAGGTATTTTGGAGCTGGGGTGTATCCCACTTTGTAATTACAGGTGCCTCAAGAGTCACTTTCAGGCAGGGCTTTGTAGCCATCGAGTCACCTTCGACAAACTGTGTGGCCACCGTTCCTTGAAAAACAAATGGCTTTGCGACAGATAAATAGACGGTGCCAATCTGGTCCCTTCTTCCAGTTGTGAACTGTGAAAGCAGATAAATATATGCTCTTGCTGCCAGCAGAACACATTGCGACGTTTTCCCTCACCAAGTTGGAATAACTTCTAGCGAAGATTGAGTTGAGCCGCTGATGGATATGACAAAATGAAAAACCATCAGGTTCAAAAGAGCAGAAACACCGACTGGCTAGAAGAGGTGCTTGATGTTCAGCTTCTCTCTTGCCACGAAAGGAATGGCATTCGGTGGACTTTCAAGGACCAGGGAAACCCCACCCCCATTAGAAAAAAATTAAATCACTGGGCATATTTGAGATCCTGCCTAAGAGTACAGGTAGTCCTCACTTAACCATTCGTTTAGTGACAGTTCGGACTTATGACGGTGCTGGAAAAACCGACTTATGACTTTGTAATGGGGGTGGGGGTATTTAAAAATGTGGACACATGGGAACTTATTACCATTACATTCAGGAGATGCCAAAGCAGAAGTATCCTGCAGAAGCAGTTAAGCCCAGAGGTGATGGATCTGTACTCCGCCAGACATCAAACATTCTTGTTTTTATTGTTGCATTCTTATGTTTGGTTGGTGCTGGTTTTATCGCTTTTATGAAAGTTTGCACCGTGGATCTTTTAATTGGTTTTTATGTTCTACCTAAGCTGCCGAGAGTCTTTGGGTTGCGGCAGAATGGAAAAGTGTAAAATAAATACCAAACAAATTTTAGCATCACCCCCACCACCACCAGGGTCCCTCCTCGTACACTCCGTGTGCAAAAGAAAAACAAAATTCAAGGCTTCAAACAGGCCGATGGAAGTCATTCCAAAGTAGAGATTTCCAAGGATTGACTTGGTTGCCATTTGAGAATAAAGGGAAGTTTGTGCCAGGGAATTCAAGCCACCATCCATGACAAATTCGTACCACTAACAGGGGCCGCTGTCAACTCTTCTCAAGACCCCCCCCCTCGACAATTGCGCAACCACACTGACCCGCTTGCTGGCTCTGCGCCTCTCTCACAGCCCAAACCAACAAAACGAGGGATGACGTTGCCTTGTTATCCTGCTTTTAGCAGCCAAGTGTCCGTGTGTCGTGCCCAGAGCAGGATCCAGGATAAACTCTTCCTTTCTCGTGGAGAAACGAACCCGCCGTGGCTTCAAACCTCTGGCTTCAAAGCAGCTTGGAAAACGTCGCCATTTCAAGTCCAAAGGAAAAGGAAAATGCGATGGATAGACCGAGCAGCTTGAGGCTTCGTGTAGGACAACAGAAGGAAACAAAGAGATTGGCCTGAAAGGAAACCAGAAACCCTGAAAGAGAGCAAAGAGTTCAGGGATGTCTAATCTCTAGCATGAAGAGGCCACCTCCTGGCGAAGAGGATAAGCCGGTTCAGACCTTTCCCTTTGCTGATTAGAGCGACCCGCCAGTTAAGAGAGATTTAGAGAGTGGGAAGCATCTCCGGGTTCCTTTCAAACAAGCTGCCAGGGAAAACGCGGCACCTTTTTCCCAGACTGGATTTCCAAAGCAAGGGCCCTTCTTTTTGCAGAAGGCCCAGAAAGGGAGGGCAAAGAAGACAGTTTGCCAGCGAGCCAGCGGCAGTCTTGGATGAAGAGAGCTCCCCTGTTGCAGGCGAAGCTGTAGAGCCGTTCGGCGAAGAAATATAGGGAGATGGGCTTTCCTTGCTATGAATCCCCACGAGAATTGCCCAAAACAGGCAGGTGTTAATAGAGCTTTAGGCTATTAAAAGAGCTGAGGGTGGACCACAGATCTGTAAAAAAGCAGGGGGCAGGGGAGGCAGGAATCGGCATGGTGTTCAGCTGCCTCAGAAGCACCAGGTCCGTCTTCTTCTCTAAAATGCAAAGGCAGGTTTCTCTAGTCCTTGGAAATGAGTGCGTGTGTCACGGTGCACGGCAGCCGAGATGCAGGACGGAGGGGGATCTTCAAACGGTGTTGCATGGATTCCGATTCACCCGCCACCCTAGCCTACCTCGCGGGGCTCTTGGGAGGATCCGTCAGCAGGGACAGCGGAGCGTCCTGTCTTTGGAGGGCTGCTGTATTTGCGAGGCAAAGCCGGTCAGTCTGAAGCTCGAGAATGTAATGAAGACTCTCAGCCGCAGCTCCAAATGTAGCTATCCGTAGTCCACACTCAGAGGGCTGGCTGACCAGGCCTGCGGACTCCATAATAATATTCCCCGTTTAGATGAGCTGCCCTTAATATTTCCATAGATGCATACACTGTACAATTTACGATATGCCAATCGCTGCTCCTTCTATTTCTTTATTTTCTGTTTCCTCTTTTTCAGACGTAGGACAAAACTGGGGAAGGGGAATGAAAAAGGGCAGAGCTTGTACCCTCTCCAGGGGAAGCTGCGGCAATCTTTTGAAAACTGACCCCGTGTATTAGGAGAGAAAGGAACGGGGAAGATTTGCGTCTTGAAAAACCTTGGATCCCCAGAGGTCAATGTCTTGCAAGCTCCCTTACCCAGCTTCTCTGGGTTTCTTCCCCTTCCAAACAAGCCGTGTTTAGTTCAGGAAATGCTGATGAAAGGCTGCCCGGTGGCCTAGGTCCAAGGAGAAAGATCGGTCCCTTTGCAGGCCAGCAGAGGGCAGAGAGAAGGAAAAAGAGATGTTCTCAGAGCTGAACTTGAAAAAGCTAAATGTTGGGGTTCTTGTGACCCCAACAAGACCACGTGATGGCCAGGGCAGGCATCCCGACATTGCCGGAACCATCAGAGCTGGCGGGGGGGGGGGGAGGGGAATAATTAAATAACCCAATTCAAAGTCCAGATGCTCCCCTCCAAAAGTGAAATTGCTTTATAAGTGAACCCCAAAGCATGACATCTTTTTAAAAAATCAAGAGGGCATTTTCAGCCTCGCCGTCCCACTCAAAGGAGGGAGGAGGGCGAGAGAGACCTGCTGCCCCCACCCCAGCCCCCAAATCAAATCTTTAAAATAAAAGGGGGAAAAAACAGAGAGAGAGAGAGAGAGAGAAAGATGACATTTCTTGGCAGGGGGCTCGAAAAGAAATTTGAAGAGTGCAGCTCTCCCAGAATAGTGCTCCGAAGGAGTGGAGAGATATTTAAGGAAAGGAACACCTACTGTAGAAACCGCTGCCGCAGCGTAAGAGCCATGCTTCCACCGGAGCTGCGGCAACAATTCGCGTAGCAACAAAGGACAATCTGCTCTACCGGCAGTTAAATAAATAAAGATGCATGGAACTCAGATTGCAAAGGCAGAGAGTGCCACGTTTCTCTCCTGGCAGGGGCTCTGAAGTCAGGTTCTCGAGACCAGTAGTTACAAAAGCAGGGTTCCAGGAAAGACACTGGAGCTTCTTGGAAACTTACGGAGGAGGACCGAGGGAGATCAGGAATGGTGGGACAGTATACCTGCTGCTCCTCAGCGGGTAAGACGCCAGGCTTGTCGATCGGAAGACCACAAGTTCGGAGGTTCGAATCCCTAGCCCTGCGTGACGGAGGGAGTTCCCGCACTAGCCCCAGCTCTTGCCAACCTAGCAATTCGAAAGCATGCAAATGCAAGTAGATTAATAGGTACCGCTTCGATGGGAAGGTAACAGTGTTCCACGTGCGTCATGCCAGCCACATGACCGTGGAAGCATCTTCGGACAATGCTGGCTAACAAACGGAGATGAGCACCGGCCCCTAGAGTCGGACACGACTACACAAATGTGCAGGGGGAACCTTTACCTTTTACTAACTTTTCTGGCAGGTGGCAGAATTCAGCTAGTCTTCGAAAGAGCAAAGCAGGGTTCAGGGATGGTTTAGTACTGGGATGGGAGGCCACCAGGAGAGCTCTTGAATGTGAAGTTGCCTGAATTTGAAATATTTTTTTAAATAAATCAGGATCTCCCAGGGAACCCCTAGGGACCTCTCGTGGAACCTGAGGGTTCCATGGAACCCTGCTTGAGAAACCTTGGTGTAGTCTCTGTGTTTTCCAGGTCTCAAAAAGAGAAGCACCAAAAATGTTTGGCAGGAGAAGCCCAAGAGGGTTAGAGGCTGGAAAATGTATGCCCCTGTACCAAATGCTTACAGCTGCTAACATAAAGAGATAACTCCTATTGTTAAAAAAAAAAGCAAACAAACAAAACAGGGTGTATCAGAAAATAAGCTGAGCAGAAAATAAAGATGGCCACACCAAGTCTAGGAACAGCATTGGATTCTCAGATTTGGGAGGGTGGATGTGGGATCCATTTTAAGCTAGATACTTTTGGGGTCTCCAAACAACCAATACCCCCAAAGGTTGGCTAAATTCATGGTGCAGTAACCTGTGACTTGCTTGAGTGACCACACTTTAGCCAATAAACCGTGATTGGCTGGATACACCCACCAACATGCTAAACTCAAACCAGACAACATGCCAAGTTTAAATGAGACAAACCACAGGAAGTCTTAAAAGCAACATGGATACTCAAACCATGGTTAGGCTACTCATGAAACGCCAAGCATCTTGCAACAGAAATGCACAAACATGGGATTTATTTATTTAATTTATCCCCGCCCATCTCCCCGAATAGGGGACTCTGGGCGGTTGCCCCCCAAATCCATCTTGGGTGCCTTCACATTCCCCGTTCTTTAGCTGCCCCCCAAAATCAACTCAGCGCAGGCCCAGAGCAACCATAGAATTGAACCAGATCAGTTGATTCATAGCAATGACTTTGAGATGCAAATTAATCCTTATAACCATTTAGCCGAGCTAATGTAAGCATCATATGTTCATAAACGCACAGTGCAGAAAAAGGATACCTAGGGCAAGGGAGCTACGATATTGTAAATTAATTTTTAAGTACTTCATCTAATCAGATTGCCAGCAAGTTCTTTTAATTACAAACATTGTTTACAGAGAGAGAAAGGGAGCATGTCTCCTGTTCAGTAATGAGAAAAAAAAAGAAGCCTTATAGCTTTCAGAGAACACTGCTGATCATCTAAACTTCCCCTTACTTTGTGCAGCGAAGGGTCAAACTACTCATGACATGCACAGAAACTCACATCCGTAACCTGGGCTGGTAGAACAAACTGCAGCTGAAAACAGAATTGGTTTAACCTCCCAACCACACCGGTGACTCGTGAAATACAACCTCCTTATTGTATCCCAAACAATATACTGTTTATATATATATACACACACGTGAGTTCTAAATACGATGTTCCCATGTTGACTCTAGTTTTTCAGAGCGGTGCAGCCTAAGCAATAAAACAGCAATGTGGGGAAGCAAAAAGCACCAGCTTTGAGCGCGCACACACAGCCCTAATGTCGCCTTAGAGGGCTGTATAGCTCCATTCCACCCACCAGCCAGACAGATGGATAGGCAGGTGTGAATTCTCTTTTGCAGTTTTTCCCCTCTGTTTTGTTTTTTGGGGTTTTTTGGAAAAAACATGAACATTTGGCAGCTGAGATGGGTCACGGGTTCACCAATTTCACCTGCTTTCCATCTCACTTTCAAAGCATCACCTGGATCTTGCTGGAGAGGGTTTTCCGACTCACACAAGGCACTCAAGGCTAAGATGCCCTGCGAAACGGGGGAGTCCCAAGCGCTAGGAGTAACTTTCTCAGGAAGCCCAAGGTGGAAGAAAGAGCCACTGAGCTGAAAAAGTCTTGGAGCAGCTTTACACTTTAATTTTTTCCCAGTGGCTGTGATTCTCCTGAGATGTCCCTAAACTGTGGAGTCCTTGGTGCTCTCTGAGCCTTGTTGTTTTCTTGGAGACATTTCATTGCCAGACTAGGCAACATCTTCAGGGCGAGAAGGGAGTGGGGTTTGCTCTCTGTTTATATACAGTTCCTGCTGTTACAGGAACTATTAACTCAGTCAATCAACCAAGCAGCAAACAACAGCCCAATCAAGGAACTACCAAGGAGAGAACAACACCCCCACCAACACAAGCAGGGCAAGCCACTGTATATAAACAGAGAGCAAACCCCACTCCCTTCTCGCCCTGAAGATGTTGCCTAGTCTGGCAATGAAAAGTCTGCAAGAAAACAACAAGGCTCACAGAGCACCAAGGACTCCACAGTTCAACCCTGAGCTACAAATATTCTCTTCGATTGATGTCCCTAAACGTTTGGTAAAACTGCCAGGCAAGTCAGGGGCTGGGCCCATGAATGATGCCAACCAAGGCATTGCTGAAGAAAGCACAATTGGCTGAGTTCGTATAGCATGCTGAGCTGCTGACCATGCTTGATTTTCAATACGGCTTACTCAAAAAAAGAAAACCACAACTGGCTGTGGTATAAGTATTCATGTCTAGGTTCACACACGTCCCTAAGTCAATGCCAAACAAATGGTTCTTGTGGTTCGCAATGTGGGAACCTTTGGGGTATTCCGTGAGCGTGCTGACATCCACCCTCCCTTAAGTCTTCTCAACGTGCTCAGATACATCAAGTTCTGCTTCAAAGATTTCATTTTCAAGCTCCGGTCCTTTTCCTTAACCTTCCTTGGACTTGTTCCAATTTGTCCGAATGTAGTACAGTTCCCTAAACCAGACACAGATATTGTGGTGGCCTCTGACTCTGCAGTCCAACAGCCATTTATGGGCTGAAGAACATCTGCCCAGCCACCTACCTATAGGTACATATTTCCTCAACAGCAGTTTGAGGACATAATCTCTTCTCTTTCAAAAGTGTATGTTACAACCGCCTCTCTTTTATACCACCTTAAACGTCTTCACCCGTTAACAACCATAAATAACATCAGGCCCGTCTTTCCAATCAAGGAGAAGGGAGGTTTAAATCCTCACTGATGGGTTTATTACCATGTCCATAAAACGATAAGGACCTGTGACCCAACCCCTTGCGCTTAAAGTGGCACATAAATCTCTGCTTCTCTGTCTGGTGGGAAAGGGTTCCAAACCAGCAGGAGTGGCAGTGAGAAGGATTCAAAAACGTGCAGATGTTGGCGACCTGATTCCACTGCATGCTGACATCTGCTTTAGCCCCAGTCTAAAAGTTCTGCAGGTAGCATTTCAGGGGCCCGTTCAGAGTTATCTTGTAGCTTGTTCCATCGCTGCAACAGCCACGTTGACTGCAGGTTTGGGGAACTGATCGTGGCACGTCTGGAAGGAGTTAGTCCAATGTGAAAATGGTTGGTATGTTGTACATTGATTGATATGATTGCTCTAAATGGAAAGCTAATGTTAGTATATTGCTTTGGGGGGTGTTATAACCCTGAACAGGTAGTCCTCACTTAACAACCATTTGTTCAGTGATGGTTCAGACTTACGACGGTGCTGAAAAATGGACTTACGACTGGTCCTCACACTTACAACCGTTGCAGTGTCCCCGTGGTCACATGATCACAATTTGGGCGCTTGGCAAAGAGTTCGCATTTATGACCTTCCCAGCGTCCCGTGGCTACGTGATTGCCATTTTCAACCTTCCCGGCCGGCTTCTGGCAAGCAAAATCAATGGGGAACTGCATGATTTGCTTAATGACCACATGGTTTGCTTAATGTCCAGTGATTCACTTAATGACTGCCGCAAAAAAGGTTGTAAAATCGGGTTGGATTTGCTTAATGACTGCTTCACTTAGCAACCGAAATTCCAGTCCCAATTGTGGTCGTTAAGCAAGGACTACCTGTAGTTTGATGAGCCCTGGGATAGGGTGAGATTGACAAGAGGACTTCGTGATGGACTGCTTGCGAAAGTTTAACTTTGGGGCCAGGTTTTAATGTTTGCAGTTTTAATAGATATAGATATATGTATTTATTAATGGTAGATTGTTTTAACCGCTGGTTGGGAGCTGCCCAGAGTTCGATATAAGATGGGCAGCTATATAAATGTTTTAAATAAATAACTAAGTAAATAAATCATTAACATTATTTATGTTAAACATCTGTAACAACCCTATCTGACACAGAGCCCTGAGTGTCTCGTAACAACCAGCCTTTGAAAATGTTCCTCCCCAACCTAAAAATATAAATTATATTAAATGCAAGCGATAAGCATTATCATGAGCTTATTCAATAATGACCAGTATCAATGGATAACAACCAGGATCCCCGTTATTTCATTCGTAGGAATAGTATCTTACGGCTTGCCATAAGGGATGGTGGGAGACAAGATGTCGAACCTTTAAATTTAGAAGCCAAAAAAAAATAATTCTAAACAGCATAGCCAAGCAAAGGATATTTTGAAAGTGCAGGGAGAGGAGTGAAATCCTGACTCACTCATCTCCTAGTGAGAGACGAAGGTTTAATCAACGCTCTTTAAATGACAGGCAAACTGAGGGTGCGGTGAGCAATGTGGCTGGATGCTGGGTTGAAACACAAACATTTTTTAAACCCAGCTCACAATCGCCTGTAAAACGTGGTGCGGTTATGTCCTCTCGTGCCCCTGAACTGCCGGCCGCTGAAAGGACAACAGTGGTGCCCTTTCCATGAGACAGATTCGGGACTGTTCTTTAAAAAAAAGAGGAGAGAGGAAGATAAAGAAATATCACCACGAAATCGCTGGCCAAACCACCTTTGTTCACCCTCTGTCAAATGGGTGGAGGAAGAAATATAGGTAAGATGCTGCACAGGGTACAATCCGATCTGAGACCTGAAGATCTCTTAATATGTAAAAGGGAAAGTGGCGTTTGCAACTGGTTTATAGTTTAAAATATGTATTAAATATATAAACTGTATATTTAACCCAGTGTTTCTCAAGCTTGGCAGCTTGAAGATGTGCGGACTTGAACTCCCAGAATTCCCCAGCCAGCATGGCTGGCTGGGGAATTCTGGGAGTTGAAGTCCGCACATCTTCAAGCTGCCAAGCTTGAGAAACACAGATTTAACCTAGGCGTGGCCAACTTATCTCAAAGCCAAATGAACTAAAAACCTTCCCACCACAGCGTGGGGTGTCTAGCTCCGTGCAAGAAGACTCAGGATGCAGCTGGAAAAGGCTGTGGGAATGGGCAAGGCCACAGCGCAACAGGGGTGTCCATGTGGGGAGGGGGTCAAGAAAGTCAAGAGGGTGGCCATATGTGACTGAAGCCTCACCCTTTTTACATGCGACTGGAAAAAAAAGAGGCAGGGCTTTGATAGCGTGGTTGTGGCTGCCACCTTGACTTTTTTGACCCCCCCTGCAGATATCCCTGATTATAAGATGCCAGGAGAGACAAAATCTCTGCTCTTACTGGCTCCACCAACCTTCAGAGCCTGCCTGCCTTCCTTCCCTCCCTCCCTCCCTCCTTCCCTTCCTTCCTTCCTTCCCTTCTTTCTTCCTTTCTTCCTCCCCTCTGCCATCTCTTCCTAAATAGCTCCTTAATCTTGTATACAGATCCCCTCCCTCAGTGACATACTTGTCAGTCTATCCAGGTTTTTTTTCCTCAAATGGGATAAGCTTGCCCAAGTTAAATACTAAGTGGTACAGAATTAGAGATAGGAAATCAATTAGCCCGTCTTGCTCCAATTATCTCACAATTAACTCTGAATTCACTGCCACGGGCTTCAGTGGCCCTCTGCTCGGAACTGGGGTAATGGATCAGGACTGGGAAGAGCCAGGAGGGATTTGCAGGTTCCGCGAGGGCCAAATGTGGCCTTGTGGTTTGTTTGTTTGTTATGCAGGCTTAGTCCAGTGTGTGAATCCAGCCAACCACAGCTCGCTGTCATTGCTTTAACACCCAGGCAGCAACATTTTCAGAGCAAAACAGCCCTTTCCCAGACATATCATCCCCAATCATAAAATATATCAAATCCAATTTGGATCCCATTGATTTTATACACACACACATGCACAACTATATTAGACCTGAGAAGGAATATTGATCCCCAAGACTCAGATGTTAGCAAAGAGTGCTCTGAGCCAAGCTTGACAAATTGAAGATGATAATTAAGAACAAAGAAAATGAAACACCCCGACCAAGTGGATTCCCCCCCCCCCACCGTTTCTGGAAACTTGCAGAACTAGATTTATCTGCCTTGTTTACAAAAAGAGAACGTGAAATTTGCCCCCTAGATTACCATCTCTTTGGATTCTCCCATTCCCTCACCTCTTTGGGGTCCAGCCTCTAAAGCAAGAGTGTGCCATGCGCATCCCGATAGAATACCAATTATGTGCAACGTCTAACTTCCAAAACAGCTGAAGATATAATTTGGCAATGGCCAAGCGACGACAGAAAAGACACCGAGAACATTTTCATCAATGTGAGGATGCAAAGAACGACGCCCACAACTTTTTTTTTCACCATGGCAGCGGCTACCCACATCAGAGGAGGTGGAACACAACGGTCAGAGGAAGAATTACAATTATGAGTTGGGAGGTGGGAGGTGGGGCACTGGAGAGACACACGGGCTGGCTGAAAAGGAAGACCCCGGGTGACCCCTTTCAAGAGAGGCTTGGCCAAGCTGGAAGAGATTGGCACTTCCAGGCTTTCATCCTGTCCCAGGAGATCAGAACAGCAATTTTCCAAGGAAGGCAGCAAGCAAGCCCCACGACAACCCTGTAAGGTAGGCTAAGAATAAGCAACTGGCCTGAGATCATTCAGCGAAGCTTTGCAGCTGAATGAGGAATTGCATCAATGCTCCAAGATAGATGTGCTATCCCAGCCGCTGCCTCCCTAATCTTGAACCCCTCCAGATGGGTAAACCTCAACTCCCAGAATTCCCAGACACCGTGGCCGCTGTGGAGAATTCTGGGAGTTGAAGTCTCCTGTCTCTAAGGCGTTCACAGTGGAGAAGCATGGGATAACCGTTGCAGAACTGAAGTTCTCTGTCGCTGGAGATATTTGACCAAGTATAGAGGCCGTAGTTCAAGATGTGCGGACTGACCAAAGGGTTGTACTGGGTGACCTAAAGTGCTGTGACTCTGACCAGCAAAGCCCTTGAGGGAAAGGGAAAACAAAAATACAATATCTGCTGTGTTGACTTGTGATTTTTGTGCCTTCCAGTTTTTCCAAGCGGTGGAGTTCCAGGGCAGACGTTTACAAAATCAGCTCCAGTGCTGGGCTGAAGCTTTAAGCCGCTAAATTCCTTTTCTTATTCAACAGCATCTTGAATTCACCAACAGACATGCTGAGGGAGAAGAATAAGATCATATCTAGAAAGATCAGAATCATTTTTACAAGAGGCCTGGCAACAGCCTGAAAATACCATATGCCAGTTCCTACCATCCTCCTGTTTCTCCTGGTTCCTGGCATTTAGAGGTATACTATCTCTTAACATGGAGGTTCATCCTGGCTATTTGCTAATGAGAAGCCTTTCCCTCCACTAATTATTCCAAGTCCCCTTGATTTTTTTTTCCTTGAAGAAGAATAATCTAGTGCTCCTGGTGAACTTTGGTGACTTACTCACTTAACATCTCAGAGAGGCTTCGTTCCCCATCATCCCCAGCCCCCAGTCTGGCTGAGATGACAAGTGAGTAAGAGTACAGATTTGCTTTGCTGCATTGCCCAGGGAGAGTCTGATTAAAACCCACCCACTCTCTCTTGGGAAGGAGAAAAATGTAATTTGCGACTCGCGATCTGTGAATTTTGCCACAATATTTTATGATTAGGACAGTTCCTTGTGTGACACTTACAGAGTCTCTTTTGCACTTACAGAGAGAGACGTGATTTTATCAAGTAAGCAGAGAGAGCAATTGGAAGACTGTTTTACGTCTGGAAAAAAAAAAGGAATAAACAAACTCCTACAGGAACGGTGGAGCATATACATTTAAGAAAGCAAGAGAGGTGCCTACCCTTGTTAACCCATCTTGCTAAACTACAGCTTGCTTTAACCATGGTTTGTGGCATAATGTCCTGATTCACACTGCACCATAACCCAATGTTTCTCAACCTTGGCAACTTTAAGATGTGAGGACTTCAACTCCCAGAATTCCCCAGCCAGCTAATGCTGGCTGGGGAATTCTGGGAGTTGAAGTCCACACATCTTAAAGTTGCCAAGGTTGAGAAATACTGCCAAAACCTAACTAGAATTGCTGCCCTGAAACACCACACTTACCCAAAAATAAACTGTATGGACCTGGTCACTTGATGTACACATACACATAAAACAAATCCCTTTTCCAAACAAGCAGATTTGCAATTCTTGGTCCGGTCGGGGACCCGCTAAGCAAAACTGCATTGATGTAGTCCAAAATCGGATGGTGCAAAGCGGCAGAGAAATCAAATCATAGCGGATCCCCCGTACAAAGGAAGAAGCCACTGCCAGCGGGGAACCAGTTTCCTGTTTGGCTTCCCTCCGAAAGGCGTCCCCAGATGATCTTTAGTAAGGAGAAAAAGCCATTAGCCCTTAAAGAACTTGATTAAAGGAGCAAAACGCTCACTCGCCACCCAACATGGGCTTCCGAGATTTTCATTATGCTAAAGGGAGAGACGAGAAAACTGTCAACATTGATCAAGAGTGTTCAGCCACCGTAATTCCTTACCGGGAAGGGGAAAAAAAGAGGAAAAGAAAGGCCAGCCGCTGAGCTTAGCAGAGCCACTCAACTTCACCCAGAGATTAGGAAAGAAGGCACAAAAGGCAAATAGAGGGTCAGAATATTATCCAGCACCAAAAAATAAAAAGTTCTATCCGTGTTGCCCTTCTTCTCGATTTAAAGCAAATGCAACACAGGGAATCCAGATGTGGCCAATCGTTAGAGTTACAAACCGGAGAAAGAAGGCCATTAAGGAATAGGTTTAAGTTCTTATCTCCATAGCACAACGTATTGGCCTAAGCCCTGGTTTGCTTAAACATGGCTTATTAAATAAACCCCCGTTGGCTGGTTTCGCTCCAAGTTCCATCATCAAATAGGTTGACCGTTACCACGGCTGGGTTTGCCCAACACAGATTCCCGGCCTTCTGGAAGGGGGGGTGACCTGGTTGTGCCACCTCGCTTGGGGTGGGAGCGGGGATAGCCAATCATGGGTGTGGTTGGCACCTTGAGGGGGCCAATGATGAGATCGTTATTCGCCACCTTGGACTTTATATTTTATATTTTGCATTTTTATATTTAAGGTAAAGGTTTTCTCCTGCACAGTCGTGTCCGACTCTAGGGGCCGGTGCTCATCTCCATTTGTTAGCCGAAGAGCCAGTGTTGTCCGAAGACGCTTCCGCGGTCATGTGGCTGGCATGACGCGCACGGAACGCTGTTACCTTCCCACCGAAGCGGTACCTATTCATCTACTTGCATTTGCATGCTTTCGAATTGCTAGGTTGGCAAGAGCTGGGGTGAGTGTGGGAGCACACTCCGTCACGTGTGGCTAGGGATTCGAACCTCCGAACTTGCGATCGACAAGCCTGGCACTGAGCCATCACACCCCATATACTTTATATTTATGTGTATTTATATTTATATTGTATGGTTTTATCAATATTTTAATCTTTTATTTTTAATTGTTTGTAAACCGCCTAGAGTTGTTGCAATACGAGATGGGCGGTAAAGAAATATGATAAATAAATAAGCTCGAAACAAACCACAAACCCTTGGCTTGTGGCATGCATCGCTCTCCTTCCTGTACTTCAGCTTTATCTGATGTATCCACATAATAACCCTGCAGGGTAGGCTAAATAGACAGCACTGAAAGAAAGCCACCCGCTGAGTTTTGCAACCAAAGCGGGCTTTCCCGGCTCTGAAATCTAGATCAACCATTCTGCCGAAGCAGAACTGAAAAATAACCTAGAAGATCGCGTCGCTCAGCTACCGAAAAGCTAGCATTTTACATCTTACATTTACATCTTATATTTTTATATTTATGTATATTTATATTTTTATAATAAATCTGTTTTAGCGATATTTTAATATTTCATTCTTTTAATTCGCTTGTAAACCACCCAGAATCGTTTGCACGAGATGGGCGGTGAAGAAGTATGATAGATAGATAGATAGATAGATAGATAGATAGATAGATAGATAGATAGATAGATTTTCTCCATCATGAAAATGATCTCTCTCCTGTAGCATCTTGCCAAGGAATGAAGCATCCCCCGTACTGGGTTTTTTTTTTCCCCTCACCTCTCTTTTAGAACACAGCCTAAAAATAAAACTCCCATTTTACAATCTAATGAACATTTACGCACTAATGAAGGCTAATTTCTGAGCTCTTTCAATTGCTTTGGGAAACTGGCGCGTGTTATGCAGTTCCAAACAGTCGTGTTGCAGATTGCCTAGAGATACACAAGGGGGGGGTGTAAAAATGTTGAAAATAAATTCATAAATAAAAGCTTAAGTATCCAGCACCCTCCTCCCTTCCCAGAATGACTGCAGCTGATCAAAACCGGAACAGATCAAAACCTGAACACGGATAGGGGTGAAGGGGTGGCAGGACCCATTTTGACCAAGCCAAGAATGGAAGAGAGAGTCTTTACTCTACTACAAGAAATCAAATGCTCTTAGGATCCCAAAGATGCCATGCCGATGAACTTCCCGTCGCACCTCTGTATAGCCAGAAAGAAACAAGGCCAGACTAGATGCTCTCTACAGACCAGCAGATAATGCCCCCTCAGCCCCTGCATTCAGCATCACACAAAGCATTTGGTTTATTCCAGTGGACAATTACAGGAGGGCAAATGGGCACCCATCACCGATATGGTTCTAGAATCAGGATCCTCAGCTTGTTGCACGAGTACCCCAAGGAGATTGTGAACCCCATTCCAGGGGTCCTCAATAGGACTGCAAAACCATCTAGAACCTTTATGGTTGTCCGGTTCTAGATTAGCCTCCATACAGATGCACCGGCCTTCAGGCAAGGGTTCCCAACCAGGTATTAGGATAAGGTTATCTTGTGTCCACCAGCAACATTTAGCTGACTTTGGCTGATCCTGAAAAAGCTAAACAGCGTTGGACCTGGTTAGTCCTTGCCTGGGAACCCATGCAAGAAGTCTCAGGGAAACTGGAGATTCAAACCGGGAAGAAGACAATGGAAAACTGTTTATGTATTGCAGCCGAGGACACTACACTAACCAACTTTACCTATCTGCTATCAAGTTCATCTAGGACTTCCTTGTCTTTTCTGACTGGCAGTGCCATTCCAGCCTTTCACATCACCTACCAGCAGAACGTTAAAAAAAAATCTTACCAAGGGACTGAATCGGGAAACTTTTCCATATATAAGTCTATAACCAGCCATTCTTGGATTTTGCCCTGGTGGGTAAGAAGAAGTATCGACCTATCTTTGGTCAAGCGAAACCAGTAACTCCAATATAGATAGACCAGAGACGTTTGAGGGCTTTTTAAGCCAGGCCAGCCATAAAGATGCAAGTATTTTAAAAAATGGTAACAGAGTTGGCACAGCCTCCCGTAATGGCAGGGAACTCGAAAGCTAGCTTACCCTGATTCCAACTTCCATCGTTCTCTGGAAGATACAGCTTTCATCTCCCACCGCTCAGAAGCCAACGTCTAAGAACCGAATTAAGCAGCCAGAAGAGCAATAATGCCAAAGCCGGTGGCAAAACGGAGCAAACCTGAGCAGTGTTCTAGTCGAGAAGGGCTGAGCGAGATGCAGAGATACAAACCAACTCAGAAAGTGAAGCTTCCAAGCTGGAAGCTCTCAGACCTGCTTCTGAAAGAAAATGGTTGAGTTCTTCTCGATCAAGTCTGTAAATTCCTTGGAGCAGAGACCTACTTTTTCTTATGAATAAATTTGAAGTATGTATGTATGTATGTATGTATGTATACATGCATGCATGCATACATACATACATACATACATACATGATGTCATTTCATCACGGTTACGAGACATGATTTACTCATGCTCGTCTATATCCTTCAAGCATGATGGATGAAGGAATGTTAACATACATGTAGGTACATGCCCAAGCTTACTTAAGGGGGAAACATATCTGGTTCAACTCAGTGGCACTAATTTAATTGCATTCATTAAATTAAATTAATTGAACTTAATGTGCTCAGGATCGAGCCGTCCCATCGGCTTAGACTGACCTGCATGGTCTGGGATACAGCTTCTCAGCCTTGTTTTTTCCCTTCTGCAAAATGGGAGCATGCTTTGCAGAGCGTGCTCTTGAGGCTGAACAGGCGTGCACCCAAGCCCACAAGCGCAGGCCAGAACGCTACTGGAAGGGTGCAAAAGCCGAAAGATGGCCCTCTCCCTTTCCCACCCACATCCCATTCCTTCTGCAATGTTAATTCCTCAGCAGGAACAGAGTGCAATTTAAAAGGATTGCTAAAAACACTCCCTTAATGGCCACCGGCCAGGCAGAAAAACCGAACAGATTTTTCCAGGCGTGCCAAGGAGAACAACAGGCCAGATGCCTCCAGAGTGCTTCACCTGGTGAATTGTTACCCATCCTGTTAAAGGCATGCATGCCACAAAATCGAGCAGCGACCTTGGGGAGATAGGACCGAGCTAGAACGTGCACTCACGGAGAAGGAAAAGGTGGCAAGAAATCCAGAATCTGGCTAAGTCTGGGGTTTAAATTTCTACTTTGCAACTATGCCACCGTTGAGCATCAAATACTGTTTAGCACTGTATTTTTATAGCAAAACGAGTCCCACCGAAGACAAGAACACTTTGAGTCGGAGCATCAGGAGGACCCAAGTGCACTTTAAGCCTTTCACTATTGAAGGAGAGGAGGAGGAGGAGGAGGAGGAGGAGGAGGAGGAGGAGGAGGAGGAGGAGGAGGAGGAGGAGGAGGAGGAGGAGGAGGAGGAGGAGGAGGAGGAGGAGGAGGAGGAGGAGGAGGAGGAGGAAGAAGAAGAAGAAGAAGAAGAAGAAGAAGAAGAAGAAGAAGAAGAAGAAGAAGAAGAAGAAGAAGAAGAAGAAGAAGCAGCGTTTAAACAGACAACTCGCAGCTAAGTGCCCAACTTCGAAGCCTTACCTGCGCCGAGGACGGCCAGCAGCACCACGGAAGGGCACAGGCTTCTGGTGCGGCGGGTGCCAGGCAGAGAAGAAACCATGGTGCCTCCTTCTTTCCTCAGACTAAACGGAGGTCAGGACCAGCGGAGCATCGCGAGCCTCAAAACCCCCCGCAGCTTTTCGAGCCGTGCGCCCCCAAATTAAGGGCGAGAGAGGGGGGCAGGGATCCCTGCGGGGGAGGGGAAGGGAGGGGGGCTGGGCTCACTCGCAAGCTTTCTGCCCGCCTAGGCTCTCGTCCCCCCCTCCGGGGAACCGTCCCCAGGAGTTCTCCCGCCGGCCGGTCCGGCGGCCCCAGCAAAACACCAAACTGCCGGCGTGGCGGGGGGCGGGCAGGGCGCGAGCAAGAGAGAAAGCAGGTGGGCGTCGCATCACCTCGGCTCTCGCCTGCGATCAGCGGCTTGTTTGAAAAGAGAAGGGGGGGATCCTATTTTCCTCCTGGGAAGACGGAAAGGGGGACATGCAAGGGGAGGGGGGTTTCAAGGAAGCCAGCCAGCCAGCCCCCCTCTTCCTGATTTTATGCCATGTTTAATCATCAAGCGTGGCGCGCGCAGGGTTGCGCCTTGGCACTCTTGCCCCCTCCCCCAAAGCTAAATTGCACCGAAGCCTCCAAACGCCGCTCTTGCTGCTGCTGCTGCCGCTGCCGCCGCCGCCGAAGTTGGGGGGGGGGTCCTCCTTCCCCTCCCGGCGGGGGCGGGGCGCGAGCCTAGGAGCGGTGCTGGGGGCGCTCAGCCTCCCTCCCGGCTGCGCCCGGGCGCCGGGGCTTCTGCCCTCCTCGCGGCGGCGGCGGCGGCGGCGGCGGCGTCCTCCATGCCGGTCCCATTGCCAGCCAGGCGCGCCGGCGCGCGCGCACGGGAAGGAGGGGAAGTGGGTGGGGAGCGCCGGGGGGGGCGCGGGAGGCAGAGTCGAAGGGAATCGTAGCAGCCCGAATCTCGCTGGGCTCCAAGCAAACACGCCCCAAAGAAGTGAAGGGAGGAGAAGAGGAAGAGAAGTGTGGAGGGGGAGCGCCCCGTTTCTTCTGGCGCAAACTCGGTGCTCAAGCCGGAATGGGGGGGGGGGGGCGAGGAGGAGGAGGAGGAGGAAGAGCGGCGATTGACAAACTCTCCCAGCCAATCTCTTCGGGGGAGGGGGCGCATGGTGGAGAGGAGGGCGGCTGGGCTTGGAGAGGGAGGGGGACCCTGCCCGCCCGCCTCTAATTCGCTCTCGTCTCCGGCCGATCCCCCTCGCTGCCTTTTCCTTTTCCTTTCCTTTCTTTTTCAAAAGCAAAGGGGCAGGAATGATGGAATCCAACCCGGGGTGGCGGGGTGGGGAAGAGTTCGCCTCGCTCCCGGCTTTGCCCCGCGCGCGTCGTGGGAACAGGTGCGGCGGCGCTGGCGGGGGAGCCTGGCGGAATGACGGAAAGAGCTGCCTCGCGCCGGCCGGCTTTGCTCCTGGGGCCAAGCCGCGGGCTGATTAATGACGGTCTGTGGGCGAAGTCAGAGCGCACTTGGGTTCTTCCTCGGACTGAGCTATAAATCATGGTTTGCAAACGTCGCGACGCCTGGGCTCCCCCGACCCTCTGAGCCGCCGACGAGCTAGGTATAATTTGGCTTCGCCCTCCCGTCGGGTTCTACCCAGAAGTCAGGCCCTGGCTTGTTTTAACCATTGTTTGTCAGCTAAGCAACAAACAGCCAGGTTCACTTGTCGCACTCAACCAGAAGAGGCCCGTTAATTTAGGCTGCTTTATCCACTACCGCATGGCGTGATCTTGAACTGAGCTGTGTGAATTGTGCCTTATCACTTGCTGCGGCTTGGCTTGGTTAGGGAACCGTGATTAAAACAAACCACCTTTTAACAGCAGGAAGGAATACAGCCGTGGTGAAAAATGGCAGATTTGGTTTCTCACCAAATTAAGAGCAAGGAATTTAACCCCGGTAACCAGGTGGGTTGATTGCCACCTTGGACACTAGCAGATGCTCCATGGTGTAAAGATTCAAACTATTAAATAAGCAAAAATAATACGAAAGCGCTATAGAGCACGTGCAGAGTGCCTTTCCTACAGCATAGAGGGAACCCATCTCCCCTTCATGAAGATTTGAATGCCCACAGTTCACCTCTAGTGCATTTCTTTTTAATGGCTTACTGTATGTATAAAAATAGGAAAGAAAGAAAAAAGAGAAATATATATATATATAATGCAATACATTATAGAAACAGAAAAACCTATTTTCTTAACATGGGGATCACTCTGCCAGAGTACACATAGATATATGTAATATTAATCTTCACATTAATTCTTCCCCATAAACTCCCAGGAAGACGCGGGTTCCCTCTCGGCCTATGAATTGGCTCTTTATCGACATAATGAAAAGATGGACCAATATCAGTTTGCGTGGTCACGGTTTAATGTGTGGTTTAAACACTTCTGGGGCATTAAAATTTCATAGACTTACAATCCCGAGTCGAATCCCTGAATCTATTTAGGGAGCGCTCATTAAGAGCAGACAAACTGCTTTCTGGTCTCACCCCCCCTTCCGCAGAACCCATTACGCCTAAGATGGAGGGTCTGGCAACGGTGCCAAAGCAGGAAAGGAAGGTCCAAGATGCAGCTCACTTTTCAGGAGGAAAAACGGGCCGGGGAAGATGGGAGAAATGGGGACAAGGCTGCCTGGAAAGTCAAGGGAAAAACCTTCAGTTTGGTTGAACAATCTGTAGGACTTTTTGCCAGTGTTGGACTTCGGGGTTTGGTGACCGTGGTCTAGAGAACAGATTTCCTGACGTTTTTTGCCAGCAACTGTGGCTGGCCTCTTCAGCGGCAAGGTGATCTGCTGTGTGGACCACAAACAATTGAGCAGGGACTGACTGGGCTGCTGTTTTTATAGCCAGGTGTCCTGACTTCTGATTGGCCTATAGCCCAGCTGGTTTCTGATCTCTGATTGGTTCTTTGTTTGTAGGACTGTGGGACTGCTGGCCAAATCTGTAGGGCTGGTGGCCAGATCTAAGTTAAGATCCTTAGAAGTCCTAGCTCAGCTTAAAAGTAAAGGCCCCTTCAGGTTGAGCTCAGCCCTTTCCAGGGACATCCATAATGTATTCTGGGCTGGGATAATTCCTGCCAGTGACTTCTTTTCAGGAGGAATTGATTGATTGATTGATTGATTGATTGGATTTTTAAGGCCACCCAATTCTGAAAGGACTCTGCATGGCTTCCACTAGCCAGTTTGGTCTAGTGGTTAAGACAACAGGCTAGAAACCAGGAGACTGAGAGTTCTAGTCCTGCCTGAGCCATGAAAGCCGGCTGGGTGACCTTGGCCAGTCCCTGTCTCTCAGCCCTAGGAAGGAGCCAATGGCAAACCAGGAGACTGAGAGTTCTAGTCCCGCCTTAGGCATGAAAGCGGGCTGGGTGACCTTGGGCCAGTCCCTCACTCTCAGCCCTAGGAAAGAGCCAATGGGAAACCAGGAGACTGAGCGTTCTAGTCCCGCCTTAGGCACGAAAGCCGGCTGGGTGACCTTGGGCCAGTCCCTCACTCTCAGCCCTAGGAAAGAGCCAATGGGAAACCAGGAGACTGAGAGTTCTAGTCCCGCCTTAGGCACGAAAGCCGGCTGGGTGACCTTGGGCCAGTCCCTGTCTCTCAGCCCTAGGAAGGAGCCAATGGCAAACCAGGAGACTGAGAGTTCTAGTCCCGCCTTAGGCATGAAAGCCGGCTGGGTGACCTTGGCCAGTCCCTGTCTCTCAGCCCTAGGAAGGAGCCAATGGCAAACCAGGAGACTGAGAGTTCTAGTCCCGCCTTAGGCATGAAAGCCGGCTGGGTGACCTTGGCCAGTCCCTGTCTCTCAGCCCTAGGAAGGAGCCAATGGCAAACCAGGAGACTGAGAGTTCTAGTCCCGCCTTAGGCACGAAAGCCGGCTGGGTGACCTTGGGCCAGTCCCTGTCTCTCAGCCCTAGGAAGGAGCCAATGGCAAACCAGGAGACTGAGAGTTCTAGTCCCGCCTTAGGCATGAAAGCCGGCTGGGTGACCTTGGCCAGTCCCTGTCTCTCAGCCCTAGGAAGGAGCCAATGGCAAACCAGGAGACTGAGAGTTCTAGTCCCGCCTTAGGCATGAAAGCCGGCTGGGTGACCTTGGCCAGTCCCTGTCTCTCAGCCCTAGGAAGGAGCCAATGGCAAACCAGGAGACTGAGAGTTCTAGTCCCGCCTTAGGCACGAAAGCCGGCTGGGTGACCTTGGGCCAGTCCCTGTCTCTCAGCCCTAGGAAGGAGCCAATGGCAAGCCAGGAGACTGAGAGTTCTAGTCCCGCCTGAGGCACGAAAGCCGGCTGGGTGACCTTGGGCCAGTCACTCTCTTTTTCATAATTGAAAAACATTTCAGGTCTCTTCTAACAAGAAAGGAAGAAGACGGGGAGACATGCCAGGATATACAAGCCTGCATTTAACTTTGTAGAGGGTGGGGAGGTAAGGGAGAAGAACAACACTGCAGAAGTGGATGGTGTTAATATCTGAAGGGAGAAATGCGGCAGAACCCCTGCCAGGCCACGAGGACCCTCGCCCTATGATGCCAAGAGTTGGCACCAGCTCAGGACAAAGTGCTGGGTGAACAGAGAGATGGCCCTGGCCAGGAATACCGCAGAGGACTTGGAATCTAGAGACTGGAGCAGAATTTGGAAGAAGAGGCAGGAAACCAGCGTGGGCGACTGACGGAGAAAGCCCTGCTGATGAGCCTGACTTGAGAGGAAAATAAATTTGGCTTCAGAGAGGCAGGAAGGAGAGGTTTCATTATTTGTCGCTGCTTTTTAAAGAGAGTTGATCAAGTGGCATCAATACGATGCAGACGCACACGGAGAATCGAATCGCTTTCTGCCGTGGCTACTGCTGTTTCGGAACTGTCCTCTGCTGGAGGAAGATTTTCAGGGATCCAGGATGTAAGCTTCATCTATCAGCCATTTTTTGCGCCTTCCCTTTCATGAATTCTTAATGTGCTCCATGGCCGTTATTTTCCTGTACCCGGTTCTGAATGAGATCCTGGCACTCGAGACAACTGACTCTCTCTACAGGATAGGAGAGCTGATTAACATCTCTGCTATTTCCTCATGTTAGAAATATTTGTGTGCGTGTTCACGCCTGGTACCAGTTAGGGCACTCAGGAAATCAAGCACAGTGTCCCTTTCTCCTTGACAAGCCTTCTGAAGCCGCCCAGCCCTAAAATGCAGCTAGTTTGGTTTTGACCTTTGAATTCCTGCCTTGATTCTATGATTCTATGATTCTATGATTCTATGATTCTATGATTCTATGATTCTATGATTCTACGATTCTACGATTCTACGATTCTATGATTCTATGATTCTATGATTTCAACATTTGGAAGCAATCTTGACTGAGATGAATCCATGTCATCGCACAGATTCACAGCTTTTCTTCTGTTCTGCCGGGGTCTCAGGTGACAATAAGTTTTGCATTTTTTATGCCCAGGAGCTTGGAAAAATCCCGCCCTTATAACAGAATAGCTTCAATCATTACATTTAAAGGAAGATTTTCAAGAATGCCTACCAACATGACCTGCCCGCACAATTCTGGCCAATCAAGCAGAACAATGGACGCCCGTTTACCCATATGCCAGCTTTCCTATCAAGCCAAAGATGCAACATGGTGAATAACCAGTTTGGATAACAACTTTGGGAGGAAAAAGACACGTCCAGCCCCATGGATGGGGAGGGATGGAATATTTGATGCTCCTATTTTTATACATTTCACACATTTAATCCACGCGCTAAGGGAATGGGTAAGGGAACCGACTCTTCCGTGGCTACTGGACTACATGTCCCACGATGCCTTGCGTCTGAGCCGGCTGTAGATGTTGCTGCTTTGGGATCCGTCGTAGCCACCGCCATTCAAGAGATCTTCCGTTCGGTGGCCGACCCCCGACAGGACGCCAGCAAATTCTCCCACTTAAGGTGGTACCCAATTTATCTACTTGCTAAGCTTTCGAACTGTTGGGTCGACAGGAGCTGGGACTAGCAACGAGAGCTCACCTCGTTGCGCGGGGGTTCGAACTGCCGACCTTCTGATCGGCAGTCTACAGCTCAGCGGTTTAACCCGCTGAGCCACCGCGTCCCAAGTACCCTTGTCTCTGAATGCCTGTGGTCTCCAAGCCATTGGGCTATATAGGAACGAAAAGCACTTTTCAAAAAAGGTAGGGGTGGACTGACCGTCTGCCACCAATTGGGCCAGGCAGTCCCGCCAACAAGGCGGGTTCTAATGTCATGAGGAGGGGTTGGCATCTCCTGCTTCCAAGACTGAAGAAACAGGCAAGGAGGAAGGGAAGGAAGACCCAGTAGGAGAGTCTTCCCACCCTCCCTCCTTGTAGATTTCTTCAGCCTTTGAGGGGGGGGGGGATGACAACCTGTGCATCTCTGAAGGCACACAGCTTGGTGCCTGTCTCCCGCTGAGAAGAACATGCAACAAGAGGTTTTGAAAAACCCTGCTGTGAAAACACCATTCGGGGGAGAAAAAGGCCCTTTGGCCTCCACCTATGCTCTGAAAGAAGAAATTTTTCAAAACAGCGCCGTGACCTGGAAAAGCTGCTCTGCCAGTGGCAACCGTCACCAAGATACTGGATTTGTCTACCGTGAATATAATGTGCTATTGTCCCGGCTCTTGGAGAAGAGCCAGTCATAAATCTGTCTTCAGTGGCTCTCGTTCCTGATGGATTTCGCTGTTTTGATGGATGCCGTTTCACTGATTATTAGAAAACAGGGGCAGGAAAGATTATGAGCTCCCCCAGCCCGCCCCGGCCCGCCCCAAAGAGTCATTTGCTTTATACCAGGAATCGCTGGTTATACCGCAGGATTTCTAGGCTGCTAGAGAGTAAAAGATCACAGATCTAATCTACTGTTCCTCCGATGTCTGTCTCCATTTTTAAAACTTAAAAAAAGGGTTTTTTTTTGAAGGATTAAAAGATGCACACCCTTAATTCCTGGCATCCGGATTTCCATCCCAACTGGGTCAAAAGCAGTTGTTCCCCCTGCCTAATCTCTGATAATTATAACCTTCCCAATCTGTCTGGTCCAACTGGAAACAGTGCTTCCGATGTTTTAAGTGAAAATAAGACTGGAGATCAAGAAAAGTAACTCCTCCTGGCATTGGTGAGGCCATTGATTGGGGAGATGAGGGGGGCCAATTCTGTGCTCCCCCCTCCCTTCCAAGACCATTACAGAACAGTTTAGATGCCATGAGAAACAGATCATTGGATGAATGAGAAGCTTCTTCAAGCCGGAGGGATATTTTGCTAATGACAGGCCTCTTTAGCCATCTTTCCCCACCTTTAGGGTACCACTGTCCCTCCCTTCGGAGAAGCCACCATCGTCCGAAGCTGGAGGGGTTAGAGAAAGTGAGGTTGTTGAAGAAAAGAAAGCCAGTGTCCACTTCCTGAATTTAAGATGGAGGCAGGAAGGGATCATGGGTAGGACTGCAGGGAACAAGCATCAGATTCCTTAGAGCAGCGTTTCTCAACCTTGGCAGCTCGAAGATGTGTGGACTTCAACTCCCAGAATTCCCCAGCCAGCTTGCTGGCTGGGGGATTCTGGGATTTGAAGTCCACACATCTTCGAGCTGCCAAGGTTGAGAAACACTGCCTTAGAGAAAGATCAAGATCTAGCTAATTAATGACCCCAGGAAATGGGATCCTATGCCTTGTTCATGCAGAAGTCAATCCCACTGAGTTCGCTGGGACTCCTGATGCTGTCCAGGGCTGCCTGAGTTCTTAAAGCCCTCCTGAACTCACCGATGCTTATGTTTCAGCAGAAGAACATTCGCTCGTATGATCTGAGGCAGATCTGTCTAAATATTGGGAGCAAGCTCTTGCATTTCAACAATGAGATCAGAACGTTGGACTGTAGCATGAGAGGAATGTGCCACACACAGTGGGTTGGGTGAACCATCTGCTGTGAAGCTCCTAGCTCATTTCTCTTCCAAGAATTAGAGAAGAGTCAAGCCAAGGGCAGCTATACCTCAATTATGAAGGATCTCCTTTGCGTATGGATGGTGCCAGCTTTGACCATGGCATTCCTCAAGGGAAGCATTCCTAGATAAGCCTGGGAAAGGCTCCTGCCTTAACCCTGGAGAACAGCTGCCCGTCTTCTCTTGAGGATCTTGAGTTAAATGGACCAAAACTCAACTCAGCCCTGTCAAAGTCATTGGAAGATAGAGTTTTCGTTTTAGTGCCTCTGTTGTTAAAACTATTGCATTAAATTAGATAGACTTGCCTTTAAAATATTCTCTGCAAAGTAAGAAAAAAGGTTGGGTTTTGTTTTCTGTTTTTTTGGTATTATCCATCAGGGGTATTTCAGTTTAATTGTTGTCTTTTTGTTCTCAAAAAGAGCAACTTGTTGATAAAACAATAGCAAGACTGCCCTCTAGTGCCCTGTATTTCTACTACGCTGGGGAGGGGGAGAAATTGCCATCGTGGGGAGGCCGGCAGGAAAACGTAGTTTATAGCTGTACCAATATTTGATGAGAGCTATTTGTCGAAAGCATAGCACAATGTGGCAAATAATATCCCCAGTCTTGACCGTTGACTCTAATGGGTTTTAATTTCAGGATAAAAAAAACACATCCTTCAAAGGAATGAGGATTTAACTGACTGGATAATGCTAGAATGGCATAAAATACTCATTTGGATCTCTTTTATCCGTGCTGTTTTTTGTTTTTTTTTATTATTAACAAGGCTGGCAGGGCCTTTTGAATCTTTGCAAGGTATGGTACTTAATTACCTGTCCTTCTTTGCCTTCAGAGAGCTGATGACCCAGCCATGTTGCATCTGACGGACTCTCCCAACTTTACATGGTTTAATAATCAACTTTATTTTTACCCTGAGTGACCACATTGTAGATCCACAACTGACTCATTCGATTGGTCTATCAGATTTGATTTCCTCGGGTCTGATCACACCCTCTGGTTCAAACACCAAAGTTATGCGTTCAAGAAGTGATCCCTAATCAAGCAGGACCCCTTACATGCACAATTCAGGCTGGAAAAATAAGCAAAAGGTAAGGAAAAACCAGGACAGACAGTTAGGCTTCTGCTTCTTATGATAAGCCTTTCCGGCTTTGCAACCAGCTCGGTTCCACTCAAATCACAAGTTTGGACCAGAAATCAAATCTCAGTGACATTTTGGCAGCAAATCTCCAATATTTCCTATTTCCGCCCAGAGTTGCTTAAGATGGGCGGCCGTATAAATCTTTTAAATCAATAAATATATTGCATTGCATTTCTTGTGAACACTCTGATGGGTTAGACCAGCTTCCTCTATCTTCTCCAGATAGCCAAAGTTGAGAATTTGAAAGCCACCTCTGGAGGAGGGCAGCCAAGGTCAGGAAAATTTGAATCAGAGCAACGTCCACTGCTTCCCGCCACCACTAAAAACACTGGGAAGCCTACAAGCTAAAATCGGGGCAACAGCTGTCTTCTCTGTTCAGCAGCACACTACTCCTGAATATGGAAGCTCAAAAGCAATGCCCAGTGCCCTTTTAAAGCCTTTAAACCAGTGGTTCTCTCCATCATTCCCTGTGGGCGACCCAGCTGGAGTTCAATGTCTTTCTGTCCCTGCACAAGAAGATTGATTATTTATTTATTTGTTTGTTTGTTTGTTTGTTTATTTTCTATCCCTCCTTTATTATTTTTATAAATAACTCAAGGTGGCGAACATACCAAATACTCCTTCCTCCTCCTATTTTCCCCACAAAAACCCCCCTGTGAGGTGAGTTGGGCTGAGAGGGACTGGCCCAAGGTCACCTAGCTGGCTTTCATGCCTCAGGCGGGACTAGAACTCTCAGTCTCCTGGTTTGCCATTGGCTCCTTCCTAGGGTTGAGAGAGTGTGACTGGCCCAAGGTCCCCCAGCCGGCTTTCGTGCCTAAGGCGGGACTAGAACTCTCAGTCTCCTGGTTTGCCATTGGCTCCTTCCTAGGGCTGAGAGACAGGGACTGGCCCCAGGTCACCCAGCCGGCTTTCATGCCTCAGGCGGGACTAGAACTCTCAGTCTCCTGGTTTCTAGCCCAGCACCTTAACCACTAGACCAAACTGGCTCTTATACCCTACCTTCCGTAAATATTTGTTCAGTCTTATGTCTTTACATTTCCCCTCTCTTCTAGAATTCGAGAAATAATTTTTAAAAAATCAATCCATACCAGACTTTTCAGGAGTTGTCTAAAATAAAACCTAGCCTTTTAAAGCAGGTCATTTATTTTCTTTCTTTCTTTTTTCCCTTTTTCATTTTTTAAAGTTGCTAATGCGATTACAAGAAAAAGTGATGAGGAGAAGGGAGAAAAAGACAAATGCTGAAATATCCTCCTGGGATATTTGCATGGTTTCGTGAGCATGTTCCTGAAATTGTTCTCCTCCCACCATCTCCGTTCTATTAAACCAGCTTCTCTGTAACTCTGGGGGTAATCTTGTTTGTCTGCTTAACAGCTCCTATGATTGTCATAAAATTTTAAAATCTTACATCCCTCCATTGGTTTTGAGACTCACACACCAATGCTCGTCTGCTTTCCTTAAGGGGAAAGATGTAACATTATCCAATTGCGGGTGATATATTTCAAGTGAAGCTCATTCAGGGGGAATGAGACAAACGACAGGAAAGAAATCAGAGGGGGGAGTCTGCTGTAGTTTTACATTTCCTTAAGGAAACCTAACATTAATTAAAGAGAACTTGCTGCAACAATAATCAAGATCACCTTGTGCTTTTTCATCTTTTGTACTCGCTGCGCTAAAATAACGTCACAGCGCATTTAGCAGCTAACTCAGCTTTAATGAGCAAAAGTAGGTTTAATTATCTATAATACACACCATTCACCATTTGCAAAGGAAAAAAAGTGTGAGTTGCTCCTAATAATTAATCAAATGATAAGAAGAACCATTAGTTACAGATTTCAGATACTGTAATAAAGAACATTGTGTTGGAATGCAGATAAGAGCTAAGCAGGTGAAGCAACCATAAGAATGGTTAGTTAGGTTAGATAGGGAAATGGGCATGTTTAATAGATTCGTATCTCACCTTCCCTTCAAAAATTGTTTTCAAGTAGCTGACCAGAGAGAGATCAAGCTACAAATAAAATCCCAGCAATTGTCCATTGAATACAAATAACTCCAAACCAATCAGTTACTTGTTAGAGTAGCAAGACAATTCTGCTAAAAATCTGATTAGCAGAACATCAGTAGAGTTCGTTATTTATTTTAAGGGCTATGCTGGTTGGAAACCTTAGTCTTTGACTGCTGGATTGGCACCCCATGAAAGATTTTGCAAACATAATCGAGGAAGGAAGGAAGGAAGGAAGGAAGGAAGGAAGGAAGGAAGGAAGGAAGGGAAGGGAAGGGAAGGGAAGGGAAGGGAAGGGAAGGGAAGGGAAGGGAAGGGAGAAATTATCTTCCAATATTTCTTCCTCCTGGAGACTCTTAGGCATGATTGCTTTCTCTCTTTTCTAGAAGGTGAAAATTTACTCCTTCCACTGCATATCCAGTAGCATGCTCACTAATGTTGCCAGCAATTATGATTCAGCGACAATTATAAAGGCACAGACTGATTTCATACACCACCCTACAGCACAATCTGGTTTCTTTGGTTACGTGCTAGCCTGCCGTGCAAAGCTCCACCTTTCAAACCAAGGTTTAGCATACAGTGTAAGCCTATTATTCAATAAACTGCCGTTGAACCAGCCATGCAGGTGTGATGAGCAAAGCAAGACGTAGATTCCCCACCTCCTTCGATGTCTCGGCACACCCCTGCCTGCTTCAAAGCAGGAAACATTGGGGGACCCGGATTTTCAAACTAGGAAAGGGCCCATCAGAATATTGTGGTGACTTCTTGAGGGAAAACAAAGCAGAGCTCCGCATGCCCCACCAAGCATCAGCAGTGAAAAGCAAGCCATCAAAGCTCCATTGGCATGACAGCTCTCAGCAGGCACCAGGGATATAGTGAGAAAGGCCCCTCTTTCAGGTGTCAGGAAGCGCAGAGAGGGGCTGAGAGACCCACCCATTTTAGGTTTGAAAAGGTCATGGCAGAGACACATCTTGGTCACCACCATGGAGGCCGAATGTTTGAGAATAAACAGGCAAGTAACAAGTGGAGGAGAACGCATCAGTGATGCTGACCAACTTGCATCTCCTCCTCAATCACCAGAAAATGTGTCTTGGACATTTTGGGGTAGGGGCGGACTTTCTCCAGAGCACCTGACGTCTTGGGGCTGTATCGCCCCAAACTCCTGTCCAATGTAGCTTTTGATGATCAAGGATGAGGCAGCCCTTCCAGTATGGAAGCAACTGCCAGAAGATCAGGTTGCTAACAAGTGCTCTGGGCCTGATTACAAAGTCATGGTGAAGAGACAGGGCTCCTGAAAAAAATGTTAGGAGGACCCCCTTTTCCACTGCAGGGTCTGTGTGTTTTCTCACCGAGTGCAAAGAGAGAGACAGAGTAGAGAGACACAGCAAGAATACCAGTTCATACATGATACCAAGCCATGCTGTGCATTCATTATCCTTTTTTCAGGAAGCCATAGTCCCCTGGTTCACCTGTAACACTTAACCATAAATCATGGTTTCAACCACAGCGGCCAGGTTCACCCAAGGCACGGAACCATAACTTGGCTTCCTTGGTTTCATTTGTGGTTTGTGTGAACTCAGCAAATGCAGGGGCTTACCTAGTGTTGGGCATGTGAATTTGCCCCATTGCGGTTTCTTTAGAAAAGCGTGGCTTCCTAAGTCATGCGAACGTGGCTACTGTCTGAGAGAGGGGAACATTTACAAAATGCCCTTCTCGGCAAAGAAATGGAGCCATTTCTCCATTTGTCTGTACGAGGAGGGGAACCAAAGATGGTAAGATGCCCAAACACCCACTAGCAAGTCTCCTTTTCATTAAGACACCTTGGCATATGCCAGTTGGTTTCTAGCATCTGAATGTGGTTCCCTCGCCACAATTTATGCACAGGAATCATTCCATCCTCATTCATAGGGAGGAAAAGACAAGGAAGAAACTTAGTCACAAAAATATGCCAGGCATCTTGGAATGGCCTCACCGGTGGGCCACCGTATTACCCAACTCTTCTCTATTTGGAACCAGATGATGATGTTGGAGCACGGTCATTAGAGATGGTCATCCCACAAATCTCCAAGCCAGGGTACAAAGACTAGCTTATTTATCAGTCACCCAACTTTTTTGCTTCATTTTCCTCTTTTGAATACGTGCTGCCAGACCTTCAATCACCACACGGGGGGGAAATCCTCGGCAAGGGATCGCAAAATTTGGAGGGAGAGTTTTTAGGCCAGAGCAGTTGGTAATTAGCTATATTTGCCTTGAAAATACAGGTAGTCCTCGCTTAGCGACCGTTCGTTTAGCGACAGTTCAGACTTACAATGGTGCTGAAATTCTCACACTTAACGACCATCGCCGCGTCTCCGCGGTCACGTGATCATGATTCAGGCACTTGGCAACCGGGTCACATTTACTCTCCTTTGCACAGTTCAATCAATTCTCATTCTCACAACGCTAATTGTGGGCTTTGTCCTCAGGTGAAGGAACTCTAATAAGGTGCTATGATCCAATCCAGATGTTCTTCCGCTCATTATTAAGAATTAGCTGGGAATCATTAACATGCTGAGCAAGGAGGTTTGGATGCCATCTGGAAGAGTTCCTTGCCACAGCCCGATAGGCAGATGGAGGCAGCTTTGGGGAAATTGAACTATAGCATTTTCTCCTCCCTGATTTTTTTTTAAAAAAGGAGAACGATGGAGACATTAATTACGATCTCAGTTTTCACTGCTGCACTAGAGGAATGGAAATTATGGAAATTTACTGTTAATTGGAAGGCAGTCATGTTAACTGTGGCTAGGTATAATGTCTTGGTTTATGCCACTGGGCACACGTCTCGGGAATTGCTGGGCTAGCAGAACCCGTGATAAAGTAGGCAGAGCTGAAGCCACATCTTCTGCTCTTCTCGCCACACAGCTCTGTGGGCATCTGGGTCCCTGATAAAACAGACAGCTCCTTGGTCTCTCCTTGAAGACATCATGGTGAACCCCATCAGTTCGCAACCATTCCTGGATATTGGAACGGGAGGCACAAAAAAGGATTAAACTTCTTACTACAGAGATGGAAAGATTTGACACTCCCCGCTATGGAGGAATGGTTGGTGGAGTTGATGGGTTTTGCTGAAATGGATAAATGGACTTCTCTGGTTAGAGAAAAGACACTTATCTACATTTACTGGTGACTGGAATCCTCTTATGGACTTTTTGCATAAGAATGACCAAAAAAAAATGAACTTGTGATTTATGGTTTTGATGATTAGACTGGATAGATTATAGAAAGAAGAGTAATATGATGTAACTAGAGAGAGAGAGGTTAAAATGTATTTGTACTGATAACTACTGTGAAGAATATCGGAAGCCCCTTTATATCTTTTTCTTTCTTTTCTATTTTTCTTCAACTGTTTTTCTTTCCTTGCACTTCCTGCTTTTTCTTCAATTTCTTTTTTTCCCTTCCTTCCTTTATATTCGTTTGTGTCCGTTTTTACCTTCTTGTTTAAAGTTTTAATAAAAATTATGTTGTTTTTTTAAAAAAGGATTAAACTTGTAATCCTTCCAGGGACTGAAGCTTTCTAGGCATCTCTGAAAGTTTGCAGAGGTCCCACACGCTTCAGAGTGAAAACGTGCAGTGCAATGGCATGTTTGTGAAAGGCTTTTAGAGACACACTGGCTTCAGGGCTCAACGTGGCTTCCACACTGGTTCCCAACATGTGGGGAGTTGACTGGGACAGCAGGAGGAGATCCCTGCCAGATCTTCCAGAAAGCTCAGAGGTGGCCAGACTTTCTCTGGAAATGCAAGACCAGGATAGGGAGAAATGGGTAAGATGCAACATTCTAGTATGAAAAGGGGGGATCCAAAGAAGAGGAACCACTAAGCTTGGTTCCCTGTTGTCCTGAAGAACAAATCAAAGACCATCTTAATGTTCAGGAAAGTCTATTCAGATATTTAGGGAAAACTTTAAAAGCAGTTTGAGGATAGAACCAGTAATGGGCTCCTCTGTATTCAAGCAGAGGTGGACTACCATCTGCCAGGGGTGTTTCAACTTGGAATCCTGCACAAATGATGGATTCAGCGCTCTCAACAGTCTCTTTTGACTGTACGATTCCACCTCCAACAAAGAAACATACCTGTTAAATGGAGTAGCATCTTATGCTGAGATCTGAATATGCAATGGGGTCACCAGTCTGAATTCCTCGGCTTTGTAGTTCCCTCATGCATGTTTTTCCTCTGTACTCTGGGCGTTTTAGGGCCAAAGTGGTCTTTAATTTCAACCTACTGTAGGAAGACCATATTGGCTATATCTTTGGACTGGAAAGGAGAGCCCCCCATGAGGAGGATTTGGCAGAGAAACAGTGTCTGAGCCACTTGGTATGTGTCTATTCATCTCTCCAACCTGCCACCCATTTCTCTCCCCACTTCTACCCAAGAACACGAATCCTTGAAAGAAGATGTTGAAAGAGCACCAAGGGAGTAGACCGACAAGAAGCTTGCTGATAACGTATCAGTCCAACTGAGGGGTTTCTCCAAAGGGGATGGCTTGGGATGGGGAAGAAGCCAAGTAGGCACTGAATCTGAAAATTGCAGGCATGCAGCATTCAGTTCGATTCCCCCCAGATCTAAAGGAAAATGACAGCCGGAGAAGAATTGTCCCATCTTCATGGACGACTTGATCAGGAACATCTCATCACTGGCTTTCCTTTGGGCATTCTTCCACATTGCTTGACGATGGTCCAGAACGGGTTTGTTTTGTTTGTTTGTTTGTTTGTTTCCTCTACGGCATAGAGCTGAGGAAAACACCAGTCACCATAAGTGGTTCAACTCCACTGGGGGCTCAGGGGCGTTGTTATAAAGCTTCCACAGAGCAATTCAATTCCAAGACGATTTGATCAAATCACTCCACTCAAGTGGTTCCCTACAGCAAGGCAACACAGCTGCTTTTTAGTTAGCAGACTCTGTCGCTTCTCTGGCTCTACACATGCAGGCCATGCACAGGCACCACTGGCCTTGAAGTTGAGGCAGATCAGCACCACCTCATTCAGAGCAAAGCAGAACATGCCCACTTGGCCCAGACTCCATTAACAATAGCAGCCAACTCCCATCTTCTTGCATGCTTTGGAAGTGCCCAGGTGAGCCAAGATGATGAGAGCATCCTATGGAGAAGCTAGACCAATTTGCCTGCTATGCTATAGCAGACTTTTCACATGGCAGACTTTTCACATGGCAGACTTGCCTGCCCACTAGAGCCACCATTTTGTGCCAAGCAACCTCGCTCAGCGGCCACATTGGGAGGGCCTTCCAAATAGTCTCACAAAATGGCAGCCTGGTCGTCACGGGCAACCAAAGGCGGGGGATTCCAGCCTATCTGCTCCAACATTCCACCTCCACAGTAACCAATCCGATGCTTGGGCCCCTGGGAATTCTGGGAGATGCAGTCCCTGCCAGGCAGCTGTTTTATATTTATAGATAAAATCTAGCCCCATCTTCATTTGCGTTTAAACAAAACTTAACGTTTCGGTCGTCTTTCAACTCCTGCGCAGGGCTGATAATTTAGCTGGTTACATATTAACTTTTTTGTTATGTTTTTTCATTTTAATTTGTTTTAGTTGAACTGCTGTACTGAGCCAAGGAGTGTTTTTAGATTGCTAATGTTATTTTTATAATTGTAATGAGATTGTTTTAGCTCTCTTTTATTATTTTAATGGTATGCAGAGCTGCCTTGAGATGGTTTTGCCTTGAAGAATGCCTTCTAAATACTGGAAGTAAAATCTGTATCTAAAAAATGACTTTAAACACTTGGAAATGTTTTCAGTCTGCTTACCTTTTCATTCGTGTTTGTTTGTCAAATTTTGCCACCGCCCATCTCCCCCCCAAGGGGGGACTCTGGGCAGTTTACAGTAACAGTAAAACCTTAAAATGTGGTAATACATAAATATAAAATACAAATATAAATACAGGATAGAAAAGATAAAATAACATCCAGATGGTAATGATAGTTTTAATGCCGGTGATGTATATCGAAGGCCATCTTAGGGTGCCAGCCATCCCCAGGAGCGGCTGTTTCCCCTCTCGCCCCAAGCGAGCTGGCAAAACCAGGTTTTCAATTGTTTTCGGAAGGCCACAAGAGATGGGGCCCGCCGTACCTCTGGGGGAAGGATATTCCAGAGGGCGGGAGCTGCTGCAGAGAAGGCCCGCTTCCTGGATCCCGCCAGATGAAATTCTCTTGCAGACGGGGTCCGTAACATGCCCTCTCTGCATGATCGGGTCGGACGGGTCGATGTGATGGGGACAAGACGGTCCCTCAGGTAGCCTGGACCCATGCCAGGTAAATCTGAGTTTGCCATTATGTGATAGACACATTGCTTTAATCTGTCTTAAGCAGGGGCACAATTGCACATGCACACCCTCAATTTGGGGATAAATCCCAGGCAATGCTAAGCGTGACAGATTGGGCAGAACTTTTAAAAATATTTTTTGCCACCATAACATGGCCAAGTCCTAACCACACCGTTTAGCTTTTTTCACCCAGCCAAGGGTAGCACGGCCAGATCTTCAACTGAGGCCCCGGTGAAACCGAAATATCAAGTGGAGGGGGCACGTTGTAATCGGGGAGCCAAAGTGGCCCGTCCCTGTATCTCCCCACACTTAACCACGATGCACCCTTCCCAATGGCGGCATAGAAAGGAGAATCTGGTTGGTTCTAAACTGAAGATGGTTCATTTGAAAACTCCAGGGAGGACCTCTCAGGATCCAGTCTGAGGAGCAAATCTTTAGGGCTGGATCATTCCTCTCCTCCAAGAAACCACAGGAGGAGAAAGGAAAATGTCGAAAACGCTCTCCGGGCTGCCTAACGGTGCTTACGTGGAAGTAAAACAGATTGACATCTCTTTTGATTTGCTTCTCAGTAAATGGTTGTGGTTTCTGTCCCCCCTCAATTTGTCCAGTCCTCCATCCTTCTTCTCACTGTGGCCAGAAGCAGGCAAGCCATCGTTCTCTCCTGCTCTCCATCCTCCAGTAACTCATATTTGGTGGTAGACTGTACTTGAACATGGAGGTTTCATCTGGGCCTCAAGAATGACAGACAGCCTCCTCCCACCCCCACGTATCTGGACAGGGTTGGAGAAGGGTAGCATTTGAAAGGAGACCACCAAGAAAATCCAGGATGGTGGGCTGGACTACAAATCAAAACACCATCCCAGAAAAAGGCATCGGAAAACTATTTCCATCTTGCTGTGAAATAAAATACATAATTGTGTAGATATCAGTAGTCAAGCCCAACATGGAGATATTTTTAGGAAACTAAACAGTGGCCATTGTGGGAAAAGGCCGATTTCCATATTTTGAAATAAATGAACAAACACACACACACATCTAAATACATGTTGGGGTATAAAGCTACTGAATTTTTCAAACTACCTAGGCCCATGAGCAAAGGTCAAAGACACCAGTTCTCTTCAAGCAGTATTTCTTCTGCCAATCCTATGGATGCCCCATCAAGTGTTCGTCAAGTTTATTTTTTTAATAAAAGAAATAGGAAGAGCAATCTTTAATGTTTTATGAAGGGGTGAGAGATTTCTCTCGAGGGAGAATGGTATTTTTATATTCAGCTGGTAAATTAATAAAATAATGGGGTAAATTCTACTCAGGAAGATATTCTCAAGGCATTTAGATGGCTGATTCTATTGTTCGCTGTTCTCTGCTTCGTTTGGTTTTTGGTTTTTTTTGTTAGAAAACCTGGAAGAAGAGCTACAAAGGGATATTTTTGGTAACCCGCTATCAGGGGTTCATCGCCATAAGATCAAGCTAATTGTCAGCCTCGTATTCTGCTTGGCAACTTGTTAAACTAATTGAACAATCAAAGAATATAATGAACAGTTATAATGAAGTTTATAATTAGCTGCCTGGAAAGCAATCTGGCACAAAAATATTATGGGGTACTTGAGAACAGGAGGAAAGAAATAAACTCTAGAAATTTATTCCATGTTGGTTTAAAATCAAATCACTTTTCAACCTTGCTATGTAGGTTGGGTAGTGTTGGGATGGGAGAGAAATGAGTTCTGTAGATATTGTTTAACCTCCAAGTTTCAAATTAATATGCACATTGAAACACTGTCAATTTGCCTTGCTCTACGGCAGAGCTTTCCAAACTGTGTGTCGGGACACGTTAGTGTGTCGGCTGCAGTGTCTGGGTGTGTCGCGGCTGCTGCTGCCTCCAAGCCCTGCCAGGATTCCACGCACGTCCTAGTGCCTGCCTTGTGCCTGGCTGCCTCCAAACCTGCTGTGATTCCGCGCAGCTCCTAGTGCCTGCCTTGTGCCCTGCTGTAAGAGTGTGTCCCGAAATGATGCATGTCTAAAAAGTGTGTCACCAGTATGAAAAGTTTGGAAAGCTCTGCTCTACGATGATGCAGTTCCCCACCCAAACCACACAAATTAGTTGATCAAGTCAAAGTGTAGCTCTGATCCTCTTAGTATTGCGTAACTCTACAGCTGCATTAAGCTGCCTGCTTGGGCTTTTTTCTTGTGCTAAACCATGGTTTATTTTAATCATGTTCTGTTGAACAGGAGACCTCAAATACTACGCCACAGATCATCCATTTGCCATGGCAGGGTTCACAGACCATGCTAAACTAAGCATGAGGGTGATTCTATAGATCTGTTGAATCCAGAGCAAAGCACTATGGATTCTCATTCATTTCAGCTCTTTGGCTTTCCAAGGCAACCAGTTACAATGCTCGATGCTCGTATCCCAACAGGCAGACAGAGCAGGTTCGGGGAGAGGAATTCAGTCCTAACCTTTTCTTCCACACACTCCCCTTTCTATATTCCCATTGCTGGTCTCGATGAGGCCATCTCAACAGGCCATCTCAGGAGCTGCTCCCTCCAAGGTTTATAAATTAAAGCTTAACCAGGCCCTGTGGAAATTTCAATTAGACCCCCAGACCTCCCAACTTAGCCGTTTCATGCGCGGAACGGGAATCGATTGTTCTCCCCTTAAACCTAATCACAGGCTACGGCCTGCGGAGATGAGAAAGACCCTCCATCAATACAGATTTCAAAACTACATGCAGCAATCAATACATGCCATCATCTAGCAGACTGGGGGGGGGTTGTCTCCTTTGTCCCCTCCCAGCTCCTTCCCTCTTCTCCTGATATTAAATCAACCTGTCATTGCAAGAGTTGCGCCAGTAAAAGCCGGGAGAGCTATTTAGGGGGGGGGGTTTGTCACTGGGGCTTCTACACCCCCACAAGCGCAGCTATTGACGTGACAGCTTCATCCGGCTAATTGCACAGCTGGTCCTGTCACTAGGCAGAATGAAGTTGCCACGGTGCATTCTAAGACAAAAGCAGATGAACCAAGTCACTAGTACTGGACCTTCTTAATTCCCTTGGACGGCCCCCGTCCAAACCTTGGGGTTCTAAACTCCAATCCAAGTTTTCCATGAGGACAGGCAGAATCGTGGTTTCTTCCACCCCGAAGGGATCTGGCACTCCCAACGGGTGAGGTCAAAGCCCAATACCTAAATGTGAGGGGTGTGCGACGCAAACCCCGCCAGTGTGATTCATAAACTACGGTTTATGGTTTAGCATATGGCGCAAACTCAGCCACTCTGGATTAATTTAATAAACAACTATTCAGGATGTAACTTCAATCTTCCCATTGAGCACAGACAGACTCGGATTCCCAGTGTATTCTTCATGTGGAGAGGAACACTGGGTATGAAGCAAAGCTTTGTGCAAAAACGTATAAACGTGGCACAATGTCCTTCTGTGAAATTATGGAGAGTAAGTGGTCATCGTAGAAAGCTGTCTTAATTTGGGGGCAGTTCGCCCTTGGTTGGATTGTTGAGCTTACTACAATGTGAAGAACAGCCACCTTGATTTGTAAACCATGGCTTATGGCCCAGTCATGTCTGTATCCAGCCACTATGGTGTGTTCAGCCAAAAACAGATCAGACAAAGCATGGCTTAGCGTCATGTGTGAACACAGCCATTAATCCAGCCTTCATCTAGGTCAGTGTTTCTCAACCGTGGCAACTTTAAGATGTGTGGACTTCAACTCTCAGAATTCCCCAGCCAGCCATGCTGGCTGGGAAATTCTGGGAGTTGAAGTCCACACATCTTAAAGTTGCCACGGTTGAGAAACACTGGCTTAAAGCATTGGGTAAACCAACCCATTGAGCTCCAGCAACCATAGAGTCTGTCCTCTAGAGAAGGCAGACCCTGGGGAATTCTGGGAGTTGAAGTCCACACATCTTCAAGTTGCTGAGATTGAGAAACACTGATCTAAGTTGACTACAAAACCTCTTCAGGGTTGTGAGAAAGAGAACTCCTTGACTACATAAACTGGGATTAAACCACCATATGTTTTGACATGCGAACTGCAGGTCCACCATGGCTGTAGGATGCTTTGGTTCAAAAGTTTAGCTACTTTTCACAACACAAGGGAGACTTTAACATTAAGTAACCAGGTTAAGATTGAAACCTGTAGTCTATAACAATTTTTTGTTGTGAGTGGTAGTGATTCTTTCTCAATGTTATACTCAACTTTCAATGAAAAAGCCAAATCATTTTATGTTTGTAATAGTGACATCCTAATTTGTAATTAACATGGATGTTATTAAATGTTTTTCTTCTATCTTCTCAATGTCTAAATAATAGAAAGTTAATAATTTTAAATCCTATTATACCGACATCGATGTATTGAAACAACAAAAGAGGAGAGGGGATGAAACCTGCTAGATGCCAACTTTTTCCTTCAATCAAAAAAACATTGAATGATGTACTCTCTTTACATGCATCTTTCCCCTACATAAATACTGTATTATGCAGACAGAAACAAGGCCATGATTTCCCACCAACAGCCTTCTTCTCAAAACACATGCCCTTCAGATCCAGTTTTTGCTGGTGGATGACCCCAATGCTTTTCCAAACAGCCTTTTAAAGACAGCAAGCAATCTAACAAGTTGCCTGCTCTGTCCACGTGGCTTCTTGACAATCCCAACCCTAGATAATCATGTGTCTCTCCTGCTCACATAGTTAAGAGTCTGTAATCCACCCACACTATTCTAACACCTCCGCTGCACCCTGACAGGACAGTGAAATCACTCCGAACATGCAAAGCATGAAATAGATTTGGAAATCTCCGACAAAGAGGTCACTTGAGGCTCCCTATGTTTGCACTAGATGAATTAATCTCCTATAAGCAGCTCTCTCTGGGTTTTCAGTAACCTTGTCCTCTATATTAATTCATGAAATGTCAGGTTTCAAAGTACATCTTGCTAGGCACGAAAGAAAACACACACACACAGCTACACGCAGCTTTCCAAGCGGCAAGTAAATCTTGCAACGTGCAAAGCAAAAAGCTAAACCCACATTCCTTAACATAGTTTTTCAAAAGGCCAGTAATCTTAGCATGGCAAAGGAAGGGTTGAGATGACCTTGAAATGATGATAAATATGGAGGCATATGCAGGCTATCTGGAATTTTTCAGTTATTCACTGTTTTCAAGTGAGGAATGCCCTGATGACCACCTCTCTTTGGAATTCTCTTCCCAAGGAAAATGTTGGCAAGAGAAACATAGAGCTTAAGATGACGCTTTGCCTTCAATCCAACCATGGAATTCTTTAGCCCAATTTTATAGTCCTAGAAACAGCAGCTGTCCAGAACTTCAGGCAAGATGTTTTCAAGCCTGAATGGGAAAGATACTGGATCCGAACTTAGTTCCATCTCTACGCAAAGCCAACGTTTGACCTCCATGCTTCACGTTTTGGTCCCCATCACAAAACCCAACAGCAGGAACATCAGGTAATTAGAAAACAATCTTCTGGATGCCATCAACACACAGGGAATTGCATAACATGCCTTCTGTAATGGCCAAACTTCATGGCTGTTGGGTGTGTGAGGACCTTGTCTGAATTGCAAAGTCAGGGATGAGAAATTGCACAATCAACTTGGGGCTTCAGGACATCCCTATGTGGATGGTCAACAAACGTTCTGAAGGCTCACCTAGGGCCAAGCTAATAAAAATTGCTAGAGACTGTTTTGCATAGCTGATTCTTTCCATCTGCACCCAGATCACGTCTGGCAAGATGTTGATTAGCTCATGACTGGAATCTAAACGAGGTCTCCAAGCCCCAAACTATGCAAAAATCAGTGCGCTCTCCAAATCTCAACGGCTGCCATGTTGTTCTCAACCATGTCTTCAGTGCAGGGGGGGGGGGGAAAGGAATGAATCTGTATCTCTATACACGTGCTAATTGTTCACATTAAAGCCCTCCCTGCTGAGAAAGGGAAATGGAGGGAGGAAGTGGAAATATTGTGCTTGCCACCGCTTAGTCGTGTTATCTTTTTGTAAAAAAAAAAGGCCAAGAGCCTTTTCCAATGAGATTTTTTAAAAATTATCATCAGAACTTTGCAAAGAAGTAGAACAAGCAGTGAAAAAGATTGCAGAGGGTGCCTGTTGCAAGAATCAAGGATCAGTTTAGCTTTCTCCGTCAACTAGTTGATGCATGTTTATGATGGGGGAACCCTCATCCCACATTTCCACGCAAGCAAGAGATACACAGAATGGGAGAGAAGCAAAGGAATTTGTCTTACAATCTCATTTTGGCAGTGTGCGGGTGTCTCAAAGCAAGCTCCCGCTCCCTATAGTTGGGACAGCATCCTTCAAAGGGCAACATTCATCTCATGATTATCTACACCAGGGTTTTTCAACCAGGGTTCCGCTGGTCTAGGATCACCAAAGCTCTTTACTGCAGTTCAGTACCAACGACTATACTCTTCCACGCTTCTTCAACCATCTACAACCCTACGCACAAGTAGCACCTTCCATTTATTCTCAGTTTATTCCTACGTTCAAGCCACTGAGGACTGCACCATTGAAAGACCTGAAAGACCAGGTTAAGGATAGATCCACATGGAGAAAATCTCTTTGCGGTTGCTAGGAGTCAAAAAATGACTTGATGGCACCTAATCAATCCATCAAAGCCGCTACCACCAATCCAAGTGAGAGATTAAATCAACACACTCATGCACACCCCAACTTCATCTTGCTATTCCTCCAGAGTCAACTGCCACCACTCTAAACCAGCTGGCACTAATCAACTCCTCCAAATTTCCTTATTAATCCTGAGTGCTTCATGTACCCCAGCCATTTTGCATGCATTAAGGAGTAGGTAATAAAGCTTTAATTAATACATGCACACAGTTAATGTATTTATGCTGGGGGGGATAGATTGAGAGAAACGAAGCACCATAAGAGTGTTTGCCTACTGAAGGGGGTGGATTTTACTCCATTGACAGTGCAACAACAGTTCCATTCCCATGATCCACCACAGTGTTCCCTACGAGAAACACGCTCTTTTGAGAGCTTTGGATAAGATCTTTAAACTCACCTAGCAAGACAGATGCTTCAAGGTGATGGGGGCACTACTGGAAGACCTGAACGGCCAGGTTAGGGGCAGATCATCATGGAGAAAACCTATCTGTGTGGTCGCTAGGAGCCAACACTGGTTTGAAGGCACATAACCACTCAGTCAGTTAATGGAAAGACTCAGCTCACTTGAGAAGTCCATAATGCTGGGAAAGGTGGAAGGAAAGAGAAGAAGAGAACAACCAGTAGCAAGTGGATGGACTCAATTACAGTGATGGGGATACCACTGGAAGACATGAAGGACCAGGTTAGGGACAGATCATCATGGAGAATATCTAACTATATGGTCACTAAGAGTTGACAACAACTTGATGGCACACAATCAATAGCCATTGGCCAAATGCAATTAAAATGTACAATGCCACTAAATCCATAGGATTCATATATAGAAAAATAAGTTTCCCATGTAAGTTTTCCATACAGTTTCTGAGCCAACCACCAATCTATTAATTTGAGGCATGTTTCAATAGACATTCTCAAGTTCCATGACCTTGGACCACATTCAGAGTTCATGTATCAATTCAAAACCCAAAAGATGAGAATTTAGTATTTTATTAAGTTTAAATCCAGGAAAACATCACAAGCTCACTCAACAACTTGATTTTTTTTTTTTAAAAAAAAAGGAAAAACTCCAGAAACAGAATTTACCCACCATTCATTCAAAGCAGCTGAAACTTTAGGGTTTTTTTTTATTTCCCCCTCCTGCGTTGTTCTTACACCTGGATCTTCCTTTATGAGAAGTGTACAATTAACTGCCATGTTTCCACACGCTTGTAACCGTTTATTAGGGGGAGAAAAAACTTTTAGAAACCAAGAAAGCCATAAAGCACCCCAACCACATTTTAGTTGTTTTATGCCCTAAAAAAATCATTTAAAAATAATAATAATAAAATAGGAATTAAACGTTATACATATTAGCCAGAAGCCTCAAACCACATGGGGTTTCCTATCAGATTCAGATACAGCAGGGCCAACTTCACAGCATTCTCCCTCCACCCGATTGTTCATTTCTGCTGTTTTCACCCACATTTAAGCAAAAGCACATTTCCTTTCTCACGCTTGGGCGAGAAAGGATAGGCAACCCCCATCCAGGAGTTGCTGGACTCTAACTCCTATCAACCAGGTGTGGGTGATGGGTTGTGCAATCTAACTGCACCCAAAACATCCTAAGTCTTTATCCCTGATCTAAACGGGCCAAGGTTCTGCTGGGATTCTCTCAGGCTCTCGCGTGCAAATGGTTGTGTGGGTATATGGGACTTCGCAAGCATGCAGTGTCTTGCGTTCTCCATGCCCTTGGTACTCCTGGCAACATGGAGCAAACTGTTTAAAGAATCCTCGGCTGCTTAAGTGTCCTCCAATTAGAATCAAACGTGCTGGGCTCGGAGATCCTGCCCAGTGAAAAGTACGACTCTAAAAACAAGGTGCTGATCACAGGCGTGAAAGACCCAAGGTTGCACTGTGAACGTCCAGGCCCTGTTCAGCTGGGAGGAACGCGTACCTCAAGCCGGAATGGGCCTGCTCAAGCTTTAAAAACTCTAGAGCAGTGTTTCTCAACCTTGGCAACTTGAAGATGGGTGGACTTCAACTCCCAGAATTCTCCAGCCAGCATGCTGGCTGGAGAATTCTGGGAGTTGAAGTCCACCCACCTTAAAATTGCCAAGGTTGAGAAACACTGCTCTAGATAGTTTTGCTTTTAATGGCACTCTTGGGGGGGGAAAAACCAAAAAAAACAGACTTGGCTTTTTCTCTTTCCGCCTCCAGCAAAACCAGGCTCCGTATATGGCGCCACTGGATGATCGGATTAAAAAAACATTCCATGTGCCAAAGTCCCACGGAATTGATGTGACCGTCAACTAGATGGTCCTGTGAAGGGGACGCCAGCCCAGTATCACCCCGTAACCACCAAACTTCTTTGCATCTCGCTGCAAAACTCAAGTACTATTTAGAAGAGTGACCTGCAAATGCTGCTGGTTCTAAAAAGGGAAGATTTCTCTCTCCCTTTTTTTTTTTTTAAAGTTAAATAAACTTAAAAGTGCATTTCTCTCTCTTTCTCTCTCTCCCTTTTTAAAGAAGAAAAGAAAGCAAAACATTCTGGGAAATGTTCCCTTGCACGAGCAAACGTTTCTCAAGTGGAACACTTGGCCACGTAGTGCTAAGGCTCTTTTTCCAAGATGATGGCTAAATCCGTTGCTTCCTACCAACGCTCTGCATCGACCGAGAAGTCACTCTTAATGCTTTCTGCAACAATCCACTGGCTCTTCCAGAGGTCAAATGGCTCTTCCAGAGGTTGCAGAGAAACGTCTGCCGAGGTTGCCCAGAATCTTCAGCGCAACCGTTTCAAACCCACCATCTCATCCAGGCACGGTACAACCTGGCGTTGTATGGCCCTGAGCCTCATCCCTTGTTTTGAAACGATAACTTTTAAACCAGGAACCAATTCTTTAGCACCTACGTTATGAAAGTTTCTGCCCAGAGGAAGGGTGCAGATTCACACTTTTCCGGGCTGGAAGAAAAGAAAGATCAATATTCCAAAATCCATACGGCTGGTTTAGCCCTTCTTTTTTCACGAAGCGCTCAGGAAAAACAGGATTTCTTCTTTCCCCATCTGGAAAGAGGGTCATTCTAGTAAATTTCTTTTACATATAGCATCCATATACGTATTATATACACCAGATATAACCTGACACACACACACTCACACCAAGAGATGGGAAAAGGCAAGTTCCTTCAAAAATTCTGGAGCTCCGGAATATTACAATAGAGATCCAGCGCCTCTGGGTTACAAAAGATCCCCCGCTGAGCCACTTCTTTTCCAGCTATGATCTGTTTGACGGCTACTTCAACCTTCTTTCCGTTTATGGTGTACTGAGATACAGAGGAGAGGTTGGAGAAAGCAAAGCAAAGGAAAGAAGATAATTAAAAGATTGTACTGTTGGCTTTCATGTTTATCTAAAATGCAATCTGATGTTAGTGCCAAACTGCCCTGTGGCTTGAGCAACTTAATGATCTAAGCCAGTGTTTTTCAAGCTTGGCGACTTTAAGATGTGTGGACTTCAACTCCCAGAATTCCCCAGCCAGCATGGCTGTCTGGGGAATTCTGGGAGTTGAAGTCCACACATCTTAAAGTTGCCAAGGTTGAGGAACACTGATTTAAACTAAGTCACCAGCCATCCAGTAAATACCACAATGCCTTGAGTCTTTGAGCTGGCTTAGCTGAACTTCTGGAGATGATCTTGGGAATGGAGAAGAAGACTGGGTCTAAGCACCCCTTTCCCCACCACTTTTCCAGCTGTAGAGGGAGGTCACCACACACCACTTGGAATTGTGGGGAAATTGTATGATTAAAAGTCAGGTGCCTTTGCACAGGAAGGAGCACTTCAAATTGAGGCCAAATCCCCTTTGGGTCTTCTCCATCCAGGACCATTTCTACAGCCATTTCACCTGTCCCACACAAAGCATCCTTTCTCTCTCCCTTCCTTTCCCTCCCTCCCTCCCTCCAACACATTTCTCTTGCAGCTTATGATGGAGTTCCATGAGTAAGCCACTTAAGCTTGAAGAAAAAAATCATGAATATCCAGGACTGATGAAAAAGAATCCTCTCCAACTGTACAGTTTGTTTGTTACAAGACTTGTAACGTGGCTGCTCCTCTCCATGGAGACATTCTTCTCATTCTTCTCTCTCTCTCTCCTCCTTGGACAGGGAGCAAGCACATGGCTGTGTGCTGCTCCATTCTAGGCCATGAATGGGCCTAGGAGATTTCCCCCCCTTTCTACACGCATCTCTTGCAGCAAGCAGGACAAGCGGTATTAAGTTTAGGGAAACAAAGAAGAAATGGAACATCATTTATCTACCGAAAATGCTGTACCTGGAATGAATAAATGTATTCTTGGCTTTTGGTGATCGTGTTCAAGGACGTTTTGTGCGTTTTTCCTCTTTAGATTCTGCGAACAGAACCCACTTGACAAGAGGCCGCGTTCGGGTCTATCCAAGGGCCAAAACTGATCACCCCCATGTTCTTTTAACTGGCACAGCTCAGAACTATTCCAGCGCCTCATTGATGAAGATTTATAAAATCAGTACCGTTGTTTTTATTAGGGATTTGCTATTCTTTTCTTACCGGAAGGAAAAGCGAGGCTTTATTGAACAAGGCAGGCACGCATGCATGTTGCTAAGCAACACGGATAAACTATTTATAGATCTCCAATCCAAATTTGCAAAAAAATGTGGCTAGTCATATGTGGGCACTGGAGAGATAACTGGTTCTTAATTATTATTCCAAGGTGGGTGTTTTTTTGGGGACGGGGGGAGGCTAGGAGAAAGAAAGTAAGAAATTAAGAATGTACCGGGATGCCTTCTGTTTCCAGAATAAGACTGGGCACGTGTCGAGCTGAAAGGGCCACCCGAATTGCTTCCCTGATTCGCTTCACCAAATCTGGACTGAATTCGTGGTTGGTGGTCATCTTCAAGAAAAGGACCACCCTCTCCTCACCGTGTTTGTTGTACTGTGGAACACAGAGGCTGTCTGAAACCTCCTCGAACGCTTCCACTGAAGGAGAAAGGAGGCGGTGGGTGAAGCATCTGGACCCCAGGAACCCCAGCAGATAATTCTAAAATCTTTTGACCCAAAGAACAGACAGTCTAGACTATCCTTCCCCAGCCTGGTTTTCTGAAGAAGCCGAAGCTGAGCCCATTCATTGCACACTGAAGTTAAGGAAGCCCATCTCATAGTGTATAACGAATGGTCTTCTCCAAATGTGGCGTTCTCCAGAATTCGGGGAACTGCACACCACCATCACTGCCCAATGAAGTTGAGGAAGCCCATCTCATAGTGCGCAACGAATGGTCTTCTCCAATCTGCAGTTCTCCAAAATTCTAAGAATTGCACACACCCCGCACCCCAACACTTGACACCCCAAGTGTTGACACTTGACACCACATTTCCTGTCAACCCAACAGTTCGAAAGCTTTGCAAGTAGATAAATGGGTACCACCTTAAGTGGGTAAATTTGCTGGCGTCCTGTCGGGGAGTCGGCCACCAAACGGAAAAAGATCTCATGAATGGCGGCGGCGGCGACGGAACCCAAAGCAGCAACATCCAGGACGTCAGCAGCCGGCTCCGGCGCAAGGCATTGTGGGACATGTAGTCCAGTAGCCACGGAAGAGTCGGTTCCCTTACCCCTTCCCTTAAGCACGCGGTTTAAAAATGTATACTGTATAATGAAATGTAATTTACTATGTATGTAAGCCGCCTAGAGTCCTCCGTTAGGGAGGGGATAGGCAGAGTATAAATACAATAATAAATAAATAAATAAATAAACAAACAAACAAACAAACACTTGGCCATACTGGGTAAGAATCTTGAAACACTGGTTTGGAGAGCTGGCTTAATGCCAAATCAAATCCGCTCTCAGCCACAAAGCTAAATAAGGAACCTGACAGGGTCCTTAAGAGGATTTTTTTAAAAAGGAGAATGGCTAGGAAAAAAGAAACATGATATCCCTTGGAGGAACGATGAACTATTTGGAGAAGGTCCACAGGACTGAGCAAAAATATCAGAACTCTCGTGACCCAAATGAAGCGCTTCACGGAAAGTTGCTTCTCAAGGAAATCAGAACCAGCGCGGTGTGTCTCAACCTCCGTCTCTCTCCCAGCCCTCTTGAAGGGGGGCAGGGAGGGGGGAAAGAGAAGACAAGAGGCTGCTTCAGGAAAATAAAAAGGGGAGGGGGGGGAAAATCCAGAAGAGTGAAAAAGAAGGCCTTTAAAGTTGCTCCCCCAGAGGGAAGAATTAAAGCCAAACACTGCTCCGATTCACCGGGCCACAACCCATCCTAGCCTTTTGCCGAGCACGCTGACCACCTCTTTGTGCACACCCAAGAGTTACGGCTGCAAGGCGCAGCGAAAGGATGATGCGCACGAGACAGTGGTGCTGTGTGGTTGGCTCTTCCCTGGGGACAGCTTAGGGGAAGCTCACGCCAGATGCTCAGGGTGCCTTGGGGAAACGCAAGACAGACCAGCGCAAACGCTCCATTCGGAGGAGGAGAGCTGGAGATCGTAAGGGCAGCTAAGTTCATGCCCACAGCACAACCCGGGTGAGGCCCAGCCAAAATCAGGTTCATTTCAGCCCGAGCCTTAAATACAAGCCTTTGGAACAGGGTGCCATTTTCACAGCCTTATTCCCTGGTCCTAAATCTCTCATCTGCACACAGGCCCTTGTTTCATTTGACCATTGATTAAGATTTGCATCCTGCCTTGACTTACCCCGGAGCAAATAACTGGAGAGAACCTTGATGAATGAATGAACGAACTGTTAAGAAGAGGGAAAAGGACCATTCAGGCCCAGGAAAGTTGAAAAGGTGAGAAAGATGCCCAAAATAACCCAAACTTGATTCTGGGTGATATAACTGGGGGGCAGACAGAAACGAGGACAGGCTTCCAAGCTTCTGTCCCTATCTCCTACCACAATAAAGTAACATTCCTGTAATCCTGTTGCCTGACCTCGAAGGGCTGACAGATGTAGAAATCCAATGTCATTCACTTACCAATGTTATAGATCTCTGAACTGCCAAACCTCACTCCACTTGGATTCAGCGTGCCGTCACTGGGAAAGGGATGAGCGGAAAAGAACCGTTAAGGGGCTGCCAAGGTTTCACAAAGTGGCAACACGGATGCAATTCACCTTGCTTTGCAAGAAGCTCACTGCGTTAAATATGACCCAACAAAAGCCCCCAATCCTTAGGCAAGGATTTAATCGTCTTACAAGAAACGGTTACAGGTAGTCCTCGACTTACGACCGTTCGTTTAGCGGCTGTTCGAAGTTACAACAGCACTGAACAAAGTGACTTGCGGCCGGTCCTCGCACTTACAACTGTCACAGCGCCCCCGCAGTCATGTGATCAAAATTCAGGCACTCGGCAACCGGCATGTATTTATTTATTTATTTATTATTTAAATTTATATGAAATTTATAAATAAATTATTATTTATTATTTATGACAGTTGCAACATCCCGGGGTCATGTAATCACCATTTGTGACCTTCCCAGCTGGCGTCCGACAAGCAAAATCAATGGAGGAAGCCAGATTCACTTAACGACCACATGATCCACTTAATGACCATGGCAAAAAAGGTCGTAAAATCAGGCAGTCACATGATGCCTCACTTAACAACCTCAATGCTTAGCGACTGAAGTTCTGGTCCCAATTGTGGTCGTAAGTCGAGGACTACCTGTATTTTATTAAAATTCGCCACCATTAGACCCAAGTTTTATACAGCTTTCCATAAGAAGCAAGCTCCTAGTTTGGCAGAGGGCACTAGCAAGCTTCTCTGGATATTACAGGCTGCTGAACTGGAAAAGGTGGAGAGGGAATAAGAATCCTATCAAAGTTTCATCAGGAAAACGGAAAGCAAATCAAAGAAACAGAAGGATCTGCCTTTTACTGGGCCCTTCCAGCCACAGCGTCCTGGGTTGCAAATTGGATTCCCCCCCCCCCCCGTCACAGCCCTACCTGGAATCTTCTGCAGGCGAATCTTCTTCTGTCTCTGCTCTACCACTGATCCCTGGTGCTCCATCCTTCCCTCAACCCATCCTCAGCCAACAGGGACACAGGACGTTTTGCAAACGGGTTGCCTCTAGCGAAAAACTCACCTGCGGCCCAGCATGACGATACCTCCCGTCTGGGGATTAATTTTGCAGTAGTCTCCATGGGCCCAAACACCTGTCCAGGAAAACCCACAAGGAGGTCAACCAGATCTCCAGACAGAGATCCCCCTTACCCAAGATCAGCCCACCGCCTCTTTTCTGCCAGCGAGGCGGTTTAGGGAATCAATCGACAAGCTGAACCTCAAGAGGCGGCGATGAAGGTGCAGGAAAGTGCAATGAGTTGGCAAGTGATTAAAGCAGGTTTTTCATCCTCTGCCTTTCTAATCATCCACCGCTGCAATTCAACATCGTGGAGGAGAAAATCCCCCAAATGTTGGGAGAAATAAGGGAAGCCAGCAGCTAGAAGGTTCCTAGCTTAAACATTTGAATGGCAGGTTTCTAATACTTAAAAAACACGCTCCAATTTATTGGGGGGGGGGGAGAGTTTGGTCCCTTGACCCCAGCCCTCTAGGTGACAGAAATCTGAGCTTTCCTGCAGGACGTAGCAACATGGTTGAAGGAAAGTATCTTTTGGAGTACTGGCTCTGGCAGTGACAAAACTGCAGCCGAACCTCCAACGTTGACATTGGAAAATAATTAATTTACAGTATGGCCCCGTCTAGCATTACACCCAAAGGAAAAAGCTTCTTGCACCAAAATAAGGAAATCCGGGGCAATTGCTTATTGTGCACGCTTTTAAAGATCGTAATCCATTTGATCCATGTCTGGGAAAACATTACATGTAGTCCTCGCTTAACAACCGTTTGTTTAGTGACGGTTCGGACTTACACTGGTGCTGAAAAACCCACTTACGACCAGTCCTCACACTTACAACTGTCGCAGCATTCCCCGTGGTCATGTGATCAGTTTGGGCGCTTGGCAACTGGTTAACATTTACGACGGTTGCAGTGGTCACCATTTGCGACCTTCCCGGCCGGCTTCCGGCAAGCAAAATCAATGGGGAACCGTGTGATTCGCTTAACGACCACATGGTTCACTTAACGCCCACAGTGATTCGCTTAACAGCTGCCACAAAAAAAGGTCATAGAATCAGGTTGGATTCGCTTAATGACCACTACACTTAGCAACCAAAATTCTGGTCCCAATTGTGGTTGTTAAGTGAGGACTACCTGTACATATATACTTAGCTGGTCTTTGGGCAGGAGTTTGTCACTTCCTCCTAGCAAGAGCATGTATAGTCTTGACAACGTTGCAAGAGAGTTGTTAAAAACATATTTATTTTAACAACCGCCAGCCTCAGGATCCTGCAGCCTTTTGAAGAATTATACGCTGTGGTCTTGTGTGACGGAACAGGCGCAAAGGGACAGCTGTGCGGACGAGATGGCCAGAAAAAGCAGGGTCCCCTTGATGAGCATTCCCCGGCCTTTCCCCCCAGATGTTTGCAAACTGGAGCACAATTACAGCCTGGGGAGCTCTTTTCAGCTTCGAAAAATAAAACCAGCGGGGAGGCCAGCTCGCTTCAGAAACCAGCAAGGTGTAACAGAGGAAGGAAAGACAAAACGCTCTCCTCTTTTGCTGGCAGAGTGACCCAAAATCAGAAAGTCAAACAGAGGCAAGGATTCGGATGCCGGCCCTATCAGATTGGCACTTCCCTTGGCAAATATTGATCCTCACGGCAACTCTCCGTGGGTGTGTCCAAATATTAGTTTATCTGTAATGCACTAGGAAGGCCAGAAAGCAAATACACACACACACACACACACACACACCTCTCAGCCTGAAAGGTATGCATCTCTCTCTACATACTTGGAAATCTGGAAAAATACGCCTTCCGGTATTTATTTCCATTCTCGTCATTCCAAAAATGTGTCGGTTGGCAGGGGATAGGCTTAGTGCAAACTAGCTCCCCGCTTTCTCCCCAAACTGGCTCGCCTGGTTGAAGAATCAAATAAAAGGTTATTTCCCCAGCTTAAGCATTGCATACCTGTTTACGCTGCGCGTAACGTAAGGCTTGCTGATGGATAGTTCCATTTCTCCCCCAACAATAGCAGAGGTTCGCAAAATTAAAGCTGGAGACCAACTTCCTTGCCACGGATCCCGGCTCCTCCCCAATCATATTTCCTTATGTAGGTGATTTACAGGTTGCTCTTCGAGAGGCATGCAATTTTTTAAAAAGTGATGCGAAGAAAGACAATGCAAGATTCCCAACATTTTTTTCCCCGTCCCAAGGGGGAATCTCCCAAGAATCAAGGAAATGGATATTGTACCCAATTTTGCAGCCGAAATATAGCCCTGCTGGACTCCAATTCCCATCAGCTACTAGTCAGGGACAATGGGTAGCGTAGTGCAACATCTAAGGCAGCAGGGCGGTGGGGTTTGCTGTGAGTTCTGAGAAAATTTAGCCCCCTAAATCATGGGTGTCCAACCTTTTGGCGTCCCTGGGCCACGTTGAGTGAAGAGGAATTGTCTTGGGCCACACATAAAATATATAATATAGTTAATGTATATAAGTAAAAAAACTTCATTTATTTTTTATATTTTTATTATAAAAAAACTCTCCCGTTGGGGGAGTTGGGCGGTCATATAAATTTAATAAATAAATAAACAAACAATTTAAAAAGAGGGCAACATAGAACCAGTGGGATATTTGACCTGGTTTTTGTGAAACTAATGCATCAATGTCTGGTTCGATGAAAGTGGTTGCAATTCTCAGTGAGTCCTCAAGGTGGCGGTAGCACTGCACCGCCCCCTCCCTTACACAGCGTTCCGTTGTGTTGTTTCTACCTACACAGTCCGCGATTGAGCACCGCGCAATCCAGTCGCGAAAAAAATTGCAAAATAATGTTAAAAGTTTACGATTTGGGGGGGCCGCATTACTAGCTGTTCAGGGCCGCATGCAGCCCGTGGGCCGCGGGTTGGACACGCCTGCCCTAAAGGGAATTGTGTGGGAATTGCAGAGGGTGTAGCTGGAATTTGGGAGATGAAGGAGCATGAGAAGAGCTGATGGCTGTCAAACCGGTTCAGCTCCTATGGACAAACCTTCTCCATCCTGACAGAAGAGGACAGAGCCATTCCCAATTTGAGTCATGATCCCCAGAGGTTCCCAACGATTTGTTCTCTGTGCCCTGCTCCAATTCGGAACAAACCATCACAGAGAAGCCCAGGAGGGTGAGCGGGATCTAACACACCTACCTTGCTCACTCCAGGCTTCTACTGCCATTCCAAGATTCCGGGCCTGGATCTCGCCTTTGTAAACCGGAATGGTCAGGTTATGACCCATAAAACAGGAAACTATATCAGTGCCTCCTACGACGAGAGAGAGAGAGAGAGAGAGAGAGAGAGAAAGAGAATCTCGCCAGGACAGTTCACCAAAGGCTCAAGATTCCTAAGCTCAATGTGCCAATCCTGAAGGGAACATCTAGAAAAGTCTGTGTAGATGATCCCGGGCTGCCCATAAGTCACAGCTAGCTCTCACACCTTGCCTGTAGTGGCATGTCCAGTACCCAGGCCGAGAACGTCTCTTGGGGAGCAAATGCTGATTAGGTAAAAGTAAAGGTTCCCCCCGCACATTTGTGCAGTCGTGTCCGACTCTAGGGGCCGGTGCTCATCTCCGTTTGTTAGCCGAAGAGCCAGCGTTGTCCGAAGACGCTTCCACAGTCATGTGGCCGGCATGACGCATGCAGAACGCTGTTACCTACCCACCAAAGTGGGTACAACTATTCCTCTACTTGCATTTGCATGCTTTCGAACTGCTAGGTTGGCAAGAGCTGGAGCTAGTGCGGGAGCTCCCTCCGCACGCAGGGCTAGGGATTCGAACCTCCGAACTTGCGATCTTCCGATCGACAAACCTGGTGTCTTACTCGCTGAGCCACCACGCCCCTCTAATGCCGATTAGAAAGCTCAATACTTAATTCGGCCTAAGGTGGCTCCAGTGTTCACCAAGAGCCTGGTACCAGCCAGTGTGATGCTGTTGCAGAGGTGTTAAGACCTCCAGATTCTAGTTGATCTTCAATCGTGGAAGTTCACTTGATGACGTTGGGCCACCTCCTCTCTTCTCAGCCAAACCACCAGGGTGGGGGAATGGGGAAGGTGCGGTACTGGGCCGGGGGAGACCCTGGTTCCCCCTCAGCCACCGAAGCTCACAAAGTGACCCTGGGCCAGTCACAATCACTGAGCACTGGAAAGGAGGCGAGTTTCAATAACCTGCTGCCCCTGAGTTGAACCGCGGGTTAATGAATTATCCTAGCCACTTAGCTTTGCACAAAGAGTGAAGCATCCACTAACCATCGCCAGATTTACGTCGCATTGGCACTGGACAGTCCAAAGGGATCTTTGAGCCAGTCGCTCACTCCCAGCCCGACCCACCTCACAGGTTTGTGGGGGGAAATTAGAGGCAGGAAATCAATCTAATCAAGATGATACTGGAGCTCCGTTAGGTAAAAACGAAGCAGGCAAGATGGCGTGGGGATGGGCGGTCTGCCCTGTCCTTCTCGCTTGTACCTGCACAATCTACGCCCGCCAAATCTCCAATGCAGCTTTGGGGTACCTGAAATGGAGCCAAGGAGAACGCTGCTCTTGATGTGCTTGTAGACGTACTCGTAACTTTGAGGCTTGAGTGGGGACCCTGTTGACAGGATGGTGTGCAGGGTCTGAAGACTGTGGGTTTCGCCTTGAGAAGAAAACATGGAAGACATTCATCCATTTCCACCCTCCCTCCGTTTCAATAGTGTGGTGAGGTTTCAAGAGCATGCTCAAGCACATGCTCTCCCACATTTCCAGCTGTGGTGGAGCTGATCGGGCCTGATCAGAGCTGGGACTTCCAAGCGCTGAAGTCCAACCCTTTTGATGGACTCGACTTAGCATTAAGGTGGCTTAATTAGCATTAGAGGTGGCAGTGCCTCCTGGGGTTGGCTGGCCCCGTAGGAATACGATCTACACCATGGTCTCCAATCCATCTTGGATTTAGATAATTTATTATTGTATATTATTATTTTATTATTATTGTATTTTTAGATGATATTTTTATAGTTTTTAACTTTCAATTGCTGTAACCCGCCCAGAGTCCCTTGCAAGGGAGATGGGCGGGGAATAAATTGAAATAATAAATAAATAAATAAATAAATAAATAAATAAATAAATAAAACCCTTTTGATGGACTCGACTTAGCAAGGAGAAGTAGAATCATCAGCCGTCAGGAAATTCTGAACTCAGGACAGTAGACTGACTAAGGGGGCGCAAAACGTTTCATGCTCAAAACGTTTCCAAAACCGCTCAGGTTGTCCCCACTTTACTCAAAACGCCCCACCACCTCTCCCAAGAGTTCCACAAGGGTTTCAATCAATGGCTTTCAAGATGGTGGGGACAGCGCTGCGACATTCCCACCCAAGTCAAGAAAACCCACGTCAAACTTCAAACAACCGTTTCAATGCCAGAGCTCACGTTTAAGTATATTTCTCAGAATCCTGTGACTTACTGATTGGTTTTCCATTCATCTCAGATCCTGAGAGACATCACCGCCTGGCTTGCGATAAGGTAGCAACTCTTTAGAAATATTATGGGATGGAATGAGAGACGGGCAGGAGGGGGCCAGGCTCCAAAATTAAAAGGAAACAAGAGAAGGGTGGCTGGGTCCAGTCACCTGACTTTTGGCCTCCTGTATGGTTTTGGGCAATGTGTAAACTCAGCCAAACCATGGTTGAGCAAACTACGGTTTAGTGGGATGCAAAAACGCAGCTGGTGCCTTGATACTTACACGGGTTCAGGTTTTTCTCTTCCAGCACTGCCAACCACTTGGCACCTGTCCCAAGGATGGTAATTCTGTGGCCAGAGAAGAACAATCCTTGTTTATGCGTTTATAACCTCAGCCATGAGCTTTTCAAGTAATCTCAGGGAATTAATTTCTACTGAAAGTGAAGGATTTGCAAAGGGGAACTTCCTCATGGAATATTGAGAGCCTGGAAAAGCTCACACAGACACACCCTGGTTTCCTCCCATCCAAGGTGCCCCACCACTTCAGATGGACCTCCTAAGCTCCCTGTTAACTTTTTCCAAGCATCTCTACTCCAGATAAACAGCTCTTCAGCAACTGATAGATTGGGGGGGCATAATTAAAGGATCCTTCCCTTGCTCAAGGAAGGAACAAAGCCTCTGAAATCAGGCCGGGGTCCATCTGAAGATGCGACAGATGGATTGGCAGTCAGGGCTGATGGTTTACGTACCCTAATCGATCCACCAGGTCCCACAAGACGTTGGGAGACGGGACGAGGGGCGAGCCGTCGTACAGGACCACCGATGCCCCCACCGCAAGAGCAGACACCAGCCAGTTCCACATCATCCACCCCGTCTAAGGCGAAAAGGCAGAAATTAGCTTCCCCCACATTGCGTAGATCTGTTGCTGTTGCTTTCCTCGGTGCCTAGACCTGCACAGACGCATTTGCGCTCCTCCAAGACGCCCCGAGCCAAGCGACGCGCCGTCAGCCAACGGCCGCCTGTGGGTCATGTGCCAAGCATGTTGCAAATTCCCAAGTCCCATGCAAAGCAGTGCCCCCTCCCAACCCCCCAGGCGAAAGAAGCAGCCGTCTGAGTTTTCCAGAAATGATACCATCTGGAAAAGGGGGTTGCAGCAGAGTCGAAACGCCCTTCTGAAAACCCACAAACCAGCCTGAATAATTTATGGGAAGAAACAGCATGTCCTTGAAGACAAACACTCCCTTTTGCACCACGGCAAAGCGGCAGTTTAACTTATGATTAAAAGAACGGATTTTAATAAACTAAGAGGTGTCCTAATTAGTTGATTAATTACACACGCACCAATATATGGGGGGAGAGAGAGAGCATATACAGGTAGTCCTCGCTTAACGACCACAATTGGGACTGGCATTTTGGTTGCTAAGCAAAGTGGTCATTAAGTGAATCCGACCCAATTTTACCTTTTTTTGCAGTAGTCGTTAAGCAAATCACCGCAGGTGTTAAGCGAACCACATGGTTGTTAAGCGAATCTTGTGGTTCCCCATTGATTTTGCTTGCCAGAAGCCGGCCGAGGTGGTCGAAAATGGCGATCACATGACCACAGGACGCTGCGACGGTCATAAATGTGAACTGGTTGCCAAGCACCCAAAACATGATCACATGACCATGGGGATGCTGTGACGGTTGTAAGTGTGAGTTCTGGTCATAAGTCAGTTTTTCCAGCACCGTCTGAACCGTCACTAAATGAATGGTTGTTAAGCGAGGACTACCTGTAATTCACCTACTTATCAAAGCTACGAGTAGCATAGTCTATTTTAAGAGGTGATTCTCTTAAAAAAAAATGCTTCTCCAATCGCTTGCTAAAATACACCTTTTAAAATAAGCGGGAGAAGTTCATTTTTGCCACAATCGCTTGCTAAAATATACCTTTTAAAATAAGCGAGGGAAGTTCATTTTTGGCACGGTTTACTCTCATGCAAATTTACTCATTGCTCTCATCAAGCAGGGAGCTAAGCACCTTGGAGGATTAACAGACTAACCTTTCATTAGAACAGAGCAATAGCGTATTTTATATACATATATATTTGGGGTTGTTTTGTCTAGAGACAATAGTAGCATTAGCATTTTTACTTCAGGGGGAGAATCAGTAAATCTAAGGCCGCTCCATTACCAAGAAGCTTCCATACCACCGTATATATTTGTGGATAAGCTGAGAGGTTTAGGTGCCAAAATACACCCAAAAAACTGGAATTGGCTTCTCTGCGAGTATATACGGTAATACTTTTGAAAATAGCTGTATATCCCCTATACACTCGCTTTTCAGCCCATCCACACAATTAACCAAAATATCGTGAAAAGCGTGCGGATAAGCCAATGGTAAAAAATTAAAACGCAGACAAGCATTTCAAGGGTCAGCTTATCCGCGGACGGGCTTCTCCGCGAGCCCACACAGTGGTTGTTTTTAATCTGTGTTAATCTAGCGCTAATCTAACCTGGCCCCCTTGGAGAACAGCACGGGCTTCTCTTTAAACCGGGAATGTGCACAGGCAGAGCACCTGGGCAACTCAAAAGGGTGCCCTGCTTGAAGCCTTTCAACAACCTAATATTTGTTTTCTGTAAGGAAAAAAAAGTCACTTGCCGTGGTATAGTATATGATGATGTCATTACTGCTCATATTCCCATGAAGGACGTGCTCCTTCAGGTGCTGAATCAAAGTGCCCTGGGGAGGCAAAAAAACAAAAATAAAAAATTGGAGGAGGAGGTGGTCTGTTGCAGGAAGTTTAAATTGTACGAGAAAGCTAAAATTAGCCCTCCCCACCCAAAATCGAGACAAAGCATCCAAGCAACTTGCGCGCCAACTAGTCCACAATGATTCCAGAGCGTTGACTTCCCCACAGCCCATCTTAGGAGACGGTCTGTGTACAAATGCGGGTCAATAAACGGACAAATCGGATTGATCCATCCGAGCGTGCAATCCACAGTTCAGAGCACCCATTCGTAGCCCTGAGGCAAACGTTCGGCTCAACAAAAGCACAGACACTCACGCGCAAAAGTCCCGCGGATGCTTCGCGTCTATTCAAAGCCGCTTCTGTCGATTTGCCGAACGGCCTGGCCAGTTTAATTTGACTCCCCTTGAATGGAAAGTTCTGCACAGAGCTGTCCTTTCAACGAAACAGCGGGGGGAGGCGCTTCCTAGTAGCTGCAGGCAGAAAGCTAGCACGGCAAGCAGTCTCATTCTAGACCACCCTGCTTAGAGACTATATCTCTACTTGCAAGGAACCTTCAAGGTGCAGAGCATTGGGAGCTGCAATTCCACAGCTGCTAAATAACAGGCTCTGTTCCCACAGGCTGCTACTGCCTTATTCCCGGGGGGAAAGGGGTTGGATCCATTGCAACCTCTTAACAAAATCCAAAAAGCAAACTTGGACTTATTTTGCATGCTGGATTAGCCACAGTTTTTCTTTCTCAGGTGGTTTAAGCATAAACTCCAGAAGAACAGCGGCTCACCCCTGCGGAGTGGACCATACATTTTGGGGCTCCAGTTGTCCCTGAAGAATACATGATAAAAAGTGGGTGACTGAAGGGAAGTTGTTCGAACTCCAGCTGGGGGGCTTGGTCTCTCTTCCCCGCTGCGAGGAAATCTTCTAGGAAGACGCTGAGCAAAAAAGGGAGAAGAAAAAGGGTAAAATCAGAATGTCCTGTAAGCGCCACATTGCTAACTTTTCTCGGTGCAACTGCCAGCCCTCCAAGGGAGAGCAAACTGGGAAACCAGAGACACACAGGCTAATTGTAAGGTTACGGTAACAGAATCTTGCAAGTCGGAATGCGCCTCCCCTCCCTCCCTTTACCTTCATGAGAAGGGAGGGGTTTGCCTGAGACGCTTTCTCAGATTACATTTCTGCGCCAGACTCTGATTTCTTTCATCTGACCGTTGTCTCGGTTGCGGCTCTTTCTCCTGTTCCTCAGGGTTATTCCTTCTTCCCATTACAGGTACTCCTCATTTAACGATCACACTTGGGACCAGAATTTTGATCGCTAAGTGATGCGGTCGTTAAGCAAACCGCATGGTCGTTAAGCGAACCACACAGTTCCCCATTGATTTTGCTTGCCAGAAGCCAGCTGGGAAGGTTGCAAACGGCGATCACGTGACTGCGGGACGCTGTGACGGTCGTACATGCGAACTGGTTGCCCAGCGCCTGAATCACGATTACGTGACTGCGGGGAAACTGTGACCGTCGTAAGTGTGAGGACCAGTCGTTAGCACCAAGTCCAAACCGTTGCTAAACAAATGGTCGTTAAGCGAGGACTGCCTGTACATCAACACAGACCACACCTTAGGCATGAATTAACTTCCTTTAAATCCTTCTTCCCTTTATTTTGGAACGAGACCTTTCACGGCATTTGGGAACCGAGTTGAAAATTGAGGGGGATGATACCTTTCCCTCTATTTTCGACTCGGTTCCCAAATGCCAGATGCGACTGGACACATGAGGAAAAAATAACTACCCTACTTTGGACACATGAGGAGAAGACCCAGCTTTTTGGAGAAGTCTACAATGGTGGGGAAGGTGGAAGGAAAGAAAAGAAGAAGATCAGAAGCAAGATGGACTCAGTTACAGTGATGGGGCACTGTTGGAAGATCTGAAAAACCAGGTTGGGGACAGATCCCCCTGGAAAAAAATCCATCTATGTTAAGCTAAGAGTCGACACCAATCTGATGGCACATAATCAATCAATCAATCAATCATCTCCCTCAAATGAACAGTATGGTCTTGAAAGCAACACAAAAGAGCTTAGGCACTGCTCTGGGGACTTGAAGAACAAATTTCCCAGTCCAGCCCACCACCCTGGGATTTCCTAGTGGTCTCCCATCCAAGGACTAAGCAGGCCTCAACCCACATAGCTTTTTCGAAATCAGCCAGGGGCATCTAGGTGCTACCCACAGATCTGAAAATACTGGCAAGCACAACAGGGCGAGGCAATTAATCCTGATGGGAAGAAAAGCGTGGAGACAGCAGGCGTAACATAGGTACGACTGGGAGGCACGCGTAGTAAAAGCGCCTACAGGGAAGCTGGCTTACTACAGAAAAGGTCTGGGCGTGTTAAGTTGTAAAACGGGGTGGGGGGGACGGAATGAACGTGACGGAAGATCCGGATTGTCACGAGGCAGCCAGGGGTGGGCGACAAAATAAGCACCCGACGCAGGATCGAGATGAGTCACAAATCCAAGGCTGATTTGCAAACTAAACATCGCAGCGCCTCGCTCAAGGGAGCCATTAGAGGCACATCAGGCGCACTTGACCCATTAAAAGCGTTTGCCAAGAGCGCAAGCTGGGTGACAAATCCGCGTTAAGCTGGCAGAGTAAGCACGCCGAAACAGCCTCCCCGTTGCCTTAAACAGCGCGTTTACGTGATTGTCGGTTTCCCCCTCTGTTCACCCCCTCCAAAAAAAAAAATTCTAAGCAAACACAGACAGCAGGGCCCTTCGGAAAACACCGCACCGAACATCTGTCTTTCAAATGCAGAGAAATCCACCAGCTGGATCCCCCAAAGCAGCTGGGGGAAGGATTAAAAGGGTTCGAGCAGCGTTCCGTCAAGTCACTCTCAAGCGGAGCTCGACTTTTGCTGGCCTGTAGAGACAAGGACCGAAGCTGCGTTGCCTTTCGGTCAAAATTGAACGTCGAATCCACTCCAATCCCCCCAAACCAAATTTGAGGCACGCGGTTCCCGTAACACCCTTCAAAAGCATGATACCTGTTTGGAATTTTGGAAATATCTATGGATTCTCTCGAGGACACGTAGGGGATTACGACCACTTTTTTTAGATCCGGAAGTCCTAAAAAGGGGGGAAATGCAAAGAGTGACGCAAAGGAAGACACCTGATTTTGGCGTTTCAAGTCACCCCTTCATACGGAAGGCCATCCTGCCCAAGAGTGATTTGAGTTCAGTCTGAACAAACTATAGTCTCCTGCAGGGGTGGGAACCTTTTTTCTGCCAAGGGCCATTTGGATATTTATAACATCAATCGCGCAGAAGGGGGCGGGGTTTGCGGGCAGAAGCCAATTGCGCACCCTGGGGGCGGGGTTTGCGGGCGGGAGCCAATCACTCAGAAGGGGGCGGGGTTTACGGGCGGGCGGGAGCTCTGCGGTTGCCTTGGCAGGGCCAGACCAAATGATTTCGCGGGCCTTATACAGCCCGCAGGCCGGACGTTCCCCACCCCTGGTCTACTGGAAGATTAATAAACTCAAGTTCTACATCTCAATCATCAAAATATGAGATTATCTGCCTCCATTCAGACCCACGCAGGTTCTGCATGGTTCCAACCTCACCATTCTCAGTAAAGAAGAGTTAATGCCTTGTGCCAGTACATTACAAAGACTCTTTTGGATACAGGTAGTCCTTGACTTACGACCACAATTGGGACTGGAACTCCCATCACTAAGCGAGGCGGTTGTTTAGTGAGTCATGCCAGATTTTACCTTTTTGCCGCGGTCATTAAGCGATTCACGTGGTTGTTAAGGGAATCCAGCTTTCCCCCACCAACTTTGCTCGTAGGAAGCCGTCTGCGAAGGTTGCAAACAGCGATCACATGACCTTGAGACACTGCAACCGTCATAACTACATGCCAGTTGCCAAGCACCCGAATTTTGATCACGTGACCGCGGGGACGCTGCGACAGTCATGTGAGGACCAGTCATAAGTCACTTTTTTCAGCGCCATCATAAACTTGAACGGTCACTAGACAAATGGTCATAAGTCAAGGACTACCTGTAATAAAATTTGCAACCATGGGAATCTTGTTCCTCGGAAGCTTGTACATGTTTGAAACGGTATTGCAAGCATAGATAAGTAAATGGCATTACTCTCTGTGACACTTAGAAGAAAAAATCTAACACTGAGACAGACTTATCCGGGTATCACGGAGCCGGGTTGGCCAGCTGTGCATCCCCACCAGATTAAAACCGTATATTCAAATTATGTATGTGGCATTCAAACGTAAGGGAGGGAAGTCATTGTCAACCACGCAAAATGGCCGGTTTACCCTTGACGACGCTCTGCAGCTTCTCCAGGTGATTGTGCCTTTTCCCGTTGTAAATGACAGCTTCGACGGAGAAGATCAACTTGGGTTGAATTTGGGAAAACCTATCCAGCACGCCCTGCATGCAAATGTTTAGAGGGTAGTAGACATTAACAGAGAATCAATTCAAGGGGTGGACAAAAGCGTCTGCTGCTCTCCAGGCTGCCTAGCTCAGGTGGACCACGGTAGCCGTTGCAGGCTCCTTCGATGCAAAAGGGAGCTGGGACTTCAGTGTGCAAGAAAGCTTTTGCTCAGAAACAAATGCAACTCCTCCTTGCATCCAGATGTGGAGGAGTTTTAGTTTACTCAGACAAGCCAGGACCTGTAGTAGGGACCTCGAACCCGTGTGTCTCGGATACTACTTCCCAGCAGGGCCATCAGGGGGTTCATGGAGATCACGTCTTTCATTCAGCCTGTTTAATCATTCAAGGAACTACAGGTAGTCCTCGACTTACGACCACGATAGGGATCGGAACTTCCGCTGCTGAGCAAGGTGGTTGTTAAGTGAATCACTGTGGCTAAGTGAGTCACGTGGTCATTAAGCGAATCCAGCTTCCCCCATTGACTTTGCTTGTCGAAAGCCGGCTGGGAAGGTCACAAATGGTGATCACATGACCTCAGGATGCTGAAACCATCATAAATACATGCCGGTTGCTAAGCACCTGAATTTTGATCACGTAACCGCAGGGATGCTGCGACACTCGTAAGTGCAAGGACCGGTTGTCACTTTTTTTCAGCGCCGTCGTAACTTTGAACGGCCGCTAAACAAACGGTCGTAAGTCGAGGACTACCTGTATGTGTTCTCCCACCAAACACCTCCAGCTGAGCAGAAGGCAAGCCATGTTAAGCTGCGCCTACTTGCATGCTGCAAGTTTGCTGAATTAATTAAATTCAGCCGAGATCCCAATTGCAGGTCCAATGCCCTAAATTAAAATGGGGGTAGGAAGAGAAACCCGCCCCCCATATTTATATGAGCCATGGTTACAAGGATCAGACCCCAATTTCTCCTACAAGCCGAGTCTCTTCGGCTGAAAACAGTGGAGCTTGGCGACCCTCTTCCGGCGATGCCATAAAAAGCAGCCCTGAAGTCCACCGCTTTGCACACAGGCGTTCACCCTTCACTAGAGTGTGCAAATGGAGGAGGTGGATTTGGGCGTGAGGGGCTGGACGGGGATCACTCACGTTGATGCCAAAATCCGGCGACGTCGCGCTCCAAATGGCCCCGATGCTTGCGGCTGCGAGCATCGCTTCCACCGCGTGAATGCTGTTGGGCAAGTAACCTAAAAGATTTGGAACAGATGGGAGGGAGGGAGGGAGGGAGGGAGGGAGGGGATGAAGGAAAGATCTTACTTAAGTTACTAAGTTATCAAGAAAGTAAAAGTTGCATCAGATCAGACCGTCCAAAGGCATCAAAACCATCCATGATGTTCTCCTTCCAACGAGGCCTAAATTACAGTGTTGCTTCTCCCTGCTAACTCCCACAGCAGGTTGGAGGTGTGACACAACCAAGGTGACTTGCACAAAGCAAGATGTTGCATAACCAACTCCCCCAAACGGAGTCCGGGAAGGAGGAGGGAAAACACCATTTCCCCTCTTTCCGTTTCCAAGTGCCCCAACCCGTCCGGCTGCAAGGAGAAAGGCCCTCCATCCAGCCTTGCCCTCGAGATTCCGGGAGATGGTAGGTGTTTGCACGCTGGACCCCTCGAGGGAGGACCAGCAATGCTCAAAGGGCAGAAAGGGTTGCAGACACAGCCCCAAACTGGTCCTTCAGGCTTCGTGGCACGTTTGGAAACCAGATGGGAATCTGGAGAACGAACCTCCTTGCCGGGCCAAGGGATAGTCCTCAGATCAGGCCCGTCTCGCTTTAGCCACGAAGCCATGATCGGTTGCGTAAGTCGCAATGACTGGCTTGGCAATCCTGCTCAGCCAAGCCCAGAGGCTCAAACCAAACCATGTTATGGCTTAATGCACAGGGTCTGGTCCCCGTGTCCTACTCCTGAGCTGAGCTGCTTCAGTTAACCTGTCAACATTCACACATACCCCAGCTGTGGAGTCCTTGGTGCTCTCTGGGCTTGGTTATGGGCTTGCGGACGTTTCATTCTCCGACTACAGGTGGTCCTTGCTTAACGACCACAACTGGGACCAAAATTTCAGTTGCTAAGTGAAGAGGTCATTAAGCAAATCTGACCCAATTTTACGATCTTTTTTGCAGCGGCCGTTAAGCAAATCACCACAGGCATTAAGCGATCCACATGGTTCCCCCTTGGTTTTGCTTGCCAGAAGCTGGCTGGGAAATTTGTAAATGGAGACCACGGGACGCTGTGACAGTCATAACTGCAAATTGGTTGTCAAGTACCCACATCGTGACCATAAGTGTGAGGACCGGTCGTAAGTCGTTTTTTCCAGCACCGTCGTAAGTCCGAACCATCACTACATGAATGGTTGTTAAGCGAGGACTGCCTGTAGTAACATCATCAGTGCTAGTGAGCGTGGGGTTTGCTCCCTACACCCCACATTCACTAGCACTGATGGCGTTACCTAGTCGGGTAATGAAATGTCCGCAAGCCAATCACCAAGGACTCCACAGTTCAACCCTGAGCTACGGACATCCTCTTTTATTGGGGCTATTGGGACACACCCCAATTGCTGAATGAGGAACAGGTGTAAATAAGGATCAGGGTCAGACCCAAGTTGCAACATCTTTTTGGCGCGCAGGCCGCTGGGGAGCTGAGCAACAGGTCGTACCCCCGTTGCCCAAGACCGTCTCAAGGGAGGAACCGCAAGACAACCAAGAGGTCAGTGGGGCAAGAGGCGTCAATCGCTGCATTACTGCGCAGAGAACGATGGAGCAAGAGACTGAACAGCGAGGTCTTCTGCTGGCCGGTCAACAGCAAGTTATGAGCCGCCAGTGTTGACTTTGGGTGCAGAAGAGGACAAGTGGAGGCATACGGTTTGGGCAAGAGACCTTGGTCCTCCTTGACTCAAGGTGTGCTGGGCAGCAACATGGCAGCCAATCTCCTCCTCCTCCTCCTACGGACACCAGTAGCCTCCAGCAATACCTCCAGCCCAACATGCATTCCTAGGCACCTTTCAGAAGTTACAAATATAGGTCAACTCAGCTGTAGGCCCCCATCTCCACCCAGAAGATTCAGCAAAGTCTCACTCCCAACTTCAAGGTTTTTTTGGTAAACGGGACCCACTTTTAACCTGTTATTGACTGGAATGTGCCCTTTCCTAAAATCTCCAAATTTTACCCTCGCTGGATTCTCTGCTTCCACCTACATATCTACAGGAGCCACTGTACAGGTAGTCCTCGCTTAACAACCACAATTGGGACCGGAATTCTGGTTGCCAAGTGAAGCAGTTATTAAGTGAATCCAACCCGATTTTACCACCTTTTTTGCGGCGGGGAGATCCTGCCAATCTTAAGTCTGCACATTTATTTTATTTATTTGTCAAATTTATCACCGCCCATCTCTACAGCAGTAGACTCTGGGCGGTTTACAATAATAATATTAAAATTAAAAACCTATCAATCTTAAAATACAATCCAATAATAAATAGAAAAAATCCAGAGGATGGTAGGATCTTAAAAAGGAGGATATTACTAAGCTAACCACCCCCAGGAGGAACTATTACTTCCTTCGTCCCAAGCAAGGCGGCAGAAGCAGGTCTTTAAAGACCTCCGGAAGGCCAGGAGCGAGGGCGCCCGCCTCACCTCTGGGGGCAGGATGTTCCACAGGGCGGGTGCTATCGCAGAGAAGGCACGCCTCCTGGACCCCGCTAGATGAAATTCTTTTACTGACGGGGTCCGTAGCATGCCCTCCCTGCATGACCGGGTGGGGCGGGTGGATGTGATTGGGATGAGATGGTCCCTCAGATACCCTGGCCCCATGCCATGGAGGGCTTTAAAGGTGATGACCAACATCCTGGTTTAAGGAAGCAGAGAGTCAACTCACCAACAACCCTGTCTCCTGTCCGCACGCCCATCTTCCTCATGGCTGCAGCGTAGAAAGCCACTTGGTGCCTCAGGTCTTCAAACGTCACTTTTTCAATCTCTTCCTTGCCTTCCCCTGGGAAAAAAATTATCAGGAGGCGACACATTCCAGTTGCAGGTTTGCAGCAAGAGACAAAAAAAAATAATTCACAGGAGCACAGAGTTCAGGAAGGTAGCATCTAAGAATCTCAGGGGTACAGGTAGTCCTCGCTTAACGACCACAATTGGGACTGGAATTTTGATTGCTAAGCGAAGCGGTCATTAAGCAAATCCGACCCAATTTTACCACGGGCGTTAAGTGAATCGCCATGGGCGTTAAGCCAACCACGCAGTTCCCCACTGATTTTGCTTGCCAGAAGCCGGCCGGAAAGGTTGAAAATGGCGATCACATGACCGCGGGACGCTGCAACGGTCATAAATGCGAACTGGTTGCCAAGCGCCCAAATCATGATCACGTGACCGCGGGGACGCTGCAACGGTTGTGAGTACTGGTCGTAAGTCGGTTCTTCCAGCACCGTCGTAAGTCTGAACCGTCACTAAATGAATGGTTGTTAAGCGAGGACTGCCTGTAGTTGCAACCATCAGGAGGCATAAACCCACTCTCTCATACGCTTGCACACCAAGAACATCACTTTCCTCCAGCTGCTCACTGTGAAAAACAAGGAGTCCAACCCTTCACGCCTTCAAATCTAATCCAGCACGTTTTTTCCAGGTTCCAAAAATAATTGCCTGGGCAAGAACAGGCAGCGCTCCCAATTGTTCTGGCACGTTGCTACTAAGTCAACCAAACCTGTGAAATCCATTAGCTGCAGGAGGAGAGGCAGAGCTGCGGGTCTCGCCCCCGTTGCTTAAAAAGGGCTTTCAGGCGCCCGCAGGAAATCCAGGCGGGCAAAGGAGCCGACTGCAAGATGCATCAAGGGCAGAGGGTGCCCGCAGCGGTACTCGAAGGGGTGCCCCGTGGAAGTTTTGGGCATGCTGAAAGAGCAGCCTGCTGGGGGAGGAAGTCACGTTGCCTTCTGCAACTCCAGCTAGCGAAGCGGGGAGGGGGTGGGTGGGAAATCTGTACACACCGAAGGAGAAAGAGGCAGATAATCCCAGCACACACGCCATGGCAGGAGGTCTTTTGGAGGCAGAAAGCATTCCCGGGCCCCCGGCAAAAGCGCCGTTTGATTGGGCGAAGGAATGCTCGAGGACAAAAAAAGTAGGCGTGGATGGGAGACCACAAGGAGATCCCGCCCTATAGACCAGAGTGGGGCTCCCCTAGAAGATAATGCTGGGAAACTATTTCCACACTATGGCTAAAATAATAATAATGAGGCAGATATCTGAATAGTTATAGATCCAACGGTAACAAAGATTCACACAGGCTACTTACGGGCAGCATAGAGGGCAATTTTATCATTCTCCTCGTGCTTCAGCAGGTTTTCAGCGTAGTTTAAGCGGCTGCCTTTAAACCACTCGGGAACGTCCGCGATGCCCTTAGAAGGATCGATCACCTGGTGGGAAAGCACCAAACGTCCTTAACAGGGAACTTTGCACTCACGTAGAACAGTCCCTAAGGCTCAATATCCTGAGGGTCTTTCTCTGCCCCACTTCACCATCGGGGGCACTCCATTAAGCCCAGCTAGATGGAGGGATTTTTTTTTTCTTGACAAGCTGAGCAGGATCACCCTAGATTACTACTTGGATGGGGCACCACCAGGAAATCCAACGGGACGGGGACATTAAAAAAACGCTTTGGAAGAAGGCAGTGGCCAGCCACTGCTGTCTGGCTGCTAAGAAAACCACAAAGAAGTTACCAGGCCCTCAACTCATGGGAGCCTTCCAACTGGAAAAAGCTGATTAAGGTCGAACCTGCTCATATTTGGATGGGAGACTACTAGGAAATGCCCAGGCTCGATTGGGAAGTCAAAACACATCCCAGTGGAAGGCAGCGCCAAACGAACACTTCCATGCGGTTGCCAAGGAAACAACCTGCATCCACCAGGTTCAGCAGAGCTTGACCCAACGTCAACTTAACCTACAAAATTTCTCCCTTTTCCCCTACGATGAGGCTGAAAAAGGGGCCAAGTGGAGATATTGACCTGCTCTTTAACAGCCAGAATAACCCCTTCAACTTTTGCTCACCGAGCCGGTAGGTGAAGACATATAATGATGTGGACGGTCCCTTGCCCCACCCTCTGCGTAACTCAGTCCCGGCTCACCTGAACGAAAGCGAGGGTTAGATCTAAAACAGTTTACCTCATCATAAAGCCGAGAAAAGACAATCCCGCTGAACTTCCAAAATTCGGCCCAGAAATCCAGATAATGTTGCACGGACCATTGGTACAACTCGCTGTAGTTTGCTGGAAGCAAAAGGTAACACCCCATTAAAGGTAAAGGTAAAGGTTCCCCCCGCACATTTGCGCAGTCGTGTCCGACTCTAGGGGCCGGTGCTCATCTCCGTTACTTAGCCGAAGAGCCAGCGCTGTCCAAAGACACTTCCGCGGTCATGTGGTCGGCATGACGCGGAACGCTGTTACCTTCCCACCGAAGTGGTACCTACTTATCTACTTGCATTTGCATGCTTTCGAATTGCTAGGTTGGCAAGAGCTGGGGCGAGTGCGGGAGCTCACTCCGTCACGCGGGGCTAGGGATTCGAACCTCCGAACTTGCCATCTTCCGATTGACAAGCCTGGCGTCTTACCGGCTGAGCCACCACGCCCCTTAACACCCCATTGCACTGTCCATAATCCCTAGAAAAGAAAATTCCGCTCGTCCTTTTTCAGGTTGAACTCTCTGCTGTTCTCCTAGTGCAGGGGTCCCCAACCTGTGGGCCGCGGCCTGTTAGGAAGTGGGCCGTGGGGCTCCCGCCTGCAAACCCCTCCCCCGGTGCACGCGATTGGCTCCCACCTGCAAACCCCGCCCCCGGTGCATGTGATTGGCTCCCGCCTGCAAACCCCGCCCCCCATCTGTGGAAAAATTTTCTTCCACGACCGGTCCCTGGTGCCAGAAAGGTTGGGGACCGCTAGTGGACTTCTTTTTTAATTTCATTTTGCCCTTCGAGGCTTTTTCACTCCGTTTTTTTTATTTCTGACAATCCTGCGGAGCTTGTTTGCTCCCTGCAATCGGAAAGCTGATCAAGAAGTTTTAAGGGAGGCCAAATTTTAGGAATCATAGGGGTGTTTGGGCCCGGTTCCCCAGGCCAAAAAACACAGGGCAAAAGTATCTTTATGGCCTTTGCACTACAACTGGGAGATGTCTATTGCCGAAACAGCCTGCTTGCAAGATGAAAGCTAGGCCAATTCCTGTGTGCAATTCTTCTCCTTTCAGGGAATTTTTCCATACCAGAGAAGATTCAAAAACGTGGCCTGTTGCCCTTTGTCCGAACTGGCACAGTCCTTTCCATCAGCTCAGGACTCGACCGCCTTTTTCTCGAGCAAAGCAGACTAAGCTGTTCAAATCAAACCCTTTTACAGGCTTTGCGAGCTTTAGTCTCCGCCTGCCCATCAGTTACAAAAGCCACCTGTTACTCCTTTTCTGGAAAATAAAGTTATTGGTTGCATATTCGTTTGCACAGAACCAATACCAATCAGGGGGACCTTAATCCAGAGCCAATGAAAGGCAAATTATTTCTTGGTTTCAGCTAATGCTTCAAAGGAAGGTAGCCAAATAATGCTGGCGCTATTTTCCTTGGGCACAGCATTTATCCATGGATTGATCTCTACATCTTGGGATCTGGTGGAGCCACAAGGCAAACAAACCGGATCTCTGAAATTAGGAGGGCAAACAGATATTCCTCCAAGGTACCTCTCTCTTTTTATTTCCTTGGGGAAATAACAAGGAAGAGATGCATAACTGGGAAGAAAAAGGGGGGAAAGGATTATTTACAAAAATGAAGTTCCAAATGACTACCCCACAATGCCAAGGCTGCCACAGGGCACCCCAATTCTACTACTCATCTCTTCCCCCCCACTTAAAGTTGGCCTTTTATCATCTCAGGACTTGTCGAACTCGTATTTATAGGTAGTCCTCACTTAACAACCACAATTGGAACCAGAATTTCAGTTGCTAAGTGAAGCAGTCATTAAGCGAATCCGACCCGATTTTACCTTTTTGCAGTGGTCATTAAGTGAATCACTGTGGGCGTTAAGCAAACCATGTGGTCATTAAGCAAATCATGTAGGTCCCCATTGATTTTGCTTGCCAGAAGCTGGCCTGAAAGGTCAAAAATGTTGGTCAAGTGACGGTCATAAATGCAAACCGGTTGCCAAGTGCCCAAATCGTGATCACGTGACCGGGGGGACGCTGCAACGGTCATAAGTGTGAGGAGTGGTCGCAAGTCAGTTTTTTCAGCACCATCATAAGTCCGAACCATCACTAAATGAATGGTTGTTAAGCGAGAACTACCTGTACTTTTCCAGGCCTCTGAACATCAGAGTTAGCCGGTAAGTTTGCACCAGCATCGTTGTTTACCTGTCTAGGGAATGGAAGCCAGTGGAGAAGCTGCTTTTAAGCTGAAAACAGGGATACTTCCTAATTAAACCAGGTTTTATTTTCCAGCATCCCCTATCCCCATCCATTTCACAAACCCACACCCATGACCACACTTGTACGCTCAGGCACAAGCGGAGCAAATGTGAAAAGCCCCCAGGCTTAATCAAAAGCTTGACCACCTTCAATCAGATGTTTTTGCACATTTTTAAAGCTAACATGAGCTCTTCAAATTTCAAAAAGCAGCCCGGGGGCGCCACTTCATTTTCCTTCCCTATCCCGATACATTGGCATTTATTTTTCACAGAAACAGGATGAAGGGGAAACAATTGCCCAAACATTCATTCTTCTGTGGATGAACAATGGGCTCCAATACGTGCACCACAGCAAGCTATTATTTCTAACTGATCAGATTTGTTGTTTATCACATCCACTGACACTTCAGGGCGCAAACAGGGGAATCGTGTACTTCACATGTACTACAAGTCCTAGCATCTCTCACCATGGGTGTTGTAGTTCAGCATCACCTGGAGGACATCACCAGGTGTCCTGTTCTTGCTCGACGGGAGACCAATTGCCTAAAATTCTCCCCCCTTGCAGGCAAAGAAAAGCCTCTTTCTACAAAATGCTCATTTTACAGCGCAGATGCTGGGTTTCTCATAAAAGGCACCAGGCCTTGGCGCACGGAAACCCACAACCCGCCCTGTTCGGGGAATCAACGCGCACAACAGCATTCCCACTTCGCCTCCTTCTCCGCCTTTTCTACGGATGTCAACCTGCAGAGACAGGAAGGGCGCGGCAAAGGGCAGAGAATTGGGCAGCCGTTCCAGGCCGCCTGGCCTGGCAGGGGAAAGGCCCTTCCCAGCCCAGTGCAAAATGCGGGTGATGATCCGTACAAGCCTTGAGGGCTGGGGGCCCAGTTCCTCGAAAAATCAGCTCGTCTCCGGAAGAGGAAATAAGCTCCGTGTGGGTTAGGACCGAAACACGTGTGATCGTTGCGTTGCTACGTTCCGGGGCCCTACCGGTGCCAAGGCAGAAGAGGGCTGTGCCGCCCCGCTGCAGAGCCCCGGGCCCCAAGGCCTGAACCGTCCCTGTCTCGGGTCCCCGTGCTGGCTTCGCAAATCATTCCAGGATGGGCCTGAGTGTCCTCTTGCAATTTCCCTGTTGCCGCAGCGAGCCTCTGTTCTTGCATCAGCCGAGAGCTGCCTGCCTCGCCATCGTCGTGGGAAGCCGCGCAGGATAAATATGCAGATGGAATGCAGAAAGGCCGGGTACATGCAACACGCCAAACCGGGTCCATTAAAAAAAGCCTTCATTCAACACGCTAAACTAGGTGAGCTTAAATGGGGGGGGGGGGTTGGCTACTTATTGTGCAAGCTCAAACCTTTTTGAGTACTTTGTGGGGTCATGCCCGATGCCAACCTCCCCATGGGATGGTTCATTCATTCAGAAACCAGGTGACATGCATCCTGCAAACCCAGTCGGTGTTTCACACCAAACAAGCCGAATTTGTAGAAGCGGCCCTTCCCCACCAGCATCTGCTGCTCAAAGGTAGACTACCTCCCAACCCAGAAGCTCTACTACGCATCTAAAAAAAAAAAAAAACCCAGGCCCATCTCTTAGGGCAATCCAGCTCTCCCTCCCCTCGACAGCAAGGGGGCCGAACCGACTTTCCCAGCGCAGACCCAAGGAGCCCCCACCCCCACCAGCCCAGGGGGAAAGCAGGATGGGAACGGCAGCCCAAAGTCTGCGGGGGGCGCCGGGTTGCCGACCCCGGCAGCGCGCCTTGAGGGCTGCAATTCTGGGACAGCCCCGCGCGCCCTGCCCAGCCTACCTGGCAGGGCCGTTGTGGTGGGAATCCAAAGAGGGGAGGTCCTGGGGGGGGGAATCGGGGTGCTGGGGAGGAACCCCCCCAATGGATGGAGCTTGGCTTCCTGCCCCCGTTCCCCGCAGGGACTCACCCAAGCGGATGCCGTAAGCCGCGGTGACCGCCGCCCTGAACCGGTCCATGCTGGTGTTGCGCTTGGAGTCCGGCTCCCACATCCGTTGCGATTCCATGATCTCCAGCTCCCCAGACATCGTCAAGCTTGGGCAGAGCCCGGCTGCCGCAACCGCCACCGCCGCCGCCGCCGCCTCCCTCCGCTTCTCAGCGCGACCACCACACCGGCCCGAGGAGGACTGCAGAGCTCCGCCTCCTGCCGGCGGCTTTTATATGACGCCTCACCGCTCCGCGCCGCCGGTGGGCTTCCGCCTGAGGCGGAGCAAAAAAGAGTGCGCGGAGTCAAGGCCAAGTTTATTAGTGGGAGTGAGGGTGAAAGGGGGCGTGCAAGCAAAAAAAAAAAAAAGCTCGTTCAGGTGTTCGCAGACACACTCGCGCAATATTCTCCACCACAAGTGGAAAGAACTTGGCTGGGCCTTTTGCTGGGAGGGTGTCTCACTTTGCAATCCAGCCAGCCTCCTGCCCTGGGGTTTCCTGGTGGTCTCCCATCCAAAGGATACCCTGCTCCAACCCTGTCCGGATCCATGGTGTGCGTGTGGTGCTTTAACAGAAAGATGCATATTATAAGACCAAAGGCTGCAATAAACGTTCCTCATCGGCTGGAGTATATGCTGTATATTAATTACAAAACACACTCACGGATATATTTCTCAGGCGAGAAGTTCTTTCGCAGTGCAAGCAAATTGTAAATATCAGTTATGATTTGCATTTCCTTTCAATTGTGCCTTTTACTCTATTTTGTCATGCATAGCCTTTTATCGTTTTGCATTTTATATTTGGTCTTCTGATAGGGCCCTAATGGCAAATCAATAAAGTGTTATTGCAAATTTGCACAGACTTATTCACGGGACGCTGATTTCAAATTAAGGCAGCAAACATAGCGTACGTTATGAGCAAGGATTTAACGTTAAGTACGGGTACCCAAACTAAAAATTACAATTAAAAAGATACAAACTCAAAAATATAAAAGAATAAAAAGAAAAAATAGTGCAGAAAAAAAGTAGAAATAGAAAAGAAAGGAAAAATAAGAATATTTTCCCCCGCACTTTCTATTTTTCTTTTTCTTTTCTTCTCTTCTTTTAGTTTGTATGAGTTTTTATCTTTTTAGTTGTGATTTTTAATAAAACGACTATTAAAAAAAAGAACTGGTACCCAAACTTGGTGATTTCCCCCTCTTTCCCCCCTTCATTTAAAACACAAGTCTGTTGGCCCAGACTATCTTTTTTCATAACTTCCGTTATCAGCTTTTTCCCCGAAGGCTCATTAGCCGAAGACTCCATTTGAAGTAGTTTCAATAAAGTTCGAGCCACCGATTCTAAAGAGATGTTTCTACCTGGCCCAACAACACTGGGGAAATCACGGTTGAAGAACCTCGCCGAGACATTTGCTCTGGAGAACAAAGAATTTCAGCATTTTTTTCTTTGCACAATAAGAGAGGTGCAAATAAGAGAGGAGCTTGCAAATTGGCTTGCTTGCCAAACGTGGTTTTGAAATGGTTTGTTCAAGCTCCAGTTCAAACAAACAGCTGGCTCATTCGGAGGAAGGGCGGATGGATCTTATTGCTCCAGCGCACCACAACGGGATGGAGCAACCATTGGCTGATATGCAGCTGGCCCCACATCAGCCCAGCGTCTCCAGCATGGGACATCTAGCAAGCAGTGGGAGTGCCAGAGCAGCCTGTGGCCCGCCCCAGCCAATGCGCACGAGAGGTTGTAGGCACTCACTCTGGGAAGGCCAATGGGCGCCTGAGCTGCAGAGAGGCGTGCCCAATCAGAGGCGCAGCCTTGGTGGCATGGGGAAAGGAGTGAACACACTGACTTATGTTGACTTGCACACCGAGCCGTTGTGATCGGAGTTTCTGAACGCCGGGGAAGTGCTTGGCAGGCGGGCGGTGGCTAAAAAAGACACCGGAGAAGCAAGCTGAGTTGAGTTGAGTCTCTTCCGTCAACGAGGTGTTGCGATCCTTTGGCCAAAGCTCAGGGTTGCGAGGGAAGACGGTCGCAGCCAAAACGGAGAGGATAGGCCAGGCTCTCCCTTGACCCAAAGTAGCCTATATTTTGAAATCTGCTAAAAAAAGAGAGGAAGAGGGGAGAGTTGGATGGGCGTATTTGGATGGGGGACGGCGGTGGGATAGAGCCAATTTAACGTTGACTCAACTGAAGACTTGGCCACCAAACTGAGTGATCTTGGGTCCTCTCCTGGCTCCGCTCACCCTGCGCGTTCAGCTCTACTGATTTTTTTGCCTTGGGTTTAGGGTGATGGGCAACCCCAGCCCGGGTGTGGGCGAACCCTGCCTGATGGCTCCATGGCATCTCTGCGCCGATGGTGGCACATTCAGTGATGTGTCCATCTGGTGGATCTCCAGCAGAATGTTGCACCCTTCCTGATGGCGGTGATGAGCCCAGATTAAAATAAGACGCTCAACCCGGTTGGTTTCCCTATGGTGGGTTGAATAAATCCCAGCTAAAACACTGACAACAAAAGTCCGCATAGTCAAAGCAATGGTATTCCCCGTAGTAACCCATGGCTGCGAGAGCTGGACCATAAGGAAGGCTGAGCGAAGGAAGATAGATGCTTTTGAACTGTGGTGTTGGAGGAGAATTCTGGGAGTGCCTTGGACTGCAAGAAGATCAAACCAGTCCATACTCCAGGAAATCAAGCCAGACTGCTCACTTGAGGGAATGATATTAAAGGCAAAACTGAAGTACTTTGGCCACATAATGAGAAGACAGGATACCCTGGAGAAGCAACTGATGCTAGGGAAAGTGGAAGGCCAAAGGAAGAGGGGCAGACCAAGGGCAAGATGGATGGATGGTATTCTGGAGGTGACGGACTCAACCTTGGGGGAGCTGGGGATGGTGACGGCCGACAGGAAGCTCTGGCGTGGGCTGGTCCATGAAGTCACGAAGAGTCGGAAGCGACTGAACGAATAAACAACATTTTTCCTCCAAGTCATTCTCTCACACACAGTGTGGCTGGGGAATTCTGGGAGTTGAAGTCCACCCATGAGAAACACTGCTGGAATCAAAGAAGTCAGTTTATCCATTTTCTTCTGATGTGTCTTAGACGGTATGGAAAAATTCTTAATGAAGCTAATAAAAAAAAAATTAAAAAGATAATTTAAAAAATTAAAAAATGAAGATAATTAAAAAAAAACCCACCAGCCCGGGCTTGGAAGGATGGGCTCGGGAGTCCCCGAGAGGGGCCCCGCGCCTGCGAGGTGCGGGTCGTGCCAACGCCGCCGCGGGGCTGGCGAGGAGCGCGCGGGGCGAGGAGCGGAGGAGGGCGGCTTGGGCTCGGCTCTTCCCTCCGTCCGGAGCCTCCTCCGCCGCGAGAGTGCGCTGCCCGGCCGGGCGAGAGCGGCCTGAGGCGGGGCGGGGAAAGCGCCGCGCCGCGCCGCGCCGCGCGCGCCCCAGCAGCTGTGCTGGAGCGCCCGAGCGAGCGAGCGAGCGAGCGCCATGGCGAGCCGGAGCGGGGCGGGCAGGGCGCTGGCGCTGCAGGCGCTGCTGGCGGGCCTGCTGCTGCTGCTGCTGGCCGGGCCGGGGGCGCGGGGGGCGCGGGCCCGCGGCGCCGACAAGCAGAACAGCCTCCGGCGGGCGGCCAGCGGCGTCTACCAGGGCGCCAGCGGCCTCCTGGGCGAGGAGAACGTGCGCGCCCTGCAGAAGGTGAGCGGCGCCCGGGCAGGAGCGCGCGGGCGGAGCGGCCGGGGAAGGACGGGACGGGACCGGGGTGAAGGAGGAGGGGGGGGGGCGCCCTTTCCAAAGGGGAAGCGGGGGGGGGGGGCGGCCAGGAACAAGATTGGAGATGTCCTGGTTGGCCCAGTTGGGGTGCCCAGTGGAAAAGGTGAGGTGGTGGTGGTGAATGGATATTCTCAGTGTCCTGGTTGGCCCAGTTGGGGTGCCCACTGGAAAGGTGACCTGGTGATGATGCGGTAGTGGTGATTAATGGGAATTAATGGGAAGGAGGAAAGATTTAGGCCCGAATTAGGCAGGTATTTGGGATGGGAAGAGGAGGAATCGTAAACCATGGTAGCTGTTGGGAGAAGAAGAACCGGTCCGAAATGATAGTAACAGGGGAAGAATCCTGTATTATTGGCTAGTCGACCTAGACTGGTTGGTTGATTTATTAGGTGCTTAGGAAAAATTCTGGCCGGAGGAACTTTGTTGGGGTCTGGAAGAATAAAGGAAATGGGGTATGGCTGTAGCAAGGAATGGCTGGTTTCCTTCCCTCCAGGATGTCGTCCTGTGCCTGTCCACGTTCTTTGGAAGGAGAAGAGAATCCAATTCTCTGAATCCTTGGGCGAAAAGCGGGATTTCTTTCTGCTTAGCCTTCCTTGACCAAAAATTCCTTCCTAGATGATTCCTCCTCCCCGCAGTTGCTGCTTTCTTCCCTTCACGGCTCCGGCTCCAGGACTGGGACATCAGATACGGGGACAAAATACACGATCTGATTCATAAAGACATTCATGCGGCGGCCTTGTTTCCCTTTCTCTTTAAAATGTGGACAAGGGAAGTCCAATCTACTGGCAGGCCCCCGTCCACCTTCTGTGCTGTTAGAAGAATTGATGTCCTTCCTAAGAAACACTTAAAATTCCAGCGGATGAAATGTGTCTACCCTCTTTATGTGTTTTGCCTTTTCCCAGTTTTTCTCCAGACTGACCGAGCGATTCGTGTACGGAATAGATGTTCTAGTCGATACGTTCTGGAGAATATGGACCGATCTTCTAGACGTCCTTGGAATCGATGGTAGGTGGGGAAAACAGCAACCTTTGGTTGAGTGGGTTCTCTTGATCCCCAGGTCTCATCTTAGCCAAATAAGGGAAATAATAATTGGTCGCTCACTATGAAGGGGAGTTACATAAAATGGATATTTTATAGTTAGTTGAATGGGTTTGATGCTGAGTTCCTCAAAAAAAGTCAAACTTATCAAGCCTGGTGGTTAAAATCATGGAATCAAGCCAGATGGTCTTCAACAGCTCTTTCATTTTATTTATTTTTATTTATTTATTAAATCTCTATGGCCGCCCATCTCCCCCTCGAGGGACTCTGGGCGGTTCACAACCAAACAACCTCATTAAAATACAAGAAATACGACAATAAAAATAAAAATACAATAAAATCCAAGTGGCAGATGGTTCTTACAGTGACGCTACAAATATTTAAAATATTTAAGGCGGCTCTAAGAAATCAGCCATCCCCAAGCGTGACCGCTTTCCTTCGTGCCCCAGGCGAGATTTTCCCAGATACTGAAGGGGTTTGCAGGGGGTGGTTCAAACAACCATCAAATCTTTCCTGAGCATTACGCCCTTGTTCTGATGGATGTGTTTTTCATTTGCTGATGCCTGTTCTCTTCCTACCTCTGCGGAGTGAGTGACATTTTCTGCTTGGATTTCCAGGTTCCAACTTGACCCATTATTTCAGCCACACCGCTCTCTCCAATAATCCAGCCCGGGCCCTTTTGCTGATCGGTGCCATCTTGTTGGCTTACTGGTTCGTGTCTCTTCTGCTGGGATTTTTCTTTTATCTCTTGCACGTTCTGTGCGGGCGATTCTTCTGGATCATCCGGATTGTGCTTTTCGCTCTCTCCTGCGTGTACATCCTCCAGAAATACGAAAGTGAGCCCGAACACGCGGTGCTCCCCCTCTGCTTTGTCGTGGCGGTCTACTTCATGACGGGGCCCATCAGCTTCTACTGGAGGCGAAACAGCCATAACACCTTGGAGGAGAAGATTGACCATCTCGAGAGCCAGATCAGACTGCTGAACATCCGTCTGTCTCGAGTGATCGAGAACCTGGACAGAGGGGGCGACTAACGGAAAGGTCACACTTTGCTCGGGACAGCGGCGCTCCAGGAGGCCGACTTTGGGGTAAACAAAGTGTGCACCGTTAAGCCGTTATGTATCGCAAGTAGTTTATCAGTCAATACACTGAAAGAAAAGCTGATTAACTTGTAAGATAGATTAGCTGTATATCCGCCCAGGAGTAGAATTTTATCTGCTTTTTTTCCAAGCATTTGAAACATCTTTTATAAAAAAAAAAATGGGGGGAGAAGCTTTTATAAAGGCCAGTCGAGTCGTTAATTTCAAATTGGAAGATTCTCTGCCAACGTGATGCAGATTTCACCTTTGAAAAGAAGGAAGGAAGCATCAAGAATTCCATCAGATGCTTTGCTGAGAGCCGGTTGCAAGGATCGGTTTTCCTTTCCTTTTTTCCGCCTTGCCTTCATTCTGTGCCTCCTGTTGTCTTTTGCATATCATCGCAGAGGGGAAAAATTCTTTGAGTCCGATCGAAACATTGCTCACCCTGAGTTTTAAAAGCAAGAAGTCACATCCTTTGGATACCGACCGCCGTTGAGCGTCAAAAGGGTTTCTGTATTTTTTTTCTCCTATCAGTTTTATTCGAAATAGGCCCTTCCTTCAGTCTACACACGCACAACAGACACACACACCCCTCCACAGAGAAGACAGCCCATCTTTCTATAAATGGATGAGACCCATCTCCGAAATCTCGCCTGCTAAAATCTTCTTGCAGTCCGTGGTTGCTTGCCCCGTTTGGCACAACTCGAGCAAAAGTCCTTGAGAAACAAAAATTAGTATCAGTCGGATAAAAATGAAGAACAGCCCCCTGCGTGACAGGGGAAGATAAGCCATGCAGAGCTGGCTCTTGCTATCGAGCATTTCCAGGGTGGAAGTAACATTTCCACCCAACTTACACATTGTTTTAAAAGAGAGGAGGCGGGCAGAGATGCCCAGGAGCCTCAGCTCTGCTCATTTTTGAAGGCCATAAGAACAATCAGCGACAGATAAAAGGGTTGCAAAAAAGGTCGGATGCTGAAATCTTTCTCCGGATCTGTGTGGCAATAAATTCCGTAAAATCAAAAACTTCAGGAAGGTCGTGCTACCCACCCACCCACCATAGATGTAGATTGTGTTTGGTCCTTAAAAAGTGGAGAAGCCAATTTGGTTTCCAGGAAGAATTTGCCCAAGTGGCAGCCTGTGGTTTCTGGTGTAAATGGTGCCCATAAAGCAGTGTTTTTCAACCCTGGCATCTTTAAGATGTGTGGACTTCAACTCTCAGAATTCCCCAGCCAGCAAGGCTGGCTGGGGAATTCTGGGAGTTGAAGTCCACACATCTTAAAGTTGCCAGGGTTGAGAAACACTGCCATAAAGTATTAAAGCATCAGGGCCAGTTGTAAAGATTAACTTCCTGTCAAGTCCTCCTTACCTCACAAAGCACTCAACTATTTTGTTTCAGACATATTCCATAGCATGTAATTTCCTGGGAAAACTCGAAGCTGGTGGAATATTCAGTAACTCCTGCCCGTGATCCTTTTTGTGCCCGTGGAAGTGGGCAATAAATTTGGCTGGATGACCCTAGATTTGCCATAGATGTGTATATATCTCTATTGACCTAAATGACATTACAGACTTTGAAAAGCTCATGAGTTGGTAAGTGTCCCCTTCCAAAAGAAACCTCTTTTCCAGCCTTTTTGGAAGGTTGCCACGTAGAAGTTTTTAGAAGGTTGCTGAAATGGAATGTCCTCTGGGGTGCGGAAATCCACCACTCTTCTTCTGCGAGCAAATTCTTCAGCTGCGGTCGGTGCAGAACAAAGAAAAGGCTATTTGGAATTGAGAAAAGATTGGTAAAATGCACCCCTCTCCTTTAGATCAGCTTTCCACGGTGGCTGTGGGGGAACAGTGAAAATATATATATATATATATAAATATATTTGATATACACAGCATTTTGTTTTGTATAAGGCTATTGTTGAAAAATAATATAGCTGTAAATATTTCACCTGCTGCACTTGTGCAGATTTGGCTAAAAAGTGTGTGTTTCCTGGTCCTCCTCCCTTCCTCATGTATAATTTTATTTAAATTAAACCGGAGCACAAACTATTGTACTTGAAGTATGCTGTGACCGTTCTCACCGTTCCCTTACAGGTTTTTGAAAGTGAATGTGATGCTGGGGCATTTTTTCCCTTTGTTCTATAAAAATGCAAATATTGATGGATTTTCCTACCCTTTCTCCAATGATTAGCTTCTCTGCTTCCCCCCCCCCCCCCCGCTCCTCTTGTGGATAGTAGATGTACTTTTCCAGCTTTGCCCATCAGCAATATTTAGATACCTAGAGACACTTTGCAAACAGGCATTTTTATCCTATTTAGCCAACAAATAGGTTGAGTGGGAAGAATTGAGTGACACTGCAGTTCAGTCATTGATGGCTGTGCTGGCCATTGGCAGTCATAAAGTTTTTGATTTGATTTGTCATTGATGGAAATGGGTAAAATGTTGAACTAATCCGATCCAATCCTTTTCCTGCAATCCTTCGCTTGGTTTTCAAATTGATACCAATTTTCTCCAGGCTGAATTAAGGTTGGATTGGCACTGTTATTAATTCTTAACCGTTTGGGTCAGATTTCCAATGCGTGCCAACTCACCGTTATTCCCTCTGCAAATAATTTTCTTTTCCCCTCATTGCAATGCCAGCTGGTTCTAACTTGGATCGTCCTTCTGATCATATGTATAACTCTGGTTAGCACTGCTCACTACCCAGTGGAGGCAAAATACTAGAAGCTAAAGCAACCCAGGGAAGGTGAATGAATGGGCTTTGCATTCCTCAAAAGGGGGCATACAATCCTATGTTCCCTTCTGTATAGTTAGCAGGTGTTAGAGGTGCTAAATTTCCAGTGGAAACATTTGCCTAGCTTTCTGTGTTCCTAGTATGGAAGAACATCCAGTACTTCCGCATTCTTTGGTTTTTTGGACCAACTTTGATTCCTTAACAATTGAAAATCACTTAACAAACCCCCAATAATATTGCTGGGATATTACAATGATGGCAGCTTAGGGGAGTTTTTTTTCCCATCCAAGAACTCTCTAACCTTGTGTAAAATCAGTGTTGTGCAGGCGTTCGTTGTAAACCATCAGTACAATTATAGTAGTTGATCAAGGCATATCGGCCTGACCAAGACAGAGCAGAGCTACTGTGTTCTGGATTTAACTGTTTTTTTAAGCTGTTGGGTTTTGAAGTATCGTGTGCCGAGCTTGCGCTAAGATAATGTCATAACTTTGCCGTTTGGGATATGATCAGTTTTTTTTTCCCAAAGCTGCTATGCTAATTGTGGGCAGTTTTTATGTTTCTGCTGTAGGTAATTATTATTTTGTTTTCCGTTAATGAACGTGAAGTGTGTTTTCCTGGAGCCTGGAAAAATAATTTGTATTTTGCAGCTAAGATTCTATCTCACCCACTTGTCTTATATTCTGCTTCTTTTAAAGAACCTCACTCTTTCTTACGTTTTGCATGCAGCTTTAAACTTCTTTGTTGATTCTCTTGATCCTTGTTGCCAAGTGCCATGTTTAAAAATGACTCTTTTTTCCTGTTGTAAAAGCAGAAAAAAAATATATACAATGATCGTAACTGTTTATCTGCACTGAGTATAGTGATTGATTATCCTATTTGGACATCTGATCTCCTAAGTATTAGGTTATTTTTAAAAGTCTGTACGGCAAAATTATGTGTTTCGTTTAGAAAAAGAGATGATATTGGTCAGAAGAAAACGTTGTAGGCCTCCTTTTAATTGATGATCTTAATAAAACATTAGTTCTATGAATGATGCTGTTGAATAACCGTGAAGATTTGAAAGATTTGTCTACGCCTTTATTTATTATCTGACCACCGGATCTATGTACATAGTGAATTGTTTGTAGACTGATTTCACAACTGAATTAGGTATGGTGACCAATTAAATCTTAAATGTTTACTGTAACTTTTGCAGTGTGTCATTATGGCTTATTTTCTTTAGTTTGGTCAATTTGGGCACTAATCGAGAATTTGGGCACTGCCTTGCAAGGAATCTGGGTTTGCATCCATACCTTGTTGGGTGCAGATTGAACATCTGGGTGACTTCATGCACTCATCTATGCCACTGCTGGAACACTCCCAAGAAACTTTTTACTGATTTTTAATCTGGAGCTGATGGGGGATTTTAATGACTATCTTTTGTTGTTTATTCGTTCAGTCGCTTCTGACTCTTCGTGACTTCATGGACCAGCCCACGCCAGAGCTTCCTGTCGGCCGTCACCATCCCCAGCTCCCCCATGGTTGAGTCTGTCACCTCCAGAATATTAGTTTTCACGGCAAGAATACTGGGGTGGGTTGCCATTACCTTCCCCAGGGATCATATTTAGTCTGACCTCTCTGCCACGACCTTCCCGTCTTGGGTGTCCCTTCACAGTTTAGCTCATGGTTTCATTGAGGTGCTCAAGCTCCAGCACCACAACAAGGTAACAATCTCCTTTGCTGGAGAATGACTATCTTACTGGACCTGAAAATTCTGGTTTTGTTGAAAAATGCAAAAAAGGAAACAACCTAAACTCCAGTGCAAGGAAAAGGAAAAAGGGAGCAGAAACATCACCTCCATACATAAGGTTGCTTTCATATATTAATTAATAATATCAATTAAAATAAAGCACCCCTTCGCAACCTCATCAGCATCATGAGCATCACCCTGATCGTCCCGTTCCGCCACGACTGGATTTCCCGCCGCGTTTTGCCTCCCACCCGCGGGGGAGCTCGGCAAGCTCCGCCCCCTTCGAACGGGCTGTTTTGCACGGTAGAACCGAGGCGCTGGATTGGCTCTGGCTGGTTCGGGTGAGTTCTCGCGATACGAGACTGCAGAAGGCGGAAGTGGTTGCTTCCTGGGGTCCACGTGGGCGGCTCTGTTGATCCGCGCCCCGATGGGGAAAGCGCGGAAGAGGCGCAACTGGCGGGCGCGGCTGCCGGGGTCGCCCGGGCGAGGGGCCCACGCTCCCCAGGAGCCTGTGCAGCTGGAACTGGGAGGTGAATTATTATTAATGAAAGGGACCCTCCCTAGTTTTCCCGGACAGTAAAAGGAAAGGAGGGGAGAAATATCTGTAGCTTGAATCATGTCAACTGGATTTCTGTTTTCTCAGTGGAAACGTTTCGCTCCTTATCCAAGGAGCTTCTTCAGTCTGAGCCATCTGAGCCAACCTCAGACTGAGCCAACCTCAGACTGAAGAAGCTCCTTGGATAAGGAGCGAAACGTTTCCACTGAGAAAACAGAAATCCAGTTGACATGATTCAAGCTACAGACAATTCCACCTGGATGACTGAGAACCTTCATAGAGGGGAGAAATACTTTCAGTCTTGAAAGGTTATGTTAATGTAACCTTACCAGAAAGATGAGAGCCCGTTTGGTGTGGTGGTTAAGGCATCAGGCTGGAAACTGGGAGAGCGTCAGTTTTAGTCCCGCCTTAGGCACAAAGCCAGCTGGGAGACCTTGGGCCAGTCATCTCGGCCCTAGGAAGGAGGCAATGGCAAACCCCTTCTGAAAAACCTTGCGAAGAAAACTGCAGGGACTTGTCCAGGTAGTCTCCAAGAATAGGACACAATTGAATGGATAGATATAGATATATAGAATCCCCTATTCGGGGAGATAGGCAGGGATAAATTTAAATAGATAGATAGATATAGATATATCATGCAATCCTAGCTGTTTATTTTTTATTTATTTATCATTCGTATTTATACCCCACCTATCCCCTCCCTATCGGAGGACTCTAGGCGGCTAGTTGATAGTAGTAACAACTGGTAGTTGTTACCTATCAGTCTGACATCTGTGGACTAAGGGAGCCCTTGAGTTCATGGGACTTATTTCAGAGTGAACACATATGGAGGCTGGCCAGCAAAGTAGGGTTGCCATTGACCAGGCAAGGACTTCTTTCTCTTTCTTCCCCCACCCCCCTTCCAGATGAAACCATCTTGAAAGGAGTGGATGAGAGCAACGCCCTCATCCTTCCGTCGCGAAAACCCCGGGAGAAACCCGCCGCTTGCGATGAAACTCCGGGGCTAAAGCCCCTGAGTAAGAAACAGAAGAAAATTTTGCAGAAGGTTTTGGAACAGAAAGCCAAGAAAGAGAAGGTGGGCGATCGATTCGGGCAATCCACTCTGCTTTAAAATTGCAATCCGGGGATGCAGGGGAAGCCCCCTGCATCCTTGGCTCACGTGGCTTGTTCTGTTTGCTTCGGTTTGAAATCCTAGCGAGCCGAATTGCTGAAAAAGCTGAGCGACGTCCAGGCGTCTGAGGCCGAAATGAAACTCCTCTATACCACTTCCAAGCTAGGAACAGGAAAGCGGATGTTCCAGGCTAAAAGGTGAGGAAGGAAGTGTCAAGCTCACTTAATTCCATTTTATTTATGCAACGGGGACGTATGTTTGGTTGGACGGCACCTTTCTGCACACATTTGAGCTTATATCTTATATATCCTTTGGGAGATGCAGATAATGTTAAGAGAGGGCAAGCCAGCCTTTCTGGGCACCCCCAGATATAGGAGCCTCCAGAATTCCTAGGAAAATGTGCATATGGCTGGGGCATTCTGGGAGTTGACGTCCACTCATCTGGAGCGGGAAAACTGCCATAGATCCTCTTCCCTGGTGTCTCTTCAGTGCTTGGGAATTGAGGTGGAACTGGGTTTAAATTAATTTAATTAATTAATTAAATTTCTATCACTGCCCAACTTCCCCCAAAGGGTGATTTGCAATAAAACCACAATTAAAATACTAAACAAACCACAAATACAATAAACATAAAACAGAAATACAAAAAACAGCAAATGTACAAGGAATAAAATCTAGATGGGTAGAGTTCTCTATCAGATCGCGAGCATGAGGGCCATTCTCAGTCCATTCTAAATACAGTCTTGGTGTTTCAGGTCGGTCCAAGAAGCAAGTGCCAGCTGGGGGAAGAAAATCAAAAGCGTTGGGGGGCCGAAGAGGAAAAGAGGCAGGCTTGGATTGGAGGAGGAGGAGGAGGAAGAAGAAGAGGAACAGGAACAGAAGGAGAAGGAAGAGGAGGGCGGGGATTCAGAGGAGGAAGAACAGGTTGCAGAGGGACGCCCAGAAACCTCGGCCAGCACTGAGACAGAATCCAGGAAGACAGAATCCTCCAAATCTCCACTCGGCTTGCCCGAAGAACTTGATAGGGCTTCCGTGCAAAGGGGTGGAACCTCTAAGCCCATGTCAGAACCTGCAGTTTTCGTTCCAGTGGATCGATCCTCTGAGATTCAGGTCAGTTCTGAATCCAAAACACAGAGAATGTTCTCATGCCTCGTTCCGCCGCCCCACTTTGCTAACGAAGCCCCAGTTAGCTGGGCACTCGTGTCGCACTCAGTTATAAGTCATGGCTTACATGCTGAACCAAAAGCAGTTAAACCATCTGGTGTGGAAAATAAGCTACCCATAGCTTGCGATGAAAGGAGCTCTTAGGGAGGGAATTTAACCTCAGGGGTTTCAAAACTCCAAAGCAATGTGTATTAAAACCTGATTTTGCAGTTTGGGCTACCACAGCCAACCGCTAGACACTGTTCTTTGAAAAGGTGTTTCTCTTGTTTGTCAAAGAAAGCCAGGTTGAAGCTCCCAATCCTTGCAGAAGAGCAGGTCATAATGGAAGCCGTGCGGGAGAATCCCGTTATTATCGTATGCGGAGAAACAGGTTGTGGCAAAACCACGCAAGTGCCTCAGTTCCTCTATGAAGCAGGCTATGCGAGGTATGAATTTTTGGGTTCCTAACGCAGCATTCGTATTCCCTTTCCGTTCCTTGGTCGGTTGCATCTGTTAATGCTTGCTAGAATAAAATAAAATCAAGCCTTTGCTCCCACAAAGCTCTGGTGCAAATAATGATTTAAACCAGTGTTTTTCAAACTTGAGAATTTTGAGACGCGTGGACTGCAACTCCCAGAATTCCCCAGCCAGCATGCTGGATTCGCTTAATGACCGTGATGATTCACTTAACAACCACCATAAAATGATCATAAAATTGGGTCCGGTCATATGGTGACTCAACTTACGACTGCAATGACTTACGATGGGAATTCCGGTCCTGATTGTGGTCGTAAGTCGAGGACTACAGTCATAACCTAGCTTCTCATTCGTTGTCTGTAAAACCAAAAGAAACTGGGTTACATTAAAGGTGTTAATCCCCTCCTTCCAGCTGGTTTACTAAAATCTCATCTCAATTCTGTTTGTAGCTCCAGTGGCATCATTGGGATTACGGAACCTCGGCGCGTAGCAGCGATATCTATGTCTCAGCGTGTTGCAGCGGAAATGAATTTGTCGCCACGGTAAGCGTGCCCTGGGCAGCCTCTTTCTAAAACCGGTTTATCCTTGTCAAAAAACTTTCTGTTGAAATTGAAATCTGCCAACTTCCAGCACCTATTTCGGGTTCAAGACGCAGAACAATTTGAGGACCCGGATATTCATGGCGACATTAATATGTGGGATAGATTTTACAGGGAATTCAAGTAGCTGGAAAATGATGCGGTGATCCTGTCCTTGGAATGTTTATCGCCTCAATCAATGTTGGTCTTTTTAGAACCATTTCCATACAATTATGACCCAGTGTTTCCACTCGGTCCCTGGTTTGGTTCATTTTTTTTTTTTTGCCTCACCCAACCAAGTCAAAGGCATCATCTGAGTTTTTGAAATGACAGCTAGCAAAATCAAGCAGGGCGACGTTTGGAGATAAGGGGCGTAATGTTATTTAAGCATTTATTTGCTCTTCGCGTTTGTCCTAAATGCATCCGGCGAGATGGATGCCCAACTTGATGGGCTTGATGGTATCATGACAGTTTTGTGCGTGGGGGGGGGGGGAATCTGGCAACCTCAACACTGTTTCCACGTTCTCTGTACCAGCGTGGTTTCCTACCAAATCCGGTACGAAGGGAACGTGACGAACGACACAAAAATCAAGTTCATGACCGACGGTGTGCTGTTGAAAGAAATCCAGAAGGTGAATATTTTTTCTTCTTCTTATGCTTTTGAAATGTGGGGTGGAATGCACACATGTCTCGCTTTAGCAGGTCCAAGAAGAGATCTTGGGGGCCAAATAATCTCTTCTTCCTGCTTCCTTCCCCCCAGAAAAAAACAAGGGTTGGATTCTGAAATGAAAGGGGAGGAAGATTTTTTCATCCCCTCTTTGAGGGCCTTGAAACTTCCAGCACTGTCTTGTTCCATTGTTGAATCAAATGCCTGAACTATTTCTGCAAACAGCTTTTACATCTTGGGTCTCCTCCTGATGAATAGCTCCTACTTATAAATTTGCAACGGAGTTTCCCCCCCCCCCCCCACACACACACACAGCAGATTTAAATTGCGTGTCTTGACTGTTGAGCAACTGTCCCCTGCAAGGCACTTCGGTTGGATTTGAGGCAGTTTAGCCTGAGATGACCCATCTCTTCTAAGTCTTGGTTGATGAGCTTCGCAAACAGATGTGAAATTCTTCCACTTCTCAATTTCTTCAGGATTTCCTGCTGTCCAAGTATCATGTCATTATTCTTGACGAAGCTCACGAAAGGAGCGTGTATACCGACATCTTAATCGGTCTTTTATCTCGCATTGTGCCTCTTCGAGCCAAGGTAAAAAAGACAGAACGATTAGTTAAATGTCTCTACAGGTAGTCCTCGCTTAATGATCATTTGTTTAGTGGTGGTTCGGACTTACGACAGTGCTGATAAAACCAACTTGCGACTGGTCCTCACACTTACGACCGTCGCAGCGTCCCTGCCCGGTCACAGGATCACAATTTGGGCACATAGCAATTGGTTCGCATTTATGACTAGTGCAGTGTCCCGTGGTCACGTGATTGCCATTTTTGACCTTCCCAGCCAGCTTCTGGCAAGCAAAATCAATGGGGAACCACATGATTCACATAACAACCACGTGGTTTGCTTAATGCCCGTGGTGATTCACTTAACAACCGCTGCAAAAAGGTAATAAAATAGTTTTGGATTCACTTAATGACTGCTTCACTTAGCAACCCAAATTCCATTCCCAATTGTGGACGTTAAGTGAGGACTACCTGTAGTGTTTTCACATTGGGCTTAGTTTAATCTGTGACTGAACGTGCCTCACTTCTAAATCAATCTGATCTATCAAGCTAAAGGCAGGTAAAAAAATGGGTCTCTGGGTTTTGAGCATCGTTCTGGGTAGGGGAGAGACTGTGGGAGCATTCATTTTGAGCTCTTTCTCCCCCCCCCCCCATTCCTCCTCCTCCTTCCCAAGAAAACCACCTAATCTTTCATTTTCCCATTAAAAGCCCAGCCTTCTAGTCACCCTGTTGTGTTTGTCCATTGCTAGAAAGGGCAGCCGCTGAAATTGATCATCATGTCCGCTACGCTGCGAATGGAAGATTTCACTGCTAACCAGAAACTGTTCCCTGTTTCTCCTCTGGTTATACAGGTGAAAAATGACGGGATGGGGAGAGGAAAAGTATTTTTAAAAAATAAAGAAAGCTGGTGGTAATTTAATCCAGAACTGCCTGATGATGTCGGTTTAAATCTGGGCTCAGATCACCGTTTTCATGTCCTCTTGTGACTCGGCACGTTTTTTACCCGTGGCCCTTTCTGTGTCAGGTGGACGCGAGGCAGTTTCCAGTGGCCGTTCATTTTAACAAGAGGACCCCGCTGGATGATTACAGTGGGGAATGTTTTCGGAAGGTCTGCAAAATTCACCGAATGCTCCCTGCAGGTCAGATGGCTTGTAAAAACCCAGTTGCCACAAGAGAAACTCATAACATTTAATTTTGTCTTTAGGGAGTGGAGCAAAGCTCTCAGGAAACAGCAGCAGCATATAGTTCTGCTGGGCCCATGGCTGTAAAGTTCTGATTCCCCATAGATCTCTCTGCATCCTACCCAAACCAGGCCACCGAAGCTGGATGCCAACCGCCATCATGTCAGACTTACTAGGTAGACCAGACAGGAAACATGACCAGATGAACTAATTCTACTTTATTGTGAGGCTACATTAACAGAATCTTGCAAGTCAGAAAGTACAATTCTCCCCCTGCTGTCTCCTTTACAGCCCGAGAAACTAGGGAGGGTCCCTTCTGAGCCTCTTGCCCCACCCATTATGCAGCTGCGGGCTATGCTGTCTCTTATCTGACTGTTCCCTAGGCAGCATCTCTGGGCCCAGTCTCCCAAGGTCTTTCCCACATACCATAATATCACCCTCCCCTTCAGACTCATTCCCCCCTTCTCCTTTACAGCCGAAGAAACTAGGGAGGGTCCCTTCCGAGCCTCTTTCTGCCCATTTTGCAGCTGTGGGCTCTGCCCTCTCTTATCTGACCGTTCCCTAGGCAGCATCTCTTCGCCCCGTCTCCCAAGGTCTTTCCCACATACCTTTACACATCATCACCAGCCAGGTCTTCCAGCATTCAGACATTTTGATATTCTGCAAAGGCAGCCCAAAGCTTTCCCTTTTCAGGAATGGATGCTTACGTTCCTTGCAACTTTCCCTTTGGTGGCCCAGTTTAAAATTCCTTCCTTCCTTTTGCAGGGGGGATTTTGGTGTTCCTAACTGGGCAGGCCGAAGTCCACTCGCTGTGTAGGAGGCTAAGGAAGGCCTTTCCCTTCTGCAGAAATGCCGCCCCAGGTAAGTTTGGAGATTTTGAGAATTACACCAATGTTCTTCGACGAATGCTGGCTCAAACGGCAGCGTGGAAGAAGGCGCTCGGTCCTGGAGAATGCAGCCTTTTCTTCTCTCATCTGGGAGGGAGCCAACTGGGGCCGTCCAGGGGTTTGGGATGTTAGCTTGGCCAAGGGATTGTGGGAGGTGTAAGTTCAGGCATCAGGAGGGCACCAGGTTATTTGTTGTTGTTGTTTATTCGTTCAGTCGCTTCCGACTCTTCGTGACTTCATGGACCAGCCCACGCCAGAGCTTCCTGTCGGCCGTCACCATCCCCAGCTCCCCCACGGTCGAGTCCGTCACCTCCAGAATACCATCCATCCATCTTGCCCTTGGGCGGCCCCTCTTCCTTTGGCCTTCCACTTTCCCTAGCATCAGCTTCTTCTCCAGGGTATCCTGTCTTCTCATTATGTGGCCAACGTACTTCAGTTTTGCCTTTGATATCATTCCCTCAAGTGAGCAGTCTGGCTTGATTTCCTGGAGTATGGACTGGTTTGATCTTCTTGCAGTCCAAGGCACTCTCAGAATTTTCCTCCAACAACCAGGTTATTTACCTGTGCTCTAAATTTCCGTAAGCAACCCGGTTTAGATCCTTAGGGGTGGGTAACCGTTTTTTTCTTCGTTTCTTTGCTATCAGGCAGAAAATGTAATGGTCTCGGAATAACTGATTTCCCCCAGTCCTTCGCATCTCTGAGATGACCCATGGTGTCCTGGGATAGGTGAACCCTGATAGGAATATCGCTGGCTTATGGGGAAAAAGAGGCAGAGTAAACAGACAGGCACAAAGTGCAGCGTTTCTGGCTATAATGGCTTTACTTGTGATAAAAGCAAAGTTGAATATATATGGTACAGCATTGCAAAAAGGTAAAAACAAAACTTACAAGTAGAGTATACACAGAAAATGCACATGTGTTGGCTTCCACTGTACGACAGATATGAAGGAGCATATTGCCATGGCATCACGCACATAGCCAGGTATAGCTCACACTTCTATCAGTCCACAGGAGCAGAACACACAAACATGGCTAAAAGACACAAGAAGTCAAGAAGCACAGAACACCATTTTGCATGGATAGAAATAGGCTTTTTCCAGCTTTCTGATTGGAGGAAAACTTAGGTTGGGCCAAAAGCATAACCTGTCAGTAGGTGGCAGTGTCGCAGCAAGCATGCTGTCTCCTCCCTCCCTCTGCTCCCCGCCCCCCCAAGCAGGCTTCCCCCTGAGGGAATCAGGAGGCCTTGTTCTAGTTCTTGTTGAACTAGCCAAAACAATACATCACATGGTAGTGTTTACTGGCCACCTGAACTATCTATGGAAGATATGGGCACAGCCAATCAGAGCTATGAGAAAGCTTTGTTGTTATCTGGCCACCTGGCGTCACGTCATCATGAGAAACTTTTGCTTCGTACAGAAAAGTTTGCCAATTTCATATGAGAAATCTGACAAACCCCGTCAGGAAGTTCTGGCCCTGTTGATTACTCCCTTAAATCGGCATTTTGAACAGTTCACTCTAGAGCAATGTTTCTCAATCTTGGCCACTTTAAGATGGGTGGACTTCCACTCCCAGAATTCCCCAGGCAGCCAGGGGAATTCTGGGAGTTGAAGTCCACCCATCTTAAAGGTACCAAGGTTGAGAAACACTGTTCTAGAGCTTATCCTATGGTTTTATATATTTCTTCGATATATGGTTGACTAGAGAGGGCTCCTTGAGATGCAAATATCTGTAGTTTTTTGCAGGGGGACCGCAACTTTCAGACTCTTGGTGTGCTTTTTTTTTTTTTTGATTGTAGCATCTTTGAAAGGATTGATATCCTGGAAAAAGAGAAATCATGGTTAAAAAAGGAATCTAGGTGTGGTTCTCCCAAGGCCTAGAGCGGTGTTTCTCAACCTTGGCCACTTTGAGATGGGTGGACTTCAACTGCCAGAATTCCCCATGCTGCCTGGGGAATTCTGGGAGTTGAAGTCCACCCATCTTAAAGTGGCCAAGGTTGAGAAACACCGCTCTAGCATTTTGCGTCCATCCCACTCTTTTTGCCTGCACTGCATCTTCATTGATGCAAAATCTCGGTCCTCTGCACTGTACGCTACTAACATTCGCAGACCTGGTTGAGAAAGACTTGGCTTTGTTCTTGGCAGGGCCTGAAGACGAGGACGATTCTCTGGAAGCCATCCGAAGATTTAAGAAATCCAGGCAGAAAAAGAAGCACGCGCTTCAGGTTGGCAAAATTTTCCTTGGGCTCCAGGAAGGGCTTAGAACATTGCTTTCCAAACTGTGTGTCGGGACAGGTTAGTGTGTCGGCTGCAGTGTCTGGGTGTGTCCCGGCTGCTGCTGCCTCCGAGCCCTGCCAGGATTCCATGCAGGTCCTAGTGCCTGCCTTGTGCCTGGCTGCCTCCAAACCTGCTGTGATTCCGCGCAGCTCCTAGTGCCTGCCTTGTGCCCTGCTGTAAGAGAGTGTCGCGAAATGATGCATGTCTAAAAAGTGTGTCACCAACATGAAAAGTTTGGAAAGCTCTGGCTTAGAAGATCTGTGACAGCCTTGGAAATGAAGGAATTTGGCCTTTCTTTGTTTGAATTTCGTCCCGCCTTTCTACCGAAGCAGCTAACGGAGGAACCAAAGCCAGATAGATAAAATCTGATTTATTTTAGCATCGGTTCTGTTCTGGCTGGCCAAAGAAGCTGTTTGGATTCTGGTATTTTAGAGTTTTTCTCAGTTCGAGGGCTGACGAGGACTGTAAACCTGCAGTGCATTTTGGAATGCAAGTAAAAATGCAGGTGGTGTGAAAAAAAGAATGTGTTAATCTCTTGTATATTTGCTCCTTGTTTAAAAAAACCCAAAAGGGTATCTTAGCTTTGCACATTCATCTCCTAAGTAGCCTGTATCTATGCTGTGTGAAAGACAACGATTTGGTTATCTTCTTGCATTAGTTTATCCAATACATTCATAATTTTCAAACCTGTTGAGCATCTGCCTCTGTGCACCCAAATGCCCTCTAAATTTCAAACCCAGAAGGTCATTTAGTCTTTGGGGTTTTTTTTTCCTCTTTCTTTCTAGACCCTACCCAAAATTGATCTGGATAATTATTCCATTCTGCCCGTTGATGAAGGAGATGAAGATCGAGAGGCGGCTGTGGATGATGATGAAGAAGTGACCTTGGCTGGTTCGGATCTTGACCTTGATCTGGGAGAAGGTTGCTTGCAAGAAGGTTTGTCTTTTCCAAAGATTTCAAAGTTGACTGAGTTTGCACAGAAGACTGGAGAGATTTTTAACTGTGGTTAGCTGATCAAGCCATATTAGCCTGAGTAATAATAAGGGAAGACACCATCTGAGTCAGTCTCTTTTTCTCTTTTTCTATTTTCTGGCCAGATTTTGCCTTCATATTCATATATGAAATAGAACTCTGGCTTGTTCAACAAACCATGAATGTTACGTTAGCACACTATTATATAACCTCATCAAATAAATTGCCTTTTTTTTAACAGCAGGAAACTTTTTTTTAATATAGATATTCCCGTTTTAAAAGTAAGCATTCTGTTAGATTTATTTATCTTGTAAATAAAGTCATAAAGGGACTAGTTCTCATGGAGCTTCCAGAAAAAGGTGCTGCTGTTCTTCCCCTGCCCCTTAGTTCTGATTTGTGAAACGTATCAAAATATATTTACTTACTTACTTACTATATTTTTATACCGCCGTATTTCCCAAGGATTCACGGGGCTGTGCAGTTAAAATGAAAACACACCAGATTAATGTAAACAATCAACCAATAAAATATAGCAGAAGTCTTGCTGTGTGAAGGGACACCATTGCAGGTGCAGGTTGCTAATAACCTGGCAGGCTAATTTTTTCAGCATTTAAGAAATTTTTTCCCCCGTTTATAATTTGGATGCAGGTGAGAAACCGGATTCTTCCCACCCTCTTTACGTTCTTCCCCTCTACTCCTTGCTGGCTCCTGAGAAGCAAGCCAAGGTAAGGTTAATCACCCCAATATGTGGGGATTAAAAAAAAAGGTAAAGGTTCCCCCCGCACATTTGTGCAGTCGTGTCCGACTCTAGGGGCCGGTGCTCATCTCCGTTTGTTAGCCGAAGAGCCAGCGTTGTCCGAAGACGCTTCCACGGTCATATGGCCGCATGACGCGCACGGAACGCTGTTACCTACCCACCGAAGTGGTCCCTATTCATCTACTTGCATTTGCATGCTTTCGAATTGCTAGGTTGGCAAGAGCTGGGGCGAGTGCGGGAGCTCACTCGTCACGCAGGGCTAGGGATTCGAACCTCCGAACTTGCGATCTTCCGATCGACAAGCCTGGCGTCTTACCCGCTGAGCCACCATGCCCCTTAATATGTGGGGATACCGAGTTCATTAACAAAAGTGTCTGTTTAGGGTGGATTCTGAAGTTTGCAGAACTGCCCCTCGCCCCAAAAGGCATGGCTGGCTGGAACCATGGAGTTCCCCAGTGTGGGAAAACATCACTGCAGATCTCTTTGTAGAACAACCTTTCTCAACCTTCTGACCCTGGAGGAGCCCTTGAAATATTTTTCAGGCCTCGGGGAACCCCTGCAGATTCAGGCTCAAATGTAGGCCAGAAGTTACAAAATTATTATATTATTTTCATGGGTAGGCCTGTCTATGTGCATTCACAGTGTTCTTAATCTGAAAATAAAGAATGAAACTTACCTCTTGAAGGTGAAGTGGTCCGAATGTGAAATAATTTTTTTAATAAATCGTGATCTCCCAGGGAACCCCTAGCGACCTCTCGCGGAACCCGAAGGTGCCACAGAACCCTGGTGGAGAAACCCTGTGTAGAAGGATTTGCTAGGAGGGTTCGTTCTCTCTGTTTGGTGGGATATTCTTCTTTTCATCCATTGAAAACTGACCCTGATTTCAGGTTTTCCGGCCCCCTCCTCCTGGGACAAGGCTGTGTGTCGTGGCGACAAACGTGGCAGAGACTTCTCTGACCATCCCGGGCATCAAATACGTGGTTGACTGCGGGAAGGTCAAGAAACGCTTCTACGACAAGGTCACCGGCGTCTCGTCGTTCAAGGTCATGTGGACGTCCCAGGCCTCTGCCAACCAGCGGGCGGGCCGAGCTGGCCGAACGGAGCCAGGCCACTGTTACAGGTCAGCTAACATTTTTTTTCTTCATTTTTCCTTACAGACCAGAAAATCAGAAAGGCCCAAATCTTTGGAAAAACCATTTCAGTTTCCTAGTTCTTAGGGCAAAGCTGATCAGCCCTTGGTACCCACCGGGTGAAGGCAGGATCTTCTGATTCGGTGGGTGGGCACTTTGAAGGGCTTTGTCTTAGTGTGTGCACTGTGTGTTGTGTGTACATTTGTGCGGTATTTGCACACATGCTTGGATTTATTTTTTAAACCCATTGCTATCCCATCACAGTCCAAAATCCTCTTGGTTCTGTCAAACACACAAAGGCAGTTTAAGAGTCCCGGGAGAAGTCTTAAAAACCACCCCGAGACATCCTTAATCCCAACAATAAAACAACATTGTGTAAAGAGCAGCAATAGCTAAAGATGGCAATATCAAATCCCCGGAAGGCCCTCCGAAACGTAGGATCTGTGTCTATAGGCAATGGAAGAGATCATGGAGAACTTCGAGTCCAGCCCAGGGGAAGTGTGGGCATCACGTACTTCCACACTTACGTCTCCGTGTAGTTAGATATGGAGATCCAGATGTGGATATACACAACTGACAGACCCAGGACACATCCATGTATGGGCGTCTCTCCTCCTTCAAAAGGGCTGTAAACTCCAGTATCCATTTTTGGCAGCTGTGACCAGAGATGGTCCAGGGGGTGCAAGAAAGATTTGGGGCGTTCCAGATGTTCTTGTTGGCAGGATGGAACCTCTGGCTCCCCAGCTGCTGCTCAGTTACAACTCCCAGCATCCTTCAACATTGGTTATGCTGTCTAGAGCAGCTGGTATCATAGTCTGTGCCAAGGTGGTGGGTCTCAAGGTCTCCAGCCTTTGGGTGCAACCCAGAAGCGTCCTGCCTCGTTTGATCCCCAGACAACGATCGGGATTAAAACAGCTCTTTAAAAACAGCTCCTTGTTGGCCTCTAGCAAGGGACCCCTTTCTTTTAAGGTTTGTTTTGATCTCTGTTGCTCCCTTTTTCGTCTCTGCGTTCCAGGCTTTATTCTTCGGCTGTGTTCAGTGATTTGGAACATTTCTCTGCTCCTGAGATCACCAGGCGACCCGTGGATGATTTAATTCTGCAAATGAAGGCGTTGAACATCGAGAAGGTGGGAGTCCATTTTTAGCGCTTCTTTTATTCAACTTGGTCGATACCTTCCCTAGCTTTTGTTTATTATTTTTTTAAAGAGTAAAAACCTTGTTTATTTCTAGCAAAAAAAAAACCCAAACGGGTAAGGAGATTTGTGGTTCCTTTAAAGACTATTACAATGTAATAGGTCACAAGTTGTTTTTTCAGCACCCCGTCGTAAGTCTGAACTGTTGCTAAACGAATGGTTGTTAAGCGAGGACTGCCTATAGTCAGAAAGGTGCTCCTGATTTTTTTGTCACCATGGACTAATGAAGATCTCCTCATATCCTGCTCCAGTATCCCGCTACGAGTATCTTTCCATCCTGTTGTCTGGGTCTTTCCTATCTATAGGTAATCAATTTCCCATTTCCTACCCCGCCGTCCACTGATGCGCTGATAGCTGCGGAGGAATTGCTGGTAGCCCTTGGTGCTTTGAAGGCTCCTGCTACATCTGGAAGGTAACAGACATCAGTTGTGTTTTGACCACAAAGGGTCGATCTGTCAGCCACCTTGCTAACGAAGATTAAGATCTTGCTAAGATCAGTTTAAATCAGCGTTTCTCAACCTCAGCAAGTTGAAGGTGGGCGGACTTCAACTCCCAGAATTCCCCAGCCAGCAAGAGGAAAGAACAAATAGGTTCTGCCACATTTTTTCCCCCAAGAGGCAATGACCCTCTTTTAATATTTCCTCGTGGCCTGTTGCAATACAAGAAGAGACTAAAAGAGATTTTTTTAAAAGCAATTGCCTCCTTTGCCTTAATTCCAGAGGTTAAAATTGGGAGTCCCCCCCCCACATCTGCCTCTCCCTTGGAGACACCCATTTCGGCCGTGTCTTTCTGTGGAGTGGGTGACATGATTGAATCAGTTAGGATATTATTTCACCAATTCATATTTTAGCTGGCCAAGGTCTACCCATCTAAAGTTGCAGTCTTCTTTTATTTCTCTTCAAATAATTTTATTAAGAATTACAAATAGAATAAAAGCTGATACAAACTACAAAAAATACAAACAAGGAAAAAATGTGAAAAAAGAGAAAAAAGAAGTAAGAAGACTCTTGGGTTAAAAAAAAGATGAACAGAAAACAAGCTCTGGGACACTATTTGAAAGGGTTAAAAATTAAGATTCTTAAACAGTCAGGGAAGGAATACAAGGTTGGCTTATTTGATCAGGGTCAAAATAGAAAATTAGTTACATCTGGTTTCCCTTGCTGGACTTTTGTTTGTGGATTTTGTTTTTTAGTTAAGAGATGAGTTATGGGGTGAAGAGAGTTTATGTTATATTTAGAGATGGTGATAAGCTTTTAAAATTGTTTTTACTTGCTGGGATGAAGGGGGAAATTACTTCTAAAGTTGCAGTCCTCTTGATGTTTAACTGGGAGGAATTTTCACGGAACATGAGACGTCTGGCTTTTTGGAAAGGGGGACCGCACATTGATTAATTTTTTTTAATCCGTTCAATCGTGTCCGATTCTCAGAGACTGCCTGAACAAGTCCCTGCAGTTTTCTTGGCAAGGTTTTTCGGAAGTGGCTTGCCATTGCCTGCTTCCTAGGGCTGAGAGAGAGTGACTGGCCCAAGGTCACCCAGCTGGCTTTGTGCCTAAAGCAGGACTGGAACTCACAATCTCCCGGTTTCTAGCCTGATGCCTTCACCACCACACCAAGCTGGCTCTCATATATGAATATACGCCCTTATTTCCCCCCCTCCAAATTCCGTTTCCTTCTTCCAGGTTGGAAAAGCTGCAGGAAGCCAAGTTCAGCTGCCCCATCAGCCCCTTGGGGGTCGTCATGGCCTCCTTCCCTGTGGCTCCCCGTTACGCCAAGATGCTCGCCTTGAGCAAACAGCACAACTGCCTGCCGTACACCATCGCCTTAGTCTCGGCCTTGACGGTGAGGGAGTTCTTTGAAGAGTTCAACCGGTAAGGCTACTGCAGGGCTCTTAAGAAACTGATCCCCGTTTCTGTGTGTCGGTCAGTGGTTTTATGGGCTCCAAGCTGGTTTGTGGATTAAAAAAAACCAACCCTTTAGACCGCACTGATTTGTCCCCCGAGTTGGAAGAGTCAAGATTGACTCGAAGGCACAGGCAAAGAAAAATTCAGTAGCACTGTAATAAGCAGCCCAAAAGGCAAGCTGCCACATGAGACAGTCTAGGTCCCACAGAATTAATAGGATATTATTAAATACCTGGTTAAAACGGACATTGAAATCCAACACATCTGGGGAGCATCAAGTGGGCGGAGCCTAGTTTCCTAGGGCGAGAAATAACGTCCTCCAGGTGAGCAGATATGGGTAAGTGTCCTGACTTCGAGTGAAGGAACACGCTGAGACTTGGCACACAGGCTCTAGTGCTTTATTGTTCTACTCTGCTAGACAGAATCCAGCTAAACTAAAATGAACTAGTAATGCTCAGAGAAAGGGCCCAAGAAATTAGGGCGGTGCCATCTTCAGCCTCTTAACAATGAAAGCAAAGCGATTCAGTACTGCACATGCCTTTATCCCCCTGGAGGGATCCCCCTCCTTCTTCACCCGTTATCTCCCTGACAGTAAGCTGGGTTTTTTTTTCCTGTCTCTCATGCAAATCATATATTTTAATAGAATTGATTTTGGGGTTAGTGATGCATAAGCCTCTAGCATTCCACTCCACTGCAAGTATATGTACCAATCAGGCCTCCGTACTTTAACGAAAGGAGTGTGCATGTTGGAAAAAGAAAAGCAGAAATTTCCTGGAAGTAAAGCAAGAAATCTACAACACAGCCCCAAAGCTCCTGCAGATCAGCAGCTTGGGGCATTTCTGTTGCCTGCATGATTGGTTGAGTGATTGACTGAGTCATTCATTCATTCATTCATTCATTCATTCATTCATTCATTCTGATGCAGGCCTGCCTTGAGTGAAGAAGAGCAGGAGAACCTCAAAGGGAAGAGGGCCCGAGTGATGCAGATGCAACGGATTTGGGCTGGGCAAGGACCCTCTCAGAAGCTGGGAGATCTCATGGTGATGCTAGGTAAACCTGTTCTTCTTATTGGTTTGTTGGGGGGGGGGGCTCCAAAGTTTTGTGGGGGGGGGGTTTCCCTGGTTTCCACCTCAGCTGAGACACCACCTTCTGTTCCAGGAGCTGTGGGTGCCTGTGAATATGCAGGATGCACTCCTCAGTTCTGTAGCGCAAACGGCCTGCGCTACAAAGCCATGGTGGAAATCAGGCGGTTGCGTGGGCAGCTCACAACAGCAGGTAAGGCTCCCCATTCTTCCCAGCTCCCATTCTTGGGGATCCGGCTCTTCCTTGTCCTGAGAACATCATTCAAGAGGGTCACCTCTGTCTGGCTGTGACCCTCACCACCTTGGTGTGTATGTGTTCCCTTCCAAGTGAACGCCGTCTGCCCTGAGGCCGAACTCTTTGTTGACCCCCAAATGAAGCCCCCCACAGAAGAGCAGGTCACCTTCTTGAGGCAGATCGTCCTGGCAGGGCTGGGAGACCACGTGGCCCGAAGGATCCAAGCTGAGGAACTCCTTGACGAGAAGTGGAAAAACGCCTACAAGGTCTCCCTCTCTCGCTCGTTTTAGTGCCAGGACCTTCATCTTGTTTTAATGAATTCATTTAATAAATTTTATGTACAAATTGCAAGGGAAAAAAATGGACAAAACACCTTAATACAGGTAGTCCTCGACTTACGACCGTTCGTTTAACAACGGTTCAAAGTTACGACGGCCTTGGGAAAAGTGCTTTATGATCTGTACTCGCACTTACGATCGTCATACCACCCCCCACGGTCACATGATTGCAATTTGGGAACTTGGGAACTGGCTCACATTTATGGCTGATTGCAGCGTCCTGCGGTCACGTGATCGTGGAGAAGCTGGATTCACTTAACAGCCGTCGTAAAAATAGTTGTAAAATTGGGTCCGGTCTCATGGTGAGTCGACTTATGACCTCAACGACTAACAATGGAAATTGTAAGTTGAAGACTGCCTGTACGCTGAAACACACACGCATGTAATTAAAACCATCTTTAAACGTGAAGAAAATTTTTTTTAGAGAAACCAAAAATAAGAGAAAAAGATTAAGGGGAAAAACCCAAAAAAAGGAAGAGAAAAAAGGGGGAAAATGTGCCTTATATGTTATACTTATTAACAGTCACTGGTTTACTAATAAGTATCATAGACTAGTATAATATGATCAATGCACAATATTGCTGTAAAATATCACAAAACCTCTGCCGAGGATTTTATCTTAGCCGCGTAGATGGGGTTGCTGTCAGTTTGTAATATATGGAGTTTTTTATTCTCTCTTTTCTTTTTCTACTCCTGCCCTCCACCCTTTTTCCCCCTACTAGACGCCGCTTCTGGACGATCCAGTCTTCATCCACCCCAATTCCGTCCTGTTCAAGGCGCTCCCCGAGTTTGTGGTTTATCAGGAAATAGTTGAAACCACCAAGATGTACATGAAAGGTAAATGGGCAATTGTTTCCCTTCCTTCCCTTCTGTTTTTTTAAAACATTTTTAAGAAAAGAATATAGACAAGGGGAGAGAAAAGACATGCCATAAGAATAAGAAGGCAACATACAAATATATTTGCTTATGAAATTATAACTTGTATTATATCATCTGTAGCTTGAATCATGTCAACTGGATTTCTATATATATATTATATATATTCTATAGAAATCCAGTTGACATGATTCAAGCTACAGACAATTCCACCTGGATGACTGAGAACCTTCATAGACATATTGTATTATATCACTTTTTTAAAAAATAAGCATCCTTTGGCCTCTCAGGATAAATAGCTCTGATCTCTTTATTTAATTAAATGTGGTTTAAAAGAAGAATACAGACAAGGAGAGAGAAAAGGCGTGTCAAAAGAATAAAAGGGTAAAATAGAAATAGCAAAATAGAAATAAGCCAACAAGGGATCTAAAATGCCATGGAGTCACCGTGTGTGAGTCGGGCGGCCTTATCAATTTCTTTAATAAATAATAATAAAAGAAATGGAGATACTGTTTCCTAATACTTCATTAATTGCTTACGAAATTATAAGATGTGTTATACCACTTTTAAAAAAAAACTAAGCCTCATTCTTTGGGCTCAGCATCAGTGGATCATTGCTGGTCTGGTTTACGGGTGAAATTGAGACATTGTGGAGTCCTTGGTGCTCTCTGAGCCTTGTTGTTTTCTTGCCGACGTTTCATTGCCAGGCTAGGCAACATCGTCAGTGTGAAAAGGGAGTGGGACTTGCTCTCTGTTTATATACCCTGGCTTGTCCTGCTTGTGTTGGTGGAGGTGTTGTTCTCTCCTTGGTAGATGTTGCCTAGCCTGGCAATGAAACGTCGGCAAGGAAACAAGGCTCAGAGAGCACCAAGGACTCCACAGTTCAACCCTGAGCTACATCTCCCGGGCCATTGATCAGCAGCTGCTCCCTCAATTCTGCTGCCCGATAATCCCGCTGGGATTGATGAACCTGACACCAAAGGGGCGGGGGTGGGGGTGGGGTAATCCTTGATCCCAAATCTGGTCTGTCTTTCCCAACAAAGTCTGGTAGGCTCCCATCTCAAGCTGGAGATCAGTGGTCAGGAGACTCAATTAAGAGAGAACATTTTGAATGCTGCTGGTATCCTCAATCGGGGTGGGTGGGATGTGGCAAGCTGGCGTATCTTGGGATTGGTGACTGCGGATATCCATTTGGACCAGATGCATCTGTGGTAGCCACCAGTTCTCATGCCACAATAGCCACTTCCAAGATGGGAGGGCTTCCCCTTCAACCCTAGGGACAGATCTTTGAAGAGAGCATCCATACCACCTCAAAGTTGCCCATCAGCCCCCCAAGTCTGGATGGGATGGGGGTGTCAAAGCTGAATAAGAGTTTTGTAGAGCAGAGGGATGGTTGTGTTCTTCTCATTGCTACCCGAAAGCTCCATGGCTTCGCTCAGAAGGAACATTTTTCACATGACTCAAAATCTTGCGTATCTTCAGACCTATGGAAGCCGAGCTAAACTCCTGCTTTCTCACAATTTTATCTTCTGGGTGGTCCCACTCTTCTGAAGGGATTTCAGCGGTTGAACCTGACTGGATCCCTCTTCTCCTGCCTCCCTACTGCCATTTTGAAAAGCCGCTGGATAATCCTCCTCCATTTTACTGTCCCGAAACAGGCCACATCCATTGCCACAGGCCGAGCATCTTCTGTAAGTTTGTTTTCTCTGTCAAATAAACATCTGCTATCCTTAAAGTATGCAACAAAAGAAAAAGGACTTCCTTTATGATTCTCTTATCTTTTTACGGCTTCCTTGACAAGGAACAGCTGAAGTCAACCATGGTTCACACGGACTATATTCTCCCTTCTCTTGCCACAGATCGGGTCGGTTGGCAGCTTCCTGCGGTGGAGATGGATTATCCGGAAGGCCTGGATCGCTTCAAGCATTTTGCCAAGTTTCTCTTGGAAGGAAAGGTGGGTGCACACTTCTCTATCAGCCCCCACCACAATCCGCTGCTGTTTTGGACTTTCTCTGAATTTTAAGTCCTCCCCAACCTGATGCCGGTTGACTGCGTCCGACAACAAGTACCATGGTTCTCCGCCCAGCGGCAGCCACGTTAGCTGCACATGGGTGTTGTAATCCAGCAGCAACGAGAAGGCCACAAATACCCTTCCCCTTTTAAAAAAGGAAAGGAAGTGATTTTCCCTTTTTTTGGAGACTGTTTTTATTTGCACGCTAATTCAACAGCCTTAAAGGTCGGTGGTGAGTGATTGAAAAAGTTCTTCAAGGGTGTTGGGCTCAGAGATTGGGGGATTAATACAGTGGCACATTGTTTTTTTCTAGGTTGTAAAAACGTTGGGAGCGTACAGCCGTTGCCTGCTGTCGAGTCCAGTCACGATGCTAAAGATGTGGTCCAAGTACGTTGCTAACCATTACTCCTCTAAAGGTAGTTCTTGCTTAACAACCACAATAGGGACTGGAATTTTGGTTGCTAAGCAATGCGGTCGTTAAGCAAGGCACCATGTGACTTGGCGGGCTGCCCAGTGGCTGACCAAGGATTGGTTGCACGCTTTGGTTGCACCCCTCCAGCCATTTGGAAAAAAATACGAGGGTCCTTGGTGAAAACACCCCCCCACCGCCAACTGTATCCACTTTATTAAAAACCAGAGAGAGATGGCAGAGATTTAGAGGTGGAAGAAGTGAAACGCATGTGTCTTTCCAACAATCCCATTTCGGAGCGAGGAGGGCTGGCTGGCAGGCACCAGAGACCAATTGCATTTGCTCCCCTGCAAACTTTGGAATTGATTTTTCCCTCTGGATCAATTCCTTTGCCTGATGTTCCCGCAGGCTCCAGCCGAGGACAGAATCCTTGCTTCAGGCACTCATTTCTGAAGATGCCGACAACAGGGATGCTCTGCGGCTTGCCTGGAAGAAGAATCCAAAATGTAAGCATTCAGATACGCAAGACGGTGCTTTGCCTTTGCTGGTTTTAGTTATTACGCCGGTAAAGATTTGTAAAGTTTTAGAACCTGCAGTGGTCGGAATCACGACATCGGGTTGACTTCGGGAATTTCAACATTTAATCGCGGGAGGCTGATGGTTCACTCTCTTCTCTGATTTAAACCTTCCCCTTTCAGATTTGTTGGCAGAATATTGCCAGTGGATTCCAGAGGTTACCCACGAGGAAATAGCTAAAAATTGGCCTCCGGTGCTGTGATTCTGTGAATGTTCGAGCCAGGAGCTTGTGTTCTCCCCGAAAACACCATGGAAAAAAGCAAGATCCGTAATTGCACAAGGAAAGGGGAGAAGAATTCAAGCTTTCTTCATTTACTCCCAAGGATCAACACGTGTGTGATCCGTGACGTTGACCTGCAAAGAAATCATAGTTGTGCAGAGATGTTCCTTCTCTGTTGGGTTGAATGCAAAAGCTGTCCAGTGGAAAGAGACAATGCCTTTCCTTTCCTATAAAAGAAATAGATCACAGCGATGTTTCTCAATCTCAGCAACTTTAAGGGGTGTGGACTTCAACTCCCAGAATGCCCCAGCCAGCAAAGTTGGAGAAACCCTGAATTAGAGTCACAAGGATCTCACATTCCATTAAGCAGCATTTGTTTTCTGGCTAAGCCACAAGGGTTATGTTTTCACCCGCAAACCCAGAAACCATGGCATAGACATCACAATGGGTTGGTTCACACAAACACACCGCATTAAGGCTTACCAGAGTAGAGCATATTCGCCCTTCATATGTTCCAACCATACAAGTACAGTAACTGCAGCTATTCCAAGTTTTGCAGAAATAAATGTTAAGAAACAGCATATTCTAATACGCCACTGCTTGGGAAAAAAAAAAAACTTTATAGTTTTGAGTCTCTCCATCTGTTTCTTTTCTTTTAAGGGCCCCTGTTGCTAATCTTGGCATTTTCTGATCATAGAGTTTGTAAATGTCATAGCTCAATGATTATTTGCTCTCTACGTTCTGTTATTTATTTTCCTTTGTTTAGACATGCGCGCCATCGAGGTGTTTTAATTTGAGTGCCCAGGGATGGCATGACAAGCAGATTTTTCTTTCGAAATGCGGTTTCCTTCTGCTCCAGTTGCAATTGTGAAAATGTCCCCCCAACAACCCTGTCTGGTTTGGAACTTGATCATCCAGTTGAAAAGAATGAACTTGGGGTGGCCCAGTCCATCAATACCTTGTAAAAAAGGAATTTTCAAATATAAGAAGACGGTTGTCTTGGGGGGGAAGAACCCCCTAAACTTTCCTACCCATCTTCTGGCCTTAAAGTATACCTATAATCATTATTTTTAAGAACAACCAAAGCATTCCCTTGTTCGAAAGTCGGTGATTGCCCTAAATGATGAAGTTTTCTGAAATAAATAATTTTTCTTTGAAACCATCTGTGTTTTGCCATTCTTTTGCCAATGCGGTGTTACGTATTCATCCCCTTGTCGACTCCTTTTAAAATAAAAATACAAAGGTGCTGCATACAGCTAAGAGATGGCATTTCCCCCAGATCTATGTCTCTTATTTTGGTTTTTCTCTATGCAGCAGATGGTAGTTCCTTCTATTTCTGCTGCAGAATTTCTATGAAGGGTGCTTGCAAACTGGCTGGAGCAGAATAGAAGAATAGAATAGAAAGGACTTTTAATGCAAAAGAATAGAATTAGAATTAGAATAGAATGTTAATGCAAAGGAATGGACTGGAATGGACTTAATGCAAAATAAAAGGGGTGCCAAAGAAGCCAGAAGTAATTAAAACGGATCCGCTAGCTGGACGTTGAGTTTCGCATTTGCCAAATCTGAAGGGAGGGGAAAAGATGTGGAGATGCCGGGGATTGAACCCGGGGCCTCATACATGCAAAGCATGCGCTCTACCACTGAGCTACATCCCCAGCTGCTGAACGGGCTTTCAGCAGGAAGTACAAAGCTACTGAAACGTTGCACTTTTTTTCCCCTTCCAAAAATGCTCTTTTTTTCCCCTTAGATGTCCAGCTTTTCCACGGAGACAGAAACCCCTTGAACCTCAGCTTCTAATCGGCACCCTTCTCGTGCTGAAGTCCAATCGTGACCCAACACCATCAACTGGCAGGAAGTTTTCCCCTTTGAGTGGAAATCCCCCCGCAAGCATCTCACTTTGGGGGGGGGGGTGATTTGCTTGGGGGGGCCTAATCAGGCGGTGGAGTTGCTGCTGGGGAATTCTGGGCGTTGAAGTCCCCCCATCTTCAAGTCGCCCAGGTTGAGAAACACTGCTCTATAATAACAATGCAAAAGCATCGCATCTCCGCCTCTCCTTTCTCAGGGTCCAGCTTCCTTGCCCCCCCCCCCCCGGAAAAAGACTTGCTTAAGCTTCTCCCCTTTGCTGGCCATAAAACCACCCTGTTCCCGATCTGACCTAAGTTTTTCATTCTTTTCCTCCTTTTCCTCCGCTGAGGACCCCCCTCGTCTTAGCTGCTCCAACCCACAGTCCCTCTGCCACTGTCTTGCAAGATTGATTGATTGATTGATTTTTAGAAAATCCTTCCTGCCCCACCATGACTTAGCAGCAGGGGGGCTTGGCCTAGCCTCCCCCCAACTCTGCTGAGCGGGGGGGGCAGAAGTCCAGCCCCCCCCCCTTCGGAGAACGGGCAGGGTAGCATGACATGAGCCAAAAGCCTTGGGACTTTGCAGAGGGGCAAACATGCTCTGGCGCGGCACGTGCCCCGCTTATCTGGGGTGCCTTGGAACACTGCGCTCGAGCCCCTCCTCGTTAGTATAGTGGTAAGTATCCCCGCCTGTCACGCGGGAGACCGGGGTTCGATCCCCCGACGGGGAGGCTCTGCTTTCCTTTTTAAAAAGAAAAAAAATTCCCCCAATCAGCGCAGGCTTCCTTTTCCCATAATTCAGCCACAGCAAAAGCTATTTTTCTCGCCTGTTTGATCCTGCGGGGTTGACTTTAGCGAAGGCCCCAAGGACCTTTGCATCCTCCTGCAAGGGCTCCTTTGGGAAAGGGAAGGGAAGCCCTGATCCCGCTCGAAGGGCGGAAGGGGAAGTCCAGGGGCGCCTCCGTCGGAGGAGCGCGGCCCGTTTGGCCAAAGAATTGCAATTTGGAAGCCCAGGGAAAGAGGGGCGTCATCAGCTCGAAGGGGAAGATGAGCACCCAAACAGCCATCCAGCCGAAATAGCTCAGTTGGGAGAGCGTTAGACTGAAGATCTAAAGGTCCCTGGTTCGATCCCGGGTTTCGGCAGGTTCTTTTTGGGGTGCAATTCCCCCCCTGCTCGCCAGGGCAGCCAAGGCACCCTGAGAAGAAGGAAAGCGGGGCGGGATCCCACCCGAGGCGCCTCCAGTTCAGTGTATTTTGTGCTTTGCAAAGCCTGGAAAGTCGCAGGGGCTGCTGTTTCCGGTCTGGGGCGTCTGCTTGGCTCGCCTTTTGCCCCCGAAAGCGAAGTTCCTCCCCGGGAAGCGTTTGAAAGAGGACCCGTCCGGGAAGACGGCGCGGCCCTTTACTCTGCCTTTCATTCAAGGAGGATGGCTGGAAGGCCAACGCAAGGCTCATCCTCGTTAGTATAGTGGTAAGTATCCCCGCCTGTCACGCGGGAGACCGGGGTTCGATTCCCCGACGGGGAGGCCTCGCTTTTCTTTTTTAACTTTGAAATAAAAAGGCTTCAAGAGGTTTCTTCCTTTGCAAAATTCCAGGAAGGTGACCCAGGAAGCACCGCTGCCTTATTTGGTCTGTATTGATGGGTCTTCCTCCAGGAAGCCTAACCAGAAACCTGCAGGCTGTGGGGCGTTCCCTGCTGCAGACTCGGTTGAAGTTCTGGCCCTGCTGGAGAAAGTAAGTTGGGAGGTTGCAACTCGGCTAACCTGGTCGCAGGAGGATGTCACCCAGGGTTTCTCAACCGTGGCCATTTTAAGATGGATGGACTTCAACTCCCAGAATTCCCTTCCAACGCACATTACTGTTCCTCCACCAGCATGCTGGCTAGGGAATTCTGGGAGTTGAAGTCAACCCATCTTAAAGTGGCCAAGGTTGAGAAATACTAATGTATGCTGGCTGGTGAATACTGGCAATTCGCAGTTAACTCTTTTCTTTTTATTTCTCTCTTTTTTTTATTCCGGGTAACACCCCCTTTCGTCTTTATTCCTCTCCTATCCGCTCATTCCGGCTTAGCTAAAAAATTCAGCCCAGGTTTCCATCCCAACCGACTCCCTCCCCTTCAACCGTCTTGGGAAGATTCACCGAGCTTCGAAGGTTTTATCCTTCCGCCGCTCCCCGCAACCGAAGGCGGGGCTGACTCATAGCCGTCGCCCCTCCCGACCGCCCGTAGTTCTATTGGCTAACGGGAAGCCGCGTGCGCCCGAATGAAAAATAGTCCTCCCCTTTCCGTTGGCGGAGGGATTCGAGTGCGACGCCTATATAAAAGGCCGCCGCGGCGGGGCCCGCAGTTAGACCTAGTCGCCCCTTGCTTGTGTTATTTTGCTGCTGTCTGCTTGGACCCGGTCACGCTCTGCGGTAAGCCTTGAGGTGCTGTTTCTCTTATCTTTTATGTTAAATTCAGTCTGAGGGAGGGTTGGGTTTCCTTGAGCTAGGCTTATTTTGACGGAGGGAGTCTCGTTTCTGAGAGGGACGGAAGCTAGCTATTTAGGCGGGAGAAAGCGCTTGGAGAAGCAGCGCGGGTTATCGCAGGCTTCCCCTTCGTGGCGGCGTCGGGTGAAGGAGAAGAGGCGTCTTTAAATTAAACGGGGAGGCGGGAGAGAAGGGGTCCAACGGCCCCTGATCAGCCGCGACCCAAAATGGCCGCCCCAGAAGCAGGACAGGGAAGGGAGGATAAGCGAGGCGCCGCCCACGCTTGTGACGCGGCTCCCTTGTGACGTCGCGCGGGCGCAGCCCCGCCCCTGACCAAGGGCATCCCGCGCGCGCGCTCTGCCCTTTCTTGCTTCGTGGCCCGAATAGCGACGGAGGCAGGTGCTGCAGGCGGTTGGAGGAGGTCGGGGGCGTGCAGCCCTCGGCGGACCTTGCCAGCTGGGAGGTGTTGGGAGGTGGGAGCCTATGCATTCTCTAGAAGGCTCCCTGGGGCGTAAAAGCCAAGCCGGGTCTAGGCAGGGGGTGGGAGAGGTTGAGGGGATCGCGAAGGTCATGTAGTCGAGGCGTCTACGGCATGCAGGAAAAGCGAGGAAGCCGTCCTTGAAAGGTGGAGGTCCAGCCTCTTCTTCAGAACCCCCCCGCGAACGAGGACACACGGCCTCCATAGGTAGACAGCGTTCCTGTTGGGCAGATTTGGCTTAATGGATTTAGAGGTCACCCCAGCTCAAACAAGGTGACTCTGGGCAGCGTATGGCAGGAAAAGAATCGTGATTTACTGTCATAAAGCTTTCCTTACGTTTAAATCAATGTAGGCGGTTGCAACATGACATTGAAAGAGGAGCTCTTTAAGCAGAATTGAGAGTTGCTAACTGGATTGGTGTTGTTTCCCAATCCCTGTTTCTCTCCTTCCCCATTGCAGAGAAAATGCAGATCTTTGTGAAGACCTTGACCGGGAAGACCATCACCCTGGAGGTGGAGCCAAGTGACACCATTGAGAACGTCAAGGCCAAGATCCAGGACAAGGAAGGCATTCCTCCCGACCAGCAGAGGCTGATCTTTGCCGGCAAGCAGCTGGAAGATGGCCGCACCCTTTCCGACTACAACATCCAGAAGGAGTCCACCCTCCACCTTGTCCTGCGTCTACGTGGTGGCATGCAGATCTTCGTCAAGACCTTGACCGGGAAGACCATCACCCTGGAGGTGGAGCCAAGTGACACCATTGAGAACGTCAAGGCCAAGATCCAGGACAAGGAAGGCATTCCTCCTGACCAGCAGAGGCTGATCTTTGCTGGCAAGCAGCTGGAAGATGGCCGCACCCTTTCCGACTACAACATCCAGAAGGAGTCCACCCTCCACCTTGTCCTGCGTCTACGTGGTGGCATGCAGATCTTCGTCAAGACCTTGACGGGGAAGACCATCACCCTGGAGGTGGAGCCAAGTGACACCATTGAGAACGTCAAGGCCAAGATCCAGGACAAGGAAGGCATTCCTCCCGACCAGCAGAGGCTGATCTTTGCCGGCAAGCAGCTGGAAGATGGCCGCACCCTTTCTGACTACAACATCCAGAAGGAGTCCACCCTCCACCTTGTCCTGCGTCTACGTGGTGGCATGCAGATCTTCGTGAAGACCTTGACGGGGAAGACCATCACCCTGGAGGTGGAGCCAAGTGACACCATTGAGAACGTCAAGGCCAAGATCCAGGACAAGGAAGGCATTCCTCCCGACCAGCAGAGGCTGATCTTTGCCGGCAAGCAGCTGGAAGATGGCCGCACCCTTTCCGACTACAACATCCAGAAGGAGTCCACCCTCCACCTTGTCCTGCGTTTGAGGGGTGGTTTTTAAACTTTCTGCTTGCTTTCAACCATTGAAGTAAACTTCACTGCACTTTGTTTCAATAAAGCTGTTGGGACTCCCAATTATCTTTGTGAATTATTTGTATAATTTTGTATAAAGCATAAAGAATGTGGAGGAACAAAGGCAGTGTGAAAAGGCTCGTTTACAAAATAGGTCAAACACTTAACAGGAAGGTTGGTTTGATTCGAAATGCTTTGTAGAAGCTTAGGGAGGCTTGAGTCACGTATGCTGGGCAAGTGAATTGTGACTCAGAAGCCAGCAAGAGATCAAAGTGACAAAGTCTGAAGATACAGTCCTCTTTTCTGAAATGCATGTTGGGGTGGACAAGTCAACTCCAATTCCAGCAGAAAAAGCAGGGTTAGGTATACCCCCCATGCAAAGCCACTCGGTAACTAAAGGATTTAATTACTGGCTGAAGATCCTATCCATGGACTCAGATTACCCAAGCTTTGTCTTGAAGAGCAGATGCATAATATGCCTGCTTGGGCGGCCCAACTTGCCAATACCATCTCGCAATAGGGATTTTCAACTCATTTTCCAGCCAAATTAGATTTGAAGGCTAAGAAAAGCTTCAAAGGGTTTTGGATGTAGCTGCACAAGAGGATATAGCATCCCTTAAACATGCTAAATTCTTGAAGTGGCTGGCCCAATACAAATCTGTCAACTAGAAAAGTATTTAACAACTTTCTTGCCCCAGGATCTCAGAAGAGCTTTTACTAGAGCTCATTTAGATCAATTAGACTCTGGTAAGATATGGGAGGTTCCAAGGAGTTCGTATGAAGACATGTATTTGTGGTGCCCCAGCTGTTGAAGATACTGCACATCTTGATTGCAAATTACATTCTGTAGAAAGGACTGACCACTTAGATTTATATTTAAAAAACGAAATACTGGAGCAGCCAGCAGGAACTTATTTTTTACAGGGTAAGAACCAGCTGATTCCTAGCAAGACTGCACTCTTCATATCAAAGGCAAGCCTAAAGACAGATTACATAAACCAGATTGGAGTTTAGTATCTATCTGAAGGTGCTTTGTGTCAGATGCAGAGGCCCAACTGAAGAATGTCAAGCTGTAATTTAGAATCCTGGTTTATAGTACATTGAGCTTGTAGCAGCATTGCAAGAAAGTAGTGGGAAATGATAAGGCTTTGTATGACTAATTCTGGCTGCTTGTGTGACTTAATGCAGAGTTATGGGTGAAGAGGCCAGTTTTCCTCACGTTTACATCTTACAATGTTCCAACATTTCCCATACGGTAGTTGACTAGTTTAAGTTTAAATGTTCATGTTCGCCAGAACCACTTCGCAATGTTAGTTTGATGTCTCCCGAGGATGCGGAATCTCAGATTCTGCTGGCTGCTTCCGTAGAGGGTGGGAGGAGAGGAACCAGAATCACGGAGAAACGGTCCTGGCCCGTGAGTTGCCCTCCCCAGGGTGCGACTGCAGTTGGAGGGAACGCCCTGAACCAGATTGGTGCCAGGGGGTGCTTCCAGACAAGCGTGTCGCAGCCTTAAGACAGGTGGACTTCAACTCCCAAAATTCCACAAGTGGCTGGGGAATTCTGGGAGTTGGAGTCCACCCGTCTTAAAGTTGCCAAGGTTGAGAGAAGCTGGTGTGGAGCAAGCCTACTGCTGCGACAACGCGTTCAGGTGGTTACGCGCGGGACCACCGGGCAGGGATCGCCCCGACCTGCGAAGGCCCGTGCGAAGGCCTCCCTCGGGGGCCGCAGAACTGGGGAGGCGGAAGCGCTCGGGAAGCGGGGGACATGGCAGGCCTCGGCGCCCTCCGCCGCGGTCAGCAGCATCCCGCGGGAGCCGCCGCCTGCCAGGCTCCCGGGGCCGCGCAGAGCCCTTCTGAAGGCGCGGCGCGAAGGGACGCTCCCTTGTTCCTCCGCGGGGCGGGGGCGGGCCGGTCGCGCGAACGCAGCGGGGAGTTGCGTGCAGGCCCGCCGGGCCGGGCTTGAGCCCCGGTGCCTCCCTCGCGGCGTCGCCGGCCGCCGTTGGCTGGCGCGCCGGGCGGGGCGTTCCCGGGCGGGCGGGGCGGGCAAGGCTTGCCCGTAAAGAGCCCCCGCGCGCTGGCATGGCACGGCACGGCACGCAGCGCGGCGGGGCTGGCGGGCCGGCTATGGCGGGGGGCGAGCGCGGGAAGGGCGGCCGCGGGCTGCGCTGCGGGACGGTCGCCGGGCTGGGCGTCGTGGGCCTGCTGTGCCTGAGCTTCGGGCTGCTGGCGGTGCTGGCGGTGCCCGTCCTTTTGCGGCAGCAGGTCATCAAGGTAAGCGGGCTGGCAGGCGTGGGCCTCCCGGGTAGACTGCCTCGAGGCGTGGAGGCTCTGCCCGCCTCTCCCGCGGCGTCCCCCGGACGGCTTGCGGGGAGTCGCCTAAGTCGGGCTTTTCTTCCGTCTGGAGAGGACCATTCTGCGCTATCTATCGGGGTTTAATCGTTGCTAACTTTCCCTTCCTGCCGGGTTCCTTCTGCTACTCCTCCAAGGTACACTCCTCGGAGCCTGGAGGTTCTGCTGAAGTGCCAACGTGTTGCCCGCATTTATAACCCTGCCCCGTTTAGGTTGACATCCCCTCTCCTCTATATTCTCTTCCTGCCAGCCCTGCAAGGTAGGCTAGGAACGCTCCTTTGCTGCCCAGGAAAGCCCTGTGGAGATGCCAGCTGCCTTGGCTAGATTTCCCCTCTCTTTCTGGCTTTGCGAAGCCTTCTCCTTTCTCAAATCCTCTTAAATCTTTTTAAAACAGGTTTGATCACAATCTGGAGGCTTGGAAGGGAGACAGGACACCACGCACAGGCACCTTCTAGGCCAATCTTTCTCAATCTTGGTGCCTTTAAGATGGGTGGACTTCAACTCCCAGAATTCCCCTTAAAGGTGCCAAGGTTGAAAAAGACTGTTCTAGTCCTTTGCTGGGATGGGCCCCTGCTCAGAAGACCTTTGCTCTACCTTCACTTAGGACTTGTGGCTCCAGGATGCTCACCTTGCCTACGAGGTGATGTTTTATGCTGTCGCCCTTTTATAAGCTCCTTTCTGGTGCTTTGTTACCTTTTCTCAGGGTTTGGCATACCTGAGATAGGTTGCATGGGGAAGGGAGGTGGACAAAAAACTGGAGCGTGGCTTCTGGTTAGGTGCAAGTTGGTAGCTCTGTTGCAGATCGTTCCTAAGGATTTGCAAAGCAGGACCGCGATTGGCATCCTCGCTTGTGCAATTTTGGGTCTGTGTAGCAGTGACGCCCCCTGGGTCCAAAGGGTGACCCTGTTCCCCGTCAGAATGGTAATGCTCGTCATCATCTAAAGTTGAACAAAGAGGGACCCACAGAAGAAACTGCCGCTTGCCCCACGTTTTGCGGGCGGCTTGGTTCCGAGCTGCTCTCCCGAAATCGGAGGTTTTCCCTTTCCCCTCCCTGCTTGGCTCATCTGCGATGGAAACACAATAGCTGTTTTTGTTACAGCGGTTGGTTTTTTTTGCTGGGGCAACAAAAGAGCAAATTCAGATTACAGAAGGGGAAGGAAATCTAGCGGTGGCATTTCAAGGGCTTGCAAACTAAGCGGATTTCCCACCCACGTTGGCTGTTGTAGATTACAGAGGGGCTTAAGATGCACAGGTTTTGTTTGCGGCACAGGACAGATTGTATAGATCAGTGTTTCTCAACCTTGGCAACTTTAAGACGGGTGGACTTCAACTCCCAGAATTCCTCAGCCAGCACGGCTGGGGAATTCTGGATGTTGAAGTCCGCCGTCTTAAAGTTGCCAAGGTTGAGACAGACTGGTCTGGAAGCATCCCCTGGCACCAATCTGGTTCAGGGTGTTCCCTCCAGCTGCAGTCCCCCCCTTGCTGGCTGGGGAATTCTAGGAGTTGAAGTCCACCCATCTTAAAAGTTGCCAAGGTTGAGAAACACCGATATAGATCAAAAGGAGAAGGGCAAACACATTCATTGGGCTTTTGTGCCTTAATATTTATGAAGCCAATCACCATTCCAGGCAATGCAACCTCCTACCTTTATTTATTTATTTATTTTTATTTATTTAATTAAATTTATATAACCGCCCATCTCCCCCAACGGGGAACTCTTTAACTTTGCTAGATCATCCAGATAAGAAAGGCCAGAGTACCCCAGTGGCAATACACGATCAGGAACAAAATAAGGAATCTTTAATTAAGTTGCTTCAAACCCCGCCCTTCCCCTTCTTTGATCTGCTGAAAAACAGTTGACTCAAACCTTCAAGAAGAATTCTTCGCCCCGAAGCCATTCAGGTTTACCCTACCCTGGGTGGTTGAATAGCGTTAAAATGTTAAAACCCATTTTAAAGAAACTTTCCGAACAAATCAAGCCTTTTTCTTCCTCCTCTGCTGCCTGCTTTTTAAGGGATTTTGAGAGCTTTGTTTTTTTCCTATTGGTAGATAGCCATGCAGTTGGAAAAGTTACTTTTTAACTTTCCACTGGTCTGAGTTTTTTTAAAGGTTGGTCAAGGTCTTGATCGCCTTTCTCCTGGTCAACAGAGATAGATTCAGTTGCACAGACTTTGTCTGATGCTTATCTCACTTTGACATGTGGATGTTGCTTTGATGACAACACATCTGCAGTAAGGGAGGGGAGGAGGTTTGACCCCAATGTCCACAGCAGCTTAGGAGATCCTTCCCTGATGCCAGCCCTTCGAGGTAGGCCAGGTCAGGGAAGAGTCACCACAAGGACTACTTGGAACTCTGTTGTATAATAGCAGAATCTTGAAAGCTGGCCACTTGAATCTTGAAAGAGGATCAAGGCAGGGCAGTCTTGAGTTTCTTCCTCACCCACTTCTCCCTTCCAGGGCTAAGCTGATGTTTATCTAACCATTGTTGATTTTCTTTTTTTGAGGTCATCCCCACGTTCCTCTACACTTGGAACTCAGTCCTTCGGCCTGCCTTGGCCGGGTTCTGGGGTATTGTCCGGATGTGACTTTTTCCTTAGGTGAAAAGCTTTTTCCCCGGGGAAGGTAGTTAATTCTGCCATCCTCTCTTGGGAATGGGGAAATTCCAGATACCTGGCTGCTGGATGCGGCTGAACAGGAAATCTCCCTTCCTAGAAATCTTTTTCTTAACCTCAGAGTAAGTCACGTGATTTTTTAAAGATTCCCGTTTCTGCAGGGTCTTCCAGCCCAAACTCGGAACAAAGCAACTCCTAAATTTCTCTCCCCCCGAATTCCTCCCACTTCCCGCTGGAGAGAACATGGAGAATATTTAAAGTACCCCTGATTAATCAGCAGGGCCCTCAAAATTTAGAATCACCCTAATCCACTGCAACTTCCCCCTCCCCCTAAAATACAGGATGATCCTGTGAATGCAGAACCAATTCATCTAGAGCCCTTTTCGAAAGGGAAAACTTTCTGATGCAACTGTTTGGGTCGCTGTACAGGAACTGTCTGTTCTGCAGCCAAACACTTGTGATCATTTACCTGCAAGACCAAAGGACTGTAACTTTCTGCTCTCAAATTCAGACCAGCCTTTCCCAGCTGTGTGTCTTCCAGATGTCCTGACAATGATCTTTGTTCAGCCAGACAAATCTGGGAATTGCAACAATGCAAATCTGGGAATTGCAACAATGCACTAAGAAAGCATTAAATTAAAATTAAAATTAAATTAAAAGACACTTGCTCCTTGGGAGGAAAGCTATGGCAAACCTAGACAGCATATTAAAAAGCAGAGACATCACCTTGCCGACAAAGGTCCGTATAGTTAAAGCTATGGTTTTTCCAGTAGTAATGTATGGCTGTGAGAGTTGGACCATAAGGAAGGCTGAGCGCCGAAGAATTGATGCTTTCGAGCTGTGGTGCTGGAGAAGACTCTTGAGAGTCCCTTGGACTGGAAGGAGGACAAACCAGTCAACCCTAAAGGAAATCAACCCTGACTGCTCATTGGAAGGACAGATGCTGAAGCTGAAGCTCAAATACTTTGGCTACCTAATGCGAAGAGAGGACTCACTGGAAAAGACCCTGATGCTGGGAAAGACTGAAGGCAAAAGGAGAAGGGGACGGCAGAGGATGAGATGGTTAGATAGTATCACCGATGTAATGAACATGAATTGGAGTAAACGCCAGGAGACAGTGGAGGACAGGAAGGCCTGGCGTGCTATGGTCCATGAGGTCACGAAGAGTCGGACACGACTAAACGACTGAACAACAACAACTAGGAAAGCATCTGATAGAGGAAAGATTTATATTTATTTATATTTCGAATTTCGTCACCACCCATCTCACTCAGAGAGCGACTCTGGGTGGTTTACAATCAAACCGGAATAAATAAAGATTAAAACACAACAAAAACAATATTCTTAAATAAAAATAGACGATCCACGATAGAGATGTTAGAAAGTTCTTAATTTAAATTCATTGCAAGATGCTCGCAAGATTGCATGCAAGAAGCTCCAGGCAGTAGTCGGGTCAGAATCCAACTGAAGAATTTCCAGGGAGGCCTTTTCATTCCATAGGTCAGGAAATGCTCACCAGAGGGCACTTTTTAATGTCTCTGAGAACGAGAGGCTGTTTCCATGGTGCATTAAGTCAGATTTTGGGGAACGGATTCGGTTAGAATGTCCACTTTTTCGTGGCGTTTAGCCCAAAAATAAGGAGCTTCTCTGTTCCTTATAAAAGGAACAGAGGAAATATGAATGTAATGCTGAGCTAGATCATTTTAGGAAGGGGGGGGGAATGACAGGGTAGAAGCGTGTCTTTTTAAATGTTAGGCTTAGGGAAACTTGAATGACTTAAAATACCTGAATTTCACGTTTCACTTCTGCTTGGCAGAACCCCAGAAAGGCTAAGGAGCGAGATGGAATTCTCTCTTGGAAGTGAAAAGGAGGTGAATAGTGAAATTGTTGTGAATGGAGAGGATGGATCTGGTTAGGGACGGAGCCTAAAGTGGGGGAATAAACAGGGCCGGTTTGCAATCCCTTAATTTGCAGGGCTCTGTCTGCAGGAGAGAGAAAAGACTGTTCAAACCAGCTTTAAATAACTTCCAGCAGGAGACAAAGCCGCCAATCTTTGCTGGCTCCTTAAGCTGGCAATCCAGCGGGTGCTCGTATTTTAGCAAAAGAATACAAGTGACAGGAACAGCTTTAAAAATGTGGGTATTATGAGATTGCATTGTGGTTTGTGCATTCTTTCCCCCACCCCACCCCACCCCCGCCTGTATTTGCACGGCACACTTAACTGCAAGCCTATTTTAGTCTAATGCGTCATTCAAATCCTGCTAAATTATGGTTCGGTGTGTTGGAGCAAGCTAAGCAGCTGGGTTGGTAGGCTAAACCAGGGTGAAGTGAACCCACGGGAAACCAGGTTGTGCAAACACAGGGGTTTTTTTCCCTTCCAAACAGTTGATCTAGCTGAGTCCCTGCCACGTCTCTGTCGGACAGCCCTGCTTGGAAATAACCATTTAAAGATAACGTACAGGGAAATGCTCCGATTTTGGCCTTGACTGGAACATAGAATCATGAGGGTTCTTGTTCCCCATCTTCAAAAGATCAAAGGCCCATCTTGAGCGGTTTGTGAAATTGGTGGTTTGCCCTACTAGATAGATAGATAGATAGATAGATAGATAGATAGATAGATAGATAGAGAGGGTGCAGCTTCTGTGAGACCATTTGCTTTTGTGATAGCATATGAGAATACTGTATAAATAGCACGTAATAGAAGATTGTTAATCTGCTGTGAATGGAGAGGTTTGTAACCAGAATCACGCCCATTGCTAATCCCTGGTAATGTGTGCCTCCTTGGGAGTAAATTAGACTTAACCCAAGAGGACTAGAGCCTTAGTTTAAATCAGGGTTTCTCAATCAGGGTTCCGTGGCACCCCAGGGTCCCGCGAGAGGTCACTAGGGGTTCCCTGGGAGATCACGGTTTATTTTAAAAATTATTTCAAATTCGGGCAACTTCACATTCAAGAGGGAAGTTTCATTCTTGATTTTCAGTTTAAGAACACTGGGAATGCATATAGACAGGCCTACCCATGAAACGCATATAATAATTTTGTAATTTCTATATTTGAGCCTGAATGTGCAGGGGTTCCCCAAGGCCTGAAAAATATTTCAAGGGCTCCTCCAGGGTCAAAAGGTTGAGAAAGGCTGGTTTAAACTCTTAGGGAAGAAAATAACCCAAGAGTTTAAACCAGTGTTTTTCAAACTTGGCAACTTTAAGATGGGTGGACTTCACCTCCCAGAATTCCTTAAGCCAGCATGGGTGGACTTCAACTCTCAGAATGCAACCAGCATGCCAGCTGGGGAACTCTGGGACTTGAAGTCCACCCATCTTAAAGTTTGAAAAACACTGCTTTAAATTAAGGCTCTAGTCCTCTTCCTTTTCAAGAACTATGCCAGGACAAGCTGGCACTACCAAATGCTTGCATGGAAATTCTGGCCGGGAGAGTTCTAGAGCTCAGCTAATCGATCAGATGTATTACAGTTTAAAGTTTCATAAATTGTATTGATGAAAAATAACTAGAGGGGCCCCCCTCTTTGACATTCTGATTTGTCTGGCTACAAGCCTGCCTCAATTCACACTTGTGACAATGGGCTTAGGACATGGGTATCTGCTGCAAGGTGTTTTGGAGCCAGATAGCTCTTGGTAGGGTTCAAGTTGCAACCTGCTTGATGTGAAGGACTGATTCCTGACAACATATTGCTGTTTTGCTTGGATCCAGCAGTCTTAAGGAGGGTGGGGAATATGTCCACACGCTTAGGTGTGGCTGTCATCCCTTTGAGGTAGGCCAGGAGAAGGAACAGGGCGGCAGGGATTCCAGGAACGCTCATTATTAAGAGAGAACAACACGATCTTAAAAGCCTGTGGAGTTTCTGTTGCTTCTTATGCCAAACCAAATCAAAACAGTTCTGTTGAGTTTCTTTCTCACACTTCCTCTTTCTTAAGGGTGAGGGAATCTTTTCTCAAAACTCCTCCCTCATCAGCTCACATCTTCCTCCCCTGTTCTCACGGTTCAGTTTGCTCTCCTTCACGCCAACCCCCATCTCCCATCATCTCAGACAGTTGCTTGTGCTGGCCGGGGATGATAGGGGTTGGAGTTCAGGAGCATCTGTGAAGTCAGCAGCACCGTGGTCCACCTTGCTATATGTATTACCTCATTAATTCGTTTATAAGTTTGTGTATTTATTTACAAAGATTCTTCAAGGATGAAGATGGAGAAAAGAAGAGGGGGGGGGAAAGAACTAGGAAGGGAGAAGGGAGGTGGGGGAAGAAGTACACAAAAGGCTTACAAAATATTTTTTTAAATCATAAGGTTTTGGGAAAGGAAGAACAGCCCTCCCTTATTCTGAGCAGAGACCTGAAATCGGAACAAAGAATTAATTAAGAATTAATATTGGAGTCAAACTAGAGACCGACCAAAACAAGCCAAAAGATGGGAATCAAAAGACCAATCGGAAGAATATGTGTGAAGGATGGACTGATTATTTAGGGAATTGCCTACTTCTTGTTTGCAAATATTTGCAAGGGGGTATCAAGAGGTCTGCTCGATCACCACTGCTATCAGACACGATTGGGCCTGATCCCCTTTCAGCACAGGGGCTGCCTTAAAAAGATTACTTTAAAAAAAGGCGTTCTGCTTGTTCACGCATCGTCCTGTTGTTCCAAGTTTTACATGGTCTCTGACCCTAAATCGATCGAGAGCGGAGTCCGGCAGATGTTTGCAGAGCCCAGTCCCTTGAATCAGAGGCTGCTTGCCTGACTTCCAGAGTGTGTGTCTGTAGGATGCACCAAACCACAAACCAACCCAGCCTATTTTAGCCTCGTGTTTTGGGACAGACTCTGCTCTGTGGGCAGTTCGGCGCATCGTATGAGCCAATGGCTTATTTCAGGAAAACGGCCGCTCTGTTCCGCAGAGGTAAACACGTTGTACAGATAAGTCTAGGCGATGTGCTAGGGAGTTTATCCACACAAATAGAAGTCTTGGGTGCATTGTAGCTGTGGAAATTGTAGATGTCAGCAACTTCAGGCTGGGTTGAGTGCACGAGTGGCTCGGTTGGCATCTGTTCAATGCCGTCTGGAACAGAGGCTGCAAGCTTTTTCAGATTGTGGGTCCTGTTAAAACAAATTCCTGGAATTCCCTGATCAAGAAGTGATAGGACATGGGCTGAGTTCGAGTGAACTTTCTCTTTTTTCCCTTCTTGGAAAAAAAAATCACGTGGATCTAGGCTGACCATATGTCCCGTTTTTTTAGCATTGTTCAACCGTCCCGTCATTTTCATAAAAATCTCAATTTTGTCCTGTTTTTCGAACCCGGCGGGAATGGCATGGAAGGAGGATCGGAGCTGGAGCGCGGACCGGGGTGCGGGGTTTGCAGGCGGGAACCAATCACGCGGACTGGGGCGGGGTTTGCAGGTGGGAGCCAATCACGCGGACTGGGGGCGGGGTTTGCAGGCGGGAGCCAATCGCGCAGACGGGGGGGCAGGGACCCCTGTCTTTTTCATAAATACGGAATATTACATAAGGCCCCGTCCCATTTTGCCATCCTGAAATATGGTCAGCCTACGTGGAACCCATCGAGTTCTTGCAGAACTGTAGGATTCCGCGAAACACGGTTTGAAGAACTTGATCAAGACTTCCTAATGTGCTCTTTTTTCAAGGACAAGATGTGCAGTTGTGCATCTTCCAAGAGTTATTTTCACATTCTAACATGGTGCCAGTAAGCTTCACTGTGGTTTGCTAAGTTTTGGCACAGCACCATGAGTTAACTGAATCATTTTGGATAGCACACCATGCTTGGCTGTTTAACATGGGTGTGAACCCAGTCAATTGTGTCTTTTTTAATAAGTCATACTTGAAACAAAGCATAGCTCCGGGCAGTGTTTAAATGGGATGTGTGAGCCTCCGGGTTCAGTTCCAAGGGGGTTTGCTCAGCTATAGGAAACCTTAACTAACAATTTAAACCCTTAGAATTCTTAGGCAATTTATGATCGCTTCTAGAGTATGCTAATCATAATAATTTAGCAGCCATGAGCAAAACAAAACAAAAAAATCCAACATTTCTTGGGAAAGGGAGATCATGGGGGACACCTAGTGACATCAAATATCTTTGGATATTAATTTTTTTCCCAAGTGTTGGCTTAAAAAAAAATCTGAAGGTAAATGGCCAAAATATTAACCAGCGAGGATGTAGATAACCAAGAAAGGAGAGAAACCCAACAGATAAATATGCTGTTTTTCCAGTTAAAAAATTGAATTAATTTCTTGGGTAAACTTGTATTTGCGGTTTGGTTTGGTTTGGTTTGGTTTGGTTTGGTTTGGTTTGGTTTGGTTTGGTTTGGTTTGGTTTTTTTGGTTTTTTTGGTTTTTTTGGTTTTGTATCACAATTGATGGTGATGGTGATGATGATGGGCTGTTAGTTCTGAACTGTGTTCTCCCTTATCATTGCAGAACATGAGAATTGATCCCAGCAGCAACATGTTCAGCTTGTGGAAAGATCTTCCCGTGCCATTCTTCTTTTCCTTCTATTTCTTTGAAGTGAAGAATTCCGAGGAAATTCTTTTAGGAGCCAAGCCGATAGTGAGTCAACGTGGGCCTTATGTGTACAGGTTTGCACTTTTTCCTCTCTTGGCTCAAATATTATACCATTTGAATGTACAGGTGGTGGCACTTGGCAGGACTCCGTGTTCACCAGCTTTTGCAGAAAAATAAACCATGGTTGCAAATTTGGGGCAGGAGGCAGACCAATGTGAAGGAGCTAGCATAGAAGACCCTTCTGGGATGCTTGGAGCCCTCTCAGACTTCATGAGAAGAGTTGGGTAGGAGAATTTTCTCAGGAGATTGGAGGACAGTTAGGATGGGAAGGAAGGAAGGAAGGAAGGAAGGAAGGAAGGAAGGAAGGAAGGAAGGAAGGAAGGAAGGAAGCTCTCCTTCATCCTCAATTTTGGAAGGAAGGAAGGAAGGAAGGAAGGAAGGGAGGGAGGGAGGGAGGGAGGGAGGGAGGGAGGGAGGGAAGGAAGGAAGGAAGGAAGGAAGGAAGGAAGGAAGGAAGGAAGGAAGGAAGGAAGGAAGGAAGCTCTCCTTCATCCCCAATTGTTCCAGGTCTTCATACTGTGAGTTAAAGGAAGTTCTGAGAAGATAGAGCAATAGATGATAATGTTCGCTGAAGAAAATGAAGGCAAGAGCTGAGAGAAGAACAGTGATTTTGGACAGCTCCCAAGACTGTTAGTTGTATGCACGGTGTCCAAGACACTATATAGCTACACTATATCAGAGTTTCCGAAATCAGAGAAGGTCCCTGCCTCATTTTAAAAACATCCGCTTGTTAAAACCTGCAGGAGAGGACCTTTCGAGGGCAACTGCCCCAAAGAAGCAGTCTTTTCTGTGGCTAGACTTCCATATCCTCTCAAGCCATGGCCTCTGAACAACAATGGTTGGGTTTGCCCACCCACACTCGAAACCACAGTAGGGTTCGGGGCTGGGTGGAAACCCCATCTGGAATTGCTTCCTTACTCTGGGTCTCCAGAAAAAGGTGTTGAAGGGCATCATCTTTTGAACGTAGCTTGAGATGGTTTCTGTGACGGATCCCATGGTTTTGTCATACTCCTTTATGGCTTTGCATGCCACTTTGTGCCTTTAGAGCAGAGAGGCTGTAGAAAAATATTAACCATGTGAGTTAAAAACAGAATCTTGACTATTATCAGAGTTTTTAAGAAGAGCTCTGATAAGAGTCAAGATTCTGTTTTTAACTCACACGGTTAAGTTGTTCATGGAGGACAAGTTGAATTCTTGAGATGTTTACTTGCCTTTGTTGATAGCTCCATCAAGGAAGAAATCACTGGTATGTGGTGTGCATGAGTAACAAAGATAAACAACACACTGTATCATCAACTTTATCCCTACCCTTAGCATGGACCAAGTCTGCATGATCAGGGTATAATTTGGGTCTCCTGCAAAGCCAAGTTAATTGAGAAAAACATTGTTTAATTCACCTGGATAATCAGGATAACTCAGCCTAAGAGAGAGGAGGAAGATTTTCCAGAGTTGAATGGTAATCAGAATTATTTGCAAAGCGTTCAGTAATGGTTGCGCACATGCTTTTCCGACAGGTGGTTAAACTGTGATGTAAGTTAAAATGTGGCTCTTCCTGAAGGTGATTAAGCAGGTAAAGGAAGATCCCCGTCATTAATGTTTATGATTGCTTTCATTGTTTTGTTGTTATTGTATTGTCCTTCATATAGTGTTTGATTTTGCACACTGCCTAGAGCAGTGTTTCTCAACCTTGGCAACTTTAAGATGGGTGGACTTCAACTCCCAGAATTCCCCAGCCAGCATGTCCACCCATCTTAAAGTTGCTAAGGTTGAGAAACACTGGCCTAGAGCCTCTGGAGGGGGGTTGTTAATAACTCTTATAAGTCTTCTTTTCAGCAGAGTTTTGCTCCCGTTGGTACAAAGTTAGTGTCTTAGTTTCTCTGTCTGTCTGTCTCTGTCTCTCTCTCTCTCTCTCTCTCTCCCACAATTAGATTTTTAAAATGAAAGAGGATTCTCTTCTTCAACCAGCTTATGCCCAATGCTTCTGGATTTATACAGCAGATACTGTACATGGATGTCTAAGATACTGAACCCGCCTCCCATGTATCACCCATGTAGGATTCCCAACACCCTTTTCTCTTGTGGAGGACAGAAATCTGTTCCTTAAAACAGTGAAAAAACATTGCACACATGCACGCACGCACACCCAAGAGTTTTCATTCTGGAGAAACCGTCACAACAGTGTTGGTTTGGGGACTGGAAAAGTACCAATGTATAGAATCTTCTCCAAATGGTCAAATTGAACTTGCAACCTTTCAACGTCTCCAGGACCTTTTTTTCACTGGGCAAGAAATGACACCAACCAGAAAGCGGGGAAGAAGTGGGAACGTTTCAAAATTTAGCCCATTCTTTCGGCCGCGATGTTGGCTGTTTAAAGTCAGGATGGGAGACATTGTAGAAGATGGCCATGTCAAGCCCCAGCCCCCCCCCCCCCCAGCTCTGGAAAAACACACAGGTATTAGTTGTGTGGCAGCTTAACAGACCTATCGCGCATGGCAGTGTCTTCACGCAGCAGAGGCCAGCTCCACCACTGTCACACAATATGGCGGCGGACTCTTGCATTTGGCCCCTCTGGAGGGTGCTGTGGGATCGAGGCAACTGGTGGAATTTCTGCCTGCCTTGTGTCAGAAGCTTCTTGGTGGAGCAAAGTGGGGAATTGTTAGCCTCCCCACGTGGGAGGGATTACGAAATAAGCCCCATAGTAAAGAATGTGAGTCACTGTTTTTATACTCCTTACCAAGCATAAGCTCGGGAATTTGTTATAATTACCAGAACAAGTACATTACCCACTCAGAATCCCAGGCAAAGAGATTAAAGTTGAAGATAAACTGTCAAATAAATTTTAGAGCATGTCGCTCCGGGTTGGGAGTGATAGCTGGGCAGGGAATACAGTCAATTTCCATTGTCTTGTTTACTGTTGGTGATTTTGTTGTATTTCTTCTTAGGACACTTCTAAGGAGTCCTTGGTGCCCTCTGAGCTTGGTTGTTTGCTTGCAGACATTGTCTGTTTGATTGTTTGTTTCCTTGGTCATTCCTTGATTAGGATATTGTTTTCTGTTTGATTGTTTGTCTAGTGTTAATCTCTGCTTAAACACATCCTCTCCAGCACCCAGATAAGCAGGGATTAATATCAGCAAACGATCAAGCAGAAAACAATACCCTAATCAAGGACTGACCAAGGAGGAAACCACACTCCCACCAACAGGGGCAGGGCAAGGACTATATATAAACAGGGAGCAAACCCCACACTCCCTTGCACTGATGACGTTACCTACTTGGGTTATGAAACATCCGCAAGCCAACCACCAAGCTCAGAGAGCACCAAGGACTCCACCGTTCAACCCTGAGCTCCAGAGATTCTCTTCTGTTGGACCACTTATAAGGAGAAGTCAACACAACTAGGCACATTTCAAGATTGCTATGAGATTTAAATAAGGGGGGAGGAAGGGAGGAGGAATCATCTCACATCACGAGGCACAGAGGTTTCTCAGGCTCTGTATGTCCAGGGAAGTAACTCGTGCATGATTTTTCCACTCCCCAAAAAGACACAAACAAAGCAAAGTTTTTGGCATATTACGGATGGAAACTCAACCTCATATAAGAGCAGAGTGCTTGCAGCTGCTAAATTTGGATGCAAGACTGGTTCCAGCCTGCCTCCTTAGGTTTGGACTGAGGTCGGGGGCCGGACCCTTTGCAAGGCTGTGTGAGTTGGCTGCATCTTCTCTTCCTTTTCAATTTAGCAGCACTCCATCCATCCAAATGTATGAAGTCTATTCATTAAATTTGCACAGAATAACAACTCTACACTGCTCAGCTTTGGCTTGTGATGAAAGCAGCCTTTAAACCAGCGTTTCTCAACCTTGTCTGTTTGATTGGCTAGGGAATTCTGGGAGTTGAAGTCCACCTATCTCAAACTTGCCAAGGTTGAGAAACGCTGCTTTAAACCCTGTAAAATAAAATTGTTTGAAAGCAAGAAGCACCCTTTATTTATTTTAATGGGAGGGGTTCCATCCAAGCACGGGCAACCGCAGGCCTTCTTTAAATGGAGGAAGAAGGAAAATTGCTGGTTATCTGCAGTTTGGAAGGAAGTATTTTTCTGTTTAAATGGTGGTTTCTCTCTCTCTTTCTCGTTGCTGAATGGAACGGCCAAATTCATCAAGGACACCCTGTAGTTGCCTTAAAGGGTTTGTTAGGACCGAAAATAATTTCTGAGGGGAAAAATGTGCCATTTTGCCTCCCCCTCCTGATTCTCTCTGTCGTGGTTCTGCGTCTCTTGCAGGGAATACAGGGAGAAAAGGAACATAACTTTTCACAGTAACAATACCGTCTCCTTTTTGAACTATCGATCGTTTTTCTTCCAACCGGACCGTTCCAATGGGTCAGAGTCCGATTACATTGTTATGCCGAATATCTTGGTGTTGGTAAGTGGGCTTACAACTCTGAGAATCTTCATTCCATCTTCACGTAACAGGTATCAGTTCTGGACTTCTGGGTCAAGGATGACACGGCTCAATTTTTCACCGATTTTGCTTTTCCAGCACGTACTTGATCTAGCGATACAGGTAGTCCTCGCTTAACGACCACAATTGGGACCGGAATCTTGGTTGCTAAGCGAAGCAGTCATTAAGTGAATCCGACCTGATTATACAACCTTTATTGCAGTGGCCGTTAAGCGAATCACCATGATCATTAAACGAACCATGTGCTTGTTAAGTGAATCACACAGTCCCCCATTGATTTTGCTTGCCAGAAGCCAGCCAGGAACGTCGAAAATGGCGATCATGTGACCAAGGGATGCTGCAATGGTCATAAATGTGAACCGGTTGCCAAGCGTCCAAACCGTGATCGTGTGACTGCAAGGATACTGCAACGGTTGTAAGTTTGAGGACCAGTCATAAGTCAGTTTTTTCAGCACTGTCTTAAGTCTGAACTGTCACTAAACAAATGGTTGTTAAGTGAGGACTACCTGTACGTTCCCCCAGAAGTACGTTTGACCCGTTTTATACTTTTCGTAAAGGCTGTTAAGGCTGTTGTATTCCTGCAACCGTTGTAGCTAGGCATGATTGTATTATTACATTAGATTTTTTATTACACAGATCTTTGATGTACACTCGAAGTCTCAGTTGATTAGGGTGGTCTGCAAATACCGTAGAGAAATCAGTAAATAAATACTTGCACTCTTCTGCAGAAGTGCAGGAAAAAACACGGATGAGTTCAGAACCTCTGTATATGCTTCAGAAGCAACATCCAAGTTTCTAGTCATTATCACCAGCATGAGATTCAGGGAACTGATTCTTTGCTTGCTAATGACGACAAGAATTTTTGTCAGTGCCAAAGAGCCAGGGCTGACCCTTCTTGCACATTTAGAAATAAATGCAGATCGTTGATTGCACGCTTCACAGCCGCCATTTTCTTTAAAGGCCAAAGGGAAGATCTGGAGTTACTTATTTTAAAGAGAAATGTTATTTATACAAGGGGATTTCCATGTTATTTCTGATGGTCCCCCAACTCTCAAAACTGGATGTTGGTAGGTCTTAGGTATTGACACGTAATGCTAAGCCATGGTTCTGTTTAAACATGGTTTAGTGAGTTCATCACAGTCAACTCAAACATAATTCTACAGGGGTGGGCTCAGACAGGACCAAACTCATCAGATAAATAGCTTCTCTTTGCTGGAGCACAAATTAGATAGCAATTAGGAAACGCATCTCCACATTTATAGAATATGATAATAGTTGACCCGTTTCTAAAATATAAGAAGCTATTTATTTCTGTTTGCCTCAACTCTCCTTTTATTCTTTTTTTTTTCCTTCAAGGGAGCAGCTGTAATGTTGGAAAAAATGCCATTTGCCTTGAGATTAACCTTCAGCAGCGCTCTAGCCCTCTTCAGACAAAAAGCATTCATGAACCGAACCGTCGAGGAGATCATATGGGGATATGATGAACCCTTCACTCAGTTCCTGAACAACCTTGGTTTCACCATAGTTCCGTACAAAGAAAAATTTGGCTTATTTGTCGATGTAAGTCATATCCTTGAGGGAGAGACATTGGTCCAGCCCTGGTCATCTTTGGGACAAAGTGGGCAGAAATGCCAAAGAACAGAGACTTCCTAGGAGAAAGCCACAGCTATCATATTTAATGGAGGGAGAGATCAGAAACGGCCTTCTACCAGCTTTTTTTAACCAAGTTGAGGGATGCACATTATTTTTGAGTGGTGGACCTTCCACCGATCTTACACATTTAACCATGGTCACCTTCAAAATTAACATGCAGGAGGTGCTTCAGTGGTGAAACCTGTTTTGGGAATCCTGCTACGATCTCTGTCCTAACCATGGAATGTTGGCCAACTGCAATTCCACAACACTCCTCCCAGCCAGCATAACCAGGGATCAGGAAGGATGGCAGTTATCATTCACTGAAGGTAGAGACCCAAGGCTAACCGGAGATCAAGGAGGATGGAAGTCACAGTCCAATTCTGGAGACCCAAGTTTGGAACTGGCTTTAGTTAAAAAGTCCAGCGGAAAGGCTTCCCTGAAATGTCTTTTGCAGTTGGGCCAGGAAGCAAAAGGATACATAGGTCTTTACCTCTCTCCCTACCTTGTTAAGATGGAAACCTTTTCTTTCATCTATTCCCCTTTCTGAAAAATGTGTTAACAGGGAGTCCAATATGTTCCTAAAGTGTGTAATCGGCCAATCTGTTCTTTTCCATTACAGTTAAACAATTCCCACTCAGGTCTTTTCACTGTGCATACGGGCACGGACGATATTTCCAAAGTCCATATGGTGGATACTTGGAATGGATTAAAAAAGGTAAAAATAAAACAAATCGCTGTTTTCCGTAAGGCCTTCTAATAATTGCTTTTTTTAAAAAAAATACAGAAAAGCTTAAAAGCCATAATGAAAGAATTCCAGGGACTGCTGTGTATCAAACACGAGCCCTATTTATAAGAAAATCAAGGGTCAAATTCTTGGACTGCTTTTTCCCACCCGAGCAATGCAGTGAGCTAGATAGTCTCATCTTTTAGGTAGGAGGCCCTATTTCCATATTTTGCTTGTTTTGGTAGCAGGCAGATCTGATATCAGGGTGTTTTCCTCTAACTGTGTCAGGATTAATTAGCATCTGGAGCAAGGCTTGCAAAGGAGGTGAGTCACAGCATAACATTTGCAAGAGCGAATGCATTTTCTAAAGGATTGAAACAGTGTCCCCTCCCCCCCATGAAATAGGCCACAGATACGCTCCTGGAACCCTGGATGTTCTTGGACTACAGCTCCCATCATCCTGATTCTAGGCTTTTTGGTCTGAAGAAGATGTGGGTTATAGTCCAACAGTCTCTGAAGACCCAGGGTTGAACAAGTAATATTTTCACATCTGCAGCAGCAGCAGACCATAAATAGTATTCTATAAAGGAAGTCACTCCTCTGTTCATGCAGTCTTGATTTTGGAGGTGCATCGTCCCCAAAGAGTTTTGTTTCCATAACTCACTCCAACCAGATGTTTTTTTCAGTGCAACACATTTCAGTCAAGGTCCTGCTGCTCTGGAGAGTTTTCTGCCGGAGGTCTCATTCTTCCTCATGTCCCCCAATCTTCCTGGTGGGATTTCTTGATTTAATTTTTGCTGGGTGATATTATTAGCTCACCGATCTGATACAGAGGAAAAACAGCATGGAAAGAATAGCTTAATGGCAGAGTGGGTTTGTACTGGAAAGTATCGGATAAGCTTTTGAAGAGTGTTATTCTTAGCTCTGGAGGAGGGAATGGGTACACCTGCCTGGCTTCTGGGTGTTAAGGTTCCGTCTCTCCTACAGGTACCATATTGGCATTCTGAACAATGTAACTTGATTAACGGATCCGCAGGAGAAATATGGCCGCCGTTCATGACTCCCTCTTCGCCGGTGGAACTCTACGCTCCTGATGCCTGCAGGTGACTTGCTTGCAAATCCTTGCCTCTTCCAGACATCGTTCTATGCTAGAATTCGGCCAAACAGATGCAACTTTTCAAATATATTTTCAGTGCAATGGATGAATGGCCAAATATCCAACGATCACTCCCTCCATCGCTCAGACGCATTTTCCTGGGATTGCATGGCCATCTCATGTTGCTGTCCACCCAGTGTGCATCCTCCAACGCCTTATCCCCCCCAATTTTAAGCACCACATCTGGCCACCCAAAGGTTTCCATCTCTGTTCTAGAACTTCAGACACGTTTCTTCATTCACAGTCCATCGGGACCCTGGTCTTTCAAGGAACCTCTGCCTCATTTGATCTCTCTCTTAATCTCCCTTTTTCAGGTCCATTAAATTAAACTACACCAAAACTGGAAAATTCCAAGGCATACCGGTTTATCACTATACATTTCCAAAGACCCTGTTTGCCAATGGAACGGTCTATCCACCCAACGAGGGTTTTTGTCCGTGCCGGCAATCCGGAATCCAGAACATTAGCTCCTGTCAATCAAGTACGTCTGCCGGACATTTTGATTGTACAAAGGCTTTCTAAAGCTTTCCACTTTCCAAAAAGGGGTTGGCTTTGAACTGGACTTGACCACATGTTGACTGATGAACAGTCTAAATTCTCAGGGGATAATATTGTTAGAATAACGTAAGGAAAACTATAAATCTTGTTCCTTCTTGGGGGAAAGGGGGAATTATAAATGCTTAATCAAAGTAATGCATCTCAAGGGCAGTCATTAAATTGGATGTACAGTTTTCTGAAAATGTTCCTGGCTGATTGCTTACTAAAATTTCTAATCCTGCCATGAGAAGCCTTTGAAAATACAGGTGCAGAATCCAGTGGGGCTGGTGAATACAGATAAGGCCATGCTTTCTGTCTCTTGTTATATGACCCCTTGCTCCTGGTCATGGCTAGTACAATACAATTTTTTTTTAATCTGTTCAATCGATTCTTGGAGACTGCCTGGACAAGTCCCTGCAGTTTTCTTGGCAAGGTTTTTCAGAAGGGGTTTGCCATTGCCTTCTTCCCAGGGCTGAGCGAGAGTGACTGGCCCAAGGTCACGCAGCTGGCTTTGTGCCTAAAGCAGGCCTAGAACTCACGTTCTCCCAGTTTCTAGCCTGATGCCTTAACCACTACACCAAACTGGTTCTCGCACAACACAATATAGTAAACTTTTAATTCTTCCTGTGCATACAGAACTGCATAATCTGTTTTTTTCATGTGCCTGATCTTCAGTTAATTTGACACGAACGCTTTGTCTTTCTGCACCCAGCAGTGAATTTCTAGCCTCTAGCTGGATAGCCTGTTAGTGTCCCAGATCATGCACTACAATCTCTACACTGCATGCCAGAATTAGGTTAAATTTGCAATTAAGTCACAGGCAGGTGCGCAGGCATTAGAAACCAAGGGAATGAAGAGTCATACAACTTGAAGGATACTGGCAACATTTTTTCTCCTCTCTTCATCGCATTAATGATACGAACTGGATTCAGTCAACTTCCTGTTTTCATGACTGTGGCATGCTGCAGCAAATAGGAATGAACTCCCAAGTTCTTGGCTCAGCGTCAAGCTTTAAGTAGATAAACATGGCATGCACATTTAAATCGCTTGTATTTTTCCGTCTTGGCAAAGCAGTTTCTGTTTGTTCGTTCCAATCAAGAGAAATCTTTTAGATTTAGATTTTTATTTCTTGCAGTTTGCAGAACCCTGGGGAGAAACAGCTAGGGCTTAACTTGAACGCCCTGGAAGTCTCTAAGCTATCCTGGGCTCCTATAAAAATTTACATCTGCCTCTGAAAAATGGTGTCTCCTGTCGCATTGGTTCTCATGACTGGTCCTCATGATCAGTGGACCTTCGTAGCAATGCTGCTCTCGTGGTCAACAAAAGGGCCCCAAACGCAAAACCCAACATCATGTGAAGTGGCATAGTCAGCAGATGAATCCTGTGCGTGTTTTGAAAGGCGGAAAAAAGAACTTGTTTTGTTCTGATTATAACTTTCTGTATTTATTTATTTTTAAGATGCACCAATATTTGTTTCTCAACCTCACTTCCTAAATGCTGACCCAGCGTTACTGGACACAGTAGATGGTTTGCATCCCAACGAAGAGGAACACGGACTCTTCGTCGATATACATCCAGTGAGTCCATCTGTTACACCCTAATTTTCTGGTTATGAATATTATCAGGGTGACGATTGTATGTTCCAATATTAGTTTGTCAACCTTTTTGATCAAACAGGACAGGTAAGTACAATTCTAGAGTGGTTTTCTGCCCCCTTATTTAAATCCAGGAAAGGTAGGACATCTTGATTAGCCCTGATTACCTTTTATGTCTGATGGATCTGAAAAGAATATTTAAAAAAAAAAAAAGTGGGGAAGAGAGATTTCCACGTGCCAGGAGAAGTTGTTTTATTGTTGGCTCCACTATTTCATTCAGAAATCATTCCTTTATTGACAGCATCTTGAAAGAACAAAAGAATGCATTAAGAGGAATGCAGCAGCTTACATTTGCATTTGTATTCTAAAAAGAAATAGCTGGGAGGGCTAGTCATCTCTTGATGGTGCAGATTTACACAACAAAACATTCCTTTCTTCATCTTCATCTCCTCTGTGATTTGTAAACTCTGGGTCCTTTTTAAAAGGACTTCCCTGCCAAGGAAGTTCTAAGTAGTAGTTTCCACTAAGAAAGTTCTAAGTAGTAGTTTCCACTAAGAAAATAGAAATCCAGTTGACATGATTCAAGCTACAGACAATTCCACCTGGATGACTGAGAACCTTCATAGACATATTCTAAGTAGTAGCTAAAGGCAACTGAAGTTTTAAATGATGTTAAGGTGGATTTGAGAATCCCAGGGAAGTGTTAGGGGTTTTTTTTTTAAATAAAAAAGGAATAAGATGTTTTTGTAGTCAGGCTTGATTTGTGGGTTTTTTAGGGGGGGGGGCTTGGGATTGTTCAGTGACTGCAAGAATGAGTGAATAAATGAATGAATGATGGCTCCAATAAGTGCACAAATGAAGTTGTATCGATGAATAAACTGGCTAAGGGTAGTCTGTAGCTTGAATCATGTCAACTGGATTTCTATTTTCTCAGTGGAAACGTTTCGCTCCTTATCCAAGGAGCTTCTTCAGTCTGAGCAAAGTTGGTAAGGGAATCCTAAATATGTTTCTAGGTAGCTGTGTGTGACTAAGTGTGTGGCTAAGGGTAAGGGTAGCTGCTAGAGGGCGTAGGAGCTGGTACAGAAGATGAAACCATTACTCACTAGATGGGATGCTGGTAATTAAAACCTCCCTGCTGCCTATTTAAGGATGGAGGTAGGGCTACTTTTCAAATACACCTTGCCTTGTTGGGCCACTATAAGAAACTGGAAAGCCTTCAAGAATCCCATCTTACCAAACTCTGTTTTCTCCATTACACTGCTGGGAATCAGCGGACTAAACTTTTGTCACCCATTCTGTAAATGTATTCCCTACCACCTTTGGGTGGTAAGATCTTGGAATAGAGGAAATACTAGAGATTGGCTGCTTGAAAGGGACGCCAGTAAAGACGCCACTGTCGTACAATCACCCGAATTTTCATCCTGGTACCATCCTTATAAAAAACAGAAGCCTCTCCCAGTACCTGGATAACAAAACCAGTGTGTCACTTAGAAGGGCTTTAAGATCCCTCCGCCTGCAGACCATGCCCTCCGCATATCTCGAAGGGAGGTTTTGTAAGCTCCCTGTCGAACAACGCCTCTGTCCTTGTGGTCTTGGCCCAGTGGAGGACGTTCTCCATGATGTCCTCCATTGCCGCATATACAATGAGATCAGGCCCAGATTCTTAATGCCCGACGAACTCAAGGCCTCTGACCTTGAAAAACTGATTTATCTTCTTGCAGATGCATTTCCAACTGTTGGCAACCCAGTTGCTACTTTTGCCCTGCTTTCATTTAAACTTGGGAAGAAATGTTTAAGTTCTTTGTTGTTTTATTTTGTTGTAACTTTATTTTATTTGGGCTTTATTTTGTTGTAACCTTTTTATGTCTAATGCTTCTTTTATTACTTTGTTTTATATTTTCACTGTTTGTTTGATGTATGGTTATTATATTTTATTGTATTTTGTTGCGTTCTTATGTTGTGACATGTGGTTACAACAATAAGCTTTACTTAGATCTAATAAAGGGAAAATAGCTTTTATCTCCCCCCCCTTTTTTTTTTAGACAACATGTTAGCTATTTTTCACTACTCCAAATATGATCTTCAGCCAGTAATTGAACAGCTTTGCTTTTGAATTCCTTAAGAACCTGTCCTTCAAGCAAAATATTAGCCCAAGCCTGCTTTTCTTGTGCTAACTTTCTTAATACAGGGAACCCTGTGTGTGTGCATATGTTTACGTGCAGGGATTATTTGGGGTTTCCTGTCCTTTTGCTCTGTCACGTATATGGAAAGAAATGATTTGTACTTGAGTCTGTTGCAACCACATTTAATGCATTATATGGATGCTTTGACATTGAATCTAGACTTCACACTGCAAGAATTCCTTCCTTCCTGGCTGGCTGGGGAATTCTGGGAGTTGAAGTCCACACATCTTAAAGTTGCCAAGGTTGAGAAACACTGCTGGGAGTGATGAGAATTGAAGTCAAACACATACCTTGGGAAGGCCTCTAGGGATTGATTGATTGATTGATTGATTGATTATTTATTTATTTATTTATTTATTTATTATTTCTAACTTATATCACCGCCCATCTCCCCCCACAAGGGGACTCTGGGCGGTTTACAATCAAGTCAGCGATTAAAAACATATAAAATACTTTATTCAATTATTAAAAATATAAAAATATAAAATCCAAGAGGCTGTATGTGATGTTTGCGAACCAAACTTTATGGTGCGAGCCATCCCCAGGAAGAGCTATTACTCATCCCGTCCCAAGCGATTAGACCAGGGCTTTCCAAAGTTTTCCCGCGGCGACACATCGACCGCCGTTGGTGTGTCGCCGCGGGAAAACCCGGAAGCGCTGATGATGATCAGCGCTTCCGGGTTGTGTGGCGACACACCAGACTGTGTGTGGCGACACACTTTTGTGTCACGTCACACAGTTTGGAAAGCTCTGGATTAGACTATGATAAAGTCTAAATTGACTCTCTATTCTGTAATGAAGTATTTTCTGAACTGCCTTCTTGTGAGGATATAAACAAGAGGTCCTTTTGAGGATATAAACAGGAGATTATAAACAAGAGGTCAACCGAATTCCAGTGGGGCACAAGGATAAAATTAAGGCCAGTCCTGTTCTTCTGTCAACACGCCCACTTTGTGTGTGTGTTTGTGTATGTGGGTGCGTGCAAATCGTTGGGGTTTTTTGGTTTTGTTGCCTGATTAAATTCCTTTTCCTATTTTTTAAAAAAGATTTCATTTGAATACCATGCGTTGCTTCAAGAGGCTTTTGAAGCCTAGGAAAGAAATATAAATGGGATCTTTGAAGGAAACAACCAAACCTGTTTCTTCTTTCTGCAGCTGACGGGGATTCCCATGAACTGTTCAGTCAAAATACAACTGAATCTATTCATGGAACACGTCCCTGGCATCTGGTAAGTCGTTGGCCCTGGCTGCCGAGGGGGTGGGGGGAGGTTTTAGAACAGTGGATTTCTTTGCCACTTCTTTGGGTAATATTAATCTCTCCCCGGGGAGTTGGGCAGAAAAGATCAGCTTGGTGGAACAATGCCGCCTTCAGAACCTGAAACTCAGACTTAGAAAAGGGTGCGCAAATAGATTGGCCAGGAGATTTTAAAATGCTTGTTCTCTCTCGATTTTTCAGGCAAACCGGACAGATAAAATCTGTGGTGTTGCCCCTCCTATGGTTTTCTGAGGTAAGTGTGAGTCTGTGTGCAGGCTCACACAGACACACCCCCACACAAAACACCTTCTGAGAAGGGTGTATGTAGTTAGCCATAACTTTTAATCAGATTAAACTTCCTCCTTCTCCTTCTCCTTCTCCTTCTCCTTCTCCTTCCTTCCTTCCTTCCTTCCTTCCTTCCTTCCTTCCTTCCTCCCTCCCTCCCTCCCTCCCTCCCTCCCTCAATCTAAATATTCCGTACTTAAATTGATGATCTTACACAATGGTTTATTTTGCACTTGGCTACCAAGCAGAATTTTGCTGCGAATTGTACTGCTATTTGAAAAGGAAGTAAAAGTTCAATTCGAGGAAAGGCTTTTGGGTTGGTGGGAAGAGACCATGCAACAGGGCAAACCTCCATGTCCTTTTCCCAAGAATGAGATTGGATGGAGAAGGGGCAGGGATTGCAAAGGGTCGTGAAGCCGAAAGCTCCCTCAGGCAGTCAAGATAAGCCATGGAAAGCCAGTTGGATGTTGATTGATGGGGCCAGAGAGGGAAACCATGTTCTCCTGCTGAGAATTCTGCTCATTAGATGCAGGTTGTGAAACCCTACAGCAGGGGGTGGGGAACCTTTTTTCTGCCAAGGGCCATTTGGATATTTATGACCGGGGACGGGGGGGGGGGGGGGGGGGTTTTCTGGGATTTCCGCAGATCGGGGGCTGGAGTTTGCGGGCGGGAGCCAATCACAAGCACTGGGGGGTGGGGTTTGCGGGCGGGAGCCAATCGCGTGGAAGGGGCGGGGTTTGTGGGCGGGAGCCCCGTGGGCCTTATATGGCCCGCGGGCCTCACGTTGCCCACCCCTGCCCTACAGGGAAATAAAACCACTCATCATTCGTTTTGTTTCTTTTTTTGAGCAGAGCGGAGAGGTTGTAGGAGATGTTTTGGATGACTTCTATATGCGTATAATAACTATCCCTTCGTTGCTGGGATACCTGAAGTACTGTCTGGTGGCCCTGGGAGGTCTTCTGCTTTTGACAGCTGGCTCACTCGGGCTCCGGAGCAAGGTAGGCTCAGCGTGGCCCTCGATCTGCCGACCTCCTCCCTTAGGACCGCTGTTGAGTTTCCACATGGTTCCGCCCCTCTCTACTGTCAGTCAGAACATCCCTGTCCTCTTCGTCCGAGTGCTATTCTTGTTTTCTTCTTTCAACCTCCTCGAGCTTCCAAAAGTCTTCAAGCTGTTTTAGGGCTCTTGGTTGTGAGTCTCGCGCCAGCCCAGTGCAGCAGCACTCTAGCCTCCTAGAACAGAGCTTTCCAAACTGTGTGTCGGGACACGTTAGTGTGTCGGCTGCAGCGTCTGGGTGTGTCACGGCTGCTGCTGCCTCCGAGCCCTGCCAGGATTCCGCACAGGTCCCAGTGCCTGCCTTGTGCCCTGCTGCCTCCAAAGCTGCTTTGATTCCGCGCAGGTCCTTGTGCCTGCCTTGTGCCCTGCTGCCTCCAAACCGGCTGTGATTCCGCGCAGGTCCTTGTGCCTGCCTTGTGCCTTGCTGCCTCCAAACCTGCTGTGATTCCGCGCAGGTCCTAGTGCCTGCCTTGTGCCCTGCTGCCTCCAAACCGGCTGTGATTCCGCGCAGGTCCTTGCGCCTGCCTTGTGCCTTGCTGCCTCCAAACCTGCTGTGATTCCGCGCAGGTCCTAGTGCCTGCCTTGTGCCCTGCTGTAAGAGTGTGTCACGAAATGATGCATGTCTAAAAAGTGTGTCACCAACATGAAAAGTTTGGAAAGCTCTGTCCTAGAAGAAACACAAGCCTGGAGTTTTGGCGTGGTATAGCAGCAGGTGGGAGATCAGCAACCCGTTGGTTAACTTCTTTTACACGGCGAGATGATCCTTGTGTGACTTCTTTAACGTCGCAGCTTAATATGTGAGGCGTGGAACGGTCGGGATCTTAAACGCTCTAAAATGGGTAAACCCTGACTAGCGGAGGGACGTCCTCTCCTGCTGTCCGCCCTTCAAGGTAGACCCGCCTAGGAAACCAAAGTCGTGTAGACTAATACTGTTTTAATTGTGACGGTACAGCTAACAGAATCTTGCAAGTCTGAATGCGCCTCCCTTTTCATCTCCGTGCGAAATAGGGAGGGTCTTGTCTGAGACGTTTCCTTGGGCTACAGTTCTGCCCTGGACTCGGGTTCCTCTTATCCGGCTGTTCCCTTGGCAGCGGCTCTTCCTCCTGTCCCTCAAGGCCCTTCCCTCTTCCCTCTACATCTGTGTGGAGCCTGTCTACTGGGTAGGACTGTCCGGAGAGGACTTGGGGCAGGAGAGAAAAGGCCTTCTCCTGTGTTGCTCCAAGGCTGGGGAATATATCTTAGCTCCTTCAGTGTTTGCAAGAGCAGAAAGGCAGGATATGAATCAAGCAAATGAATAAATATCAACGGGCAATCGGCTATCGTAACCATCCTGCCTCAGAGGCTACCAACATGAACTTGAAGCAGTACGTGCATCTTTGTTTATGCAAGATGCCTTTGATACGAGTCTCTCCCTGTTTAGGATTATGCTCCGAGCCCTTCCATATGCCCTCTCTCAAGATAGCTCTCCGTTCCTGCTCGTTTATTTCTTCGAGGTCTTTGCTGTCTCTTGTCAATCGGTCCAAAAGTTTCTCAGTTGTTGCAAGGATGCTCAGCCTGGGTCTCATAATCCTGCCAAGGACAGAGTGTAAACCAATTTAAGAGGAGGGGCTGCAGATTTGTTTGGGTGTTGTATGGAAATCCAGATGTTAGCTTGCCCAAGCAGAGCAGAGGACAAGGCCCAGAATGCTGGGTTGTTATCAGGACGTGTTCTCGTCCTGCCTGGACAGGCCAGCATCTGGCTCTCCAAGCAAAGCCCAGAACATGTTCTGGGCTCCAGCTTTGCATGCAAACAGCTCCAACATGCACTCCCAAAGCTGGACCACGGTCAGAATTCACTCCCACTCTGCCCGGACAAGCCGACAACAAGGTCAAGATTTTCTACAGTCGCTGCTAGAAAGAGCAAATATTAATCCCAGATAAATGTGGAATGAGGAATTGGAGCAGCTGTCTCAGGAATAAAACCCAGATTTCAGGAATTAACGCAGAACTAACTCAGAACTAATATCGCCGCCCAGAGTTGTTGACAGTTGGACGGCATACAAGCTTAATAAATTAGTATGAGTATTAGTATTAAGCTAGCGCACCCTTCCCGTTAAAATTATGGTTTTAAACGTGATCGCTTGATTATTTCTGATTTTAAAAAATGATAAAGTTGCAGGACCCTTTGTTAAAAAGAAGCACATTTATTTCTTGCCCAACCAACCCTGCCCCAGAGAGAACACAAATCCGCACAGATTCATTTCTCATTTTCAGCGTCGTGGCACCATAAAGTTCAAATATTCCTGGGTTACGGACCATACTTGAAAGCAAGCAAGCAAGCTACTCAGAATTAAACCTGATTGGGGTGGCATTTCAGTGTAGTAAAATAAATGAATTAAGATGTCTCCACCCCCCACCCACCCCGAATAATTTAACTTTAAATGGGAGGATTGTGTGAGCTTCCGATATAATCAGAACTGTCTTCTCGTCTCCAGCCGCGAAAATGTTCAAGTGCTTCCATGTTGGGCCCACAAGGAAGGGTCTCCCTTCTAAATCTGAGCTGGTTAGTTCACCCTTGCCACCCTAACCTGTTAAGTCAGTTTGATGGGCCAAGTGCAACTCCTGCTCCATGCAGAGTGTGCGTTCAAGGAATAAAGGATGGTCCCCAGAGACGCATCTGGATCGGAATGTCTATGAAGGTTCTCAGTCTTCTGGATCAGAAGAGTAAGGAGGAGGTGGCGAAGGGCTCTGGCCCACCGTCTCCAAGTTAATCTTTAGAAGCGGCTAGTCCAAAAAGTCCCTAGGACTCACTGGCTTGACCCCATCAGAAGGGACACTGGAATGGTCAGGGTACCCTTAAATGAAAGTTCTACCCTTGGTCCTTTCAAAGTCTTGGAAAGATCCATATGGACTGAACGAAGAAAGCATCTTTCCTTCTTCCTTGCAATGCCTTTTAGATTGTAAGCAAGTACTTTTTTCATTGATTACATGTGCTCACAATAACTCACTCGAAAAGACAATTATGCTGGGACTGATCAGTGGTAAAAGAAGAAGGGGCCGCCCTAGGACTCACTGGCTTGACCCCATCGGAAGGGACACTGGAATGACTTGGATGGAACTAAAGGAAGCTGTAAGAGATAGAAAGGCGTGGACAGCGTCGATCCACAAAGTGACCGAGAGTCGGGACACGACTGAACGGATAGACAAACAGTCCGAAAAGTCACAAGGTGTCTTACGACCTCAAGAAATGCTCACCCCTCCGTTCTCTTTCTCTATTAGTTTCTGTTAGATCTTAACTCTTTGCTTTGAAATGTAAGAAAGCCATTATATATAGAGAAAAAGAAAACGCTCACCACATCTGATCTCACGTGAGGCTGAGTCAACAAGTGCAGATGGTGTCGCAATGGGCAACCTCAGCAGTTCATTCGTTGAAAACCTCCAGCTTTCCCACCGGTTGCATTCGCTGGACTTTTTAAAAAAGGAGACACCCTTAATCCATGTTCGGCCCCGTCACAGAGTGCTTTGGGGTGGGCATGAAAGCTTTAGAGAGGCTTCCTTGCAGGGTTTCCAAATCCTTGCGATCGAACCTGGCCGGCTGGGAGTCGTTTCTCTCCTGGATCACAAGTCACTTTTTAAATAAAGCAAAACTTCTAAACCTTGTCCTCTGGTTTAGTATGATGTTCACACGGACCTGTTTACTTCCTCAACAGACATTGCATCTTTCATGGCAGAAGAATCCGTCTGTTGCAATACAGATCCCATCTGGTTCTGACTTTAGTTATGGGTATCGGGGGCCTTTGGTAAGAGATCCTTAAGTGGGTCACCTTGAGCTGGAAAAAGCCAATGACTAACAGAGAATTCTTCTGTCTTTATCTCTCTGCATCCTTCAAAGCAAACTTTGCAAGCTCTCTAACTCATCTTTTGAATGCCGCAGGGACCTTTTTTTTTTTTTTACAGTACTAGCAATACTTGTCCACTAGAAGCTTCTCTTTTCAAAATTGTGTGTTTGTGTATCTATGTGGCTTTTAGCATTGCTTTCAGACCACCAGCCCAACCCTCAAAGACTGAGAATTTGTTGCGCACCCCGCTATCTAATTTGGCCACTGGCTTCTTAATCACTTCTAAATCACATTTAAAATAATAAATGTAGCTTGCTTAAATTAGGGCAAATGATTACTCTGATCTCTCAACTTAATTGAAGAAGGAAAAAATCCTCACCAATAAAACTGTTCACTAAAACAATAGCTTTTCCTTCCTTCTTCCTTTAATCAGTAACATAAATGTCCCGGAAGTGTAGCCTAAACTGTTTAAACCAGGCTGATTATTTTCTAGGGAAAAAGCTTTTTATTTTGGCGTAGTAATAAGAGCTCAGGACCTAGAGGGGCCATTCCGGCCTCCAGAAAAAAAACCAGCTTGCAGTGGATGGAGATGAAACTCTAGGTGGATACCTGGAATAAAAAGAAGGTAACTTAAAAAAAAAAAGCAATGTAGCTTGACAATTTTAAAACCTCCCTGGGTTTTAAAACAGCCGCTGGAATGGCTCATTGCTTTAAAATGTTTTGTCTTTGTGGCAGCTAATCTACTCACAATTCCTTCTGCTTTTAAGGGCCCCCTGACTTTATCTCCAATCTCCATGCCACCCCACACACTTCCTGTATAACCACTTAATCCACTACAACTTTCCCTTTTCTTTGAATACAGACCAAAGAAAACTTGGAAGAGCCAATCCACCTTGCAGAATTTGTTCCCTTGCTAAGTAACCCTCGGGACTATCAAGCCTGCTTTTAAAACATAGATGAGATTCTGTAGGAGGGGTATCTGTTAAGCTGATGACACGCAGCTCCTGGCCCAGTCAGAAGGAAGAGAGAGACTCCCTAAATGTAGCATCTGGAATAACCCTGTGGCAATAGGTTGATAAGTGTTCTGCATCGGGCAGAGAAGCATTGTGCTTCATCCAGAATCTTCTGCTGGTGGAGGTCTCTGCCTTTTGGCAGCAAGGGACACTCTGCCATCACTGCGTAGTTGCTACCTTATTCAAGAGCGCCCTCCTGTGGGGATAGCTGGCATTCACCAGTCCTTACAGAACAAACAAGGAAAAGAAAGGTTGGAAGGTAGATGAGGTTGGATGCTTGGCCAAAGCCTGGTCTTAGATTGCATGCACAAGACTCATGGCCTTTGCCACCTCTCTTTAAACAGGACATACTGTAACTTTTGGCTTCCTCTTTAGAAGATAAACATTGGTTTAACATAAACAGATGTTTAAACAGAAACATAACAAAATATTGGTTTATTGAAGCAAGCCAGATTCAAACCATGGTTTCTTTGAACCAAATCAAATGCCTTGCTGGTCATTGACCATAATTAAATAAATTTGGTTTGGTTTGGTTTATCTGATTAAACAAGAGGCGGAGGAGGGGAGATTCAGGCATGTCCTGTTAAGCCAGCTTTTTCCAACCTGGAGCTGCTGCAGAGATCTTGGCGCTGCTGTTTTTAACCATGGTGCAATGATGTCCGTGTGGTCCATTATCTCTGGAGGACACCAGGTGGGAGGATGCTGTGCGAAACCACGGAATTCAGTTGCAGATGAACCAGGCCAGCCTCCCAGTTCATAGGAAATGCTTGCCACATGAGGAAGGATGAGATGTCAGAAAGTGAAGTTGGCTCAGCTGAGGACCAACCCAATTCAGACGCATGTATCTTCAGGATTGGTGCAGTTCTAACTAGATGCTTCTGGCTTCTTTTCAGAGAAAGGCCCCAGCAAGGATCTCACAAACACCCAATCTTCCGGCAGCTTCAGAAACCACCCCACTTCTGCAGGAGAACTCGGACACGGTTCACAGTAGCAGTGACACATGATAAACCTCGTGAAGGATCCTGAGTTCTTTTACCAATCTCGCTTATTTGCAGAGGGGGGGAAATGAAAGGGAACAGATGTCCCCCACTGGAAACTTAAGGACTCTGCTGCAGCTGGGAAGGAGTAGAGACCCACGTTCCGAAACAGCCAGCCTACTCCAGGTGGTTTTTCTCATGCAAAGACATGAAGAACATCATGCCTGTTGATGTTCTGATTTTGAAGACCAATGGAGGACCCTTGGAGTGGCCAAGCAAAGCCCCCACTTACTCCCACCATTGGCCAACAAAGCCTGGATCTTTCCCAGCTTCTTATTCCCAGAAAGTCCTCTGATCCTTCTTAAAGGTGAAAGGCACGTTGTCACCCATTGTCCGCCTTCCCAGGTGGACCAGACAGGAAACACGAGCAGATGAGCTAATGCTACTGTATTGTAAGGCTACATTAACAGAATCTTGGAAGTCTGAAAGTACAATTCTCCCGCCATCTCCTTTACAGCCTGAGAAGTTAGGGAGTTTCCTTTCCGAGGCTCTTGCCCCACCCATTATGCACCTGCGGGCTATGCCGTCTCTTACCTGATGGTTCCCTAGGCAGCCTTTCTGGGCCCAGTCTCCCAAGGTCATTCCCACATACCTTTACATCCATTTATGACGAAAGGTTTACATTCCCTGCTGGCGTTTACCTACTGTATGTGGCTTTTCAGTGGGCTGTCCAACTGCTGTATCTGTAAAAGAACCTGAAATGTAGACTCTTGCCCTTTTCCAAATGAAACCTTCCTTTATATACAGCTGCACAGCTGTAATTCAGTTCTGGCTCCCCACAGGAAATGTCGTCAAAACCCTCTGAGGGCAAGCTGTGGCTCCAGATGACCTGCCGCCGGGCCCAAAACCGACCTCATTTTCGCTGACAATCTATCAGTGTTCAGGAAGCACCAGCACAACATCCAGCTAACCCAGCTGGAAATGGACATTGTGGAGGGTCTCTTTGCGCAGGGAATAAACATTGCCGCTGGGCACCCTTGAAATAAACGTGGATCTCTTTCCATTGGAGCTGTTTGTGCTCCACAGTTAATTCTGTCTCTTTTCAGCAAGTATCTCCTGATGGAACGCTGTCGTCTTCTATTTCCTGTTAAAGTCTAACTGGAAACACAATGCTTAGGCACATGCCGTGCCCTTTTAAATATTTCCCCAGGGCAGCAGAAAGGTGGTTCCCTGAATCTGAGCTGCTGTGGGCTTTTTTATGTCGATCTGAGCTCAGTTTGGGAGGAGGGAACAGCAGTGATGGGGACGGAGGAAAGTGGCTTGTAGTATATGGTTCCTTGGGAACTAATTAGGATTGGGTTCGAATTCCGCTGCCCCCATGGAAAGGGGCAGATTTTTGTCTACCACGAGATCTAGTCTTGAGGTCTTTTGCGTCCTCGAGAGCCCAACTCTATTTTGCCAAGGGAGAAAACGTCAAACAGTTTGCAGCTTTTGACTTGCGTCCTCAGGTTCAGCAGCGATACCGCACTCAGTCACTAGGTGGAGGTGTTGCGTTGTGATTTTAAATTACACTGTGCTGGACAGGAATGCAAACTGAACCTTGAGAGACAAAGGGGGCATCTATCTTGGTTGTACTGGATAAAGTGGGATATCAGAAAGGAAAATGCTTGTTGGGCATTGGAGTGGCTGGACTGAGATTTCTCAAGATGGGCCCCTGTAAGGTGTGTGTATGTGTGCGTGTGTGTGTGACGGAAAAAAATCTAGTTATTTTAGCTCATTGGGGCTGGATTCCTTGCTGAAGTTACTTACAATTAGTTTTAATGAGATAATTGCTCTGGCAAATTAGGTGGATGGATGGATGCCAGGGCGTGAAGATTTTAGTGTTCAGGGGTGGCTGGTAATTGCAGTTCATTCATGAAAATCAACTTAATTAAAGTTGATTTCAGTAGAATATAGAAGAGCTTTATTTACACACCTGCATGCATTGGTATTGCTATACATGCCACTGTCTTCTGGGTTAAACAATAATGACAAATGCAGAACAACAGTAAGAAAACTTATGAGATCCTCAGATAGACCCCAAGGATGGTAACCTGTGTCCCCCATCATGGCATTGTTTAATGGAGGCTTTCACATAATGCTTTTTCTGTTAGAGGCATGGACTAGATGGCCAGCCTTGATTGTACCCATGCTACCTGCAGGATTTCTTCTTGGTATTAAGGACACAATGCTGGATTGGACACATTTTGGCCAGGATGCCATAAGCAAGGCCATAGCCCAGTTTTGCCCCAAGCATGCTCACACTATTCTGTGCAAACCAGGATTTCTAATCTAGAAACTACCTTGCAAGCCAGCATCCTGTGACCTACATCCCAGGAACTAGGAGATGTTTGCATTGTTGGCACAATCAAGGTAAGATACCTGGAGGAATTTTCACCTCCCTGTTTCCTTGGGCTCTCCGAGAAGGGTGGGTACGTGAAGCCAATTCAAAGTGTAGTTAATGTCTATGTTGAGAAAGCCGAGCAAGATTCAGAGCCTCTGGTTCTTCGTTGGAGATGGTGGTTGAAACTTGGGGAGGGAGAAGGGAGAGAGAGAGAAATGTGCCCAATATTTAACCCACTTCTGCATTGGGTTTCCTGTCCATTGGTCTCCCTGAACTATCTTGGATGTAAATTTGCACTTGGGTGTTGGCGATCAGCTCCTTCCCTAATGCTGTCGGAGCCTTGACCTCTTCAGCCCACAATCTACAGTTTTGCACTTGGATCCCACTAACGGGTCTCAAAGTGCACAAATGTTGTCTGGGCTCTCTAGCTAAGCAGGGTCCGGCCGGTTGAGAACCTGAAGCACCAGGGAGCCCCCGTTTCTAGCTTAGTCTGAGGAATCAGAAAGCTGCATGAGCATATTTTCCTCGAAGATGGACTGGAAGAAGACTTTGCCGTTGATGTCCTTCAGACTTTGAGAAAGTCCACTTTATTAGACGCTGGGTGCCTGCTCCAGGGAAAAGAGGTGATTTTTGCAGCTTTGCAAAAATATTTTGGGCTCAGCTGGCTCTTCGGCTGTTTCACACCCTCCTCCACATTGAAATTTGCACCGTCTCCTTCCAGGAGCTCCGCGTCTGGTGGTTTTCACAGGCCTGACCGGGTGGGTCGTTTTCTTAGCACCAACCCAGAAGTGGTTTGTCGAGTTGAAGTTGGTCATGCAAGAAAGGAAGTCACGCATGACAGGAGGGGGTGCCGGTTTCCCAGCAGATGACCCAAATTCATGCTTTTTTTTCCGTAGCTAATTTCTTCTGAGTCCGCTGATTGATTGGTTTGCAAACTCTCGTTTTTTTACAGCGGGGGTGTGCGTGAATGCTCAGCGATTGCCTTCTTGCTGACTTTTTATTGTTGTAATTATTGGTGGCTAAAATACCCTGTAAATCTCTGCGGTGAGCAGATCTGTAAATGTAGCGTCTCTCTTTTTCTAACCAGCTGGGCCTTAGAAAAAGGGATGAGTCATGCCCATCACACAGGAGAGCAGCGATATTACAATATCCTGCACTTGGATCCCCGCAGAATGCAGTGTGGAGGCCGCCTCGATCCCCTGTGTGCAAAAGAGAGGGATTCAGTGCAAATGTCATTTTTCTTAATTTGCAATACGCTTTGATCCTCTGAAATTAAAAAAAAAACAACAGGAAGCTAGAAGATGAAAGCAATGACACAAATGGGGAAAATTTCATCTGATAGATTTTTTTAATACGTTTCGTAAATATTTTAAGTCTTTAGGACTGCGTGGGTGGTACCTGCCTGTTCAGGTCTCAGACAGGCGTCCTGGAAGATCTCTGGCCGGGATGTGGCCAATTTGGGTCTGCAAAGGGAATACAAGGATACAGTAAACATTGGAGTATACAGGGTCCTCAACCTTTTTGGCGCCAGGGACTGGTTTCGAAAGACCATTTTTCCGTGGACCGGGGGGCGGGGTTTCCAGGATTTCCGCGCACTGGGGGGGCGGGGTTTGCGGGCGGGAGCCAATCACAAGCACCGGGGGGTGGGTTTGCAGGCGGGAGCCAATTGCACGGAAGGGGGCGGGGTTTGTGGGCGGGAGCCCTGCCCCCACAGGTTGGGGACCCCTGCAGTAAAGAACAGTTCTTTGCTCTATGAAAGTTCTTGAGGTTGCCATCTAGGAGAACTCAGTCGGGGTCCCCTTGTGCTAAACCTCGTGTGGTTTCTTAAAAAAAATTTTCGTTTGTGCCACGCCAACCCAACCTTTGCCATTGGCAAACCATGATTGATGCCTTAGTGTAGGGTTTCTCAACGAGGGTTCCGTGGCACCCTCGGGTTCTGCGAGAGGTCACTAAGGGTTCCCTGGGAGATCACGATTTATTTGACAAATTATTTCAAATTCGGGCAACTTCACCTTCAAGAGGTAAGTTTCATTCTCTGTTTTTAGCTTAAGAACACTGCGAATGCATATAGACAGGCCTAGACATGAAACGAATATAATAATTAACTTCTGGCCTATCTTTGGGCCTGAATGCGCAGGGGTTCCCCGCGGGCTGGAAAATATTTCAAGGGTTCCTCCAGGGTCAAGAGGTTGAGAAAGGCCGCCTTTGAGTGTTGTGTGAACCCAGCAAGGCATGGTGAAGCCAGCCAACTTGGAGCTTACACACACACACACACACACCCTTATTCCACAGGCAGATATGGGGTGGCACTTTGATGTCACCCTACGTCTTGCGGTCCTGGCAGCATACTATAAAAATGAGGAGTTGCATGGACCAGTTCTGGATGCCTTGAAAACTCTGTCTGAAGAGGTTCACGGGTTAAGCGCCGTTTCCACTCTGCCCGTCCTTCATTTAAATGCTGCTTGGTCGCGGAGTCTCTCCAGAGCTTGAGTTACCTTGCAAATGAAAGTCACCGGCACAGTTGAAGGGAGCGCTCAATTCTCTAACCTTTCGTTTGACAGGACGCGGTTGGGCTTTCCTGCTCCTGGCTAGATCTCATACCGTGCCGTTGAATGCAGCCAGGCTGGGCTCACTTCAGGCGCTCGAGATGGGAGCCAGCTTATTCAGGGAAACGATAACTTGCCGTAAGGGTGGGCTGGCTTCGCGGGTCGCAGAGCAGAAACCCCGGATCGGGTTTGAAGGGTGGTTTTCCTTTTTGGTGTGGCGTGGATTTATTTTTAAAAAAAAAAAACGCTTATTCACGTGCCGAGTTGGGACGGCAGCAAAAACCTGAATTTTGCAAAAGATCGGCTTGCTTTCTCCCAGTTTAACTAAGGCCTGTCAGCACCTGCAGTTGAGCCTTGCCAGGTCGGGCGTAAAAATCAGCCTCGTGTGTGGCTAAGCAAATTAAGATGGTTAGATGGAGCTTCTCAAGGGGGGTTGCTGGGAACAGTGGTGAGCCTAAGGCCTAAATACAGGTAGTCCTCGACTTACGACCACAATAGGGACTGGAAAATTTGTCGTTAAGCGGTGCGGTCATTAAGCGAGGCATCACGTGACCGCACCCGATTTTACCACATTTTTTGCGGTGGTCGTTAAGGAAGGTCTGAAGGTCTGGCTGGGAAGGTCGCCAATGGCAATCACGTGACCCTGGGACGCTGCAACCGTCGTAAAGACATGCTGGTTGCCAAGCGCCTGAATTTTGATCATGTGACTGTGGGGATGCTGTGATGGTTGTAAGTGCGAGGACCACTTTTTTCAGCGCCATCGTAACTTCGAACAGTCACTAAATGAATGGTTGTAAGTTGAGGAGCTCTTTGCTAGATTACAAATCAGTATTCTCCAAATTCAAAAGAGGAAAAATTGAGATGGACTCTCCTCTTTCCGGTTGCCTTTCTAGCATTATGAACTACTCTGTTTTCCAAATCAAACAGTGCCTGTTACTTGGATAAGAAAGGAAGAGAAGGAATCCTGGATTGTCTTTTTCCTCTTCTTCCTCTTCCTCTTCCTCTTCTCTTCCTCCCTCCTCCTCCTCCTCCTCCTCTTCTACTTCTTCCTCTTCCTCTTCTTCTTGCAACAGTCCTACAATGGAGAAGATTGGGTTGCAAAGTGTTGGAAGAGAGAGAGCTCGGCGTCTCGGATCTGGTCAGGGAACCCATCATGGCCACAGTGCTGGGTTGCCAAAATGGTCTTTAAAGAGGCTGTTATAAATGGGCTTGGGAAAAATCTCCAGATTCGCCGTTGTATGACAGCCGTGGAAATTAGGAATTAAAAGAACCTAAACCAGAAACTCAGTTAGCTCAGTGGGGGAAAAGGCTGGAAATAGCTTCACACAAGCTGTAACTTGGCGGTTCTGGTTTTAAACCATTGTTTTTGCTTTGAGCAAGACCTGTGGGTCCAGCCATTTGTGGTATATTCACCAAACCATGGTTAAACAATGGTTTAGCCTTGTTTGACCCCTGGATCACAGTTAATATTTGATCATCCCCAGAATGTTTTTTTTATTTACCCAGGTTTCTGCTCTTTTAAAGCTGCTTTCTCTCAGTCAAGGAAATACTTTACAGCAGGGATGTTCTCAGGTCATTATAAGTACAGGCTGAAATAATACCTCTGCTTTATCTTCCTGGGCATGAAAAATGAATCAATAACTCATTGATTTAAATTAAAACGTCTCCGTTGCAGGATCTTTGGGAACAGCAGGATCTGTAGATCCCCAGCTGCTGTAAAATATTTGCTTGTGCCTCCTGGCACCTAGGATATATTTTGAATTTAGTGGGGGGGGGGGTGACCCTAGGATGTGAGGCTGGTGGGATTTATAGGAAGGCGAGTCAGGGGGTAATTGCCTTGTTGGTCCCGTCAATCCCACAATAAATACCGATTCTGCAAAATAAAATCCCAGCCACTATTCCCACTCCCCTCCACTTGAGCCATGCATATAAATAGTTGGGGAATCTGGCATTTTGCAGACTGCATTTTTTTAGATTGCATATGCACACACGGATGGATGGATGGGTATATGAGATGGATGGATGGATGGATGGATGGATGGATGGATATAGATGGCAAATATTTTTTTTAATTTTATTTTCTATCCCACCTTCATTATTTTTATAAATAACTCAAGGCGGCGAACATACCTAATACTCCTTCCTCCTCCTATTTTCCCCACAACAACAACCCTGTGAGGTGGGTTGGGCTGAGAGAGAGGGACTGGCCCAAGGTCACCCAGCCGGCTTTCATGCCTGAGGCGGGACTAGAACTCTCAGTCTCCTGGTTTGCCATTGGCTCCTTCCTAGGGCTGAGAGACGGGGACCGGCCCAAGGTCACCCAGCCGGCTTTCATGCCTGAGGCGGGACTAGAACTCTCAGTCTCCTGGTTTGCCATTGGCTCCTTCCTAGTGCTGAGAGACAGGGACTGGCCCAAGGTCACCCAGCCGGCTTTCATGCCTGAGGCGGGACTAGAACTCTCAGTCTCCTGGTTTCTAGTCCGTTGCCTTAACCACTAGACCCAAATAAATAGATGATTGATAGGTAGATGATAAATAGATATAAGATTAGATAGATATAAGATTATAGGTAGGTAGGTAGGTAGGTAGGTAGATAGATAGATAGGCGATAGTAGATAAGTCGATAGAAAACATCAGTTTTATCCATTATATCGATATAGGACCAGCTCCTAAGCAGAAAGCAAATACATCTCTTCAATCAGGCTGCCAGTCTGGAGTTCCACCATTTTCCCATTGCAAAGATTCTTACTTACACAGAGGTGAAGAAACACTGCAGCGTTTCCACACACCGGGGTCTACCCAAACTACGGATTATTGGATTGCTTCACTAGGGAATTTGCCGACCTGTTGTGTGGCCATCTGGACGGTCAACCCTTCTGTTTATTTTCTGCTTCCCTGGATTACAATTACTGGGTGGGAAGCGCATGTCGTTCTTGTGACCGGCTTCTAAAAATATTTGCCTGCTTTGCGCAATGTCTTCCAGAGCTGTGAAGGGCAGGAGTTTTCCCACCAAGGTCAGATTCCAGAGGCCAGAGCTACTCAATGGTCCAACTCACCCTGGGTGCTGAGTCACCGTCCCGTTTGGGGGGGTTTGCTTGGCCTGTCGTGTGAATCCAAACGGTCGTGGTCTGTAAGCCCTGGTCTGGGACATCACCGTGATGTGAGCCTGGTCAATTCTGGTAGAGTCAGTAAACCATGGTTATTGTAGGATGACATTGAGAGACGCTGGCTTCTGTCCGCTAAGTAATGCCAGCTCCTGGACCAGAGGCGTGGAGCGGGAACCATGGTCCTGTTGAATTTTGAAGTATGAATGCCTTCTCCTCAAAGGTGTCATCTCTGCTCTGAATTTGCGAGCTCAACCATTCTTGCTCAGATGTTCTCCAGAAATGTTGGAGATCAACTTCCCCACCTGAGCCAGAACAATCAACACATTTCAAGAGTACCGGGGAAAAGGTGGTTGCTGTAACCCCGATGCTTACCTGGTTCACTTCTGGTGCTAAGCCATGGCTTGTTAACCATGGCTTAAAATCAAAAGGTATCTGGTAGCATTTTTTCATTGGAACACTGAATAGGGAGGCCGCCTCCTCAAAGATGTTAGCTTGCTTCCTTTTGAGCATTGACTCATCTGAAATCCATGATCCTGCTCTGGAGCATTTTCTGTGGTTCCCAAGGCTTCTGCAGCTGAGTCACCCTGACCAAACCAACCTCATTAAAAAAGAGGATTATCACTTAGTTCTCCAGTCCCTGCTTGTTGCCCGCTTTGTCTGCTTTGCTGAAACCTTGAAGGTCAAGCCAATGCCATAATTAAAGCCAATGCCCTGACCAACGTCCCTGGTTTTTTTCAAGGTCATCCTCCTTGAAACTCCTCTGACTCTTTGTTATTCTGGCAGAGTTCTGAGGTTTTCAACCAAAGTGGTCCTGTTTTATTCTCAGATCATAAAGCCAGCTATGTTTCCCCCCCCCCCTGGAATAAGCGTGCTGCCAGGAGAAAGTTTTGTTGTATAATAGCATACAGAATAAAGCGTGCAAGCTGAACGAGGAGTAGGAGGCAGAAATATAAATGTGCCGTCATCAGAGCCAGCTCTACCATAACCTAGATCAGTGTGTCTCAACCTTGGCAACTTGAAGATGGGTGAACTTCAACTCCCAGAATTCCCCAGCCAGCACGGTTGAAGTTCACCCATCTTCAAGTTGCCAAGGTTGAGACACACTGACCTAGATGGAACGAAGTGTTGGAACAAATGTGGGACATTGTTCAGTAATTTGTACTTTTGGGGTTTTTTTTTTACAACTGACAGGCTGAAGGAAAGACACTTAATTAGCCTAGAGAAAAAACAAGGAATGAATAAATGATACATTTTGAGTCTAGAAACCGGGGAAAGGGGTAGGAAGAACAGCAGAAAATTATACTAAACTGGGCCTGTTTTTTTAGAGGAGATGATGATGATGATGATGATGATGATGATGATGATTTTGGATCCCATTCTTACTCCCCAAAGAACCCAGTTCGGGTACAAGAGAAAAATAAAAATCATAGTCGATAATCAGCATTCAACCGCAAAATCAAGCCCTATTACAGGTAGTCCTCCCTTAACAACCGTTCATTTAGTGATGGTTTGGACTTACAACGGTGCTGGAAAAACTGACTTGCAACCGGTCCTCACACTTACGACCGTCGCAGCGTCCCCACGGTCACGTGATCATGATTTTGGCAGTTGGCAACCGGTTCGCATTTATGGCCATTGCAGCGTCCCATGGTCATGTGATCACCATTTTCGACCTGGCTTCTGGCAAGCAAAATCAATGGACAACTGCATGATTCGCTTAATAACCTCCACAAAAAGGTTGTAAAATCGGGTCAGATTTGCTTAATGTCCGCTTCGCTTAGCAACCGAAATTCCAGTCCCAATTGTGGTCATTAAGCGAGGACTACCTGTAAACAAGTCGATCTAAACCATGAATGCAGAGCAACCGAAATTCCAGTCCCAATTGTGGTCATTAAGCGAGGACTACCTGTAAACAAGTCGATCTAAACCATGAATGCAGAGCAATTTAAAAGCAGTTTCGGTTTTTGCGCGCCGCCGTTGGTGTGTCGCCGCAGGAAAACCCGGAAGCGCTGATGATGATCAGCGCTTCCGGGTTGTGTGGCGACACACCAGACTGTGTGTGGCGACACACTTTTGTGTCGCGACACACAGTTTGGAAAGCTCTGATGTAGTGGTTGGGGGTGGGGGGTAGTTGGCTGCAAGCAGTCCAGTTTGCATAATTTACAATTTGCTAGTTGGCCCTAAGTGAACTTTGGTGGATGATCAGAAGGAAATACGCTGTTGGCAGGACACAGCGTGTCTTGCTTCAAAGCAGCATCTGAAACGAGATCTCTGGGTAGAGGTCCCCATAAGCTTTCTCCGAGAAACGCTTCCCTTCTTTTCGAATCTTTAATCTCTCTTGCTGCGGGGAGAATTCTATCTTTAACCCCCATCATTGAAGAAGATGTAATCATCTGTACGATTAACAGTGGAACATTGTCTTCCGCTGTGTTCCTGTAACACTTTGCTCCAACCACTGCTATGGAATGAGTCAAAGGGAGTGAGGCGGTGATGAAAGAGTTGAAAAATTGCCAATGTAAGGGAAAATTCTGCTTTGTGTAGGCTTAAAAGATCAACATGAAAACAGTTGAATAACAGAGATGTTGTCTGAACTTCCTATAATTTGTTCCCAGTAGTGTGTCTGTCCTAGTCCCAGCTCTCGACAGAGGAGATAACTTGCTATAATAAGATAGAAAGATTCTGGATTTGTGACTCATAGTAAAATGACTTGGAGGGAGGGCGAGGGGGAGAGAGAGATGATGGATGGATGGATGGATGGATGGATGGATGGATGGATTCTGTATTTGTGACCCATAATAAAATGACTTGGATGGATGGAGAGAGAGAGAGAGAGAGAGAGAGAGAGAGAGAGAGAGAGAGAGAGAGAGAGAGATGGAAAGGAGGGAAGGAGGGAGCGAGGGAGATAGATGATAGAGATAGATAGATAGATTCTGGATTTGTAACCCATAGTGAAATGACATGGATGGATGGATTCTGGATTTGTGACTCATAGTAAAATGACTTGGAGGGAGGGCGAGGGGGAGAGAGAGATGATGGATGGATGGATGGATGGATGGATGGATGGATGGATGGATTCTGGATTTGTGACCCATAATAAAATGACTTGGATGGATGGAGAGAGAGAGAGAGAGAGAGAGAGAGAGAGAGAGAGATGGAAAGGAGGGAAGGAGGGAGCGAGGGAGATAGATGATAGAGATAGATAGATAGATTCTGGATTTGTAACCCATAGTGAAATGACATGGATGGATGGATTCTGGATTTGTGACCCATAATAAAATGACTTGCCTAGATTGATTGATTGATTGATTCTGTATTTGTGACCCATAATAAAATGACTTAACTAGATAGATTGATTTATTCTGGATTTGTGACCTATAGTAAAATGATATGGATGGGTGGATGGAGAGAGAGAGAGAAGATGGATGGATGGAGGGAGGGAGGGAGAGATGGAGGGAGAGCGGGAGAGATAGACAGATGATAGATATCATGGGTAAGCCAATATGATGTCTTATGATAGGCTTATTCTAGAAATCCTGGGGCACAGGCATTTCTGCAGGGGGTAAAAAATAAAATAAAAATAAAAATGGTGTTTGTGACCGTGCAGTCAAAGCCTTGCCCCTTTCTAGTGTATTGTGTGTGTGAAACACGTAAAAAAGGCAGGGCTTCGGTCACGTGGCTGCAGCTGCCATCTTGAATTTCTTGACCAGCCCTGCCCAGGCTTTAGGTCTTTAACTGGTGAATGGACCAAGCTTCTGTTCTGAGGTTTCCTGCAAGTAAGGAACTTCAGACTGGGCCATCAACGCGTGTGTTAGCTATGACACAGGAGAAAAGATGTCCAACGTTTTTGATCCACTATGCTGCTTTCTTTTCTCTGTTGACAGTGCCTTTCTTCCATGTCTCCAACAACCTCTCCATATGGGTCTTCCTGGAATCCCTCTTTAGTTCTCCACTTGAGGAGCTGCGCCATGCCAGACTGGTGGAATCAGAAGGTCTAACCCACGACCTGCTGCCACATCTCAGGTAGGGAGTTGGGGCCAAAGCATTGTCTCCTTAAATTCCCCATGGTGTGGGTCAAGGAGATAGATTTTTATGGTGATCGGGGTCTTTGTGGAATGAGAAATGGCTTCTTGAGGATCACACTGGAATGGCTTTGGAGCCACGTTATCTCTTCTCCATCTCTTCTGTTCAAGGTTAGTTTCTTGCAGTTAGCAATCCGTGAGTTTATCAGCCAGCTGGAACTAAGAACAGCCTTCAGAGAAATATTGGCAAATCATTTATCTATTTGAGGTCTTTACGTAATTGTCCAGGTTTGGACATCTCTCAACTGAGTGTAGAAAGTTCATTTCAACTGTTAGAAATCCACTCCGGGCAAAGCCTGGCTCCCATCCTCAGAAACCTTTCCAAGTTTCTTTTAGCTGGGAAATTTGCTTCATCTTTCTGCTGGTGGCTTGGCCCTCATGCTACGCAGTTCAGTTTTGGGTTAGCAAGTGGTGTGAGTCAGCCAAAGAAGGTTTGTTGACGAAATCACTTGGCTGGGTTTAGAAACCCTCTCAGCCATCAGCAATATGGACCACGATGGCTCAGTTGGTCGAACCTATTTGGCCAGAAACAAGCAAAGAAGTTGGAAGGGTTTATATTCTGCTTCTCATTCAGGAGTTAAAGGTGTCCTACATAAAGGTCTTAGGGGGCGTGGTGGCTCAGCGGGTAAGACGCCAGGCTTGTCGATTGGAAGATCGCAAGGTCGGCGGTTCGAGACCCGAGCGCCGCGTGACGGAGTGAGCTCCCGCACTCGCCCCAGCTCTTGCCAACCTAGCAATTCGAAAGCATGCAAATGCAAGTAGATGAATAGGTACCGCTTCAGTGGGTAGGTAACAGCGTTCCGCGCACGGCATGCTGGCCACATGACCGCGGAAGCGTCTTCGGACAACGCTGGCTCTTCGGCTAACAAACGGAGATGAGCACCGGCCCCTAGAGTCGGACACGACTGCACAAATGTGCGGGGGGAACCTTTACCTTTTACAAAGGTCTTACTCAAGTGTTTTTCTACAGCAACGATAATAACAACAACCACATGAAGTAGGTTGGGTTGAGAAGGTCACCCAAATCATCCAAGGAACTTCTATGACCAAGGGTGGACTCAACCTGGGTCTTCCTGGTGCCAGTCCAATCCCTTCTTGTCTGATTCCCTGGCTGTGTGTGCATAACAACCTTGGCTGTGTTCACAGGACACATTCAGATGAAATACAAACCTAGCAGAAACATTCGCACAGAAGGTTACGCTTGCTTAGTTTTGACCTCAGTTTATTTTTTTTAATGTGATGTGTTTCACGTAGCTAGGGCGATTTGCGCAACACCCGGCAAGTGGGTGAATTCTGTTGGGGTTTGAATAAATACCCAGAATTTACAAGTAGTTTAATTAGACAGGAGAGGTAAATAGGTGAGAGGTAATACTTTCTGCAAGTCATTCAATTAGCAGCCATTGTTGAAGTAAGTGGTGACACATACTGCAGCTGATATAGTTTAAGCTGGGTGTGGCAGAGAATTTGTTTGACCTAGAACGTGATTGGTTGATATTTGTATAAAAGTAGAGAAGTTTGGGTGTTCATTCCTTCTCGTTACTATCTTCTCATCGGTATCTGTGTTGGACGTTATTGGACTGTATTGTACTACGTATGTATATAGAGTAAATAGATTATTTTATCTAATCTCTTGTGCGTGTCTGCTTACTCAATAGAACGTATTGCTCTGAGGTCTAGAAGGAACATTGGCAGCCCCAGCGCTGTGTACTCTGACAAATTCCGTAAACAAGGGTTAAAAGCAGCCCAAGATAGCACATTGTGTGAATGCAACTAGAGAGACCTCACGATTGCGTGAACTGCTTGGCAGTAGCTGCAATATTTAATTTCTGGTGAGAGCTTGGGGAGTTGGGAAAAAATAAAGCTGTATTTTAAGAGAGTGTGTGTGGCTTCCAGGAAGAACTCTCATTTAATTATGGAAAAGAATGCCGGTAATGTTCTCACGTTGGTTCAACAATGCTTCTTGCAACCGCCTTTTAGAAGAGTTTTGTGATTCCTTCATGCACCAGGTTTTTACATTTTATTTCATCTCTCGCTTTATCCCTCAAGATCCTTAAGTAAGCACCGTCTTGTCTGCTCCTCAGCTCAATTTTGTCATGTACATAAGATCTCCAATTTGGCAGGAGCTGCCTTTGCAATTGAATCAGAAATTTGATTTTCCCGTTCCGGCTCCCCCTCCACTTTCTCAAAGTGCCAGTTTTCTCAGAATTAGTAAGATCCAAAAATATGACCCGGTTTGCATGTGGCCTTTACCGAGAACAATCCTTGGCTATTCAGGGCATTTCTTATTTCTGCATATCTTGCAAAGGTTCTGTGCAAAGGCCCCCAATGCTCAGCTTGGCTTATTTCCTCGTTAAGATGCATTTTGTCCAAAAATCTTGTGAGATGGCAGAAGGATGCTGAAACCTGCTTGCGGAAATGTTGAAGCATGAATATATTTATTTGGAGGTGGGAGAGAGTGTGTATACACACACACTGTCACGGGCAAAGCTTCTCATAAACAGTCCCAGGTGGCTTGAACATGCTCAGAGAGCATGCAATATGGCATCCAAACAGAACAAAATACAAATTGGAAAACGGTTTGTTCTCTTTCATCCCAGAATACAAGACGTGGAAAATGGCTTAAATTCTAGGAAGGCAGATACTGGTGATTCTTAGGAAAAATTTGCTAGAAGGAAGACCAGTTTACTGGTCGAGCCAGTAACTAGGAATGGGGTGGGCTCTTCTTCATTAGAAATGAGACAACCAATCATTGGATATGCTTTATTTTGGATTCTTGACCGGGAGGGGCTGCAAGAAAAAGACCCCTGCGTCTTGTTTTACAATACAGGTAGTCCTCATTTAGTGACCACAATTGGGACCGGCAGCTCAGTCGTTAAGCGGAGCGGTTGTTAAGTGAAACCGCGACTGCGCTTATGATCTTATTTCAGCTTTGCTTTGCTTTACAGACCTGCGAAGGTCATAAATGCGAGGATTGGTCGTAAAATTACTTTTTCATCACCATGGTAACTGCAAAAGGTTGCTAAATGAGGCAATCGCTAAATGAGGACTACCTGTATCCAGTTATTGAATGGCATAGCCTTCCCTGTTCCACCTTAAAGTAAAGCTAACTTCTTCATTACCAGCCACGTCCCTGCATTCTTTGCGACCGAAATTAGCAGATTATTACTTATTATTGCACATTAGTCTGCTCAGTAGCTGAAAATCTCTAGGCAGATTAGAAAATGACATTAAAATACTCAACACTGCCAACTTGAAAAAAAAGAAGAAGAGAAAGAAAGAAAGAAAGAAAGAAAGAAAGAAAGAAAGAAAGAAAGAAAGAAAGAAAGAAAGCTGTAAAACAATGAGTGAAAGCAAATGCACCTTGGGAAGAAATAGCCCGGGGAAAGTTACTAAACATAACACCCACCCTGCTAGCGTAGGAAACATATTTAAAACCAAATTCTGTTGATAAACTGAGCAAAAACTCTTGCTGAGTTTTGTTTGGGGGGGAAAGATGCTGGGCTGATTGCCCCTTCATATGCACAAGAGTTGATGTGCACCACAGCAGGCAAGCCAAGCTTCTCCAGTAACCCTGATCCATGTTTTGATAATCCACTTTTTTATCCCAGTTCTGGGGCGGGGCGGAAGAGAGGAGAAGGAGAAGAGGTTTGGGAAAGAGAAGTTAAAAGCAGCAACTGTTGTCCACGGCTTAACCGTGCGGCCAAGGTACTTTCTGTAGAGCATCAGCCCCATGGAGAAAGATGCTGGGTCAAAGATGAGACTTCGGTAGCCATGGCAGCAATCTGGGCTGTGGATCACTTCCTGCAAGCAGATGTTCCCTCCCCATCATTGGTTCTGGAGCCACTCATCTCTGGAAGAAGTTCAACATCTGTCCATCTTGGCACAAATGGATGCCTTTGCGTGCATTTCTGATCTTGCTTCTGGAAGAATTGCCATCGAGGTCTGTCTCCCCTCCCTTTGTGTCTTGGAGATGGTGGGAAGAGAGCCTTATCAGATAATTAATTTCAGAGCCATTGGGCTTCCCTGGCAGGTTTCTGATTGATGGCCCAAGGAACAGTTGGGGGATCAGAGTTCACATCCGTTGCGTTCATTGTACCGTGAGCCTTCTACCCCGCGGAGGAAGTAGCTGTAGAAGAAGGCTTCCGCCTGAGCATCAGGTTGGAATTATCCTGGTCTTCTGAGAGGGAGGAGACAGATGGGGGCCGCTGGGAACTTTGCAGCCAGACTGGACTGGGAGCTTAGGAGAAAAGATGGATTGACCAAAATGCTGGCTGGGGAATTCTGGGAGCTGAAGTCCACACATCTTCAAGCTGCCAAGGTTGAGGAACACTGCCATAACGTTATACCACACTGGCTCTTGTGTACACACACGCACAGAGGGAGAGATTTTGTTACTTGCACAGCTGAGACTGTGCGTTGGCTTGCCCAGATTCGAAATGTATTTATTGATCCGGAGTCCCGTGGCCTCTGTTTCTTCGCCTCCCCCTGCCGAATTGATCCAGCGTGGCGGTTAATTACTGCCATGCAATTTGCCAACTAACTTAGTAAGTGCAAAATGCCGTTTTCAGGAAAGGCGGTTTCTCCGAAGGTCCTCCGGTCCCCTCCATCACGTTCCCCCCCTCCCTAATTGTCCCCAAAGTGATCTGACCTTTGAAAGCCATCTCTTTTCTTCACGAAGCCTGTCACTTCATTGCGTCTCTGGGTCGGCCGGCGTAATAACGCGGCGGGGCTGTGTCTGAGTGCGCTCACCCAGAATGAGTGGAACGGGGTTCTGGGGCTGACGGCTTGATCCCCACCTGCCCACCACCGTGCAAAAGTTACTCTAGGACCTAGCAGTGGTCCCGTCTCCTTGACATGACTTGCTCCGAAGGGTAGCCAAGATAGAAAGAATCGCGGGTTAATAAAACAAGGGTTCTGTGGGGTGTTTGGGTTGAACTGAACCCTATTTGGCTTGGTTTCTGCCCAGGAATGTCCTTGCGTGGGGGTCTTTTTAAAGCTAGTGGAGAATGAACACCCTGATGAACTGATATGCTACAGAATCCCCAAAAGATGGTTCTCAAGAAACATAGTCTAGCTACAGGGGAAGACTTTGGCTCGTTCATTAACTGGAAGGATTGATCAAGCCTGTTCTGAGCAGAACTCAGAATGTGGGAAGGTTAAATCTGGAGGACTTGGCAAATCGTGAGGTTCCTTGAACCAAGTGTCTAGGAGATCTGGTACTAGTGTTTCTGTCCAGTAGGATTACCAAAAGCAAATATGACCAGCGGGGAGGGCCCCATAGATCACGGAATGAGATCTTTAGATGTTGCTAAATGAGAGGTCCTCCAGAGCTGAGGAAGATCAGAGCCAGAGGTGGAAACGTGGTTGAGTGGAACGATCAGGAGCAGACAGTCCCTCTTCCTTCCTATATGACACTCCAAGGTGTGTTATGACACAGCAGCTGGAGCAACAGCTTCTCAGCAAGGCTACCAGCTGGGTCTTCCTAACCATCATCACACTTTGCCAGGATTCTTCTCATTGTCTTGGCTGTAGCCCAGGAGAAGGTGACCTTGTCTCTGAGCAGACTGGCGGGAGCTGGTCGGACCGGAACCCACAGCCCCCCAGGGGGCCCTGGCTTGCCTACTCCAGCCCAGTCCTGAAAGCCAGGTCCTCCTCAGAAACATTATTCATAACCCATGCCCTCCCAGACAGCCGGTCTCAAGTTGTAAAGCTGAGACAGCTCAATGCTAATGTAATTAAGTCTCCAACGTTGCTCGAGACTCAAGCATTTCCTTAAAAGCTTCTGCGATGATAAATACCCCTGAATGTACTGTGGAAACTGGGTCTTAATGTTTCTTAGCAAGCCTCGGAACATTGACCTCACTTCTCCTCCAGGTTGTCTCCAGGGCAACTCACTGCTGCCAAAGACTCTTAGCCCCATGATGGTTTCAGACCACTCTCTGCCGCTCAAGCTTTCAGCCTCTCTAAGAAGACGGACCATTTAGAGTGGAGGTGATGGTTAGAATATTTCTGATTGTCTCCCAAAGGTTTTTGATCTTGACACTGATGTTGGCGCACTCTCCTTCGAAGAGTTCAGATGTCCAGGGAATTAATTATGAGACCCTAATTACCAGCTGGCCGTGGAGCCTGACGGAGATACTTTGGGATGACTGTCTCTTCTGCCCGTTGAAGGGTGTTTGGCTTTCAAAGTACCTTCTGCCTTCCAGTGAACTGGGTTGTGTTTAATCATGGCTTACTGAGGGGCCGAGCTCAGAGAACAGTGCCTCCAGCATCTGACACACTTGTGATGGCAGACGTCCCAATTTGCAAGCACACAAGCTCCTCCTCCAGCTTCTGAAGAAACACCTCAATTCTTCTGGTTGGTTTTCTGACTGCGAAAAACCATCCAAAGCAAGAGACTGATCGAGAGACCCTGAGACGGGGCCCCTCCGACGTTCTCCACCTCAAAACACAAAGCAATGTTTCTCAGCCGTATGAAGAAGAGGGGTTTTATGATGATGATGATGATGATTTCATTGCCTTTTTAAATTGTGCTGCTTTCTTATTTTCTTACATGTGCAGCAGAGCGCAACGAGGCAGAGAGAAACATCTGGCTACTGTAGGGTGCTTGGGAAAGATGAAAGCGATGGGCCTCGCCAAGTTCTTTATTTTTCCAGATGGTTTGGCCATCTTCTGTGTTTAGGGTGGGGTGGGGGGAGACCTTTTTAGGAAAAAAACAGCCTCTCTTTGAGCGCTTGAGAAATGTGAGCCAACATAAAAGGGCTGAGATGGATTGTTTGATTTGTTGTTGTTGTTGTTGTTGTTGTTGTTGTTCTGAGTTCAAACCAGGAAGCTTAAAAGGAGGAATGACAGATGGATCTGGATTCCAAAGGGCAGGGCGTTCTTCTCCCTTTTTCCTGAAGATGCCAAAATATTCCCATTATAAATAGGATTTTTTTTTTCCTTTTCGTAATATGCATATTGGTATCTTGGCCTTCTCCACTGTTATGATCTCCAAGTGTATTGGACTACAATTCCCATCATGCCCCAAGTGTGATGATTGTGATTCAACATATTTGAACCGTCCTATATTTCTCCTTGGGATTTATTTTATTTTATCTTGCACGAGTTCTGAATATTAATTCTCTTGGGCTTTTGGGACTTTTACTGTATGTTGGATGTCAGCTTCATTCACAAACTGTGTTCAGTCATGGTTCGTTTGCTTTTGACTTGGGGCGTGCAAGCCCTTCTGATTTGTAAATCGTGGTTGATGGCTTCACAATCAAGCCAGTTTATTAAAACAAACTGGCTTAATTCAGTGGGTGTGCCGACCTTCAAGCAATACACCAAGTTACATCCATATTTGCTTGGTTTTGTTTAACACATTATCCAAGTGTAGTTGACGAAGTGTGGTCAACCATGGTTTATTGTGTGATGACCTCCTCTTTTCAAGATCAACCTTCCCCAGTCTGGTGTCCTTGAGGTGAGGTGAGCCTGCAGATCACAGACCCCCAGCCAGGTGTTGAGGAAAACCCAAGTTTTTCTCATGTTTCCTGTTTCTCAAAGTGGTGAACTGGGTTTTTGTGTTGATCAGAAGAAACACAGGAGTGGGGGAATATAAGCTGTGGGGCTTGCTGTTCTCCTGGCTGGCTAATCCTCCTGAAAAGGCATCTTAATTGGGGGCAAGGGGGCAAATTGACCTGGACGCTAATTGCAAGCCTGCTTTGAAGATAGATGTATGTGTAAACTGAAGATTAGGTGGGGAATGCAAAGCATTTGAGAACTGCCTGGCTCTTGGGGCTCCAAACACGTTCTTCCCTGCTGCTGTTGTCAACATCACTTTGATACCCTGTTAGGAATGTGGATTTGCTCCCCACTGGTTGGCAGTTGATTTGTGGGCCAAATTTGACCCGCCCTCAATAGCTATCCGGTTTTCTCTTATTGTCTCTGCCCTCGACCCCAGCTGTCTGCTGACTTCCTCCTGTCTGGGTGTCTGTAGAGAAGCATCTTTATTCCAAGTTAGATCATTCATCCACCTGCAAAAGAGCCTGCCGGAGTTCTTCCTTGCTTCATTTCAACAATACCCAGGGATCAGCAATCCAGGAATTCTGGCTATTGCGATCCCGCCCAATCTGGAAGACATCATTTGGGAGACGCCTGTTATACATGACCTTGGTTTGGGCATCACACAAAGCTGTGGTTTGTTTAACTGTCGTTTTATTGAATTTGGCTCCGGGTTTACAACCCGTAAATCATGTTATGGCTTTGTGGGATGTGTGAACTCTGTCTGGGTCTGGTACAGCTATCCTGAGAGTGACCAAGACTGTTGTTTCTTTTTTGCAATAGATGTCTGTTCTAGCCCACAAAGCAGGAGGAAAACATTTGGAACATTTTAGCTTAAAAAAAAGGAAACCATGTCCAAAGACCGACATGACCAAAGTTTTAAAAAATTAGGCAACAAGGTAGAGAAACGGGAAAGAGAATTTCCCCTCCCTTTAGAGTGCCATCCAGTAAAAACTTTTAACAATGGATTCAAGATTGACAGAAACATGGAGAACTTCCTATCAGAAGATGGTGGAGATGGAGAGCAGATGAATGTCTTCCGTTGGGAAATGGCTTTATTTATGATGGGCTTATTATTAGCTATTGGTCATGTTGACCACATGGAACCTCCATCAGCTGAGACAATCTACCTTTGAATCCTAGTTGCCAGAGAATAACCATAAGAGAAAGATAATCACTCTGTCCTGCTTTGTGGGCTGTTTGGCGCATCGGGTTGACCATGGGCAGGGTATCAGGAAGAGGGACCAAGTTGTCCAGTGGTGACGAACCTGCAGTCCTTTGGATGTTGCTGGAATACAACTCCCAGAAACTCCAGCTGGGATGACCAAAGTGGATGGAGGATGCTGGGAATCGTAGTTCCTCAGTATTTGGAAGTCCACAACTTTACCAAACTGTTCCACTCCCAAAGGAGGCAGGGATGTTTGGGTGATGATGCTTCTGCTACCAAGTTCTGTCCCCAGTGAGGCTCGCCAGGTCCCTTCTCTTCCCATTTTTCACTGATCTTTGAAAACTCTTCTGTTCCATTGTCGGAGGAATTTCTGCTCTTCTGAACCATTGGGAGAGATCCTGTTTTTTGTGTTGGGACTACAGCTGTTGCTTTATTCTTCTTGCCCTTCAGCCGCTTTTCCGAAAGTTTCTTGAGAAGGGGGGGCATAAAAAAAATAGCTAGCCAGGGTAGGAGCGTCCCTGAAGTGCCGTACCTACAAAGCTGGTTATGATCACGTTGCTGGGCCTCCCTTGAAGATGGTGTTCCCTTTCTCCTGAGCAAAACCCATTTGTACGGGGAAGAACGTTAAAAACAGGGAAGCCCCTTGGAGGTAGAGAGAACCCAGCGAAGGTTGGCGCAGGAAACCCCACTCCCTTGAAAGATTGAAATTCCCCCCAAACTCAGTTATCTCCCCCTCCTCAAAGAGAGAAAAACGCAAGCAGGCCCCTGTTTTCATTCCCCTTGTTCTGCTGCATCTAAAAATCCCCATGATAGGGCTAAAATAGCAAATAAAATGTAGCAAGAGCCCTACAGCTAAAATATAGATGTAGAACGCTCTCGTTGTGTTGAAGAAAAATCGCATCATAATCTCCGTTCGCAGCCTGCCAAGACCCCTGGCGAACGGCAACCTCTTTCTTCGCGTCCCCCCCCCTCTTTTTCTCCCCTGTCATGGGGAGAGTAATGAAGTCCCCATTTCCCTGTCACAAGGAACCTTTTTCTAGGAAGCCATGCCAGCTGAGCCTCACTTGCTCCATGATGGGAAGAGCTGGGGAGGAATCAATCCATAACCTCTTTTTTCACCCGCCCTGCAGCTCCATGGCCTCCAGCAGTGGGAATTTTCAGTCTTTGGGCATCCAAAGCAAGAAAGTAGAATTCCCCTTTTCCCCAGACGATCCCAAACCGTTCCCGGGTTTGATTCAGCGCTGTGTGAACCTGTCGGTTGCGGTCTGGATGGACCTAGGCAGACTGACCGTTGCAAACCAGCCAATGGTGGTTTCTTCAGCTATACAAACCATGGCTTAGTAGGCTCAGGAACTGCGTCAGGCTGGCTGGAGGTCCACGCAATCGCGGGCAAGTTTTTAACAGGCATTAACCAGAGTGTTTGTCTTAGCAGGACGGGTGGGTCCAAGCCCTGCAGTCTCTAAATTGTGGTTTGCTTATTTTGTTTTATTGATCATTATATATATGCTGTCTAGTCCAAGTGGTTTATTGCTTAGCGTGACCTGTAAACCAGGCCTCCCAAGGTTTCTTCAACAAACCATATTAAAAACAAACCATGGCTTAGCATGGGATACAAACCCAGCCTAGTATTTACTCGTTCTGAATCCCTTGCCAGTCACCTTACAGTAACTGATGTCTTTTGTCAGTAGTTCAAATATTGATAAAATATTTTTCTGCTCTACCCAAATCTTTCATCTCAACCCAAATTATTTCCCTTCCCTTCCTCCTCCTCCTCCTCCTCCTCCTCCTCCTCCTCCTCCTCCTCTCTTCTTCTTCTTTCTCCTCCTCTTCTTCTTCTTCCTCTTCTTCCTCTTCTTCTTCCTCCTCCTCTTCTTCCTCTTCTTCTTCTTCCTCTTCCTCTTCCTCTTCTTCCTTCTCTTCCTCCTCTTCCTCCTCCTCCTCCTCCTCCTCCTCCTCCTTCCGTAGTGATGGTTGACTTACGTCTTCCCTATTTATTACTGTACGCTGCCCAGAGTCTTGAAACAGGGCAGTATAATAAATAAACAAATGATGGGAAGTTCTTATTTGCTACACTGCAGAGCAGTCTGGGGGCTGCTATTGAAAAGGCCCTGCTTCTAAAGGAAATTCATTGGTGGAATCCAAAGCATCCAAAGCAGAAATCTCAGTAGAGGACGATAAATGCAGGCGCAGCCAGCTTCTGCCACGCAGAGGGACATCCCCTGTGCTAAATTTTAGGGCTGTTGAAAGATCCGCTCTACTCATGAAATATTTCAAGCCACTGAGGCAAGGGGGCTGGAAATATTGGCAGTATTGGGGCAATGTCTTTTTTTTTTAATTGCAACTTGAGACTTCTTGTCCCTAATAGAGCCATGCTTCTGCCCTGGAATTTGAACTGGCAGCACCCTCCTCCTCCCTTCCCCACTGGATCGCATGTTGAATTTTATTTTGTGAGTTTGCGTGTGTGTGTTTTAAAACTCATCCGCCTTCTCAGATGCGTTGGAGTGTTCTGGGAAGAAAAGATTAATCCACCCGCTTTAGAACAAACAGATTTACGAGCCTGTTTCCATTTTTTTTTTTAAATTGTTACTGGGGGATTTTTTTAATCTTCTGCTGATCTGCCGGCTTCCCCTTTCACCTCCTCCGCGATGAATCATTTCAGAGCAGCATTCGGCATGCTTGTGATTCATAACGATGCTACCCATACATAAAAATGCAGCCAAAACTGAGACCAGGTGACGGGGGGGGGGGCGCGGGGGGGAAGCACCAGCTTTCACATGAGAAGGTCCCCCCTGCATGAAGTCACGGCAGGATATTTCAGCCAAAAAAAAAAAAAAAAAGGAAAACCTTTGCAGAAATAGGCTTTTGCCCTTCGCTCGCCTGCTTAGACGAAACAACAGGTTTGCACAGGAGCGAAAGCATCTGACCCGATTATTAAGAGCGAAAGTGACGCCATCTTATGTGGCTTGTTTATGGCTAAAAGCGTCATCTGAACCTGGAGAGGCTGCTATTTCAGTTGGTCCCGAGCAAACGACATTTTTGTCAAGCAGTCAGATCATCTCATTGTGTCTCATCCGTATAAGATTCTGAGCTGGAAACTTCACGGAACCTGAAACTTCCAACAGCATCCTTAAACCAGGTTGTGGTTCACTACAAATGGGCAGGGGCTTGCAATGTAATACATAAGGGTTGGTTCTCAACCTTTCGAGTGACCGTTATGTCAACCACCAGTTGCAGACTTCTTTGTTACCAAGTGCCCTGCAAGGCTGTAAGAAAATCAAATACAGGTAGTCCTCGACTTACGACCACAATTGGGACTGGAACTTCTAACCCTAAGCGATGCGGTTGTTAAGTGAGTTGCGCCTGATTTTACAACCTTTTTTGCAGCAGTTGTTAAGTGGATCACCGCAGTCATTAAGTGAATCACATGGTCGTTAAGCAAATCTGGCTTCCCCCATTGACTTTCTTGTTGGAAGCCCCCTGGGAAGGTCATAAGTGGCGATCACATGACCCCTGGACACTGCAACTGTCGTAAATACATGCCAGTTGCCAAGTGCCTGAATTTTGATCGGGGACGCTGTGACGGTCGTAAGTGTGAGGATTGGTCGTAAGTCACTTTTTTCAGCGCCGTCGTAACTTCAAACGGTCATTAAGCAAATGGTCTGAAGTCGAGGAGTACCTGTAGTCTCTGCCATAATGTAGACAGGAATGTATTGGTTCTAAATAGGAATCGATTCAGTTGCTGGAATTCTTGTAACTCCGACTTTTTCATCTTCATAAATCTTGCTAAAGAAAGCTCTGTGAGAACCATGGTTGGAAAAGAATCACTTTCAGCTTGGCAGCTGTCCACAGCCTCAGCCATTTAGCAATGGTTTACAAGCCATAATGGCTGGTTCTTATATCACATCAAGCTACAAGATGGCTTGGTTTCAGATAAGCATGATGGGTGAATCCAGCCACTCTGGACTGTAAACCATGAGGTGCTTCAGTGGCTTGTTCACCCAATCACGGTTAAGGAAACCAGAGGTAAACATCCCAATCTTTGATTGATTGATTATGTGCCATGAAGTCATTTTTGACTCCTAGCAACCACGTGGATAGATTTTCTCCATGAATCTTTGAACCCCATCATCCTTCAGCTTCTGTTTCCTGGTCTCTCTCCACATTTTAAGAACTGCTTGTGAAATCTATTGAGCTGGCCATATGGATGCTTGGAGGAGACATCCAAATCCCAACCAACTTTGCACTGATGTTTACCCCAAGCAAATCTTTATTCTCAACTCCTGCTAGAAATGTCAGGTGGTACATCCACAGACAGAAGCTAGGGAGGACATAGTAATGCTGATTTCCATGCTTGTCTTAAGCTAGAGCAGTGTTTCTCAACCTTGGCAGCTCATAATTAAAACCTATGCTGGCTGGGGAATTCTGGGAGTTGAAGTCCACCCATCTTAAAGTTGCCAAGGTTGAGAAACACTGAGCTAGAGGCATCAAATTGTGTCAAAATGAGAGATATGGGCTGGTGGAAACCTATCTCTCTGGATGGGAGTTGTCCAGAAAGTTGAGTCTGGCTCTTGGATTCTTTTTGCTTGACTTCATGGAGTGATTGGCCCATCTGGCTGAGTCCATCTGGGAAAGCAATCCCGTTTCTTGGCTGAGTAGTCCATACCAAGATACTTAAAAGCTGACGACAATGGCCACTTTGGTGAGTGGGGGATGTGCAGCTGGAATAGGAATAATTTCCCTTGGAATATTTACATAGGAATATTGGCTGTAGAATATGGCTTTTTCTCTGGTACAGAGCCCCAACAATTTAAGCAAACACAGAGAATGTGAAATTACAGTCTCACAACTTGGCAATCAAGCAAAAGTTGCAACCCCAGGGGGTTCCCCACCACGGCAACCCTCCACTTCCGGAGCTTCAATTCCCAGAAATCTCCAGCCCGCATGGCTGTCGCTGAGAATTCTGGGAGTTGAAGTCCAGGTCGCCAAGTCGGGAAAGACTGGTGTATTGGAATCTGCATCATTTGAGAAGGTGGAAGAGTTTGGAGGGACGTGTCAGCTTAAGGTCTACCCATCTTCATGGCTCCGTTTGCAGCCTGCGAGAAAGCCACAGATCTCTCATTGGCTGTTTCAGTACGTGATTCATGCAGACTATAGAAACCTGACAGCAGGCTGTGAATCACCAAATGTTAGATTCCCAGAAAGAAAGATTGCCTTGCTGTTGGGTGTACGGCACTCTGTGGGGTTTAAAACCAGAAAGTCGTCGTCCTCTCAGCCGGACTGAATTTTCTCAGAAAAGCAGCAGCAGACCCTGAAAGTGACTACGGCTTGATCAGGGTTGCAGTGTTTGACCTGAGATAAACCTGGCTGGTGGCAAGGAAGTCTACAGATGATCTTCCCAGGGGGTGTCTGTACAACGTTTAGGTTCATGGCCGAGTGACTCCACTTTCTGGGTTCATACAGTTCACGGGATTAACCAGGCTTGCTTCCCACGTCACCACCAACAGATTGACCAAGACTGAAATTAACCAAGCTTACCTGGCCTATTGGAGGAGATAGGTGTCCAACAGGCAGGGTAGATAAAGGTTTTGTGCTGCAGTTCACATCGGGATTGGTTGCTTTCTTCTCTCTCTTCTTTCTTGAGATGGGACCAAATAGCCTCTTCTTTGATTAGAGCAGCCTTTCTCAACCTTTTGACCCTGGAGGAGCCCTTGAAATATTTTTCAGGCCTCGGGGAACCCCTGCACATTCAGGCTCAAAGATAGGCCAGAAGTTACAAAATTATTCTACTTGTTTCACGGGTAGGCCTGTCTATATGTATGAACAGTGTTCTTAAACTAAAAACAAAGAATGAAACTTACCTCTTGAATGTGAAGCGGCCCGAATTTGAAATAATTTTTTAAAATAATTCGTGATCTCCCAGGGAACCCTTAGTGACCTCTCGCGGGACCCTGGGGTGCCACGGAACCCTGGTTGAGAAACCCTGGACTAGAGAAAGGTTATTATTGACATTTATCAATGACTGGAAACCCCTTGTGGACTTTTTGCGTAAAGAAGAAAATGATTTTGTGATGGGGGGTTTTGATGATTAGAAAGAACAGGTTATAGAAAGAAGGGAACTATGAAGAAATCTTAGGGAGGTTTGATTAGAATTGTATGTATAACGGCCAAGAGGAAGATCGAAAGCCATCTCTCTCAATCTCTCTCTCTCTCTCTAGCTCTAGCTCTCTAGCTCTAGCTCTAGCTCTCTTCATGTTTTCTGTTCTTTTACTTTCTTTTTTGTTTTTCTCTCTCCTTTTTTCTTTCTCTTCTTTTCCTCCCTGTTCTTTCTTTCTTTTTCACATTTACTTCGCTATATTTTTTCTTTGAATGCATTTCTTACTATGCATGTAAAATCTTTTAATAAAAACTACTTTAAAAAAGAAAAAAAGAGATGGGGCCAAATAACCTAATTCTTCATCCATCCTCCCCCCTTTTCCAAGGAGGAATCTATTTCAAAATATTGCATTTAGTGCAAACTTGGGGACCAGAATAGGTGGTGCCAGAAATATCCCTCTAGCAACAGCTGCCTTTTTTTTTTTAATGTTTTTCTCCACTGAGTCAAACATTTTGGGTGCTGGCCAAATCCTTTCGCATGACCCAGAATACAAAACACTTATCTCGCTGAGTGACATTCAAGGGCACAAACAGGCAGGGAAACGGGAGGATTTTCCTTGGAAGATTAGCGCCTGTTTGCCTGCAAGGACGGATTCTCAGCAACCAGGTCTGGTCTGGTCTGGTTTCTGTTGGAGTTCAGCCTTCAGCCCCTTTGCCAAGGCTCATAAAAACATCAAGAGGGAAGGATGAGCGATTTTGCTGCAGAGGAAAGATGATGGTTACAGCCAATCCCTTGGACCCACTCAGGAAACATGAACATAAATGGTCCTCTATCTGAATCCAAGATGCCTTCCTAAGATAATGAGACTGCTATTCCCCACGAGATGGAAAGAGGGCTGTGTCAATCCATCGCCCAATAGGAAGCCATGGGCAAAGCAAACCCCAAACGTGGAGACGATGCCACGTTTTGGCCACCTAACTTGGCTTTCCATCCATCTGCTCCCCTTGTTCTCCCATCCTCCTCCTCAGCTTGGAGAAGGCCGCTGTAAACTTTCTGGCACTGCTTACCCGTTTGCATTTCAGGTAGATTTTTTTTTTTGATCTGGCATTTGAATGCAAGCTGAAATCGCTATCTCATTTTTAGTTTCTAAAGCCAACAGGAAAAATGCTGTTGTTCTGTTTGCTTTTTAAAGATGAATAGAAAAATGGGGGGGGGGGAGAGAGAATTGAGGGATTAGGATAACGCTATCTTTCTTATGTTTGCCGAGGATTTAGTCACTTTGGGGGAAAAGCAAAATCAGATGTTGTGCTTTAGACATGCATCGTACATCATACAGGTAGTCCTCACTTAACAACCATTCGTTTAGTGAAGGTTTGGACTTATGACAGTGCTGGAAAAAATGACTTATGACCGGTCCTCACACTTACGACCGTTGCAGCATCTCCATGGTCACATGATCACAATTTGGGAACTTGGCAATCAGTTCGCATTTATGACTGTCACAGCGTCCCATGGTCATAGGATCGCCATTTTCTACCTCCCCAGCCAGCTTCTGTCAAGCAAAATCAATGAGGAACTGCTTTATTCGCTTAACAACCACGTGGTTCGCTTAATGACTGCTGCAAAAAAGGTCATAAGATCGGGTCAGATTTTCTTAATGACTGCTTCACTTAGAAACCAAAATTCCGGGCTCAGTTGTGGTCTCGTTAAGTGAGGACTACCTGTACAGCATAACTTGTTTTCAGATTCTTTTCTGAAGGGCTGTCATGCCATCGCGAGGGGAGGGTGTTGATCTCCCAACAAACCGCAACCCTTTCGTACCATGACACAATCTTTCCAGTAAAAAAAATAATAAATGACCTCACCCAGAAATGAGCTGCTGAGATCAATGAAAGAAAAACCAGGCAGATCTGTGAACGTCGTTGTTCCATTACTCTGCTTTGCAAACTTCATCACGTTCAGAGATTTCCAGCTGGGAAATTGTTCCTTCCACCCCCAGATTCCTGGGCTTAACCAGTATTACATCATCCCTGCTGGCGCCCAGTTTATTTCAAGGTCGGTGAAAATATCTGCCAGAGTTGGTTCTTCGGATGTTCAAGACTGATGGATGGATGATTCTTTATTCCAGCCAATGGCCAGGCCGTAACCACATGTTGCATCCATAAAACTAATATTAGTTGTGAAATTGATTAAGCGTGTCCATCCAACTGCTGTGCGTGAATGATAAAGGTTCAAGTGACTGTTACCCAAGTGACCCACCACTGCAGACTCCCTTGCCCGCAAAACGCCGTAGGACTGTGACAAAAACAATCAGAAAGTCCTCGCTGTAAGGCACATAAGGTATCCTTGGTTCTCAGTGGAAAATAGTTAACCTTCCTAGAATTTTTGTAACACTCCTGTTTTCATCTTAATTAAGCTACAAGTCTTCTGAGAACTTTATGACGTTTGTGCTTCAGGAAGAGATGTCCTTGTGGTTTATGCGTGACAATATCTGAAAGGGCACCCGTTCCCTTCTGTTCCTCCCAATCCCTAAGATCATTTCTGGAGACCCTGCTCTGGGGATTTTCTCACGCTGAGCAGGATCATCATGTTCATTAGTAGCTCTCCTAAGTGTGAAATGAATGAGGCACTGGCATTGATCTAGCTCAGGGGGTGGGGAACCTTTTTTCTGCCAAGGGCCATTTGGATATTTATAACCGGGGACCGGGGACCGGGGGGTGGGGTTTCTGGGATTTCCGCAGGCCGGGGGCCAGAGTTTGCAGGCGGGAGCCAATCACAAGCACTGGGGGGTGGGGTTTGCGGGTGGGAGTCAATCGCGTGGAAGGGGCGGGGTTTGCGGGCGGGAGCCCCGCGGGGCTTGGGAGCCCTGCGGGCCTTATACGGCCCGCGGGCCTGACGTTGCCCAGCCCTGATCTAGCTGATCACTTTGGCACCATTTGTCCTCAGAAACCTAATTCTGCAGCCGAGTCTGTGAATTCACTTCCGCCATTTGAGTTTCTCTAGCCTAGAGGCAACGTAAAATGGCCACCCTCTTGGCTTTGGCAAAATGGACCTGGTCCTCCAGTTTAGTTGTAAATGGCAGCTGTTGGGGGGTTCAGATGACACAGTCAACATCAGAGCTGGAGTGAAGAGCAGCTCGCAACGAAGGGGTAAAATGAGAGAGTGGGCGCATTAACCAAGCTTTTTAATTAAGCTGACAGAGGAGGAGACCTGGTTCATAAAGCCCACGAACCCACTCGATCAGAGTTTATGAACCATCGTTTCCAGGTTGGTGGTGGTGTGTGAATCAAGCCAATCGAGTTTTAGTCTCAGAAGCGTGATCTGTGCAAAGCTTTCATCCACCTCCTGGCCCCAGCTCCTCAGATTGGCCCATCCACAGATTTCATCTCTACCCCAACTATGCCCCAAATCGGCTGTTAATCTTGTTGTAAGCGGGAAGCAATAGTTAGCGTCACCTAATGCAATTCTGCCTAGAAAGCGCCTGATTGCAGGCTCTAGGGAAGCTCAGAAATTGGAGACAATTTAGCAGATTGTCTGCTTATTTTTTTTATACGCTCCTTTAATTGAGAGGCCAAAGCTGGCTTGTGAATGTTTCCTTGGATAATTTCAGTACCTGAAAGCTTCTAGTGAACCTTCCCTTCCCCATCCACTTCATTTTCACTTCGAATGTCTTTATTTTTCCTTTCAAAGTGTGTAGGGGGGAAGAAGCCAGCATGTGGAATTGATGAATTCCTTGTGTTTTGCTCCAAATCATCTTCTAATGCAGAGCTTTCCAAACTGTGTGTCGGGACACGTTAGTGTGTCGGCTGCAGTGTCTGGGTGTGTCGCGGCTGCTGCTGCCTCCTGGCTTCCACACAGGTCCTAGTGTCTGCCTTGTGCCTTGCTGCCTCCAAACCTGCTGTGATTCCGCGCAGGTCCCAGTGCCTGTCTTGTGCCCTGCTGTAAGAGTGTGTCGCGAAATGATGCCCTGCTGTAAGAGTGTGTCGCAAAATGATGCATGTCTAAAAAGTGTGTCACCAACATGAAAAGTTTGGAAAGCTCTGTTCTAATGGATAAGAAGAGATGAGTCCTATTTTGACCATAAGAGCTCGGGGGATATTGAATGCAATTGCTCTGCTTTTTCCAGCAGAATTAGAGCCAAGAAGAGGATAACTTACTGTATATACTCAAAGATAAGCTGAGAATTTTAGGTGCCAAAATACACCCCAAAAATTGGGTTCGGCTTGTCCGCGGATGAGCTTATCCATGAGTATACACGGTAGTTGAGATACCATTAATTCAGCATACATCCACACCTGACTCCAGGCTTAATCCACTTCAAGTGACATTTCTCCCTGCTAAAGTGTTATCTCAGGAGAGTCCATACTCATGGTCTATTTTAGCTGGGAAGTCTTGTGGGGCTGCAAATCAGGGTGGCATGCAAGGTGGGACTGCCATGCATGGTGACAGATGTGGAAGCATCCATCTGATGAACCGGCTTCAGTGCTGGGGTTTTAATAGGACCCCGTGTGCTGTGATTGGCTCCGAGAATCAGTCAATAGCATGTCAGCATGGAGGTCATCTGACCTTTCAAAATGGAACTGTGCTCAATTTGGTGTTCTCCAAATTTCCCTGGGAATTCTGGGAGTTGCAGTCTTCCCCCAACCCATCTAGAAAGCACCAAGGTAGGCGATGTTTTCTTGCCATTTAAGGTAGCCTAGCTTGGTGCGGAAGATAAGATGCTTCCTACATGCTGCTGCTGCTGCAGGTTCAACCCTTCTCCTTCAGCACCTTTTTGGGTCATGTGCTGAGTTCTGAACATGGAGACAGAGTTTGCTATACTGGTTTTGGGGTGCCCTTACGTAATGAAAGGCCTTGGAAAGTCTTCTGTCTCACCTTGTTGTCCTCAGATCATGCTCTTACGAGGATACTTTTCTACAGCAAATGGTGATGGAGATCAAGGTGGTGTGGAATAATCATAAGAATAATGGATGGAAGGGACATTGGAGATAGTCCAATCTTCTGCCCAGAGCAGAAATCCACACTCCTGCATCCACAGCTGTTTCTGTTAGGACATTCCTCCTGAGGTCCACCAAAATCTAGTCCCTTGGAAGTGAAACCTCTTGTTTCTTGTCCTGTCTTCTGGAACAGCTCTCAGGTACTTGAAGCAAGCTTTCATATCCCCCTGAAGTCTTCTCTTCTCTGGGTTAAACGTATGCCATGTCTCCAACTACTGTATGCCTTCCGGGGCCCTTCTCATCTTGGTTGCTCTGGACATGCTTCAATTTGTCAATGTCCTTCCTAAAAGCTGGCGCCCAGAATGGACACAAACATTTTAGGTGTGCTCTGATAATCAAGGTGTGTGTGTGTGTGTGTGTGTGTGTGTGTGTGTGTGTGAGTGTGAGAGAGAGAGAGAGAGAGAGAGAGAGAGAGAACACTCGCCAGCAAGTATAGATAATGAGGAGAAGGAGACTAACAGAAAACCTTTGTTCATCTGAGCCCAGCTGGTGTATAGCTGATAAGGAGAACATTTCTTTAAAGTCTCACTCAACAGTCCAGCCCAGAACAAATTGCTGGGGTCTCTTTTTCTCTCCAGGTAACAGAAGAAAGAGCTCAACCCTTGCATGTTGAGAGTTGTCGATTGAAAATTTCTGCAGTAGGGAGATAAAGGACCCTGAAAAGAGACAGAAGCTTCCTTTGTGTGAGGACATGCTCTTAGATGCCAACAGAGAAGAGCCTCCATCCGGTGGTGGAATCAGAGGTGCTACTGGAAGGCAATGTGGAGACCAGATGTCGGTTTTAAGAAGAGGAGAGACAATGGGGCCATGTCGAATAGCCTCTGATTTCTTGCTTCTGATACCCTTTTGCCTACCAGACAGACCACGTAACAAGACGGGACCATTCTGTTCATGGAACACCTTCTGATCTGTCATAGGTAATCCCAAATTCAGTTCTTGGGATCTTGGTTAGACTTGCCGTAGGGTTTTTTCAGGGTTGAAAAACATCTGTACGTACATTTGGAGAGCTGGCTTCACAAACCGCAAGTCACAGGAACCCAATGCTCTCTACCTTGTTCAACAAACCATGATTTATGTGCCTTAGGGTATTGCAGGAACCTCACTCAAGTTTCACTCTAGCTAGAAGGCCTGTCAAGCGGGATGCCTCTTTAGCCAAACTAATTTGAAGTTTGCCTGACTCTTCCTAAATTGTAACAGACCGATCAATTCATTGGGGTCTGTTTTTCCTTTCCCGTTGTTTCTTTGTGTATTTTATTTTATTTTATTTTTATTTGGAAAACCTAGGATTTGGGTGGGGTGCCCCCCCCTTTCCTCTCCTCTCCTCTCCTCTCTCCTTCTTCCCATCTGCTTTAGGCTCTTTTAAGTAGTGGAAAAAGTTAATTCATTCTGGCAAATGGTACTCTATGTGGTTCCTTCCCTGTTCTAATGCTAGTAAATCTCCTTTTCTGATAATACACGCTGTCTACTGTGCATTGTTGTTCTTTTAATGAGGAAGGAAAGAAAAAAGAGATTGCATTTTCATTCATCTCTCCCCCCCCCCTTCCAATTCCATCCCTCTTTTTCCTGAAAGGCCGCGGATGTTAGTAAAATAGCCTCAGAAATAGATCGGTCTTCCTAGAGATCTAAGAAAATCAGATTTATTTGAAACACTGAAGTGGGTGTACCGATTCAGCGTTCGGCTTAAAAGGAAATGCTAACCTTTCTCCTTGAATGCATGTTATTCTCTTATTTCTCCCCCACTCCAGCTGCGTTTCAACACTCACTTCCTTTCCATTCTTTGTTTCCCATGCAGATTGGACCACCCGAATGCCAGAATGAAGGGCCTGTTAGTGAGGACAGTTATTCAGAAGTATAAAAATTCAGCAGCCGTGTGAGTTCAGCAACAGGGTAAGAATGCCTAGGATTCCCATCCCTCCTTGCTTTTTAAAAGCATTTCCCCTTTTTCAACCAATCTGAGCTCGCTCCTTCCTTCCTTCCTTCCTTCCTTCCTTCCTTCCTTCCTTCCTTCCTTCCTTCCTTCCCGATGCAAAGGATTTTCTCCCTGTTCAATCCAATCCAAACCTTTCCCCCTTTCTTTTAACAAAGGCAGATGTTTTTCCCCATATACTTAGAAGATCTACAGACTTCAGGCAGTTCTGCAGATGTTTTGCCCCGTGTCTCAGCGAGACTTACATAAAGTAGAATGAGCTCATCTGGTCGTGTTTCCTGTCTGGTCTACCTGGGAAGGCTGACATCAATCTTGCAAGTCTGAAAGTACAATTCTCCCCTCCGTCTCATTTACAGCCCGAGAAACTAGGGAGGGTCCCTTCTGAGCCTCTTGCCCCACCCACTATCCAGCTGTGGGCTATGCTCCCTCTTATCTGACTGTTCCCTAGGCAGCATTTCTTGGCCCCGTCTCCCAAGGTCTTTCCCACATACCATTATATCACCCTCCCCTTCAGACTCATTCCCCCCTTCTTCTTTACAGCCCGAGAAGCTAGGGAGGGTCCCTTCCGAGCCTCTTGCCCCGCCCACTATCCATCTGTAGGCTATGCTGTCTCTTATCTGACCGTTCCCTAGGCAGCATCTCTGGGCCCCGTCTCCCAAGGCCTTTCCCACAGACCATTGCACTTCTCAAGAGGGTTTTTTAACAAGCCTGACTTATTTGGTGGAATGAGTCAATGGCCTCTTACCTGCTCGATAAGCCGCTTGGCCTGTTAAGGCGGGGTGGAAGTCGACCGAAGGATTGTAATCAGTTTCACTTTTCCTGTCCACCTGCCACATAACCTGGTTTAGCTCCTTAAGTGGGTCAAGAGCTTTGTTTTCATCGGGGTTGCTGGACAGGAGGGAAGGCCGTCGGTGATCCCTTGCTATATATACCCATTCTTATTTTTACGCAACGAAGAGTTGCACGCTTGGGGGAGACCTGGGTCTCTATTACACCACTGATGCTAAGCATCTTAGCAATCCGGCCTCTCGGTCCTTCGTCCATTTCCTCGCTTAGCTTAGGGCGATGACAAATGACGCCCGATTAGTGCCAACGGATCGCTGTAGGAGCATCTTCCTCCTTGCCTTCAGCCGATCCGGAACCACGTGGTCAGAGAGGGAAGGCGAGCCGTCGCTTTCTAATTGCCCGGTGGCAGCTGACCTGCATGTCCTCAGCACTTAATTTCAAAAGAAAGGAAGGGAAAAAGTGTTTCTGTGCCGCAGAGATAAAAGTACATTTTTCTTTCTCGCTTGGCTTAATTGCACGTTGGGAAGGTTCTCGGCGGATGCGATAGAAAAAAATAATCATCCCTCAGGAGGTTCCTTGGAAGGGGAAAAAGTAGAGGATGAATTAGCTGGTGGATACTTTGTGATTTGGGTTGTAAAGATGAAAGGAAACCGGGAAGATGGTGCCACTGTCCGTTTTTTGTTGCAGTTTTTTGCAACTTGTTTTTCTTTTAATTTTTGGCTGTTTATTTGGCTATTTATTTATTTATTAGAATGGCTCCACGCCCCGTCAGATGATACGACTCTGCCCCAGCCACCCTTGAGCCCATGATGCCCCAAAGATGGTCAGAAGAACATGACTTCTACGCACAAGGGTGTCTGCAGTCAAAAAAGTCAAGATGGCGGCCACGATGGGGCGACAGAAGCTCCGCCTGCCTTTTATCTGCAATGTTTTTAACCATATCTTGCGGACACCCCCGTCCGCATCTTGATCTGAAAGTCCAAAGACAGAGTAGCAGCTGTTGCTGAGGGACATTTTTATTTATTTATTTATACTTTAATTTCTATTACCGCACCATCTCCCCCAAAGGGGACTCTGGGCTACATTGAGGTGTAGCATGTCTATGAAGGTTCTCAGTGTAGTGAGGTGTAGCCTTATTGTAAAGCCGGGTGAGCTATCTTTTTTCTCTCTGGGGCCGTGTCCCCCCAGAGGAAATCTGTTGGGGGTTGCCTGGTGGGTGGGGCTGGAGCCAGGAGTGGGTGTGGCCAGAGTCAGGAGTGGGTGGAGACACCTGATATCTCGCCACTCCCTTCTTTTTACACCTTGGATCTCACGCAATGGATTATTGAATTAGTCAAGGACTAAGACCAACGGCTTAGCCTTACATGTGCCTCACCCCGGATTAAAATAAATAGGTAGCTACAGGAAAATCCCATGAGGTCATAAAACCTAATGCTTGTTCAGTGTTCTCATCTTGCAACCTCATCAGATTCCTGCAAAGCTCGGGACAGTATAACCTTATGACGTCTTTTACTTCTCAGCTCCTCTTAATCTCCGGAGACTCCTTGGGGTAGTTTGCAAAGAGAATAATAATAATAATAATAATAATAATAATGATGATAATAATAATAATAAAGCTTAAACAGAACCGTCGCGATCCAATTGTTGAAAAACAGCACAGCAGAAATAAGACTCAGCTCCTCTTAATCTCCGGAGACTCCTTGGGGTAGTTTGCAAAGAGAATAATAATAATAATAATAATAATAATAATAATAATAATAATAAAGCTTAAACAGAACCGTCGCGATCCAATTGTTGAAAAACAGCACAGCAGAAATAAGACTCTTAATTTTAAATCCAATTTTCATGGGACCTAGAAGAATCTCTTCGGTCATAAAATCTAAAATCGGGATCAAAATCTGCTGCAGTCTTCTCCCCCCCCCCCGCCCAGATGTTTTGGGGGAAGTTGATTCCTGCAGCCCGCCCCATCTGGTTTCTCAGAAATATACAGCCACTGAGTTTGGAGTTTAATTCCCCTAAACCCATAGACGCCTCCCCCCAATCCCATCCTTATTAATTGACCTGAGAAGCAAGGCAGCTGGAGAGCGCAGGAGGCACTTGTGAGCCCCCCCCTTCCCCGCATCCAGGATGCAAATTAAAAACAGCCATGCACCAGTTGCGTCTGCGCCCGAGACGCTTCTCCTGGGCCCGGAATGACAGCATCGTCAGGTTTTCGTTGTGACAAAGGACAACGGTGTCCTTGGGTTCATGAGCCTGACTCCAGACACAAGGGAAGCCTTATCTTTTCCAACCCGAGCAAAGACGAGAGCTTTCGAAGCCCGTTCTCGTTTTTCACACCCACGCCCCGAAACATAAAGCTCCTTTTATCGCACAAGTTGTCTTTTGTCAGGAGCTTCCCAGATCCATAAATAAGAAAGACAATCCGGGATGGAGAAATCCATTCGCAGACCATGTCACTCAGAAAGACATCTCCAGGGGTGTAATGGTATGTGGGAAAGACCTCGGGAGACAGGGCGAAGAGATGCTGCCAAGGGAACAGTCAGATAAGAGACGGCGTAGCCTGCAGATAGATAGTGGGTGGGGCAAGAGGCTCAGAAGGGACCCTCCCTAGTTTCTCAGGCTGTAAAGGAGACGGGGGAGAAATGTACAGTACTTTCAGACTTGCAAGATTCTGTTAATGTAGCTTTACGATACAGTAGATTTAGCTCATCTGGTCGTGTTTCCTGTCTGGTCTACCTAGTAAGGCCGACATCAATCTTGCAAGTCTGAAACCCCTGCACCCCCATCTCCTTTACAGCCCAGGAAGCTAGGGAGGGTCCCTTCTGAGCCTCTTGCCCCACCCATTATCCAGCTGTGGGCTATGCCGTCTCTTATCTGACTGTTCCCTTGGAAGCGTCTCTTTGCCCAGTATCCCAAGGTCTTCCCCACATACCATTACAGAGGGACAATTCTCCCTACCCCAAAGTGTGGATTCCAGCCCAATTATCTTTAGAGATGCCAGGGACGAAGCAGGCATGTTTTGAACTGGCTGGGTCTTTGGGGTGTATTCCCCCATTCAGCCGTAGCCACGTTCCTAACTTTTGCAAAAGTTTAGCCTGACTTGGGCTAAATGGGATGTGCAAAAGAGCTGTCAGCCCTTTGAGGTTGAAGAAACAGACACCGCAGGGATTCCAGGAATGCTACTTTATTGTATGGGGGTATAATAACAGAATCTTGAAAGCTGGTCCAAGTTTCCCTTTGCCCCATCTTATACTAAAGAAAATCAAGGCAGGATTATCTTGAGTTTCTTCCTTACACGTCCCTTTCTGTGAACCATGTGATCTTTTCTGCAAGGACCCCCTTAACGGTTCTTTCGTACCGTTCGCAGTTAAATTCCTTTACACTCACCGTTTAATTTTTAATATGTTTAGCTACTGCATTGATCTAAGAAAAAAAAGGAAACAGCATGCTTTCAAGATAGATCTGCCTCGGTTGGCAACAGTCCTTCTTTTTTTGCTCTGGTTTTCTGCCAGACCAAAGCTGTCACCTCTGAGAGGGAAAAAGAAGGGGATGCAAGGATTACAGCTGGGGACCCCCTAAATGGGATCTCTCCACACCCCGCCTGCCAATCAGAGAAGAAGGTGTAACCCGGGTTACAATTCCAGCGTAATCCTTCCATTGCTCCTGAATTCTGCCCCTGTAGAGGACAAAGCCCCAGACTTCGATGTCCTTACTATTACCTTGCATCCTGTCGGACTAATAAAACACCTTCCATCCTTGGTTTTCCCATGGCAGCTCTTTAATCCCTGTTCTCGCTCCACCTGCTTCGTATATAAAAGAGCTTGACGACTGTGTCTCTGCAGCTGCCTTTTCTCGAGAAATCCCCTGCAGGCACGTGTCTATTTGTAGCTCAGCTGTTGACTCAGAACGAGAAGACGTATCTCTCCAGCCTCAGTCTGGGATCAAGGAGCGGGATAACCAGGAGCTCGAGTGCTTTCTCTCCAGAGGGCCTTTGGCACAATCGGGTTGGAATGATTTTCAGTTTAAGGGGTGGAGGAAATCAAGCCAGCCTTAGGTGTGTTCTGGAGTCCTGAAATGTATGTTGTACCCAAAGGAGAACTGAAGCTTCCATCCTTGACTGCTCCAGAAGAGCAGGGCAGCTCCTCATCTGAAGTCCTGGAGAAGCTAGCAGAGTTGCTCTGTTTCCATGGGCTCGAGGGCCGTTTCAGCTTCCGTGCAGAACATCAGGACTCCCATGCTCGAGGTGGGCGGGGCCAACAGCCACTGCAAAGGAGATGTAAGAGTTTCCTTTCATTCCTCTCAACGCAAAAGGGTAGCAATGTCTTGGCTCCTCCCTTCTCCGCTGCAGAGGGTCTTCAGCATCCATAAAAAGATCCTGGCAAGTTGGATGTGATCCCCACTTTTTTGCATTTCCAGAGAGCCCAGTCCTGGCTAAATGAAACTACGGACAGATCTGGTAGTCTGTTCCAGTGTGCTCAGGTCTACCTTGTAGGACCGTTGTAAAAATAAAAAGCAGAAGGCCTAGGGAGTGTAACGTCACTTACCCCAAATTTTTGGAATGAGGGCTTGGAGAAGTATCAAATATGCAATATCAACCCTGCCAAATTTGCTAGACTCTGCTTTAACCTTCCACTCATTTGTCTCTCAAACACAGTCTGCAGAGACTGAGCTCGGAGTGTCCACAGAGGGGTCGAAAAAGTCAACATGGTGGCCAAAACCATGCAGTTGAAGCTCCGCCCTCTTTTACACGTGTTGTGAAAATGGCTCGGTCTTTTCCTTCCTGGTGCAAAAGAGATAGGCAGTTAAACCTTGTAATTCTTCCTCTTCCTCTTCTTCTTCCTTCTAATTCTTCTTCTTTCTCTTCCTCCTTCTTCTAATTCTTCCTCCTCCCCCTCCTCCTCCTCCTATTCTTCCTCTTCCTCCTAATTCTTCCTCCTCCCCCTCCTCCTCTTCCTCTTCTTCTTCCTTCTAATTCTTCTTCTTTCTCTTCCTTCTTCTAATTCTTCCTCCCCCTCCCTCTCCTCCTCCTCCTCCTCCTCCTCCTCCTCCTTCTTCCTTAATTATGATTATTATGATTTGACAGCCAGTGGGTGGAAAATGAAAGGGCCTTTCTTCTCCCATCCTGGGCCAGTAGCCATGAAGGCCTAAGGCTCAGCGTGAAAGCAAAGATAATTGGTTTGCAGTGATCGGGCTGGCACTGTCTCTCTTCATCTCCCCCCACCCCCACCCCACAACCTTTGGATGCAAAGATTACCAACAAAGAACTGGCAATGACATTCAGAGTCCAGACCAGCCAAACAGCTGGGAACTGAGCATGAATTCGCCACTTGGCTTAAGTCTGGACATCTGGGGGCTAGGCATAATGTTGGAATGTGTGCCATTCTGTCTTACTGGGCTGAAGCTGGATGTCTGAAAGAGGCAACACCGAAACCAGATCTCCTGTCCAGCTGCAGTAAAGCCAACGGTAAATCAAAGTGTGTAGTCTTTCGAAGAGAATATTTGTAGCTCAGGGTTGAACTGTGGAGTCCTTGGTGCTCTCTGAGCCTTGTTGTTTTCTTGCAGACGTTTCATTGCCAGGCTAGGCAACGTCTTCAGTGAGAAAAGGGAGTGGGACTTGCTCTCTATTTATATACCCTGGCTTGTCCTGCTTGTGTTGGTGGAGGTGTTGTTCTCTCCTTAGGAGTTCCTTGATTGGGCTGTTGTTTGCTACTTCGTTGATTGACTGAGTTAATAGTTCCTTGATTAGGGTATATTGTGCTGTTTGATTGTTCCTCTGGTGCTAATCTTGGTTAGGGTTAGGTGTGTAGTCTTTCAAACAAAATCCACGTTATGCTGAAGATTTAGCTAGTGCATCTTTCCCCCCCCCCACAAGTGGTGGGCCTAGGGCCTATTCTTATTCATCTCCTGCCCTCTGGTTAATCACCTCCTTATCACAGCTAGATAGCTTACAAACGTTATGCCACGCACCATGTGCAAGTATCCCTCCTCCTCCCCCAGTTACGAAGCATTTCCCTCACCTTGCTGTTGCAAAGCACGCATCGTGTGGCCCGTTTTGTGGTCGACAACTGCATTTCAGAATGTGGCCCCCTCGGCTGAGGTTCATCTGCAGAAGGCGCTCCATAAAGGGCCTGCCCTGTTGCCAAAGGAGAATGTGTGTCAGCCCTTTGAGGTAGTGCAGACAAGAAGCAAAACCAGAAGCACTAGCTCTATCTTTATTGTAAGGTTACAGTGACAGAATCTTGCGAGTCTGAAAGCACATCTCTCCCCCCTCACCTTTACTGTCCAGGGAACGAGGGAGGGTCCCTTCTGAGACGCTTCCCACGCCCTCATTCCTTCCCTGGGCTGAGATGTCTCTTATCTGACCGTTGCCCTGGCTGCGGCTCTTCCTCCTCCTGTCTCCCAAGGGCATTCCCACAGACCATTATGACAGTCATGTTACGCACGAACGGATCTCCCAAAGGCCGAGAGAGAAAGGGGGGGGAATGGGGGATGCTGCAAAAGCGGGTGGAAAATCCAGAGGGGAAAAGGGGTATGTGAAACGGGCCAGCAAGCCCTGAAGCAGTTCCATCTGTGTTTCCTCCTCCCAGGAATTGAGCAAGGAAGAGACCTTCTTCTTTAGCAGAAAGGCAGTGAGCTTGGCTGAACCAACGGGACTTTGCTCAAGCGAGCGGCATGGCGGGTTTTGCTTTGACTTAATTGGATCTGACCAGAGGCGGCGAAGGTTTCCCTGCTGGGTTGAGAGGGCAGGCGTCTCTGATGGAGAAGCGGCCTTGGTGGCGTCAGTATTTTTGAAGGACCTTTCACCGCCACCCGTCTGCAAAAGGAAAGAATCAAAAGCTTGGCTGGTTGTCTTTTTAAAGCTTTTTGACTTTAAAAAGGCTGCGCTACAGCAGAACCACAGATCCTTTGCTCTGCGAGAATCATCCAGGTTCAGAAAGAAAAGCAGGCCGCGCCTCTAATAAATACATAAAGCCGGGCAGGTTTCGGCTTCTCTCGCTTGGAGAGAACCGGGAAGATTTGTGAATGCATCCACAGGCAAGGCACGGCTCTGACCGGAGTAACAATTCGTGGAGGGCAAGAGGTGCTTAATCTTTACCCCGAAGAAGAATTGCTTCAACCAAGGTATAATTGAATTTTATAGGGCCAGATGAAAACCTGCTGGTCCCATCTATCATCGAATGATAAATCGAGAGGCAAAGCCAGCCCAGCTATTAGGTAGAAGGAAGGCTGTACCCTGGGCGGCATATTTTGACCATTAAGAAAGGGCAACCAATTGTCATTTGTTAATTGCATTGCCAGGAATGGTGAGAACAAGCCGGTTGTTTAGCATATCGCGCATCCTGATTTGGATGGATTCAGGGCATTCTTTTCTGTCCTCAATTAGCTTTGCGCAAGGCCAGGAGAATGAATGCCATGATTGCATTGCTGAAAGTTGGAGAAGGTTGAGGTCGGATGTTTTCCTCTGCCCTCCCCAGCCGTTCTTCCTTTTATGTTGTATCTTTGAGTTTGTAAACCCAGAGACGGCTTCCTTATCCTGCCCCCCCCCCCCCCCCAGTCTTTTGACTGTGCTCAGAGAACCTTCAGATGCTTCCAGACTAGGCTGACCATATTTCAGGATGGCAAAACGGGACAGGGTCTTATGTAATATTCCATATTCATGAAAAAGACAGAGGTCCCTGCCCCCCAACCCGTGTGATTGGCTCCCGCCTGCAAACCCCACCCCTGGCCCGCGCGATTGGCTCCTGCCTGCAAACCCAACCCCCCCGGTCCACGCTCCGGCTCGGATCCTCCTTCTGCGCCATTCCCGCTGGGTTTGAAAAATGGGAGAAAATTGAGATTTATATGAAAATGACGGGACGGTTGAAAAATGCTTAAAAAATGGGACTGTCCCGTTCAAAACGGGACATATGGTCAGCCTATTCCAGATTGATTCCTAACGGAGCCAACCAGCACTTCCTTCTGCTCATAGACTATCGCTTGGTTGCAGAGAGGAGTCCCTACAGTCTGCAATGAGTTGTGAGCATGACACAACCACAATCTGCTTACTGATTTACTCCTGCAATAAGAGCAGCAGTGCCCAACCCACTTAATTCATTTCTTCGTGGCTCGTGTGGCCGTAACAGTTAGTCCCCACTATTTTTTGCACTAGGGGTGCAAAAGCTAACCTAGGGATCCCTTTTCAGATCATTTCAAAGGAGCCTTTTGGGGTCAAGAAAACCCGTGTTCAGTTTCTCTCTGCCAACCCTAAATAGTTCGGAATGCAACACTGGTCGTCTGTTTGCAAAAGACCATCCTTAGAAGAAGCTTTTCTGGAGTCAAAATGGACATGCTTGACTGGAGGAGAAATGGAAGATCTTGCCTTCAAACATCCAGTTCAGGTTGGCATCCTGTAATGTCGGCCGAGCTACCTTCAAGTTCCAAAGGACGGAAGTCTTCTGAAGAGATGAACGAATTCTCAGCGGAGACCGAGAAGAATGTCCAACAACCTCCAGGAGTCCTTTCAATGGGGCAGAAACTACAGTTTGGGGGGTGAAGAGGCTAAAAGCCAGGAAGGAATAGGGGCTGGGGAGACAGCTGGATAGATTTAATGCCCCCCCCCCCCGAAGGTTGTTGCCGGTCACTCTGACATCTTTTCTTCCTTCTTTATGTGACTTTAAAAATATATCCGTAACCAACCTGTCTCTCGTTATGGGCCCTTATTTTATTTATTTCTCCTCTAAGAATAGATCTTTTGGACAGCAAAATGGAGATTTTCTCTCCACACTAAACAGCACATCTTCCTATGCTGATCGCTGAAACGATATTCGCAGTGGCCAAAAGTCCTTCCTTTTGCAGAATAAGATGGTTTGGTCCAGGGGACCTGGATCAAAGTCAAAGTTACACAAGACGGAATGGGGCCTCCAGCAAGGAAACTACAAAGCCATTGCCTCTGCCTGGGGTTGCATCTACATCCAACAGTCAAGTTTCTAGTCCTTATGGTTGTCAGAAACTGCTAGGAAGGGGCTGTGGAAAGATTTTGGCAGTCAAGACTACAGAAAGCTGATTGTTGTTCTATATAGAGCAGTGTTTCTCAACCTTGGCAGCTTGAAGATGTGTGGCCTTCAACTCCCAGAATTCCCCAGCCAGCTATGCTGGGAGTTGAAGTCCACACATCTTCAAGCTGCCAAGGTTGAGCAACACTGATATAGAGGGTGAGGAAAATGGGTCAAATTTCCTTTATATTCAGGATGCCAACAAACTGAAGCTTCTTTGGAAAATAATTGCGCCGAGCATTGCTGTTGGAAAGGCTTTCTTTTTACAGCCCTTCCCTAAAGCAACGGCTGATTCTCTCTAAAGAAATTAATCCGAAAGCCTTTGCATTGCCCTATTAGCCTTTCAAAAGGGGCCCCAGGTCTGTGAAATGGAATTGGAACTTTTCATTATAAACAGGTCCTTGGGTCTCCCCCATTGCTCCACTTCTGTTTTGTTTGACCTGGAGAAAGTCAACTTTTATAGCCAGGAAGGTGCTGGAGCAGGTTTTGAGAAGCTGTGCATGCATTCCATTCATCTCTGTAAGCTTTTCCCATTTCTGGAAAATTAATTTAGCACGGAATCTGGAGGCTTGTTGGCAGAGCAACAGGAAGAAAGCTGTGTCTGTTTTGTTTGGGGCTTTGGACGTCGGCCTAATCCACAGCTTGGGGTGGGGTGGGGGCTGTTTCAGCTACTAATTCATCTCTTCACCCTGCCTGGATATCTCTCCCCCCCCCCCTTGGCTCACTCCTATGGAATGTTGAGTAATGCATTTACTACGGAGAGCAGAGCGTACGTGTCCCTCCTCTTGGAAAACTCATGGGCTTCGAAGGGGTCACTGCTTTGCACATTCCATTCTTCAGTGCATGGCTTCCACGCGCCTGCCAAAAAAGAAGAAGAAAAAAGCGAAACGTGCAAACGCAATGCCACAGAATGTGCGTTTGCAAACAGGTGGGCCGCAGAGAGAGGTTAATGAGGGAGCCAGGTTGGGCTATCTCCCAGCTGCTTGGTTCCCTGATTGGGCATGCCCTGTCTCAAAGCGGGCTTTGGTGGTGCCTTATGATGGAGTCAATAGTGCGGTGCGTCAAGGCTGAAACTGGGCATGCCAAAGCTCTTGGAACCTGAAGGAGGGGTGGGTTTGGAAGCCACGTTACGTGGAATTTTTTTTCCCTTCCTTCCCCGGATTGTGGCTGTGAGTTGAGGTTTGCTGTACTCAGAGCAAACCAGCAGGGGAAAGAAATGGGCTGCCGAAGGAAAGTTTTGCAGAGAGAGAAAAAACGGTTGCTTGGTTTGAGAAAACACAAGGATGAAGCAAGAGGCCTGTTTCAAATCATTTTTGCAAAAAGTTGACAAAGCCGGCCCGGCAGGGCTGTTCTGGGTTCTGGTAGGGCGGTTGCAAACATCCGTGGAATGCTGAAAACAGGCCACGTTTGAAGGACGGAAGAGAAGCCACAGAGTGCCAGCTCCGATAGCGGAGGGGTGGCGGATGTTGAAAAAGCTGGATGGACACGGGTCATAAGCGCAGAAAAAGACCGGCAGACTTCTTGACAGGCCGTCCTGCCTAGGTGTCTTGCTCCCTGGACATTTCTGCTTCTGTTAAATATTGTAGGCTGTTTTAACTGTGGCTTGTTGAGGACACCCTAGATGGCTGGGTTCAGGCAAGTGGTCAAGCAATAAGCTAGAATGACAAACCACAACAATTGGGTTCAAACGACGCAAGAAATCAGAAGCAAAGAAAGTGTATGCTGGCTTGGCGAACCCAACCAGTCGGCGAGATCCATCATCCAACCAAACCAATATGGTTCTCCATGACTGATGGATGCTCTCTAGGTCAGTGTTTCTCAACCTTGGCCACTTTAAGATGTGTGGACTTCAACTCCCAGAATTCTGGGAATTGAAGTCCACACATCTTAAAGTGGCCAAGGTTGAGAAACACTGGCTTAAAGCATTGGGTAAACCAACCCACAGAGCTCTAGCAACCATAGAGTCTGTTCTCTAGAGAAACCAGACCCTGGGGAATTGTGGGAGTTGAAGTCCACCAAAATCATCTTAAAGTGGCCAAGGTTGAGAAGCACTGTTCTGGGTTCTTGGTGAAAAGAGACCTTTCCCATATCCTGCTGCTTCATGGTTCTTCCAAGACCTTGACCCTCTTAACTGCGGAACGCAACCAAGAGATTCTCCCAGACTTTTTTTTTAATAAGGTACAGTGCCAAGAATTAGGGGTTAGAGATCTGCGATGCGAAGCTTCCAGCCTGTCTTTAGGACTGAGATCCCGAAGGCAGTTTCTTTCCAAAGCCTTTAAATCTCTTCCCTCCCCCCCCCCCAGGAAGTTTGCACGATGGACTAAGAGTTGATTTATTTGATGAGCCTTATTTGGGCTCAGAAATACCTCCTTCTCCTTCTCCTTCTCCTTCTCCTTCTCCTTCTCCCTCTCCCTCTCCCTCTCCCTCTCCTTCTCCCTCTCCCTCTCCCTCTCCCTCTCCCTCTCCCTCGCCTCTGCCTCCGCTTAATCTCTTAGACAGAAGACGGCAGGAAGTGAACTTAGGATCTTTGGTGTCCTAAAGATTCTCCAACCCTTAGCACTTGGGAGTCATCTTATGAGCTGGCAACCTCCCTTCTTTTTTTTTAAAAAAAATCATTCTTGGCTTCACACCTGTGGTTTTTTGACTTCTGCCCATCCTCAGTCAAATACTTTGCCCGTCTGCTCACCTTGATCAGCCGTTGACTAAGCCAGAGACTCGCCTCCTTTCACGCCTGGCTGGTTTTCATGCACGTTGGGCTTATTTGATGATAAAGCCAAAAAAAGAGAGAGAGAGAGCATCTGCCAGCTCCGTTAAAAGAAAAGGTCATCTGTTTTCTCCTGGGGAATTCAACTCCAGTGATGCTTTTCTAAAATCCGCCTGTGGAGGAAGAGGAAGAAGAAGAGAGGGAAGGAAAAAAAAATCAAACCACTTTCTAATAAGGGTAGTATGCTTTGCCTGCTTCATCGTCTGCCTTTACAATCGTCTGATTTTGTATTTGTATTTTTAACCTTGTTTTTATTGTGAACCGCCCAGGGTCCGCCGATTGGGGGAGATGGGTGGTAATATAAGTTTAATTAATTAATTAATTAATAAGAGGGATCGAAATACAATGAGGACCTCCGTCCAATGCACCAAATCATAGGCCACCTTTTAGCCTGGATGGGAATCCAGCATGTGGATTTAGTTTATGGTTCTGGTGCAAACTCAGAAAATTGGATTAAGCAAACCACAAGTTTTTAATGTTGACTTTCAGATCTCCTGCGGCACCAGGGTAAATGTGCAAATGACAGACTGCGCTGCGGAGAAAGGAGAACATGCGTGCGCACACGTAGACATATGCACAGGGGAGGGCCACACGCTCCAATTTCTTCTCCTTTTTGCATTATCATGGTAATGAATGTTCTCGCTAGAACCTTATAATTAAGCTTCTCCCTTTCTTCCCTCTTTCTCACCCAAAGAAACCTAATTAATGGTGATCAGAACCCAGACTTGGTAGCGATGATCGTTTTCTTCTTGGGCCTGGCTGTTGCAACGGATTGCGTTTGCTTTTGTGGCGGGAGGGGGGGCAATAAGCCATCAAAATATTTGATCTGGAATGTCTAAGGGGGGGGGCAAAATAAGCAGATGCATTGCACACTTTGCGGTGTATTTATCGATGTGGTCATAACCCAAGTTTACACACACACACACACACACACACACACACACACACACACACATAGAAATACAAAAGGGGATCCTTGCACTGAGGTTGTGTCACCACTGACATTTCTGCAAAGGGAACCTCCTGATTTCCTGCACGCTTCTCCAGACTGGTGCTCCCCAGATGTTTAGGACTCCGTCTCCCATCAGCCTCGGTCGGCTGGCCAGCCTGTCCGTGAAAACACCAGTCTGAGGAACGTCTGGCGTTATTATCAACTTGCCTGCTGGCCCCATGTGCGTGGCCCCCCCAGTCATGTTGCTGCAGGATTAAGGTGAAAGCAATTCAGATCCAAGCCAAGATGCAATCGGGTGAAGATAAGAGGTCATGAGAAGCGATGGCAACAGTGGGTTGGGATGGCTGGACATCGCAGAAGATTCCTGTATGGTAAGAGGTGCTCGGCCTTGGGAGGTGGTAGAGGCCTCTTGTTCGCTGCTCGGGGTGTTTAAGCATAGGCTGGCTGGGGATGCTGGCTAGTGATGAATCCCTGCCCCAGGCAAAGGGTTAGACTAGATCAGTGTTTCTCAACCTTGGCAACTTGAAGATGTGTGGACTTTAACTCCCAGAATTCCCCAGCCAGCAAGGGGAATTCATTCATTCATTCATTCATTCATTCATTCATTCATTCATTCATTCATTCATTCATTCTCTCTCTTTCTCTCTCTCTCTCTCTCTCTCTTTCCCTTTCTCCTTCCTTCCTTCCTTCCTTCCTTCCTTCCTTCCTTCCTTCCTTCCTTCCTTCTTCTTTCTTTCTCCTTCCTTCTTCTTTCTCCTATTCTTTCTCCTTCCTTCCTCCCTCCCCTCCCCCTTTCCCTTTCTCTTCCTTCCTTCCCAAATTGTGCTTATTATTAAAAAAAACCCTTTCGCTCCAATGCAAGAAACTGCTACAAACGTCCAATTTCTTCCTCCCTGACGACGCATTCAGCCGGATCCCCAAAAGTGTCCCCACCTGGATTCACGCCCCTCCCTCTTAGCTCAGCCTCCCTTTCTTTTTAGAGAACCAAAATGGAAGCTTTCTCCCTTGAAAGTTTCTGCGCCCGCTTAGCTCCAGTGTTTTGGAGATTTAACGACTTGTTCTTTGCTTCTGCTGGACTCCAGCCAGACAGGAAAAAAAAGCCCCCCCCCCCCCACAAAGGCACCTTTGTCCTTACTCCCCCCCCCCCGCCCTGGCCCCAGTCAGCCAAGGCATTGCTGCTGTCTCTGGGCCAGGCTGAGGTCGATCAAAGGGTCTATATGCGGCCTTGGCACGGGGCCATAAAAGCAGAGGCCGGCTGTTTGCCTGGCTGAATTCATTCCCAGCCCCTCCCCCCCCCACTTTGTTCACAAACACATCTCCCACCCACCCTCCATGGCAGAACAGCTGAGTCAGTGGCTGCTTTCCGCTGTGGACAGAATGAAGCCATGGAATTCCTGCTTTGCTCAAGGGCCAGAGTCCCTGAGAGTGCGTGCCCATGTGAATGCCTTTCGGCATCCTGCGAGTAGCTTCTCGCAAGTGTGCATCTTGGCACGTGTGGACATTGGTGGTCTTTACAAGCACGCTGAGCCTGAAGCCTGGTTGACCAACCACACGGCTGGGTTCACGCCGAAGCCATAGCGAACCAGCCCCATTACCGTGGAAAGCAAGGCCTGGTTCAGACAGAATACAAGGATGAAAGACGCTTTTGGGAATCGATGATGCTTTGTGGTTGTGGTACGGCATGAATCAAGTGGCGGGGAAAGGTTGGGGGCAAATTTTTGGCGTGGCCCTCAAGGTCCTGGTTAGAAAACAGTGGCGGGTGTATGTCATAGCTGGTACAAACCATGGTTTGAATAATCCATAATGGGCTGGGCATATGCAGCATATTATTCCGCGCACCACTATGGCCGGAGTCCACGCAACAGCCAAACAGGATAGCTTTGCAAGAAATGTGTAAGGTAAAGGTAAAGGTTCCCCCCGCACATTTGTGCAGTCGTGTCCGACTCTAGGGGCTGGTGCTCGTCTCCGTTTGTTAGCCGAAGAGCCAGCGTTGTCCGAAGACGCTTCCACGGTCATGTGGCCGGCATGATGCACGCGGAACGCTGTTACCTTCCCACCAAAGTGGTACCTATTCATCTAATTGCATTTGCATGCTTTCGAATTGCTAGGTTGGCAAGAACTGGGGCTAGTGCGGGAGCTCACTCCGTCACGCAGGGCTAGGGATTCGAACCTCCGAACTTGCGATCTTCCGATCAACAAGCCTGGCGTCTTACCCGCTGAGCCACCACGCCCCTTATGCGTACCCAACTGAAAAATAAGAAACTCTGCAAATGTGACACAATAACATCTTTTCTTCTTCCCAGTTCTATTCCTGTTGCTTGTAGATCTATAGTGCTCATAATCCACAAAATTTGCACCCACCCATTTCTGAAGTACACAATCATCTCTTTAAGATGTATGAGGTTACTGTATGTATAATTCCAGCCGTTGCTCCCTCCAGACTTCAAAATTGTGATTTCGTCTACGATGCTGGTGGGTGCAGATTTGGAAACTGTTTTGTCCATGTTAGAAAAACTGGATTTCTCCCACTGGCGGGTGAGAAAAACCATATGAGAGAGAGAGATGCTGGCTGACCTGAAGGCAAATCATAATTTATTACTCCTCATGGGACCATGTCTAATTTGTGTTGGGGTTGGCAGCTTGAGGGGCAACCAGATCAAAAAGACCTCCTGGGTTTCACCAACAAGGAAGACGTTTTTATAGAAGGGAGAAGGAGGCGTGGCCCCATTTTCCAGGCTGCTCATTGGACAGAACCCCAGCAAAGTTTCTGATTGGTTGCTAGCTCTCTCTATATAGAACAGTTCTACTGTTGTAGCTTCCAGAATGGACCTGTTTGACCAACCTGGAGTTGTTCTTCCTGAGAGAATGAAACTCCTGGACAGGAAGACAGGAAGACTTGCTGATGGTAGAATCCCATTGATTCCAGTCATGCCGACATTTTATCATTAAAATATTTCACGATGGGAAAGGATGGCAGGAAAGTCACCATATCAATGCAGGGAAGACCTCTGGGGGAACTTATGGTCCTGTAGGATTTAATACACAGTCTAGGTAGGTATGGACCTTTTAAAGTTGATGGTGATGGTCAGGAAAGCATTCTCCAAGAATGTGCCCCTGCAGAGAAGTTTTGCTTGCATGACAAATTATAGCTGCTATAACTTGCATTTGCATCTCTAAGCTAGTTACAGGGTGGGTCATTTTACAGGTTGGCACATCACCTTTGCCCCCCCCCCCCAATCAAAGTTAACACCACCCACACTTAGCAGTGATGTCTAAAGGCAGATCCTAGGTTGGGACACGAGTTGCTTCGATGTGTCCCATCAAGATAACAGCATAATTTTAGAAACCCAGTTGCCTTGTTCTAGTTTACACCTGGCCGGTCAATCTGGATCCCAAATGAAAGAGGTTTAATTTCCTTCTGAAGGGTCACATCTGTTGGCTTCCAGATTTGAAGCCTGAGAACCCAGCAGAATATTCTCAGAAACGGTGGCCAGTGGGGCCGGTTAATTCGTAGGATCACTGTCCTCAACGTTCTGCACTTCTTGGCGTTGAAATCTCAACAGCTTGGAGATGGTTGATCCAATAGTGTCATTTTAAGTGTGCAGTTAGGTTTGGTTGAGCCTGTTCTTCATGGTTTAGAAAATATAGTTTAGGATTGAAGGCGCTGTGGTTGTCCAACCACAGTGAAGGGAAATCTGGATTAACATGATGGGTGAATCAAACTTGGTTCTTCTAAAGCAGTGTTTCTCAACCTTGGGAACTTTCAGATGGGTGGACTTCAACTCCCAGAATTCTCCAGCTGGCTGGAGAATTCTGGGAGTTGAAGTCCACCCATCTGAAAGTTCCCAAGGTTGAGAAAGACTGTACTAAATCCTGCCAAGCAAGGATGACCTATTTTAAGATTGGGCACTTTCTCTTCTATAACGTCTAGGTTACAAGCTGTTGCACGGCTGAATGGCCACCAGGAATTCTTGTTTGTGGATATTAAGGAATTAACATGCTTTGTGGGGTGTGTTTGTGTGATGTACTGGCAGGCTGGTAAATGCGTCTAAAAAAATGACTAATTCTCCAAACCAGCCTGCCCGCCTACAGGTCCCTTCTGTTACTCATTTGTACTTAAAATGGGAAGGGGGAGAAGAAGGTGCCAACGTAAAGCATCCCTGAACTGCCTAGAGCTGATTTTTAATTCTGGAATTTAAGGGTTTTCTGGAGAGGATTAACCCACAATTGAGGTGTGTGAAGGAAAGATCCCTCCCCCCGTGTGTCTTTTAATTTGAAGTTTGGACAAAAGCGTAAGACAGACTTGTAAATGGGTTACCAGACATACTTTATTAGCTCTCTTTAATTTACCTCACTGGGGTTCAGGCAAAAGTTATTAGGCAGATATACGGGCAGTAATACGCTAATTATGTATCTGACAGATGGGAGGTTCTGAAGAGAGGTTGGTTTTGTGTGAGAGAACTTTAATTGTGCGTTAAAGATTATAAATTAATATTGATTTAATGAAGCTGAGCAATGTATGTCGAGGGTCCGCAAAGCTGTTTATTCCGGGCGGCGGCATATTGAAATCAGCAAAGGCACCGCTCACGTGTGAAGCCAAAATGTGTGTGGTTTTGGCCTAGCGTGTCGTGTGAAACAGCCAGCACGCTAAGGTATCCAGGCAGTATTCTATGGCTTAGTCGCATGCCCCGGTTGTGCCTTCTTCAGCTAACCATGGGGGGATGTAAGAGGGGCATCACTCACACAAGTCATGGTAGCTAAGAAGTTGACTATCAGGGTTGCATATAAATAACAGGTGCGGTTGTCATCTTGACTTTTTTGACCGCACCCTGCAGACATTCATGCTCAACATCTTCACAGACATAATGTGGTTTAACTTTGGATCCATGCTGGCTAGGGAATTCTGGGAGATGAAGTCCACACATCTGAAAGTTGCCAAGGTTGAGAAACACTGGTCTAATTCATTTTAGGAAACCAGAATAGTGCTTGTTGGAAAAATCAAAGTCTTCCATGCTACTTGGTTGGTTGCTTGGATTTATACCTCGCTGATTTGAGCTTGCAAAGCAGTGGACAAAATGTAAAAATCCCAAAAGAACAGAAAAAATTACCAGGGCAGATGAAAATAAATGCCAAAACTCAACGAACCAGCAATGAACCCTGATTCTCCGTGATTATGTTCACACACTGTGCTATCTGATGATTTATCTGACAGCCCCCCCTTGTGAGAATTCACTTGACAGGTTGAGCCTCAAGCCCTGGTTTATAAACCCCAATAGCCATATTTATACAACACGCAATGTTTGCTCATTAGTTCACATTTCCAGATAAAGTAATTATGGTGTAACGAACAATTGGAATGGCTGACCACACCCCGAATGTGGAAATGCAACCAAAAATCCTTTGTAGCCCTTCGCTGAAATGCCTGGAAAACAAAATTCCTGGGTGACAACTTTGCTTGCATCGGGAAGAAACCTAGTTTTCTTGAGAGAAGTGCACTCTGTGCACGTTTAGAGAAAAATCTTGACTATTCTTGTGGGGATGGCTTGAAAGTTGCTGAACTCGGGCCTAGTTGGAGTGGCTTCCCAGATTTAAATACGTATATTTCAATGTATATGTAACCCAGGCTGGATCCATCGTACAATATGAATAGGCTGGCATTCGGCTTCGTCTGTGTTAGATCCATTCCTTGTGAACTGGAAACTGAAATACGGTTTGGTCCACAGGTGCAAAGTAGCACAGCACAAGGGACCCAGAATGATGTTTTCCCTGCAATTTCAGGGAGTGGGGAGGGGGCAAGAAGGCAAAAATGAGGTCCTGAAGCTCGTAGATGCTTCTGGTTACCTTTTCTGGTGCTTAATACTCCCGAGTCTCTTTCCAAACAGACCCACCTCCTCACTTCTGGAGCGCAGCTCTCGAGACACCCTGCAAAGTCAGGCTGCCCTTCAAACCCATGGTAGTAACGCATCCCTGGCTTGACACGTGTGAACGCGACCAACTGAGCTTTGCCCATAAATGCTGGTTAAACTAGTCACGGTTCGGTGCATTGGGGGAACTGAGTCGGATGGACCCCAGCCGAGTCTCCGAGCTGTCGTGCGGTTTGCATCGGGCTTAGAAGTCTGTGGCGCAAACCCAGCCATCATGGGGCGGAAACCAGGGTTTCACATTTAGCCTTTGTGGGGATCCAGCCCCCTCTGCCTTGTACGGGGCACCTGATGTGGAAATGCCCAGGGATGCTCAGGGACCATGCGCGTACATTAAAGCAGGCTGTGACTTCTCTGCCTTGGATGCCCAGACCGGCCCAGACATCTGCAGCTCGCCAGCCAGGACTTGCACCCCCAGCGGGTCCCCTCCTGCCCCCAACCAGTTCCCTTGACCTTTGCCCCCCTCCCCCCCAAGCCCCTCCCCTCCATCCAGGCGGGGCACCGCTCCCTCTGGAGAGCCTTGGCTGCAGGGGAGGCGCAAGCCTGCCGCGCAAACCTCCCCTCCCCTCCCCTGTGGGGGGAGCTGCTTCCCCACCCAGGGGCCCCTGTCCTCCTCCCCCCCTCCCCCAGCTCCAGAGGCGGCGGCGGCGGCGGCGGCGGCCCCTTTAAGAGCGGAGCCAGGCTGCTGCAAGCGCGGCTGTTGGTCGGTGCGCCCCTGCTCGGGCGCTGCTGCTGCTGCTGCTGCAGCGGAGGGGGGCGCGCGCGCCTGGCTTGCCTTCTCCTTCTCCCCCCGCATCTCCTTCTCCCCCCGCATCTCCTTCCTCTCCCCTCCTCCTCCCGCTGCGGAGCCGAGCCGGAGCTCGGCAAAGTTGGGGCTTCGCAAAAACCGGTTGCAAGCGGAGCCACCGCAGGCGCCGGGGCGCGCGCGGCTACTGCTGCTGCTGGGGCCGGGGCCGCCGTGTCTCCTCCTCCTCCTCCTCCTCCTCCTCCTCCGCGCCGCCGACGCCGCCGCCTCCTCCTCCTCCTCCTCCTCCTCCTCCGGCTTGGAGCTTCAGACATCTTAGGAGAGGCGGAGGAGAGGAGATTTCCGGGCCCCCGAAGCGGACGGAGCCTCCCCGCCAGCGCCGGGCCGCCGGTCGGATTTACGCCCCGCGCCGAGCCGATGGGAAGTCGGGCGCGCTCGCCGCGGCTGCTCCTCGGAGGGACCTGAAGGGAGAACTGCACCGTCGCGGGGGCTGCGCCGTTCCTGTGGATCTGCTTTTGGCTCTTCTTGATTTTTTTTTGCAATCCCCCCCCCCCCAAAAAAAAAAAAAAATCCGCTCAGCTGGGAGCTCTTCTCGGATTTGGAGACGTCTGGATGCACACCAAAACGGAATTATTATTATTATTATTACTTAAATTATTTAAAAAAAAGAGGGGTCAGCCCCAGCGGCCTCCAGGGAGCGGCTTGGTCAGTAAGGTAAGGGCGAAAGCCGAGCGGGTCCCCTTCCCTCCCAAGCTCACTTTCTCTTTGTTTTTGTTGTTTCACTCTGCCCCCCCCCAAAAAAAAAAAAAAAAAAATTTAGCGAGGCTTAAAAAAAAATAAGCAAACCAGCCAGAAAAGGCGGTGTGAGATCGATGGTTTCTGCCCTCCTGGAAAAAAAAATCAATGATTTTTGCTTGCAAAAAAGCGGTGACTCCTTTGAAACGCTTTTGGGGAGGGGAGGGGGATGCGCTTCATTTGCAAGCAGGCGCCCCCGGAAGGGAGAGGGGGGAGAAGAAGGCAAACGGGGCGTGCAAACCACACGCGTGTACGCGCACACGTGTTTTGGGGTCTGCCCGCAGCAGGAAAACACGCTTATTTTTTGTAGGTGTTTCTCCCCCCCCCCCCCGTGGCCGCCCCGCCCGAGAGAAGAGGAAGTTTTGTCTAGACTCTGGCTGGGATTGGACGGCTGAATTGTTGAGTAATTTTAATTAATATGGATGCCTGCCTGTTAGCAAAGAGAAGACGCGTTTCTCCTTTCAATCCTCCCATCCTTTGCAAACGCCTGCTTGTACCCTTGGAAAAGTTCTGACGGGCCTGGTTGGGCGCAAGGCTTAATCCGGGGCTTGCCCGCTGCAGTGGAATCAGTGCTTGCACACAGTTGCACTCGGAGTTGAGCAAGTGTGCCAAGAGTTGTGTTTTTGGGATGGGCCTCCTGCTAGCAAGCATTCCATAAGGAAAATCTTACTGGATGTATTTGACCAGGAAAGCTTAACCGTGGTTAGCTGAGCTGTGTCGACCCGGCACGACCCGTGCACGTAAACGGGCCTACTTGGCTGGCATCAAGGAGTTGAAGATCATGGGGGTTTGCATTTTGCTGTGGTTAGTGTGAGAACCCAGATACTGTGGTTACTTCATAGATCCGCAGATGGGGCTTATGGAACAAACTATGAATCAGTTAACCTTGGTAAGCATCGTTTATTAACACCGCTTAACGCTCTTCAAGGAGAGGAGATACTCACTGCAGAAATGGCCCATCAAAGAATTGGGCAAGTACAACTTTTTACTTGGGATCCTCTGGTTGTGGGGGGTTGCAACTCTTAGCCAGGAAACTCCCCCCTTTTCACCTTGCTTCCCCCCCTTTTTAACGGTGGTGACACTTGGCCTCTGGAAAGAGCAAAAAAAACAGGCTTAGCTTCCAGCGTCAGAACTGTATCATCAAAGCTGCCCTGCGTTTCTTGTTCTGGGTGATATTTAATTTTGTCCTTTTTTCATCTTTCCCAGTCCATGGGTCTCGGAAACGTTCGTTCCTGTTGCTGGTGGTTTCTGCCTCCCCTGTTCGCTCCATGCGTCCGGTGGCGGAGAGCTGCGGAAATGCTTCGTTTTCCTCCCCATCGCAGACTTGCGATGAGGCTGCTGGGAACTGGAGTTTGCGAAGTTGGAGAAAAAGCTGGGTGTCCAAGGCTTGTGTTTGAACTGGCATTAGGACCGGGCTGAGCTGAAATTTCTGCTTGCCCTGTGGCCTGGCAGCCAGCTCTTTGGCAAGCCCAGGTTTCTCTATAAGATTTTGTGCAAAAGAGTACATTTGGAGTTGACAAGTGGAACACGAATGGGTCAGGTGTGCTGGGTTTCCACGTTGGCTGCGGTGGTGGGTGTGCAAATATTGGTTGGGCAAACAGGATTGGATTTCAGGGAACCCCCTTTTGTAGGAAAATAACGGAGGGTTCTCGCCGTTTTCAATTGGATGCATTTTCTGCCTGCTTTTTAAAACATCTTGTTCTGTAGAAAGTACACTTAGAAGTTTATACAGAAAGGATTTGCTGTTTGGATATAGGTTTAATATTCGCTTGATGTGTGGCAGGCCACTAACGGGAACCAAACCTTTAGATTTTAGTTAAGATTTTAAGTTGTAGAGAGTTATGGCATTAATGTTTGTGTTTTGTTCCTTTGTGCAATGCCTAGTTAAAGCAATATGAAAAATTCAGCTGTGACTGCTATGCCAAAATGCTTTCTGCATTTTAACACAACACATTTTCCAACTTTTTCCTCCTTGCACCTGTGAAAATAATCCTTAAAATTATATAATGGCCAGAATGCTGGGAGTTGAAGTCCACACCTCTTACAGTTGCCAACTTTGAAAAACACTGCATTCAACAATCGTGTGGCTTGGTTGGCTGAGCCCGGCAAATGCAAACAGTGTCTAAACCACAAATGGTAATATAAACCAGGTTCACGCAGAGTATGCCAAGCCCAACCAGGTTGAATAGCTGGGGTGCAGGTTGAATCAGGACAGGGCTTGAAATGGCTGACCTTTGACCCTGAACACAGGTAGTTTGCTTCCCCAGGTGTGGTAGGTGTGCACAGTCTGGCCGCGGAATCTCCACTGTGGTCGGAGCTGGCCCCCCAATATTTGGAGAGCCTCTGCTGGGCTGGCACTTTGAGTCTTCCTATTTTGTTAAAGGAAAACAAACCCACATCACGTTTTGCAATTCATCTGCTTTTAGGAGTTTGAACTCCAGGCTGACGTCTGTTCTCCTTTCGGTTGACCGGTTGCCAAGTTGCTAGACGTGAGAATTGCCTCTGAATGGATTGACCGATGTTATGGCTCGAGCTCCGGTGTACAATTTTGTGCAAAGGGCGTTGGTGATGGAAGCCTAGATGGTTGTTTCTGGTCTCCCAAAATTGATGGTTGAGTTAGGATGTGACTGATGAGCCCTCTCCCTCGTCTGGACCGTCCCTGTTTGGAATAACAGACTTGGGTCCATGTTCACCACCGAGTGGGGTTTGGTAAGTCTGCTCTCACGCTCACGTGTTTGCACACAGCTTGGCTTGGAGGAGTAAGTTCAGGGGAACCGAGGGCTAAGTAAATCCAGAAAGTGGAAAACATCTGTAGCTTAGAGTTAGAGACCAATTCGCACATGGTGTTGAGTCCTGGATTAATCACGCTTTCAGTAAGCCACATTTAGCTGCGCTGGCGCATTTCATGAAGCCCTAAACCGTGGCTTACAGTGGCTTGGTTTACATGACCCCCCCTCCCCAAAAAAGCCACCAAGACTTGATTGATTACAGCAGGGTTCTTGAAACAAGCTAACTTAAAATTGGCAGCGTCTTCCGACAAGCCACTCGTGGAACATAATAGTCAACGGTGGTTGGAAGTCAAAACTTTTGAACTCTTCAGCTCGTTCCCGTCCCATTCAGTTACAGCTTTGTGTGATGTCCAAGTGTGATTTATACTTGATTGAAAACAACATCTGTCTTGGCATCCTAAGGTCCCAAACACCTCCCCTTTCCAAAAGACTCACACAGGAACTTTTTGGTAACTTTCTCACACTCCCTTGGACAACTTTTCTGTCCTGATCCCAGTTTTGCAAAAATGCACATGCTGTTCTTTTGACCATCTCCATGCCAAGAGGTGTGTCTGTCAGACTCCTTCTTGAAATGATTTTGGGTTAATTACTACTTTGAAAATCTGCCTTGCTTTTTGTTAGCCAACAACCATCCAACTTTGCGCCCAAAGTAGAGAACTGGAGGCTTCAAGGAAGATGAGAAAGGTTTCAGCGTAAAGTTGCCAAGGATCACATCTAAGAAGTTGCTAAGATAACGTCTGCCTTTTTTCTACACCTTTTTGCAGAAATGCAAACCAAAGACTTCTCTGGGGACTCGTGTTTATTTTATGACCCTTAAAAATCAAGACAGGTAGAGGAACATAATATTAATGAAGATGAATGTGGGTGCCTGAGCATGCTGCAAATTTAATTGCACAATTAGTTTTATTGAAAGTCTGGATGTAACAGATAGTGATATCCTCTCCCTTGGCTGGGGAAGAATTCTTGGCAATTCGAAACGTTGGTTTGAGTTTGGATTTCCAGAAGTTTGCCATCCTTGCTGAAATTTTCCTCTTATTGCTGACACTTTTTAGGCAGTAAAAAACACTATTTTCCCTTTCTTTTCCTGTATTTTAGGAAGTGAGATGACTCCATGTTTGCCGTTTAGCACAAACCCTTGGTTGTTGCACTATTTTGGGGTTTTGAAGGTGGGTTTTGAATTTTGGGGAGGTTGTGAAATAAATTAAACTTCCAGCTGTGGTTCGTTCAAAACTTGGACTTTAAAGCTGGTTTAAACTAACCTTGATTGCTGCCGAAACTGGAAGGTGATGGGATCAGAAGGACAGGGATGGAAAGGAAAACAGGACTCTGAAATCAGGGTGAATGTTCTCCATCTTTCCAAGATGATTAGGCAGAACTACATCTGCACGCCAGGTTTTACTCTGTTAACCCTGGGAATCAGCTTTCTAAGTTAATCCCCAGATCAGTGGTTGGGTTCACATATGGGAGTAAACTGTGGTGCCCTTAGTTGTAGTCTGTGGAATAAGCCACAATTAACTGGGCACATGTACTGTGCTAAGCTAGAACATGGCTAGGATGGTATGAGCCCGGTCCTTGCAGTGTCTAAACCAGCCTTTCTCAACTTTTTGACCCTGGAGGAACCCTTAAAATATTTTTCAGGCTTTGGGCACATTCAGGCTCAAATATAGGCCAGGAGTTCCAAAATTATTGTATTCGTTTCATGGGTAGGCCTGTCTATATGCATGAACAGTGTTCTTAAGCTAAACATAAAGAATGAAACTTGCCTCTTGAATGTGAAGTTTCCAGAATTTGAAATAATTTTTTAAATAAATCGTGATCTCCCAGGGAACCCCTAGCGACCTCTTGCGGAATCCTAGGGTGCCACGGAACCCTGGTGGATAAACCCTACTTTATATTAATGCTTTATTTCAACCAGATTCATGCATGTTTGGGGAATAATAAGAGGATCAGAATGAATTGCACCATGTTGTTCTGGTCTCTTCCCAATGTTGCCAAGCTGTTTTCATTGCTCAATTCTCCTTCCTCAGAAGTCCACTATTATAAATAAGGAAAGGGTGTGTCAATCCCATTTTCCCTAATCCTTTTTTTTAATTATCGTCCCCAATTACCAGCTGGTCAGGTAATTCCAATTAAAAGCAGTTGGCACGTCTGAAACAACTGGGAAGCGAAGAATATCAAATGAGGAATCTGCAGGGATATGTGAATACTTGCGCCTTCAATGGATGGATAGGGGTTCAGCCTCAAAGGCGCTTGCTTTTAATTGATTCATTAACAGACTAAAATATTGCCGTTTTGGTCCCTACAGAGGTAGTACCTGGAAGCTATCTAATTGAGGTAATAACTTCCATTTTTACTCAGCAATGCAAAACAGCTACTTAAATGTTTAAATAAATGTTTAACCCTGAGCCAAGTTAATGAGACATGCTGCTTAGAACTGAGGGAGCCAGGAAGTGCCCAAGGACATTGGTACATTGTATGAAGCCATCTTTCGACTCAGCAAGACCTAAAAACTTGCCCCAGGAACAAAACCATGACTCTCTTTTTTGCAACCCTCTTTGATATCTTGGTTGGCTTGTGTCATCCTGGCTTGCTTTAACAGGGGTTGGCAAACTTTTTTATGCCAGGAGCCATTTTGACATTTATAAAATTTATAATATCACTCGAGGGCCAGGGGGCGGGGTTTGAGGGTGGGAGCCAATCGCGTGGAAGGGGGCGGGGTTTGCGGGCAGGAGCCAATCGTGTGGAAGGGGGCGGGGAGGTTTGGAAGAAGGAGAAGGGAAAGAGACGCTCGACTGCTCCACTTGCTTCTCTTCCGGAGCCGCTCACGCCCCCAGTCCAGGCAAAGTAAAGCTGGTGGGGAATCCAGCGCGGGAGCGGGGTTTGCGGGCGGGAGTTTGCGGGCCAATCGCGCACACTTAGGGCCTGCTGCCGCCATGCCCGCTGCCGCGCCTGCCCCCGCCACGCCCGCCTGGGGAAGAGCCACACTCAAGGGGCCAAAGAGCCGCATGTGGCTCGCGAGCCGCGGTTTGCCGACCCCTGCCCTAGCCCTTCAGGATCCAGGTTTATTCTGGCTCATTTTTAGGCTGTGTCTGTCCCTGCTGGATCTTGGGCAGAAGACAAAGCGAACTAGAAAATGATTGAACAAGCCATAATTCGTTGGCTTGTCTGTGAGGCTGGCTCTGGCAGGCGTAAATGAAGCCAGTCCTGGTTTGTTTGACGAAAGAAATTGTGCACTGCGTTATGTCCAGCTCCAACAAGCTTTGGTTGTAAGCCCTTGTAAACTCAGTCCGTCTGTATAAGCCAGAACAAATATGTAAACTTTACATTTGGTTTTTGTTTAAATTAAACAAACAAGGGTTAAATTATGGCTTAGTCAAATTCAGCGAGCGTCAGCTTTACCAGTCCCTCCCTTCTTGCCCCATTTTTCTTCTTGCCCTCATGACATTAGACCCGTGTTTCTCAACTTTGGCACCAGGGTTGAGAAACACTGCATTAGACTAATAACTTTCGCCATTGTTGCAAGATAATGTATAAGTGTGATATAGATATTAGCGTGTTAATTTCTAGAATCAGCCGTGATCAACAATGCAACCTAAGTGAGCAAAAGGCGCAGAGCTTAGGGTTCTCTTGTGCTTGAAAAAAAATATTATTCTTAGTTCTGGAATCCAGACCTTCCCTGTGGGGAGGCAGAGTTTACTTTTGGTGTACTTTAAAAAGCATAGAAAGTTGACTGCATAGTTTGTAAGGTGTGGGCAAAGCCTGCGTGTGTTAGAGAACCCCGCTTTAATTGTCTGTTTTGTTGAGGCTCTGATCTCCTGGAATGTTTGCCTTCGAGCTATTCTTCTTTAAGAGAAAATAGTTCAGATGGCTTAGTGGCATTAACCTTGGAAGGGTGCATACATCATAACTCTTGAGAAATGTTTGTTCTCCCCCCCCCCCCCAGCCGGCCCACAATCTTCCCTTGTGCATGGCTTGTATGAAGCATATTTCTTCCTGTCCTGAGAAAACAACTCATAAGTCTCTTGTAACATTGGCTTGCAGGCCAACTGGAGCGTGTTTGCATTGCACACAGAAGCACATAAATTAACCACTTACTTTTTATCCCAATTTGAGCTCAACCTGGGCTGTCTGTTTCTGAGTGTCTTGCAGATCCAGAAAATTGGGTGCATTGGGTCAACCGTGATTAAACTATGGGTGGGCATGTTGTATAAGGGTGCGTGGCTCAATGGGAGAGCGTATGGATTCGTGCGCTGAAAGATCTACGTTCAGGACCTGAGCTGGAAGGAAGGCCTTCACAAATCATGTGAAACGGACAGCTGGTAGTGGATTCATTCCTCCTGTCAAATTTTTCCCCTGTCTTGTCTCAATGGGTTGGATCCAGTTGGAAGAGTGGGCTGAAAGGGAACATTAGAAGCTATTATATTTAGCGAGGAAAAAAATGTAGGACACACAAGATGGGGGAATTCTGGTTGGGGAACACTGGACCTGGAAAAGACTTGGGTGTGGTTGTTGACAACCACATGAACATGAGCCAGCAGTGTGGAACTACTGGTCTAATGCACTTCTGGGCTGCATTAGAAGACATATCAAAGACACATGAAGTCATTGTTTGTCTCTACTCATCGCTGGTGAGATCATGCTTGGTGGCCTGTGGCCTGTGCCTCCTGTTTCCAGCAGGAGAAGGAGATGGATAGGTTAGAGAAGGTTCAGATGGGAGCAATGAAGATGATAACATGGCTTTGAGAACATGCCCTGTGAGGACAGGCTGGAGAAATGGGGGATATTCCGTCAGAAGAAGAGAAGACTAAGGGGAGACATAATAGCTATGTTCAATTCCATAAAGGGAAGCTACAGGGAAAATGGTCAGGAACTCCTTTCATGACTATGGAAACTAAGACCAGAAATAGTTATAAGTTGCATCTAACTGAGATTTCATTTAAATACAAGGAATAGATTGTGGCTTCTCCATCTCTGGAGGCTGTTAAGAAGAAGCTGGACCACCACCTCTCGTGGATGGTTTAATTGGTTTCCTTGCACGTTGCAGAAAATTGGACTAGATGATCCACGTGATCCCGTCCAATTTTGTAGTTCTGTGATCGCGTTTGAAGTCAGGTGTTCCTCAGTGTCATCTCCTAAAACTGAGTTTGAGTTCTCCATGGGTTAGACCGGAGAACCACCACTTCCCAAGTTATCATTCATGGAGACCTCAGTTTGGGGGTGTGGTGCCATGTCCTGTAAACTGCTTCCCGGGATCCTTTGCAAACTTCATGACTTCTGGGACATGGGTGGGGAGGAGAGTCTTCAGCAGAAAGGCGGGTGCCTGAAATCCAGATGATCTGAGGAGAGAAAAAACGGCATGAGGCCTTCAGAAGCCGGTTGCCAAAATTCTGTCCCGTGCTTCTCATTGCCTGGGATCCAGTTTCTCCATCTTGTCTTTCTGCCAGAAGGTTCCTTTGGGTGAAAACAATAAAACTTTTATTTCCCAAAGCCCTGACATAGATTTTCCTGTGTTTCCAGGTCAGCGCTTTGCCGACTTGGTCTACTGGATTTCAGCAATGCATTCGCCGACTGTCTCTGTAGTCAAAATTGGGCAGATAGACAGAAAAAAAAGATGGGGAGGAAAGATGGATTTTAGGTTGCTTGGACAAAATGGCTCTGGGTGACTTGTTTTTTGAATTTGACAACTATGTGGTTGTTAAGTGAATCACACGGTTCCCCATTGATTTTGTTTGCTGGAAACCAGCTGGGAAGGTTGAAAATGGTGATCATGTGACCACGGGATGCTGCAACGGTCGGAAATGCAAACTGGTTGCCAAGCGCCTGAATTTTGATCACATGACTTTGGGGGGGAATGCAGTGACGGTTGTAAGTGCGAGGGCCAGTCACAAGTTGGTTTTCCCAGCACCATCGTAAGTCCGAACCGTCGCTAAACAAATGGTCGTTAAGCGAGGACTATCTATAATGCAATCCTACCTGACAGGAGAGTTGTAACAACTGAGAAGTCTGCACGAGAAACCATTTTGAGCACTTAAGAAAAGGGGGATGCATAATAAATAATGAATATACATCTTGGGCTGCATTATGGCCAAAACTGCTGCCTGTTTGGTTTTACAGAATATTTTTAAAAATGGCCTTTCATGTGCTTGAATTTTAAATCATTGGACAGGATCAACTCAAACTGGACAATGATTTGATTTGGGCCTTCTGTATAGCTTCCTCTTCTGGCCTTCCTGCTCTTAGCTTCTTCAGAAGTTGGCATCAATGTGTCTTAAAATCTGTTTACCTCTGTGCTGGAGAATCGGGCAGTAATATAATTCTCTATGTTCTTGTTTGTGTGACTCAGAAACTGAATAGTTGGATGCAATGTATTTATCCTTTTTTATTTTTTTTAAAAGCAATTTAATAGGACTGTACAACCACCTGGGATTTTGTAGCATGGTGTGGAAGTAAATAAGGGGAAACATGATAGAGATTCTCGGCAGTGGCGCCTGCCCTTTGGAACAACCTACCCCCGGAGGTGAGGCAGGCCCCATCGCTCCTGTCCTTCCGGAAGAACCTAAAGACCTGGTTTTGCCGCCTCGCGTGGGATGGGAACAGGAATAGTTCCTCGTGGGGATGGCTGGTGCCATAGAGCCCTTTTAAAGATCATCGTCTGCCTTCTTGGATTTTCTACTTAATTTATAATAATAATTAATTGTATATTGTATTTTTATGTGTTTTTATAACGGAATTTTAATCTCTATGTTTGTAAACCGCCCAGAGTCCCCTTGTGGGAGATGGTGCGGTGATAGAAGTCGAAACATAAATAAATAAATAAATAAAATAAAAAATAAATTTAATGGAAGAGGAGGCCATCAACAGCCAATAATTTTGATACCTGTTTGCCCCCTCTGGACTGGTAGACCTCATGTCTTGCATCCCAACTCTTGAGAGCCGCAATAGAGGAGAGATGATGTCCTGTTGGTTTGCTTCCTGGTTGCAACAAGCTGGCCACCGCCTTAGACGTGATGCTGGACCTGATGGGTTGTCAGCCTGCTTCAGCAGTTTCTTCTTAGGTTCTTACAGAACTGGAGTATTCCAAAATGCAAAGAACGTCCTCTGCATCTTCAGAAGATGTTGTATTATTTGTTCCCCTCTTTTGAGTAGCTCTAGGACATCATCGCTCTTGTGGAAGCAATCTCCTGCAGGTCTATTAATTGGTCTGTTTGGGATGGGGTGTACAGTATTTGCTCCCCCAGTTTGAGGCTGATGACAGTGGCTGTTGTGTTATGTTGATGATAGACGTTGTGTGCAGTTGATGATACAAGGGCCAAGGCCGGGGTTGAGATACTTGAGCTAAATGGGTGGAGATCATTTGTTTGTTAAACACACAATCTGTTGGTCATCTTAAAGGCTCGGAAAAATAGTTATGGATGAGCAAAGTTGATTTGTTTAGGAAATTCCCCTTTAAGGCTGCAGGAAGCTTGTTTTGACTTTCTCGGAGCTGGTTTGGAAGCGTTGATGGATCATGGGTTTCTCCAGACAGCCCCAGCCTTCTTCATGAGTCTTGTTCTAAGCTCATGCACTTGGGTTTTGCTCATCTCCTGATCTGTGAAGAAAAACGTTGTGTACAACAGAGGATTTCCATGGGTTGCCACAAGAGGAGAGGGGAATGGTGATGTAGCTGAGAATTCTAACTCTGCATTGGGCTTCATTAATTGACTGCTGGAATTCGGGGGATGGAAGCAAATAAAGAATCGGGTTTGCATGAAAGAGTTTACCTGGGGTTCTGGATCTGAACTGGAGAACCTAGAAGGGCCTACTAGGATGAGCAACTTGGATCAGTCAGGGTTGGTGTAGTTATTAAGAACTTGTCTATGAAGGTTCTCAGTCATCCAGGTGGAATTGTCTGTAGCTTGAATCATGTCAACTGGATTTATATTTTCTCAGTGGAAAATTACCATGCTGCTGTTGAGTTTATTATTATTATTATTATTATTATTATTATTATTATTCTCAACAGCAGCATGGTAATCTTAACGATCCTCCTTTAGATGATAAAGGGACTTAGAAATAACATCTCAAAATAACCATGACCTAGCCCCAGGTGCAAGGTCACACAGCCACCTAGAAACATATTTAAGGATTCCCTTACCAACTTTGCTCAGACTGAAGAAGCTCCTTGGATAAGGAGCGAAACATTTCCACTGAGAAAATAGAAATCCAGTTGACGTGATTCAAGCTACAGATTATTAAGAACTTGGCCTTTCATCTTTGCAAAGGCAGTGACTAGGTATAAGGGTTTTTAAGTTTTATTTTAACAAGGCTTAAACACTGTTGTAGCAAGTTGTAGAACTGGCCTAGTGAGCCGAACATGAATACAGAGCAACTAGAAGGTTCTCTACTGGTGCATATCCTTCCAGGGGAGTGTAGATAGGGCTCTCGGCCAAGAGGAAAGCTGGGCAGGAACCCATTACGGATGGAGAAATTCCCATCATCTTTCATCGTTGACCATACTAAGGGTTTCCAACAACCGTTGCCCAGTCCTGACGTAGATCTTGGTGTTGATGGGATCAGCATTGATGGGAGTCAGTTCCCAGCTTGGCTGAGCGAACTTGAAATAAAGTTTTCATGGAAGATGTGGACAAACTGGGATCCCACCACATGACTAAAGCATCTTGTGGTTTGTAGCCCATGGTTTGAGGCGGAGCATGGCCGACACCTCTCCTGATGCTACTGATTTGTTAGTAACTGAGTTCTTGTGGCCTAGAAGTAGCTGAGAAATGTAATAACTAAACCTTCCTTTTCTGAACCAGTTATTGAAGTATGCATCTTCTATTGTTGATTGTCCTTTTTTTAAAAAAAAAGTTAAATCCATTTGGTTAAATCCATTTCTCGGCCCAGAATTCTCCACTGTACAATTTGGAGTTGGCTCTTGGAAATCTGTTTCTGCAAAAAGTTCAGTGTCTGGACCTGCAGTGAGGGTTTCAAGAAAGAGATGGTTACAGATGCCTTAGGATTTGGCCTCCTTAGAAGCACGCCACCCACATTCCCATTGAGTCTGGGCAGGTTCATGTCAGCTCACTTGGCTTGGAAAGGGTCCGGTGCCATCTTGCATTTCCTGGCCCTTACTCCGGCTGTGGAAATCCTTTGGTTGGGCAATTTTCAAGCTGCAAAGCTGCCTTTCATGTATAGGCAAAACATTCAACCTGTCAAAGGGGGAAAGGAAGGAACGTCTGGATTTGGTTTAAGCCTTTGGGTTTCTTCTGATCTTCTGGTTTCTTCTGATCCCCGTTGGTCCTCCTCTTTGGAAGGCCTTCTGAGCAGTGGACCTCATTCCTCTCTTTTTAGTCATGCATTCCACAAACTAATTATGACTTGCATAAAGAATGTCTGCTTTCCTCGGCTGGGAATTTACGGAAAGTCACCTTAGTAGGATGTTTCCCAAACCTGGTATTACCAAGGAGCAGAAAAACAGCTCCCCTTGACGTTTGTAATTTTGCCAAGCTCTCTCATTCGCTCCCATGTCTTCCCTAAGCTGAAATGCCTTAAAAGCTTTCACTCTGTGTGTGTGTGTGTGTGTGTGTGTGTGTGTGTGTGTTCGTTCGTTCTGTGGAAAGATGCCCTTTTCCCCTTGTTCTATAACTGGTGGTTCCTTTTTCCCCCCGGCTCTGCAGGATGCTTTCAGAGATGAAACTGTTTGTATGAGGCACATTATTCTAAAAATGGCCACACTCTGGTTTTGTTGGATTTTTTTCTTCTTCCAAATTTGGAAAGAAGGAAGACAAACCCAATTATGCTTTAGTGTGATTTGGACATTGAGCTGATCAGAAACAATTTGCTGAAGGTGGTAGAGCTGTAAAAATATTTTAAGTTATCTAGATGATAACGCGCTGGATCAGAGGTTTTGAAACTTTCCAGAACTTACCCAGTTTGCAAAATGTCTTAATACGGCTTGTCCACCACTACTGAGCGTTCTTTATGGATCATCTGGAGATCTTGGAGGTGGCTTCAGTTTCCACAGTTAGTGAGTACACCTTCCCAAAAAATTTTCTCCAAATTGGGTCCCCTCCAGATGTTTCGATCCCCCCAGATGTTTGGACTCCAGATGTTTCTCTTCTATTGGTCCCCTCCAGATGTTAGGACTTCAACTCCAAGAATGCTCAGCAATGGTCAAGCTAACAAGGGAGAGGTAGGATTTGAAATCTGTGCACCAGAGGGACCCAAATAAATGAATACTGTCCAGGCACTTCCGTAAGATCCCTCGTAGCTCAGAAGGGTCAAGGAGAGAGATAGAAGTCTTTCGAGACAGAAAGACCTGTCTGCCCCCTGGAAATTCAATTTTTTTTCTCAAGGAGGCAGCCTTCAAATAAGGACGCATCCAGGAAGAATAAAACATGAACACCTTCTTGCTTCTGAGGTCTATTATCTTCAAGGATTTTTGTTGTCTTGAAGGGATGATCCTCCTGCCTACTGTGTGATAAGGGTCATCAAGTCTTGTCACTTCAGCTGCCTAGTCTCCAAACCCATGCTTTTAATTTCCCAGGCTATAAATACAAGTGTTATCTGCTTCTTCCTATTTTTTAACTGTTGGCATCTCCAAGCTCCCTTTGTCAAGGCTGTTCACGCTGGGACATGAGAGAATCCCTTACGGATTATGGTGGCTTGCGTCACAATGCGTCTTAAATTTGAGCTGTAGGTCTGAAGATCAGTATTACGTAATCTGGAGGGGGGGTCAGGGTGGGGAAAAGGCCTCCTTGCTAAAGGGGGGTATGTGGGTTGAGAAACCCCGAGCCTTGTTCTTTGATATCTATAAAAAGGTAAAGGTTCCCCTTGCACATTTGTGCAGTCGTGTCCGACTCTAGGGGCCGGTGCTCATCTCCGTTTGTTAGCCGAAGAGCCGGCGTTGTCCGAAGACGCTTCCACGGTTGTGTGGCCAGCAATCTATATTCCTCCCTAAAAACAGCTCTGGATTTTCATTCTGTTGCCTTTGTATGTATAAACTGGAGTCTGTCTTCTTCTCCAGGAACGGATCAATAATAAACCGTGTAGCCCTGATGTGGACGTAATTGCTAACATCAGCTGATGTCAGGAACTGCCCTTTTTTTAAAAATGAAAAAGAACTTGCTCTTGACAGGAAGTTATGGAGCATTGTGTGCAACGTTCTGCAAAAGGAAAGGTGGGTTTTGACAGCTCGGCGAGAGTATTTCTCCATTGCATTTTTTTTTTTTTTGGAAAGAAGAAGAATGGTAGTGGCATCTTTCGGAGGTGGCGGTGAACGTATGTAGGCGGAGTGTGCAATTTCCAGAGACAGCTCATTACGAGGCAAGAGGAATTGTAGGGTTGGGGGGCTGGGAGTTTCCGATTTCATACAAACGCCTGTAAATGAATTGCAGATGGCCGTTGGTGAAGCCACCATCCGATTCAGGGCTGAGAGAAGAGCTGTTCTCGCACGGTCTGCGTCTGAGTAATGGGACTGGCAGATGGAGCGAGATCTTGGCAGCAGTTTGCTGTTGCGTAATTTTTGATGGAAAGCGACAAATGCAGGAAATGGGACTCTCAGATGCCAAAGGAGGCAAGGGGAGTGTGGTACAGTACTCACTTTTTGGAGCCACGGATGGTTTGGGAATGCTTCAGGTTGCCCTCCCCAAAGTGGAGATCATGGATTTGTGGATAAGCAAACTCATTGATGCCGGGTGATTTAGGACGCTTCATTGGAGGAGTTCAAGATGTTTGGCTTGGGATCTTCCATCCAGCGGGACCTTCAGAAGGGGGTCAGAAGAGGCAAGATGGGAGACGTCGTCTCAGGAGGCCAGACCTCTTCCTTTTGTACCTTCGTGCGCACATCCCTGGGCCGCGTCTACCATATTGCCTTTTTTGACCTCCCCCTGCAGACGCCGCAGCTTCTATCAGCATTGGACCTACAACTGGTCAAGGGACCGAGTTCACACGGTCGGGGAGCAGCTTCCCATGGCATCAAAGATGACGCAAAGCTCATTCCAGTGCAGAAAAGGACATGCAAGTTGGGAAAAATAAAACCAAGAAGACCCAAATAGCATGGTTTACTTAGACAAGAGGAAGTAGATTAAAAGATATACAGTGGGGGACAAAAGATACTTTCTCCATGGCTGTTGTGGGTCTTCCGGGCTGTGTGGCCGTGTTCTGGAAGTTGTGGTTCCTAACGTTTCGCCAGCATCTGTGGCCAGCATCTTCAGAGGGCAGGAGCACAGACAGAAGCGAAATCTCTGTGCCCAGGTAGAGTGGCAATGTTTTGTTTGTTTTCCAGCACAGTTACAATAAAAAAGAAGAAAGTCTAAAAATTAGCAAAACCTGGCTACCAGTCCTGAAAAACACAGCCTGCAAAAGGTCAACGAACTCAGTCCAACCACCAGGACATGGGAATACTTCTCACAATGAACATGCTAATCACACTCATCAGCCACTCGCTAACATTTCAACACAACAAAAAACCCCACCTAATCTCCTATAACTTAGCTCTATAAATAGAAAACAAACAAAACACTGCCACTCTACCTGGGCACAGAGATTTCGCTTCTGTCTGTGCTCCTGCCCTCTGAAGATGCTGGCCACAGATGCTGGCGAAACGTTAGGAACCACAACTTCCAGAACACGGCCACACAGCCCGGAAGACCCACAACAGCCATCGAACTCCGGCCGTGAAAGCCTTCGACAATACATACTTTCTCCAATTTGGCCTACGGGGATAAGGATGGTGGCACCCAGAAGGCCATCTGAACGTGCAAAGCGCTATAGGCTTTATTTGCCGTTGTGTTGTGTTGTGTTGCGTTGTGTTATGTTATTCATTCATTTACCACCCAGGGCCAGGCAGCGCATACATTTAAGAGAGAGTCTACCGTCATGGAGACGGGCAGTGATAAATTCAAATAATAAATAAATAAATTTAGTAAATTATTTATCATGATAAATGCAGGAATGTGCAGCTTCAGAGGCCCCCCTCCTGACCTTTTGGAGAGGCCCAGAAGACCCTCCGATGGCGCAATGCTGTCATAGGAAGGGTGTGTGTGGCTGAATTTGGTTTTTAGCTTTAGACAGAACTGGAAGGGGTATGGGAAACCCCCCTCGAGATGATCCATTTCCCTATCCTTTAACCCCCGCCCCCAAACCTTGATAAATGGGCCGAAAATGCATGGTTGAAATTTTGGCTAGGTTGCATTTAACAGTCTTGGGTCCTGGGGTGATGCAAATGGGGCGCTGGGTGTTCACCGGCTGTGCACCCCACTTCTAGGACGATGGCTGTGGTTCTGGGGGGGTGATGAAATGTGTTTGGGTGACATCTTCACTCTCAGTCCACCCTTGTTAGCCGAGTCCTGCCAATTAAGGGACATCAATCGTGATGTAAACCTGATTAAGAAGCCCAAATCATCCTAAATGCATGCAGGAGTTTGGATGAGAAACACAACTGCAAAACCAAGGGGATCAGTTAAGATCCCTGCAACCGTGGTCTTTTTGATTCCAGGTTGGCTGCTTCTCTCTTTTTTCCCCCTCCAACACGGTTCTCTTTTTCTGACAGTCGGATTGCGAGCAAAAAGGCACTGCTTTTCTTCCTCCCGAATCTTGCGGACGGGCAGGCCCGGTCGTCCCTTGGAGAGCGCGGCGGGGTTGCGAGGTTTTGCGATGGCTGAAAAATGCACGGCGGGGTTGGAGAAACACTCTGCAATTGAGGTCGTCCTGGGGGATGTCTGGAGGGGCGGTAAAACCCGAGGGACCCCCCTTGTCTCCTCTTGAACTCCGTGTGCGGCGATAAATCATTCGTTTGCTCCTTGACTTGACAGCGCAGATCTGATCCTTGGAAGGTGTCTTTGATAAGGGCAGGTTGGGGGGGGGTCTGCAAGGGGGGGGAACCCAAAGGCTACGTCACCAGAGAAGGAAAGGGAAATCTAATTTTAAAAGGGCGGCAGGAACTTGGGAAAGGGGGTCTTACGAAGCTCTTAACGGTTTTAGGCCCAGCCTTGCGCAGTTTGTTTATTTTATTTTATTTTATTTTATTTTATTTTATTTTATTTTATTTTATTTTATTTTATTTTATTTTATTTTATTTTATTTTATTTTATTTTATTTTATTTTATTTTATTTTATTATTTATATAGCCGCCTATCTCAGATCAGTGACTCTGGGCAGCTAACAATAATAAAGAAAACAGTCAAACAAAACAATACAGAAAATTAAATATAAATACAGCCAGGAGATCTTAAAATCCGTCGTTGTCAGCACAACCATGAAACGGGGCCCTTCGCACACTCGGCTGCCTTGCCCAGAATTCACCAACTCACGGAAGGCTTCCCGGGGCGTCCCTCTGTTCGATATTTCTGCTTGCTAGCTTGCTTATTTCCCGTTATTGATTTGATCTATATCCTGCCTTCCTGCCCCGATGCAGCGAATAAAATTAAAGGGGGAAAAAATGCACGGTGCAACAAAAATTGAAAATGGAATGTTGCGAATGCTAAAAGTCAATGAAAGGTACCCTTTGGAGATGCGGCTCGGTGGGTTTTCTCTGTTGAAAGAGTGGGATGTTCTGTGTATCATAGCCCCTTCGTGTAGAAATTTAGCAAATCAGTGGATGGATGCTGAGAAACTCCCCCCCCCCCCTTTCATGTGCTAGGCTTATTTTTTTAAAAAAAACAGATTTCTTAGTTCAATTTATGTGGTTCTCTTTTTCCCCCCAAGGATTTCCAGGAAAAAGTTACCCCTTCTTAAATGGGGGCCCCTCTGGATGGACTTGTGAAAGCCTGGGATGGGCGTGGAGGGAAGAACTTAAAAAATTGAGTGGATAATTTTAAAAAGATAACAATGGGGTGGTGGGGGAAAAGAAAAACACTGGGAGAAAATTAGAGGAAAGGGGGAGATTTCCAAAAATTCAGGACATGGGAGTGAAATCACTGCATTTCCAAACTCTTCTAACAAGCAAACGAAATTGTTCTTTTTCTGTCTTTTTATTCACAGATGTTTTTTTTTCTCTCTATTTTTTTTTCTTTCTTCCCTTCCCAGGGGAAGCCAAGTTTTTATTTTCAAGCGAGACAAGGGGGCGGAAGTGATGTTCTCGAGCCCTTGACGTCTCGGCGCACGAATCTATTTCTTTTTTCGGCTGCCAGCTCGCCTGCGTTGGGCGCTTTGTCTAATGTAACTGCAGAGTACCATGTTGGCTTTTATTTTTAGCCCGTTCTGCACCGGTAATTAAGTTGTCCTTTTGCCCTGGCTGTCTCCCGGCGGTGGCGGAGGCTTGAGACCGTTCGATCCCGAGATCTGACGCGTCGCTAAAGTGAGGTTGAAATGTGGCCGGTGGAATAAACGAGTCTTGATTTGCTTTCTCTGATGGATGGTGTTTGCTTCTCACCCCCCGCCCCCCCAGGATCCCACCCGCTCCCCCAGGGCTGGATTTGCAAAAGAGGATGGCAAATGGAAACCTGGTTCTGCAACAAACCAAGTTGTAATTTTCTCTCCAACCAGGTGGAGAACAGGTGCAGTAGGCCCATTTTATCTCTGTTTATTCCCCGAGATTTTTGCAGGGACTTTAGGCCAACTTTCCTTCCAAGCCACAACAGGCTCTTCCACTTAAAACACACATCATGCATGCACACACCAAGTGCTAAATTGATGCAACACTCAGGTCTTACCCTGGAGATAAAAGAAAATGATATAAGACTCTCTTGTGATGTTTCCTGCTGCAAAATGGCAGCGTTCCCATCAGCATCTAGATTGGTTGGTGGTGGTGATACAGGCCGAGAACTTTATTTGTTGGCTTCTCTGACAGTGGATAAGAGGCGTGGGACCGGCGGCCTTCCAGATGTTGCTGGTGCCCAGCTTCTGGCATTTCTCACGGATGACGAGGCCGCTGGGATCAGCGACGCCAGGCGCATCCAGAGACTGCAAACTCTTTAAACCAGCTCTGCGTTCTCAGACCATTTCCAGAAATCTCTTATTTCCAGCCACCCACTTTTAATATTGCCTAGTCAATTAAGGGCTCTGAATTTTTCTTAACCCAATAAGAAGTACAACTTGCAGCTGATCCGGATGCTGTGATTGTTCTTGCAATTAGTGCCCCTCTCATCATTTTCTGCATCAAAGTGACCCCCCCCCCAAAGAAAGAGATGAAGGGGGGGATGATCTCTTTACACTCATAGAAAAGCAACCAACTTTGAAAATAAGATAGTCTCTCCTTTCCTCTGGGCTCCGCTGAATTACAGGGACGGTGCAAGATTAACTGGATTCGTCGATTTTGAAAATAGAACGATTGATTCGATCAACGATCGGAAGAATAGAATTGAACAACAAAATTGCACAACAATAATCTGGCAGGATAAGCTAATAAGCAAAAACCACTTATAAAAATCTAGGGACGCAGCGCCTAACTCAACTCACTCTGGGCACAATATTTACGTTTCATTGGCCCAGACCTAGTGCGGCGGTCATTAGTTTTGCGATTTCATGGCTGCGACCCAAAATTTGGCTACGTGATGTGTAACGTTGGGCTTGTTGTCTGATAAAGGGAAAACTGGCCTATGTTCCAGTGGGGTGAGGGTGGTTGGGATGAGAAATTGGTGGCTGCCTTGAGCAATAGAACAAAACATGTTGGGTTTGAAAGTAAAGATATTGTCAGTAAGGAGAGAAGGGTGCATTTGATTATTTTTTTGGGGGGAAAAATATTCTTGTGGCAAGAACAATTCAAAGGACACGTCCATCAGCAGAAGAGCCATCAGAAACGGGGGGACCCACTTAGCTGTTACAACCTTTGCCAAACACCTGTATACAGATAGTCCTTAACAACCACAATTGGGACCGGAATTTCAGTTGCTAAGCTAAATGGTCATTAAATTAATCTGACCCAATTTTATGACCTTTTTGTGCTGGTCGTTAAGTGAATCACCATGGGTGTTAAGTGAACCACGTGGTTGTTAAGTGAACCATACGGTTCCCCACTGATTTTGCTTGCCAGAAGCTGGCTGGGAAGGTTGAAAGTGATTGATTGATTGATTTAAATTTGTATTACCGCCTATCTCCCCCATCGGTGATGATCATGTGACCACGGGATGCTGCAGTGGTCATAAATGCGAACTAGTTGCCAAGCGCCCTAATCATGTTCACGTGACCGTGGGGAAGCTGCGACGGTTGTAAGTGTGAGGACCGGTTGTAAGTCGATTTTTCCAGCACTGTCGTTAGTCCGAACCATCACTAAACGAATGGTTGTTAAGTGAGGACTACCTGTATAAGATAGTTTGCTTAAATTCTTGTGTTGCACTAAACCAGAAAATTGTCTGGTTTCGGTGGCATCTGATGCATGACCCCTCTCAATTCTGGCTTAGCGTTACCTCTGAACCATGCCACTTTGGCTTCTTCGACAAACCATGGTTTAAACCAAGCCCCGCCTTAGCCTTCTGTGTGAGCGTGACTGGGAAGTGCTGCCCAAGGAGGGCAAGATGAGTTTGGGATGCCCTTTTGGCGATAGTTGGACGTAACAGGTACAAGTATCGCCACATCCTTGCAGCCACCATCTTGATTCTGCTGACCATTCTCGGAAGGCGAAGTTGGATGGATCCCAACCCGATAAGTATGTTTGTGGCCCTAAATCCCCTCCCCCACCCCCTTCTTTGCAGGAAGGGAATATCTCTTCGGGTGGCAATAGCAACACATGATTACTATTGTTTATTAATAGTAAGGCAGTGTCTGATTCAGAATCACCAACTCGAGCTGCAAGTTGACTTTTGCACCTGGTTCGGCAATGAATCGGCCTGCAGCCTGGCAGGTTTACAGGCCTTTCTTCCGTGCGTGCTGATGTGTCACTATGGGGGCCCCCTGGCGAGGGATTTATTAAAAGCGTCCTCGTGTGAATCATCTCGCCGTCCTTGTTTCCCTCTCTCCAAAACGTCTTTGCTGGCGCTACCTTAAAAGCCTGTTTTTCCGCAGTGCCTGTGGCTGTCCTGGGTTCCAGCACTGGGTGAGCTTTTGAAATTCCAGCTTGGCTCAGCGAACCGAAAAAGCAGGCCTCCTCTCTCACGGTGGAGCGTGATGCAGCCCCAGCCTCTCCAGAAGGGGGAATGATATTCTGGAAAACCATCCATGCAGGAAGGAAACTCTGGCTGGCTAGCATTTATTTTGCTGGTCTCCCTGGTCTTTCCACCTGCAGGATGTTTTATTGTAACACGAGGTCACGTTTTAAGAAATGCTGTCTTTCCCTTGCTGCATGATCCAAGGGGTCCTTGTGAGTAGTTTCTCTGCAACTGGTGGCTTGGAGCGATGTAATACTCGCCGTAGGTGACTAAGCAAGGCGCTACGTTCACACCTATCTTCCGGGCTTCATGTTCTTGGATTCAGGCTTCCTGTATTTTCTGTTAACTTTTCTGCAAAACAGGGAATCTGGTTGGTGACTTAAGGCCTTTTCCCCCTTCCTCTGTTATTCAAGCTAACATTCTCCAAACCTGGGTATTCTCCAAACCATTTTGCAGACTGGAAACTTAGTTTACAAGAATCCACATGTGGAATCAAACACAGGACCCAAAGCGAATAATCAAGGCTACATCCTCATTTGTTTAACCACGGCATAGTAGATAAACCACAGTGAGCTTGATTCTTCTTCCTTAGCTATAAACTATGATTTACAAACCCCGATGGCTGGGCTGTAAACCATGATTTACAAACCACGATGGCTGGTAAACCATGATTTGAAAACCACGATGGGCGGTTTGGCACAGCCCACTATCCAAGCCAACCACATTAGGGCAGGATGTGAACTCACGCATCGATCGATTCCCAGACTCTGCTAAAGCAACGTTGGCTTAATGTGACAGGCGATCAATAGCGCCTTCCTATTTTAATCATTTTCTCCTGATATTTGCGATTGCTTCCTGCCGTTTTAAAGTTAGTTGGCTTTTTGGCTGTGGGGATCAGACTACAGGATGTGCGTTTCCGTAAATCAAAGCCGCGGTGCTGGTGTTCCTTGCCAGCAGCAATTTCGATTTGTTGATTTTTCTGGGTTTTTAATCACATCCATTTTTAAAACACGCACTGCAGACGGGCTTTATTCTTGGCTGGGGCACCCTGCGTGTCAGACTCGTAGCTCCTATTTTTAGCCCTCTTTAGTGAGGCTAAATTGGGCGCGGTGAGGCCTCGCCAGCAAGATATCCAAGAGAAATGACTTCGACGTCCCCAGCCAGTTTTCTGTCCCTGCAAAGCGTGTCTATCCATCTTTGTCGTCTTCTCATGTTTTCAGCGGAAGGCAAAATGTCCTGCCAACCACGGTGTGGGATGCTTTAATCTTCCCCCACCTTTGGATGAAAGAAAGAGGGGGTGTCAAAATACGTAATCCTCTCAATGGGGGTGTGAGAAAGGTGCTTTCCCCAGGGTGATGTCCCTCAGATGGGCTGCACTACAATTCCCAGCCTTCCCAGCCGTAAAGGATCATTCAGAAATCCTGCAGCCGAGGGCCGGATGTTAGGGCCCTGACTGGGTCTGGATAGGGCTTCCCGACCAACTTTTATCTCGACCTCTCTGGATAGTTGGATGCATATGCTAAAAAAAGTCATGCTTTTGCAAAATGTGGCCTTGTGACTGTTGCCCCTGGAAAGGTTCACCCTTTGGCTGGTGTCGCACGCGGCTTGACTTGGATGATTAGCCCTCACATCCTTACTTTGAAACCGATGTGGGTTTTGCTCCTGGGGTGGGGTGGGGGATCTTCCATTTAAACCCTGGTGGTCTATTCATTTCAAGTTCACTCTCTGCCTTTCTTGTTTAAAAACTTCGTCACTCTCTTGGGTGGCAAGCACAACCGAGTCGTGCAGTTTGTTCTCGGAAGTTGGGAACGGCGATTTCCTCCTAATTCTGGGGTAATTTCTCTGCATCTTTTCCAACCAGCCCCTTCTTTTCCAGATGTGTAGTATTGAAATTGGTTTCCTCCCATTATTGGGAGGGAGGTACTTCATTCATCTCCTCGTCTTCTGAGCCAATATTTTGGCCGCAAACAGGGGTGGCCATCAGGTGATAGAATAATAGTTGAAATGACGCACGAATAAGGCCGCTGTGCTCATCAGCTTTGAAAAGGGTCCTTCTCAACGCAACAGGTCTTAAATAGCCTTTAGGTTTACCTCTGAATGAATTTATTTAGCACTTCAAAAATTTGCTTTTATCCATGGTTTGTAAGAGTGGCTGATTTCACACTAGGTGCAAAGCTGAAATTTTGTTGACTATGGTTTGTTGAATCTTTGAACAAACTATAGTTTGTTGAACCTCTGCTCTACCTTCACACTTAGCCCTAAGCTGTCAACTTTGCAGACCACAAAAAATTGAGTTCACACAACACGCCAACCCCAAAGAAACTACAGGTAGTCCTTAACAACCATTCATTTAGTTATGGTTCAGACTTATAACGGTGCTGAAAAAACCGACTTACGACCAGTCCTCATACTTATGACCGTCACAGTGTCTCCATGGTCACGTGACCACGATTTGGGTGCTTGGCAACCAGTTCGCATTTATGACCTTCGCAGCATCCCATGGTCACATGATCGCCATTTTCAACCTTCCCAGACGGCTTCTGGCAGCAAAATCAATGGGGAACTCCATGATTTGCTTAATGACCATGTGGTTTGCTTAATGCCCGCAGTGATTCACTTAACGACCAGTGCAAAAAAAGTCGTAAAATCAGGTCAGATTTGCTTAATGACTGCTTTGCTTAGCAACCGAAATTCCAGTCCCAATTCTGGTCGTTAAGCAAGGACTGCCTGTATGATGGCTTAGTGGGGGGGGTGAAGCCAACCACGTTTAGTAGCATTACTTTTTGCTAATGAGGATAAGGAAAAGCATTCTCTCTCTCTCTATTGGAAAAGTTTTTTTTAAAACAACTTGATTTCTACAGCCAAAATTATTTTCTTTACAGATATGGACGGCTCAGAGGTCATCTGCAAGCTTTCTATGCCTACGCAGCTTGCTCCTTCTGTGTGCCGGAAGGGCATGACTTTGATTTTCCTTCTTTAAAAAAATAACTCGGCAATTTTGTACCCTGGGTGCTTGTGCTTCTGTGCATATTTATCTATTAGAAATGGCATGGTACTCTTCGCTGCTGTTCAGATCCGCCCTTTGTAGCTCCAAAAAACCCAGGCTTTGGAAATACGCTGGTCGCATGAGAGCGTTCGGCAGATAGTTCAGTGCAAAGGAAAAAACGAAAAGGAAATTCAAATGTTGGTGGAGCACAGGCAAAAGCTGGGGGCTTCCTCCAGCCATTGTCGAGAAGTGGAATTTCCCTTTGCCTTCTCCCTGTTTCCACAGTGGCGGTTGGAAAGGCTCCAAGATGTGAACAAGAACGACAACAGCAATTACCCATTTTATGCTGTTGAACTCTTGTATTGGCTTACTATTTTTAAACCTCTGAACAATGCTGTTTGTTGCTGCAAAGCTCTTGGAGGCCACCACAGCAGCTGGAGGTTCCAACGCACATCCTGGGAATCTTCTGGAGCTCAAAGAGAGCTAATTTTGAATCCTCTTCTCCAGTTTTCTGCTCAAAACCAAATAGTTGACTTCAAACTTTATTTATCCAAGATGTATGTGTTGGCTTGTTCAAGGCAGGAAAGACCGAGGTTCAAATCTTGCTCAGCTAGGAAGACCACTAGCTATCTTTGGGGAGTCATTTGCTGGTTGACTAAATTGTCACTTTTTTAAGGAAGGATTTGTTGAATAAACCACCATGGTTGAGTTTACCTTTTAAGCTTATCCAAAGCCCACTGGTTGGGTTGCAGCCAGAAAGTTCTCACATCTTCTTCCAGTGCAAATGCATTTTAGAACAATATTAAATAAGAATTTGGTGAGTGTTTGGAATCCAGGTTTGGTCTTCAGGACTGGATGTGAGATTCTATGCTGGGGTGGGAATGTGGAGATCTCGCCTATGGAATCTCTCAACTTTGAAGAGTTCATTACATAAATAATCTCCAGCAGCAGATCTTCCATCTCTCTCCCTTATCATGATATTCCTTTTCAGGGTAAGTCACATGAAGCAAAGTGTAGGAGAAGAAAGTAAGATGTTGGAAGCAAGGAAATAAAAGGTAAGAGTGAAAAAGAAAACTACATCAGAGTAGCTTTCTGGAGAAATCTATAATGGTGGGAAAGGTGGAAGGAAAGACAAGAAGAGGATGACTAGCAAGGTAGATAGACTTGGTTACAGCGGTGATGACCCCATTGTTTTAAGTCGTGAATGACCAGGTTGGAGATAGACCCTCCTAGAGAAGATCCATCTACGTGGTCACCAAGGGTCAACACCAATTTGATGGCGCACAATCAGGAATCGGTCAGTCAATCAAGCTTATGCCAGTCTCATTCACTATGTATCTCAGTACCTTTCCTTGCCAACTGTTCTTGCTTCCATCATGTCCAAACCGGTTGCCATGCACCCAAATCGCAATTGCATGACCGCAGGGTCGCTGCAATGGTCGTAAGTGTGAGGACCAGTCATAGGTCGGTTTTTCCAGCACCGTTGTAAGTCCGAACCAATGGTGGTTAAGCAAGGACTACTTGTAGTCATTTCTTTAAATAGTTTGGCTCCCCAAATCCCCCTTTCCCTGCTAAACTGGTGCTCCATGCTGCAAAAGAGAGAGAGGGGGGGGGGATGTTGGGCTGATTTAACTATAAAAGACTGAAGATGCAGGATTTATTTATTTTTTAAAAAAACCAACAGCAATGAAAAAGGGGCTGCAAAGGTTCGCCCACAGTCGCCTTGAACCGGAGCTAGAGTTTCCATAGCTACAACGAATCATTTGCTGGCAGCCAGAAACCTTTCGGGAGGCAAAGAGGGTGAATTGATCCTCTCTTTGATTTTTTTGCCCCCCTCTGCTTTGATGCAGTTTTTTGAACACTTGGGAGGCTGAAACCGGCTGGGAAAAAACGGGCTGGACTTCGCCTCCCATCGTCCTCAGCCATCTGCCAGGTTTAAACCTCAGCCAGGTTTAAAGGGGGCGGATGCAGGCTTCTCGTAGTCCCTTCGTAGAAGTTGCAAAGATGGGGGTCCGTTACACAGAGTCCAGCTCTGGGCCCTTGACGGACTCCTCAGCTGTTCCTGGGTGGGCTCTGCATGCTGCCCTAAACGGTGGTTTGCTCCAGCGTGGTTTGTTGAACAAACTATAATTGGTTGGGTTTGCACAAGCACATGGTGGCTTAGATGATGGGGGGACCCGACTTGGGCGCAAGAGAGAGGAGAAGGCCATATGCTACAGGTAGTCCTCGACTTACGACCATTCGCTTAGCGGCTGCTCAAAGTTACGACGGTGCTGGAAAAAGTGACTTATGACTGGTCCCCGAAGTTACGGCTGTCCCAGCACCCCCATGGTCATGTGATCAAAATTCAGGCGCTTGGCAACCGGCATGTATTTACGACGGTTTCAGCATCCCAGGGTCACGTGATCACCATTTGTGACCTTCCCAGCCGGCTCCTGACAAGCAAAATCAATGGGGAACCATGTGATTCGCTTAACAACCGCCACAAAAAAATGTCATGAAATTGGGTGTAGTCATGTGATGCCTTGCTTAACGACCGCACCGCTTAACGACAAATTTTCCCGTTCCTGTTGTGGTCGTAAGTTGAGGACTACCTGTACTCAAGGGGGGTTTAAAAGGCTGCTCCCCTTCGCTAGATCATTGAGCAACACCCCCAAATGGCGAGCCACTAGATTTGTGAGTGTTGGTACAATTTTCATTGCGAGCATCAACATCTCCTCACTTGCTTTTAAGCTGCAGGGCCAGGCTCCCATCTCCTGGGAAGACGAAGAGAAATGTTCGTGCTCCCAATTGAATACATCCAAAGCATTGCGCTCTTTGCTTGCAGCTTTTTATCCAGAAATTAAAAGACGCTTTGCTCCTCAGCTGTTCCTCCTGAGCACCAGAGGTGCTCCCTCTGATTTCTCACGGGCTGTCATCCTGCTAAAATTGAAATATTGGAATGCCTCCGCCATCAGGGAGATGCATCTTGCAGCTGACTCTTAGAGGAACAATCTTTTTTTCCTCCTCTTTTTTTACTAACAATCAAAGCTGCTCTTTAGCTGTGCCCACGGGGCATTTATTCAGTCGTACACCCAACGAGGCACCCCACTTCAGCCCACCCCAAAATCCCTTTGAGTAAGACACGGTAACGTTTTGGATACCCGTCAGGAATGTGGAAGGGGAAATCTGTCGGGGTGATTCCATCTATTTTCAAGCATTTTTCCTTCCGTCCCGCATCCCTGTGGTTGATCGATGTCTGCTAAGCCATTGTTTAACTCCCATTCATAAGTAACTCTTCCCCCAGGCCTTTGGTGCGGGAGAGTAAGATCCCTTGCTTCATCGCCCTTCCGATCTTTTACTGATTTTAATGTCATTTCTTTGTTTGATTGTTGTGAGCCGCCTAGAGTTTTGAGAGTCGGGTGGCGCACGTTGAATAAATTATGATGATGATGATAAACCATCATTGGATGGGTTCACCCATCTTGCACTAAATTAATATGAGGCAGTTGATGAGAGAGGCAGCCATGTACAGGTTTTTAATTTTAATATTATTGTTGTAAACCGCCCAGAGTCTACTGCTGTAGAGATGGGCGGTGATAAATTTGAATAACAAATAAATAAATAAATTCAATATAAGCCCAACTTGCAGCTGGTTGATGTGCCAACCAGCCTTTATCTTGATCGCCTAGAGCAGGGGTGGGTAACGTCAGGCCCGTGGGCCATATAAGGCCCGTGGGACTCCCGCCTAAGGCCCGTGGGGCTCCCGCCCGCAAACCCCGCCCCTTCCACGTGATTGGCTCCCGCCCGCAAACCCTGCCCCCAGTGCTTGTGATTGGCTCCCGCCCGCAAACTCCCGCCCACTGTCCACGGAACTCCCAGAAACCCCGCCCCCCGGTCCCCGGTTATAAATATCCAAATGGCCATTGGCAGAAAAAAGGTTCCCCATCCCTGGCCTAGAGCGAGTAGGATTTTTTCTTAGGCAACTTGGCATTTGTAAAAAGAGTTTTCTCTCGCCTTTTAAGAACTACAGGTGGGTCGATGTGTTATGAAGTGCAAGATGAAATGGAGGAGTAGCAGGAGAAAGAATATCCTGAATTTAAAACAGGCGTGAGGTTCTTACTTTTTTAGCTGAAGTTATTTGGCATGGGAAATCACAAAAGCTGTTTAGAGAGGTAGAGTGAGTTCAGAGTAATCCAGTCACACTATTTTGCTGCTTTTATTCAGTATATTCAATCAATGAAAATGGTGTTTTGTGATCCAGGCAATTAGATTTGACAAAAAATCTCCACCAGGCAGTTTTCATGACATTCTGGGGGTATAAGAGGCTGTCGGTGCCACTTTTAAAATTTGTGTTCTCCTGGAAATATACAGGAGGGTGGGGGAATGCAAAAATAAACATTGCAGTTCTGTAAAGAAGTCTCCTTTAAGGTTCTTGAAAAGGAAAGGGAATGGCAAAATACTGATCATCCTAATCTGTGGGGGCAGGAGAGTTGTTGAGCATGGAAGGCGATTATGGTGCTCTTTCAGGTATATAAGGACTGCAGTTCAGTTGGTAAACACCTTTAAGATTATTATTTTTTCCAGTTTGGTAAGGTAGCTACTCTGTTTACACTGTCCCTTCTCTCTCTCTCTCTTTTTTTTTTGTTATGTGTGGAAGTTGGTGTTCAGAGGATGTTAACTGTTTCCTTTTTAACTGAGCCTTTACCCACCATTTTTTTAGGAGAGAAAGTCTGATATTTTTTAAAAAATCCAGCGTGGTTGGTATAATGTAATTTTGCGAAGAATCAATGCCTGGATATGCTACTTTTGTCTCTCTCACTCTGCTCCTTTCGTTCCTCCTTTTGCATGGATTTTACTCCATTGCATAGAAATAATGAACTTCTGTAGTTTACCCTCCCAGAGTATAAATACTGGAAATAAATGCACTGCAAACCTCTTGTGAAATTGTACGTCCTCAAGGAAGGTGGGATTCACCCATCATGCTAAGCTGCGGCTTGCTGAATCCCGATCTGTTGATGGAGGGAGAATGTCTGTGTTCACACAACTCACCATGGTTCAGTTTGAGGTGTTGGGTGGCCAAAAACAATTCATTTGGTTTTTAATGTGAGTTAAAACAATGCCTGGTTGCTTCCTCTTGTGAGTTCAGCCTTTGAAAAAAAATTGAATTTCATTGGGGGGCTTCGGTAGAAAACGGGATGGGTGCTGCTGCTGCATTGCCAAACTCAATAAATTATTTTTTTTTGGGGGGGGGATTTGAAATGACTGCAGAGAAAGCTCTTTAAACAGGCATTAAGTTCAACCGGTAAGGGAACTTTTTCCAACTACCCCACCCTGGGATATTCATGAATGGATTTGGGGACAGTGTGCAGAGCGTGGCTCGGTCCTTTTGTTATGCAATAATAGGGAAAAAAATTCAGAGGAAGCCAGTTCTGTTTGTGGTAGGTTCTCGACTTCCCTTCCCGCTTCCCTTTCGAAAACCATGCAAAAAAAAAGTATTTCAACGCTGCAACGTGATGCCTTTGAAGGGAAAATTTTAAAAAGGAGCGCTTTTGAGAAGATGGAGGTACAGAGTGTGGCCTTGCTATCTCTCTCTGGCCAATTGATGCCCTGTATAATTAAGAGTTAATTTGGGATCTGAGTTTCACGCTGCTTTAAGCAGGTGGTGGTCAAAGGGCCTCCAGAGCTGGGTGACTTTCCATAGAAATCCTGACAAAGCCAAGTGTGCTTTCGTCTGCAAGCAAAGTGGTTTAAGGGTCCATGAAAAATAGCAGGTTATAAAAGCTTTATTTTTGCGCACCTCAGAACAGCTGTTGTACCGTTCCCCCATCTTCCATTTCTGCAGAAATAATCCTGCTGTAAGGTTGGAAAAGTGCTTTCCACTAGAGGTTTGGGATCATGGGCCAAAGCAGGGGTTTGTTTATTCGGATTTTTAAAACGGACATCTCATCTAGCACATTTTGGATGGTTTGGACTCCAGCATCCATCATCCTTGGCAGCTGGCTAAGGGGAGGCTGAGTGGGGCGCAGGGGAGGGATTGAGAAAATAACAGCTGGCGCCAAGGTTAATCAAGCGATTAAACGGACTGGGTTAGAGCCGAGCCGGGAAAGGGAAATAATTAATTTAAGGAGTTTGCTTCCCTGAGATGCAAAGACTCACACGGTGTTTGGCAAACGGACAGGGGAGGAGGAAGAAAAAGGGAATCCTGGTAAACAGCTATTAGTCAGGAGACAAAGTAGAACCTCCAGGTGTAGTGGCAGTGTACCCGGTGCTGAATAGCAGCTGCTGATGGAAGTGTATGCATGCTACAGCTTCCTAGCGTTATCTTTCCAAATTAGTGGAAGAAACCGGAAGCTTGGTTTTATCGCCTTTTATCTGGCCCCTTTCCGATCTTTTAGACGACTTTTTGATCCCAAGGTGACATCTGGAAGGCTTCAGGGTTCGTATCTTCGTGCATGGAGCAGAAGATGCGAATTTTCCAGTTGCCATATGGCTTTCAAAACTTGGAGCTATCCAGATGCTCAGTTTGTGCAAACCGTATTCCAAAACCTAACCATGTTATGGTGTAGTGCAGTGTTTCTCCACCTCAGCAACTTTAAAAGGGGTGGACTTCAACTCCCAGAATTCTCCAGCCAGCATGGCTGGCTGGGGAATTCTGGGAGTTGAAGTCCACCCATGCTGGCTGGGGAATTCTGGGAGTTGAAGTCCACCCATGCTGGCTGGGGAATTCTGGGAGTTGAAGTCCACCCATGCTGGCTGGGGAATTCTGGGAGCTGAAGTCCACCCATGCTGGCTGGGGAATTCTGGGAGTTGAAGCCCACCCCTTTCACCGGCCGACTTGGGTCTGCCTACGGTCATGCGCAACTATTATTTGACCCCAACCCATGCAATCTCTTGGCTACGTTACTTATTGGGCGTGCACCGTGCGCCGGATCCTAAACCATCCCCTCTGGCCAACGCAGGCGCATGTAAAAGAAAATTGAACCAAGATTAAAACAAACCGTTTTATGCACGCAGCCCCACGGGCTTTCAAGGACCTGGGGACACGTCTCCGGGAAAGGTAGCCCACAGAGACTCCTGCCAGATCGTGCTCCCCATTTTTCTGGACCGAGAATTAAAGTTGGGACTTTCTGCAAAGGAGGGAGATACCCCCCCCCCCATTTAACTCTCTCAGACTCCCCCCATTTCTTCGACCGGACTCTAACCCAGGCTGCCTTTGTTTCCCTTGCAGGCGCGACGTGACATGGCCAGGACGGGCATCGCGGGGCCGAGCTCCGGGATTCCTTAGCGCGTCGCATCTCTGATTTGCAGGAGCGACCCCCAGAGAAGACTGCTCCCCCTTCCTGTGGCAATGGCTGGATCTACGCAACCCGCAGCCCAGACCTGGCGAGGGACAGAGACCCACTACCCTTCTCACGCCATGTCCTACCCCATGGCGCTAAACCAGCCTCACATAGTGAGTGCCTTCTGCTTCTCTTCCTGTCCGGCTTTATCCAAAAATTGAGCCTCATCGCCTTTGGCTGGCGTGCAAACTGTGCAGAGTGGGCCTCGGGGTCATGAGGACTAGAACCCTGGGGTGGCCTTTCAAAGGAGGTTGCCGGGAAAGAGTCAGTTAACCGGCTTCCTCGAGGCATCGCTCGGCACCCAACCTCGTCGGCTCAACGGCTGGTGCCCTTTTATAGGGCAGAGGCACCACGGGGTTCGCGCTGTTTTCTTGGCAGGCAGCACGGGGGGGGGGCTTGCCAGAAACAGTGTGATTTGCGTCTTTTGTAGGGACCGGATTGGAAGGGACTGCGTGAGTGTTAGGGGAGGAGGGGAAGTGCGGTTAACCACCATTGTCGGATTAAAGGGCCTTCCCTTTGTGTCTCTGGCGCTCCATTTTTAGTACCTGCTGAATCAGGGCAGCAAGACGGGGTTCCCTGGCTTGGCAAGGCAGGCCCCATCTTGGCTGGCTGGCTCTCTCTCTCTCTCTCTCTCTCTCTCACTCACTCACTTTCATTCATTTTTTCTCTCTCTCTCTCTTACTGTCATTCATTTTCTGTCTTTCTTTCTTTCTTTCTTTCTTTCTTTCTTTCTTTCTTTCTTTCTTTCTTTCTCTCTCTCTCTCTCTCTCTCTCTCTCTCTCTCTCTCTCTCTCTTTCTTTCTTTCTTTCTTTCTTTCTTTCTCTAACTTTCATTTTTCTCTCGCTTTCATTCTCTTTTTTCTTTCTCACTTTCATTCTCTCTCTTTCATTCTCTTTCTCTTGTTCTTTTTTCTTTCTCTTTCTTGTCCTTTCTCTCTTGCTTTCATTCATTCTGTTTCATTCATTCTCTTTCTCTTACTTGTTCTCTCTCTTTCATTCATTCTTTCCCTCTTCCTCTTCCTCTTCCCCTCCCTCCCTCCCTCCCTCCCTTTTATTTACAGAAGTTTTGTGGTTTCCTGTAGAGCAAAAAGGGAGGAACTGGAATGGGGTCCCCTCACGCTCTCCGCCCCACCCATTGGCAGGGTTCCCTTTGCTCTAAGACTTGTGCCCTCTGCCAGTTTGATTCCTGGTTATTTCTGGGCTGCCTTCCCAAGGAGGTTTGGCCCGAGAGAGCTGCTGGCTGGCTATCAAAAATAGAAAAGAGTTAAGATGCAGACAAGTGACAGAAACAAAAGTGGTAGAAATAAAATGGGGGAAACGGTTCAGTTGTACTGCACGAAAGTTATTACGAGGGGAATAATTTAAAAAACACACATGGAAATTCCTGGGAAGGAAGAGCATCCCTGGGGCCAGTTGCAAGAAGAGATGGCGAAATAAGGATCCAGAAGGTCTCATGACATTGAAACTGTATAGACTGATACCTAGAGACAACCTTAGCAAGGCTGGCTGGGGAATTCTGGGAGTTGAAGTCCACACATCTTAAAGGGGCCAAGGTTGAGAAACGCTGCCTTAGACTGTCCAACCTGTACGTCCAGGGCCAGCCCCCCGGCCCTTTCCAAAGTTGCTGCAAATTATTATTTTTAACCGTCTCCTTCGATTGTGTTTGACTCCTGGTGATTCCATGTCCAAATAATTTAATTGGCAGCGGCTCAGACGTGGTTTGGCATCTTTTGAGATATTTCTCCATTTCCTGGTCTCCTATCCCAACCCCATCCTAACCAGCCATCCCCCTGCTTAGCTATTGAGATCCGCCAAGCAAGCCATGGTGATGCCACCTTCTGGAACAATGCAAAAAAGGGGGAACTTATAAACTGCCAGGAGAAATAGCAACTCTGCTTGTTTGTTTTAAAAAAGGGTCTTTATTTATTTAATGAACGAAAGCCAAGGAAGAGCAAAACAAAAGAGAAGAAAAGTGCCTAAAAACAACAAAGCATTACAGGTAGTCCTCGGCTTACGACCATTCATTTAGCAACCATTTGAAGTTACGACGGTGCTGAAAAAGTGACTTACGATCGCTCCTCGCACTTACGACCATCGCAGCATCCCCGCAATCATATGATCAAAATTCAGAGCATGTATTTATAATGGTTGCAGCATCCCAGGGTCACATGATCGCCATTTGTGACCTTCCCAGCCAGCTTCCGACAAGCAAAGTCAATGGGGGAAGCTGGATTCATTTAACGACCATGTGATTCACTTAACGACCACAGCAAAAAGGTCGTAACATCAGGCGTGACTCACTTAACTGCCTCGCTAGTCCTGATATTGGTAAAGGCTTATGCATGCAGACGTTATTAACTGTGCTTGGTTAATTGCATGAATCGTGAGATTACTTTTAAATTAGCTTTAGGTTTTTTCTTGGCTCCTCCCACTGTTGGGAGCACATAATTTAAAGGGGAAAGCAGATTGTGTTGCACACCTTGGTACTCATGACCTTGTTCCTAAGCACGAGTCTCGGAACCGTGTGCAAGCCCCGCCCCTTTTGCCCATGCCTGCGGCATCACAATGTGTGTGCGAAAAGGGCGGAGCTCACGTGGTGGTGGTGCAACGCTGCTTTCGTCATTTGATTCCCTCCCGCAGACCCTTCGGATGGCCTCCCGGCCAAAAAGTCGGAAAGCATTATTATTGTTCGCCCCTGGTATCCGGAGAATTGTACAGAATGAACAAAAACATCGGGGTTTTTTTTCCCCTTCCAGAAAGCAAAAGAATTATTTTCCTTTTGCATGGTTTTTTTCCTCCAGTTGCATCAGCCTGGGGTCCCTCACCTACCCAAACAGATATGGAAAACATGATTGGCTCCAGGAAATCTCTGCAGTCTGCCAAGATAAACGAGGTCACTCAGGCTTTAGTTACTACCTGGAAAATAAAATAATAAGAATAATTTTTTTAAAAAAGCAACTATGCATGTTTGGATCTTGGCAGCCAAGGACTTGGTCACGGAGAAGAAAATAACTCTTTTCTCCCAGGCTGGTTGTTTACACTGCTGATCCCTTATCTGAAACCACCCCTATGCGCCAAATGTCCAACAGATTCCCTTGATTTCAACCTGCCACAAGGGTCTCTTGTTTGGAAGCCATTGGGGTTTCTCTCTCTAATTTGGAGTTGGGCAGTGCCTTCATTAGAACCGAGGAAAAGGCCCCAGAAGTGAGGGAGTTTTGTAATTTGGCAGCACCAGCTGAGAGATTAAAGATTCAGCTTGGAGACTTAGTCCAGAGGTGTTCAGTTTAAAATTGGTCTCAGGGTGGAGTTTGCAGACTGAATGCATCAATCCCTGGGTTCTTCGGAAGGTAACCAAATTTATTTATTTCTTTATCAAATTTCATCACCGCCCATCTCCCTCAAAAGAGAGACTCTGGGCGGTTTACGGTAAAGCTAAAAAAGATTAAAATACAATAAAAACAAGGTATCTTACATAAAAGCATAAATATAAAACCGCATCCAAGATGGCAATATTAAAAGTTCTGATTTAGATTCCTCGCATTTGTGGAACAACAGGTGAAACCACAAAGGCCTGGTTAATCATCTCTCAAATGTACCATGTGAACGAAGCCGTGTTCTCAAGCTAGTGAAGAGGCTTTATAGCGACAAATCTAGATTCGTTTCAGGAGTGTTCTACATTTTCTGAAGTCCCAGAAACTTTTAAGCTGCATCCCATTCCACAAAACACCCAGGAGAGATTGATTGATTTATCAAATTTATCACCACCCAACTCCCCCATGGGGGACTCTGGGCGGTTTACAACAAAATTAGCTTGCCAGAGCTGAGTAATTACGCAGAATCAGAGAAACTGAGCCTATCAATTTGCACACCAGGATCTGCAAAGCTGGGAAGCAGAAGATACAACCTGAAATGAAGAGAGAGATGCCCAGATCCATCTTGGCAAGAAGATGCTGAAGAAGAACATTTCGGGCTCCCGGAAGAAAATGATTCTTGCTGGCTAGGCTGGTTTCTGGAATGTATTTTCTCCGGAGGCTCAGCAAAATCCCGGAATGCTTTTGGAACCATTGAGAATATTTTATTTGGATTGAAATTCAACATCTCCAATCTTGCATGGTGGTCTGGAGGTCCTCCAGCTGCCTACGGCATGCACCTTGAACAGGCGATTTGTGTCAGAGCAGAGTTTACCCCACTGAACTGGAGGCTCTGCCCCCTCCCCTCGTCATTAGGACACCCAGCGTTTTCTTGCTCTAGCAGAGGCATGCAACTTTCTCCTGACTGGGGTCCCACTTAAAAAAAAAAGATCAACAGCATAGAGATTTCAGCCAGGACCCAGAGGACGTGGCTGAGTTTTTGCCCCATCTGGCAGCCCTCGTAGGTGACTCTCAACTGGGTATTTTTATAGACTATGTCATCATTAAGGCGGGGTATAAGATTGTGCCCCTTCCTTGTAAACTACAAAGTTACCTTGTTCCCAGGGAACTTCTGTTTTCCCAAGGCCACTAAGGAAACATCTAATGGAGCACCTTGAAGACCAACTCATCCTCCACGGTGTCCCCTAAGAGGCCCACTCAAGAGTTTGGATGAAGAACGGCCTTGCCACAGTGCTGGTATCTTTGGGGATGCCATAAATGATTCAGAGGGAGCGATAATGACTTTATTCCTGTTGCTTGTTTTGGATCTCATGGCTTTGATGCAACACAGCAGGTTTCTTTCCACTTGCAAATCGCCTGCAAAAATGGGGAGGGAGAGGTGGAAGAGATTTAGAACCTCAACTACATTGGAGATGTGTTCCTGTTTGCTGTAAAATGAGGTGCTGGAGCCCCATGGTTGAAGGACATGAAGGAAATTGTGAGATTCAGCCCTTAGGATTTATCTTAGAAGAACAGATCTGCTCGTGAAGGATAATAAACACCTTAAAAAAATTCTAATCAGTCTTTCTTGGTCTCAACAGCTAATATGGGTCTAGGCTCCAAGCCTCCCCCAACTTGGCATGATATCCCGAATCGCCTAGATGGGTGGTTCTAATGATGTCTTTGAATTCAGCAGTTTGGGACATTCTGTGTGGCATTGAGCACTATCAAAACCACTGGGTCAAAAGATAGCAAAGCCTAGTGGGACCTATCCATCCAGAGTTCTCAGGATTGAATCGACTGTTCACCATGGCAAGCATCCTTTTGCAGTTCTCAGAAGCTTGGATAGCCTGTTCGGTAAGCCGTGAGGTTGATATTTGCGGCTCCGTCGGGGAACAACGAAGTTTGGGGGACGAGGACCAAGTCCTTAGCCAAGACGGCCCTCCGTTGCACGCGTGGCTTTTACAAATTACAAAGTCTTGACCGAGTCCAAGGTCTGCAGTCCGACATTTGCAAGGAAAGTCCAGCTCAGCTGACTTGATGTCCAAAGAGTCTCATGTCTGTCGGGTCAGCTAGAGATAAAGCTCTGGAAACAGAAATGCACTCAGAGGTCAGAGCTGTGTTTAAAATCCCCTGGGGGCGGAATGCCAAAGACACTGGCTCCTTGCGGGCGAGAGGTCTGCATAAAATAACCATAATTACTGATGTTCATCTGCTGTCTGGAGCGTACTTTCACTTTCGTTCTGCACCGTCATCATCGCCCACAACTTGGGGCTGAAAGGCTTTTGCTCTTGCAAGCTTAGCGCCTGGGGCAGGCGAGTTCCACCAAAATATTTGTTTTTCTGCTTTGCTTTTTAGATCCAAAGTGAAACAGGTCCTCTTCCAACTGGGAGCAGAGAAAGAAACATCAAAACAAGCCCATTGTAATATCAGACTTGCCAGAAATAACCCCCAAGCCGAATAACGGAAAAACAATCTATCACAAGACCTTAAGGATCTTGGAGTCAGGGAACCATGAGAGATATTATTATTATTTGAATAATTCTAACTCCCGACGGCTTACAAGATGAAATTCAATAAGAATGTCCACAGTGAGAAAAAAGTAACAAGGAAATAAAGTTAACCCACAACCGTAAGCACAGCCCAAACTCCAAGACAGCTTGTAAAACTGAAAACAGGGATAACAAAAATGTAACAATAATGGGGAACAATCACATCCCCAAAAGCTCAGTGGAAGAATTCAGCCTTTGCTCGTTTCTGGAAGGCTGTAGGCTAATTTCTAGGAGTGGGGAGGGGGGTATTTTATTTTTCAATTTTTATTTATGCCATTTATCTGCTGCCTGAATCCTTCTGGACTCTAGGCAAGTGCCTTGAAATGAAGGCTGGGGTAACCGAGCAGTGGAAGAAATACTCAGATCAGGAAGGAAATCCCAACCAAGAGGTTGACATCTGGAGAATATTCTGGTGCAGTTGATGCGGTTTTTACTCTAAAGATGGCAGTTAATTTTGGGGAAGTTTCTCTTTTGACCAAATGGTGGTTGACTTGGGGTTTTCCTTAGTTCTCCTTTTTTTTTCTGAGTAGTTTTGACCTATATGTGTCGGTTTTGGAGCCTCAAATTTCTCCAGACTCTCCCATACACAAGAGTGAAGATGCTTCCTCAAATTGGGGGCTTCCTCTCTTGTTGCATCAGGAACCCTAAGCTTCTCCAGATAGCTTGCAGAAACCACAACCCCTTTGTTTCCACTTCTGGCACTGAGAAAGGAGAAGAGTTTTGGGAATAAGGTGGCTGGCCGTTAAAATTTCTTATTTGCCTTGCTTTCCCAGAAGACCCAGAACCCAGTGTGGTTGGACAAGGCTAGATGTAGAGGGCGTAGGGAATGGCCTTGAAGAAGAGGAGGGAGAACCAACACGGTCAGATAAGAGGGGCTTGAGCCTGGACGGAGAAAGTAACTTGAGAAAACATCTCAGATAAGACCCTCCCTATTCTCATGAAGATAAAGGGGGGGGGAGCGCATTCAGATTTGCAAGATTCTGTTACTATAACTTTACTATTAAAGTAACGTTGGACCTACAGTATATGGCATGGGTTTCTTAGTCTGGTCTACCTTGGTGGGCTTTCAGGTTGGAACTTGGGCAGACTTCACAGCCAGGAAAACATCCTGGCATTTTATTATATACACCAGCAGTGCACAGAACAGGTTTTTGTTCTAGACGTCGGTAGGCTGGGGACAGGAGGGGGAAAACGTCATTTGTTTTGTTCAAGGATCCTGGTTTGCTCTGAGCAAACCCTTCGTTGGAAAGGCGGGGTTGATATGCTTGAAGGGAACGGAAGAGTTGGCATCAGCTTCCTCCTCCTTTTATGGTGGGCTGGCTCCAGGGAGGCCAGCTTCTGGTCCTTGTGAAAGAGTATAGACCCTAAAGCTTGAACGGTCATCAATCCTTGCAAATCCAGACTTGCAGAAAAATGTCTTGATGACCCTCGTTGGTTTAAAACGTTTCCCAGGGTACCTTCGCGGTAGCTGAAAAGATCACCGGAAGAGCTGGGTTTTCAAATTGTGTAGAAAAGCTTGGTCCTCCTCGTCTTTGCTCCAGGCGACGCGAGAGCTTGAAACAGACAGGGACCTCCTAACCTCCTCTAAACTCGGTTTCTTTTTTAAAATTTATTTTCCCTTTTTATTGTATTGTTCTAAATCTCGATACGTGCTATTGTTTCAGTACAGTGATGTTTATATGATATGATGGGAGACTATTAATGTTCTATTATTTAGCCAGCTTAGAGTATTGAAAATAGAGAAAGGAAAGGAAAGAAAAAGAATCTATCAACATTAATTGCCATTTAGGATGTCAATGTTACAAGCAGAGAATTATTTGGCTGTTTCATCCAAAGTGAAATCAAATATTAAAAAAGAACCACTGCAATTCACGTCGAAGTATTGGTTATATGATGATGGTTTCGATCCTAAGCTCTAAACTTGGTTTCATTCTGTCTGTTCCAGGATGTGGGTCTCTTGGAATATCAGCACCATCCCAGAGATTACCCTTCCCACCTGCCCCCAGGATCTCTCTTACACCCACAACGCCGCAGGCCCTCCTTGTTATCTGAATTTCAGCCGGGGAATGAAAGGTAAGGGTAAAGAGATGGGACATGTCTGTAATCCTAGATTGGAGTCCTTTGTGAATCAAGTACAGGTAGTCCTCAACTTACAACCATTCGTTTAGCGACCGTTAGAAGTTACAACGGCGCTGAAAAAAGTGACTTACGACCAGTTCTCATACTTATGACTATTTATTTATTTGTCAAATTTATCACCGCTCATCTCTACAGCAGTAGACTCTATTGCAGCGTCCCTGCAGTCATGTGATCAAAATTCAGGTGCTTGGCAACCAACATGTATTTGCAACGGTTGCAGCGTCCCGGGGTCGTGTGATCACTATTTGCAACCTTCCCAGCTGACTTCCGACAAGCAAAGTCAATGGGGGAAGCCGGATTCACTTAACGACCACATGATTCACTTAACAACTGCAGTGATTGCTTAACGACTGTGGCAAAAATGTCGTAAAATTAGGCATGACTCACTTAACAACCACCTCACTTAGCGACAGAAGTTCCAGTCCCAATTGTGGTCGTAATTTGAGGACTACCTGTAAGTGTGACAGCTTGGGGGGGAAGGGGGGTCCTGTAAACGGGGAACCATGTCTGATTTATCTGTTTTGAAAAAGACAATATTTGAAGGGTTGAATATGGGAAGAGGGGAACTGTGTAAGAAATTTTAAAGGGGGAGGAGAGAAAATAAATGTCTAACTGCTGTAAAGAAGATGGAAGTCGCTTCTTTTTTCTATCTACTTTTTCTTTTTTTTCTTTTCTGCGCTTTTTCTTTCATCTTTTCTTTAACTCTGTTTTATATTTTTTCATGTTCCTTTTATTCATGTAAAAATTCTCAATAAAAGTGATAAAAAAAAGAAAGGAAAGGCAATATTTTCTGCTCAGCAGAATGTGCAGCAATATGACCATGCATCTCTGTTCCTATGGCAGAGACGTCGTGACATCGTACAATAATATTTTGCATTGTTCCTTGTAGTGGCTTCCTTAGGGAACCAGCCACTATTGATAAGTATAAAATATAAAGTGGGCTTTTTTTCTTTCCTTTTTGCTTTCTTCGTTTGCCTTTTTAGTTTGCAGTTGGATTTTTAAAATTTTCTGTCAGATTAAAGATGGTCTTTCGCATTGGGTTTGTAGCAAGGGACTAAAAGAAATTGAAAACAGAACCCGTTCTGCTCGGATCTCCTTCACCCAATTTCTTTTATCTCCTTCGCAGGTCACAGGAGACACATGTCCGGGCCGAGTCACATTCCTATCTCTCTGACCTGAGTAAACAGTCGGAAATTGACTTCATCGAGACCAAACGGCCTCGGATGGAACTGTTACAGGATCCCTTGTTGAGGCCACCGGCCCTGCTCAGCCAGGGAGGCGCAGAGGGTCTCTCCAGGGTAAGCCGGAAAGAGAAGGGGTATCGGCTTGGCAGGAAGATCCGGAAGAAAAGCATCTTCCGCTAGTTCTCAGTCGATGTCAGCCTTCCCAGGTAGACCAGACAGGAAACGCGACCAGATGAGCTAATTCTACTTTATTGTAAAGCTCCATTAACAGAATCCGTAGTCTGAAAGTACAAATCTCCCACCGTCTCCTTGACAGCCCGGGAAGCTAGGGAGGGTCCCTTCTGAGCCTCTTTCTCCGCATTTGCTGCTTCTCCCACAACAACCACCCTGTGAGGTAGGCAGGGTGGGAGGGAACAACAGATCCAAAGTGATCTAATGTGATCTCCTTGGTCAAGTGGGGACTTGGATTCTGTTTTCCCCAATCCATCACCTTAGTCCCTAGCGACACTGGCGTTGTGACCATTGCGCCCCATCTTTTATGTCTTGCTCTTCTGTGGGAATCATGCCACTGTGGCTGCTTCAATCAGCTATCTTTAAAACAAGGAATAACCTTTGTCCTCAATTCTTCCAGCCCCAGGGCTTACACTGATCCTTTAGGATCGGGGTGCACACGTTTTTCTGTGTCTGGCCAGGGCTAGAAAATAGGGTGTAAATGAAAACTAATTTCCATTTCCTTTCGTCTGCAGCCCATTATATTTAAGTCTGTGAAGGTTCTCAGTCATCCAGGTGTAATTGTATGTAGCTTGAATCATGTCAACTGGATTTCTATTTTCTCAGTGGAAACGTTTCGCTCCTTATCCAAGGAGCTTCTTCAGTCTGAGCAAAGTTAGTAAGGGAATCCTTAAATGTGTTGCTGTGTGACCTTGCACCTGGGGCTAGGTCATGGTTATTTTTGAGATGTTATTTCTAAGTCCCTTTATCATCTAAAGGAGGATCGTTAAGATCACCATGCTGCTGTTGAGCTTGCGAAATGGTCTTAATCTTCCTAGGCACAGAAGACAAAGCAGGGAGGAAAATAGGGGAAAGATTGTGCCTGAGGCCCCCACCTCTATTCAAGGAAGGATTTTCCAAGTTGGCATAAATGGATTCCTTGACCCCTCTCTCAAACCACCTATCTTCTCTGTCTAAAATGTGAACATTTATGTCTTCAAATGAGTGTCCTTATTATATTTAAGCATAATTTAACTGGGTGGGATTCTTCAGTGCATCAACCATTACAATTTAGCAAGACCTTCCTGAGTGGCCTGTGGGGGGGAGCAGGCCCCCAAGCTTTCAGGGGGGCGAACATAAAGCTGTAAAGCTTCAACTAACTTGACTCATAAAAGAAGAGCCAAACCAGCTAGCACAACCTTCCCCGCGGTGGGAAGTCCAGGTTCTTGCCCTTCTTAACTTGCCCATCCGCCACCATGACTTGCGGGGTGCAAATTTCCCAACTAGCATTTTGGAAAGTCCCTTCTCCCTCTTCCCCTGGAATTTCTGCAGGGGGGTTAGAAACCGTTGCGCACATCCCATGCTCGGTGCTTCTGATGGATCATCGTGGCTGGGGTTTAAAGTACCCTTGAAAGACGCTTCCTTCCTCCCGGCCTTCCCCACTACGGCTGCCTCTCTGCCTAGCGAGGCCGGCTGGTCATCTGCATAATTAGGTCCTTCCGTTCTGTTCCATCAATTTTATAAGGCGACACCTCACCCCATCCGCCTTGGGTGAAAGAGAAACCATTTCCTTCAGGGGTTTCCACCTCTGTGATTGGAAAAGAAAAAAATAAAAGGCTGGCACGTCCTCAGCTTCCTCGTTCTTGATGAAGAAGCCTCGGAGACGTCGGCTGAAAAACGAAGCGCCGTTTTATGCCTCCGGGCGTCGAAAAGGAGAGAGCCGCAGTGCCAAAATCTCCGAAGTCTAGAGAAGGAAACAGCATTGATAGCTTGAGTGGGCTTTCTGGTAGCCTCAGCTCTCGTTTTTTTTGTGAGTTAACCTTGCGAGGATTTGGGGCGCAAAAGGTAGGATCTACATGTGGCGTGGAGTGCTAACGGAGATCGCATCAATCGCCTTAAGGTGATTTCCTTGGTTTTGGGTTTGAATAATGTCTGTACACTCCAGGAAATAAGCCATACCCTTATTTTAGGGTAATAAACCATGATTTTAGAGGCATTTATTGTTGGTTTGGGAATCTTGTTTTAGCTGTAGGGCAGTGTTTCTCAACCTCCGCAAGTTTAAGACGGGTGGACTTCAACGGCCAGAATTCCCCAGCCAGCACGGGGTGGATTTCAGCTCCCTGAATTCCCCAGCCAGCACGGGGTGGATTTCAGCTCCCACAATTCCCCAGCCAGCATGCCAGGAGTTGACGTCCATACATGTTAAACTTGCTGAGGTTAAGAAACACTGCCATAGGTTGTTCCTGTATATGTGAATCCTACTTTTATTCCTGATTTGTCTTTGTGGCATTTAGCTAACCCTGGCTGATCTCAAAAAGCTAACCAAGGTCAGGTGTTAGGTGCCCTTGGATGGGAGGCCACTGGAAGATCCCAGGCTTGTAATATCCCCAAAGAATAAAGTAGCAAACCGCTTCTCTATTGTGGTCGAGAAAAATGCACGGATGTTTCTGCGTTAGCCCGAACAGAACTTCCCTCGAGGCAAGCTGTATCTTGAGTGTGAACCCAAGTAGTCGCGTTTTTCCCCATGAACAAACCATAGCTTAGAGCAGCAGTTCTCCAAGGGTGGTCTGGCAACCCCTGAGGGTCCCCAAGACCCTTTTGGGGGTCCGTCAAGTCAAATAAATAAATTTTTAATATCTCAGACACTAAACATCGATCGATAGAGCCCGCATCAACCCAAGCTCCATCATTTTTAAGAATGCAAAGGAGTCCCAAGGCCAAAAGGCTTGAGAACCGCTGGCTTAGCGTGACGTGTGAGCCCAGCAAAACACGGTTCAAGCAGGTCTCGGCCTTGGGGGCCCACGCAAAGTGGTCAAAATGGTCGTTGCAAAGCTCCCCGAGCTGTTCTCCTGCCCGCCCGTTGTGAGAAGGTGCTCTCCTTGAGCCAAAATTATGGAATGAAAGCGATTGCTTCTCCCAGGAACCCCCCAAGCCTGTTCCCGCAAGGTTATCCTCTGTTGCAGATTAATAGCTGGATAAATCTTTCTCTCCCCTCCCTTCTTTGCCGCCCTTCCCCAAAAGGTCACCCAGGAGGCAGCATTTAAAAGATTCCTTGCAACAAAGCCGTTGTGTCCTCCCCCCTCCCTTCTAACCCCCTTCTGAAATCTGAGCGTTTTCAAAGACTGGCCTTTCTCAAGTGCCCCTCTCAAGTGGACATTCGTTTTGTCTCTTCTTCAGCTTCGGAGGGGGCCTTTAGAAATCTCATTTCCTTCCTCTGATCACACTGGGATGTCTGTGTCCTCCATTTTCTCCCCCCCCCTTTAAAAAAAACCCTTTTCTTTCTTCCCATAAACAGGATTCCAGCAAAGGTTATTTTCCTTGGCTGATTTTTTCCAGCTCGGCGGCTGATGATGAGAGCCGAGCCACAGCAGTTGTCGTATTGCACAAACAGAGACTGTTTGCATTTTTCTCACGTGCACCCGCAGTTGTTGGTTTGTTAGTGAAAATATTTCTTACCTGCCTGTCTCTGTTGAGCTCCTGGCGGAATCCAGTTGGTGAAACAAATGTCGGCATATCGTCGCCAGAGCCATTTAAATCCAAATAAACCAATAAGCCAAACAGAACTCTTTTTAAAAATATATATACATAATATATATTCTCCCACCTCTCCCTGTCGGTTAATCATTCTTTCTTCCAATAGAAGAAAATCTCTAGCTCAGGGTTGAACGGTGGAGTCCTTGGTGCTCTCGGAGCTTGGTGGTTGGCTTGCGGACATTTCATGACCCAGCTAGGTAACATCATCAGTGCGAGGGAGTGTGGGGTTTGCTCCCTGTTTATATACAGTCGCTTGCCCTGCCAGTTTTGGTGGGGGAGTGGTTTTCTCCTAGGTAGTTCCTTGATTAGGGTTCTTTCTTTGCAATCTTTCTTTGCATTAATTAATTAATTTTCCTTTAGAGAAGAATGCCTCTTCTGAAGAGGCATTCTGCTGGATCACATCTGTGTGTCCTCTTAAAAAGAAAGGGAACCACCGTTTGCACAGAATGGTGGTTTTTAGTAATATGTAAGTAACTTCACCCCCAATGAAATCCAAATGAACAAGAGCCTGTTGGGGATTGTCGGTTTCCAAAAGGGCTCTTCGCAGATTGATGACATTCCCCAAGGGGAGACCAAGTTTATGAATGGAAAAACATTGTTGGGTTTTACTTTTCCCACCCAGCACGGCAGCCTTCTCCAGGGGTGGTTATGGGTGATAGACATTGGGCAACGAAGCTGGAGATCTCTGGCTTGAGGGAGCTGTTCCAGGATGTCTGATTCAGAGTTGAGAGTTTTTTGCAAGCCAGCTTGGTTGAAAAAGCCAAGAGAGGTTCATCTTCCTTTTCAACCGCAGGCATATTTTATGTCCTGCTTTGAAAACCCTCTGCATTTTTTTCCCTTGGGGAAATAGAATTTGATGAGGAATATTGGCTTGGTTGTGATACATCTCTGGTGAACACTGGACGTTTCCTTACTCTAGCAAGGCTTGATAATATGCCAGCGTCACAGCTGACGAAACTGCTGTGGCTTCTTGCAGTTTGCGAAACCTGTTGCACGGATCAGAGATCATCTAAGCAGGTGTCTGCATCTTTTCAGGTCCTGCCTGGAGATCTCAAGTTTTGAACCCAGGTCTTCCTGCAAGCAGACCAGATGTTCAACCCTGGGGTTGCGTGAACCTGAATGGGTCTCTGTTTCTTTTCTTAGCTGCTAGCAAATATTAAAGTGGCCTTCCTTTCCTTGTTTGCCTTCCTAAGACTTCAGCTCCCAGAATCCCCCAGTCTGCACCATCTTTGCTAAGAAATCTGGGAGTTGAAATGTACTTACCCGAGATGGACGGGGTTTAGGTTAGCCTTACTGGTTGCTGATCCTGAAAGACCGCAATAAAGGGAGTTTCTGCTCTGTTAGTGCTCTGAGACCTTCATATATGTTTCTTCATTTAACCTAAATTTTGGCCCCTCTCCCCTCATCCTGGGTTGTGCAAAAGCTCAGAGAAGACATAGCAGCCAGAGGAGTTGAAAGAGAGGAAGAAAGAACACCTTCAGGAGATGAGGGATTGATCCACCTCGTTTTCCAGGGTTAAAAATAGCAGGCCTGATCTCATCTGGATTGCACGTTGTGCTTCGGCGGGTTTGTGGTGCGTGTCGGCTGGAATCACCCACTTGGGATTCTCGGAGCTGCTCAGATGCGCTAGGCCAAGTAGGCATACCTGATGCTGCATTCTGGCAACCTTTAACTTTTCCCTCTTGGGAGATGAAGGGGCCTTGTTTTTGGAGCCACAGAAGGGGGGCTGTGTTTGAGCTGGAAGGCCGAAGGTGCGCCATTGGGGCTCCAGGCTTTGGGTGTGATAAAGCTAGTTATGCTTCAGCCTGGGAAGAAGCTGAGCTAGCTCAATCTTTTGCATTTGGGGGCGGGGGGCTGAATAGGGTAGCCGAGACGTTCTGTCCAAAGAAAGTCATGAGCCTGCCAAGATGATGGAGGGACTTGGCTCCTGGTGGCTTCAAAGAAGACAACCCCCTCCCCCCAGCCAGCTGTCTAAAGACAGGAAGTTGGTTTGTGGGGCCAGGATAAAGGTGGGGAACCTTTTGGAGCACCCAGAGGGAGTGACAGTTGGTATTATGGAACAATGAAGGTCTTGTCTCCCTTCCCGCTAGTTGGAAATTGAGATAGCCGGCTTGGATGAGGTCTCCTGGTGTGAAGCAGCTGTTTTGAGGGCCAGCCAGGCAGTTTCTCCCTGGTTTAAGTTTACAGATGGAGCCGTCTGGGAAAAGACAGGAGGATCTGTGTCAGGGGTTAAGGATAGTTGCCAAATCAGTGGGCCCAAATGAGATGCCTTGGCTGCATTCAGACAACGGAAGCTTGGGGTGTTCAAGAAGTGCATCCTATGCATTTCCCTGGAGGCTCCCTAGACAGGTAGAAGAAGCTGTCTTCTCATCAACTTCCATTCCCCTTTCCCATTTGCAGGATCGAGGCCTAACCGGTAAACTGGAGCCCGTTTCTCCCATCAACTCTGCCCACCATGACTCCGAACTGGATCTTCTGCCATCCCGGCTCTCGAAGGAGGAGCTGATCCAGAACATGGACCGCGTCGACCGAGAAATCACCATGGTGGAACAGCAGATTTCCAAGCTGAGGAAAAAGCAGGTAATGCCCCTCCCCAAACCTCGGGTCCAAGATTTAGGCTCCAGCCGCTAAATCATGTTGGTTTTTGGGCCTTCTCTTTCTCTCTGCCCACCCCTTGAAGACAAGCTTGTCTTTATTAGCCACCGGGGGAAAATATTTGAAGAATAGGAGAGTTGGCATCCGAAAGCACTAAATGAGAGCCAGTTTGGTCTAGTGGTTAAGATGCTGGGCTAGGAACCAGGAGCCTGAGAGTTCTAGTCCCGCCTTAGGCATGAAAGCCGGCTGGGTGACCTTGGGCCAGTCCCTCTCTCTCAGCCCTAGGAAGGAGCCAACGGCAAACCAGGAGAAACACGAATGTATGCTGTCTGGGGAATTCTGGGAGTTGAAGTCCACCCATCTTAAAGTTGCCAAGGTTGAGGAACACTGTTCCAACTCTTTGCAGTCAGTGGTTGCATTAGACCTTGGTTACATGCCGTGATACGCATATATGGCAATTCATAGGTAACTAGGGCATTCCAGGGAGTTGTCTCTATCAGCGGGTCTTCCAAAGAGCGCCCCTCTTACTTTCCATTTCTCCTCTTCTTCTACAGCAACAGCTGGAGGAAGAAGCAGCCAAGCCTCTGGAGCCCGAGAAGTCCATCTCTCCCCCACCCCTGGAGTCGAAGCACCGCAGCCTGGTCCAAATCATCTACGATGAGAATCGGGTGAGCTACTCTTGCGAATCCTCTTTGCAACCGGGTTTACAGTTTTGAAACCGGGGCCTTGTTCCCTGGTTAAAGCTGGAAGAGGGCACAGCGGGTGCCGAGCTATTAATAAGCCAGCTTCTGCTCTTCAATCGGCGGTATCGTGGTTTGGAGTTCGGTTTAGCCGAATTGGTTCCGTCAAAACATTGGCTCCGTGCGCACAACACCCTGGACTGGCCGGTCAGAGGGGAGTTGGGGTGTGAATACGGTGATGATCCGGAGCGGGCCAATTTTAACCCCAAGTAGCCGTGGTGATGAGGGGGTGGGTGGGCTAAAACAACTTCCCTTGTCTGTGGTGTTGTGCAAACAATTTCTTAGGGACCAAACGTCCCTCGTTTGAGAGAGCCACAAACTTCCAGGGCCTCCTCCCTTCTCACTGTTGGGGTTTTCACGGGGCGTTGCAAAGCGCATCTCTCCTCCTGGCCAGCGGGCTGTTTTTCCTCTGTCCCCAAGTCCTGCAGCTGCTCCTCCGATGCAGCTTGTCTTGCCTATGAGCAAACGCCCGTCAGCTTCCTTTCTGAGAGTTGACCTCATCGTTCCCCCCCCCTTCGCACTCTCCCTCCCAGTTTTTCCTCTTCGGTGCTCGCGCACACTCTCTCGCTCGCTGGCTGCCGAGTTCATACAAGGACAGCCACTGCAGCATCGTTCCCGCCCCCCCCCCCTTTCTGCGCTTCTGCTGTGTCAAGAAAAAGCTTGGATGAAACAGGCAATTAAAGAGCAGATTCCCAGTTTGGGGATGTGCAGAGCCACTCCACTCCCTCCCTGCCCCTTGGTTTTCAGATGAAGGGGACCGGGCTGGGCGAGAACGGGGGCGGGGGGGGGTCTACAGAGAACCTGCTCAGTTGCCTGCTTTATTCCCTTTTTTTTTTAAAAATGAAACTCGGCGTGATGCAGCTCAGGCGGAGAAAAGAGGCCGTCGTGCCTGTTGGGCTCTTGGGACTGTATCTATAGCAATCAATAAGGCTGAATTTTAATTTGTTTTCTGTCTCTGGGCTTGTACCTCTAAAAGGACATTGCTGACTGTCTGTAAATACACAGCTGCAGACTGAGAAATGGAAAGTCGAGCAGTCCCCCCTCCGCCTCATTTTAAAAAAAGGAAATTAATTTCAGCAGAGTACAGTTTATATTGGCCAGTCTATAAATCTTACAGAATCATGCAGATACTCATGCACCTTTTTTGCACGGGCACCGAGGGTTCATCTGTTCATCGATGAAGATCCGAGATAGGTCAGTAGAACCTCCAGCTTTGGAGGCAGTGTACCAAGCGTGGAGTCAGGGCAGTGAAGAGTTGGGATAGGTTGTGGCTTGGAGGAGGCGGGAGAGGATTTATGTATAAAACGTCTCAGGTCTGCCACAGCCTGGCCAGAGGGTGCCAAAGATAATTAGCACTCAATCCTGGCTGATAATTTGTGGAAACATCCTCAAACTAGACAGACCGCAGGGCAAAGTTGGCCTGAGGCCATTTTTTAAAAAATAATTTTTATTAAGATATTTTATTCAGTAATAAAAGCAAACATACAATATGAATGAATGAATGAATGAATGAATGAATGAATGAATGAATGAAAAAAAGAAAAGAAAAGAAAAAGAAGTGAGTAAGTAAAAAAAATAAACGGAGGAGAGAATAAAAAAGAAAACTTAGAGCATTGGCGTCCGACCTTTTTTACAGCAGTTACAAATAAATTCATCGTCTATCCTCCCTCTTTAAGTTACGTCATAATTCCCTTCTTCCCATACAGGTAGTTCTCAACTTACGTTTTGCAATGCTCGTAAGTGCTTTACAGGCCATAAAGCACCCATTCCAAGGCTATCGTAACTTCGGACCGTCGTTAAACAAATGGTCGTAAGTCGAGGACTACCTGTACTTTTCCCTTCATAATCGTCCAATCCATAAATCACCAGTTCCTTTTTTCCCGTTTTCAGCAAAAAGTCCATAAAGGGTTTCCTTTATGTACCCAGAATTTTCTAGCTTTTTTACAAGTCCGCCATGCAGGACGCCTGAGACCGTTTTTATTGCTCTGTTCCTTCTGTATGAAGAAGAGGCATTCTCTGTGAGCCAGCAGAATAAGGAATGCCTCTTCTTCAACAGGATGCATTTTTCTTTGTGGCTTTAAAAATCTTGATGGGCCACCTGCAGAGGCAAAACGGGAAGCGATTGGCTTAAAAGGAATGTAACGTTAAACGTGAAGAAAGCAGAAAGGATGGCGCTTTTGAAATCCCAGTTCAAGGCGAAAGTTCAAGACAGAAGAACTGGTCTTTTCAGGGGAAATGTGAGCTTTCTGAAGAAGCTTTTCTGAAAGCAGGAGAAATTGGCGGCTTGGATCAAGCAGACATTTTAAATATGGTTCTAACTGCTCATGTTAGTCAACACAGGACGGAAGAGTTTTTTGGTTTTGGGGCCCATCTTCGTTTTATTGCCGAAATGGAGACATCACTCTCGAAAACCCAAGGAGGAACTTTAAATACAGCAGCTTGCAAACGCGGGCCGGAGAGGAAACGAAAGCTGTCTTCTTGTCTCTTTACACAAGAATTGTGGCAATGGTTTTTCGGAGGAAACCCATTTCCTCCTCAGATAGGTGTTTGCTGATCTAGCTGATCTGCAGCAGCCTCATCTTTTCAGAAACCGGATCCGCAGAGTGGATCCTGTAACTCTCCTTTTTCCTTGAGCAAAGGATTCTCTGCCTGTGGATCGGGGCCGGGAGAAAAAGGAGGGAGGGAGAGGGTAGGAAGTTAGACTAGAAGCAGGGGTGAAGGACACGAGATCAGGTCCTGCGTCCCAGCCCTGCCTCCCTCGCAGGGTTGTTGTTGCAATTATGATTACGATTTGCATTTTAGCCTGCGTTTCTGCCCAGAGGGTACTCAAGGTGATTAAAAAATACAGCCTTTGGGTTACAGAGAGAGCGTTTTGTATAGAGCCTTGAGCAGCTAAAAGACATTCCAGCAGGCATGGGATAGAACTACAGGTAGTCCTTGCTTAACAACCATTCGTTTAGTGATGGTTCGGACTTACAATGGTGCTGAAAAACTGACTTACATACTTATGACCGTCGCATCGTCCCCATGGTCATGTGATCACGATTTGGGTGCTTGGTAACCAGTTCACATTTATGACCATTGCAGCGTCTCATGGTCACGTGATCGCCATTTTTGACCTTCCAAGCCAGCTTCTGGCAAGCAAAATCAATGGGGAACCCCGTGATTCGCTTAACAACCATGTGGCTCATTTAACGCCCACAGTGATTCACTTAACAACTGCTGCAAAAAAGGTCTAAAATCAGGTTGGATTCGCTTAATGACCCCTTCACTTAGCAACCAAAATTCTTGTCCCAACTGTGGTTGTTAAGCGAGGACTATCTGTAATAATAAGAATAAGAAATCGTCTAATTCTTGCTAAAACATTTTCTGATTGAGTCATTTCACTTCCAAATGTCCTTTATTCCACCCCTCTTAAATGGACCTTTTGTACTTTACGTTGGGGAGGATTTAGGTGTGCATTTTCCACTTCTTCCAGAGGACTCCAAAGAGGTGAATAATCTTGGGTGGGGACTGTCAGGAATCCAGGCAAAGAGGCTGGATTTGCCCCCCTGCGACTGTGCAATAGTGCGTTGTGACTTCTCGGCCCGGTGCAAACCAGATGTCCTTTATAGCCTTTATAGTCCTTTATAGTCCTTTATAACCGCCCAGAGTTCCCTTGTGGGGAGATGGAGCGGTATATAAATTGAAACATAAATAAAATAAATAAATAAAAATAGTAGCACAGGCTCAAAATATTCGCTTCATTTGCAAAGGAGTGGCCTGTTTACATTCCGGCCCTGGCATTTGGGGATAAAGTGAACCGCAGCAGAAATATGTCCTTTCACGTGTCTAGAAGTAAACAGCGCTGCAGTCTCGGGATGCGGCTGATGGGCCTGGCAGCGGCCCCTTCGACGAAGCTAAGCAGGGTTCGATGGGTGGATTTCTGGAGGGGCGCCCAGCAGGGATCGGGCGAGGCCGTTTCGAGCCCCACCGTTGAACAATCTTGCTTTTTGAGGGACGGCTGTTCCCCAGATCGGTCACTGCGACCCCAGACGGAGCAAATCCAACCTCATAAACTTTTCTGGAAACGAGGCTGCCCCCAAACAGGATGAATTACCTGCAGATTGGAGGTGACATTCCAGCTGGGGATCAAATCCGCCTCTGGCTGTCCAGCAACCGAACATCTCCCCAGATGCATTAAAAACCCGGCTTGCTTTTTGGCAACCCTCGGGAGAAAAGACTTGATACTTTGCACTGAGAGTGCGGAGCATTTGGCACTTCTGTGTCCCATCGGTGGGCACGTGGGGTGCTTGGCACGGGACAGCTGGGGCAAATCCTATGCCACCCCTTCCAGCTAGGTGGCGCTGTCCTGGAGAGCTGTGCCTCTTTAAGCTAGATGCCCTCTTAGGCCCAGTGGGTGCCTCCGACCCGCTCCTGGATGCTGGCAAGAGGCTACCCATTCTCACTTTCTCTTTCTCGCCGGCAATGCGAGAGCCGGCCACTGGGTGGTTCCCTGGCTGTGCGTGTCAATATCCCCCAGAAAAAGCTTCTCCTTTGGGGCTCAGGTGGTTCATCCAGCTCAGAGTGGGGCCGAGTGTTCGTTTCTGCAGTTTCTTTTCCGCTGCAATTCCAGGCTGCACACGATGAGGTTGATACTGCTGACTGACTGTAATGTGGTTTTCCTCCCTGGTGGTTAAGCCACTGTAGAGGCTTCGTGCATCCAGAACCTGGGGGCAAAAGCACGTCCGCGTGGCTTGCTTCCACTCGGGGTTGACCCCTCGTGTCTGGAAGCAAGGGGCAGGAAACTTGTGGGATGCGTCGTTTTCTTTCTCTCCTGCTCCAAATTCCTGTTCTTGCAGCCTCCAGTCATAAGCTGCTGTGGTTAAAACACCCTTGCAGAGCAAAGCTTTTTTCCCATGCATTCCTTGTTGTGTGAATGCCTTTTTGCACATGGGGGAGAAAGGGTGCTGTGTTCAGGAGCATGCAAGCTATTCTTCTGGTTCCCAGCTGGATATTTTGGGGATATTTTGAAATATCCTGGTTCACCCCTGGATATTTCAGGTGCCCTCGAAAAGGATGCCCCCATTTTTCAAGAAATGGGGTTCTGCATCCCTTTCGGTGGGCCCTCCAGGTTGTCCATTCCCCAGCCAGCATGGCAACTTTAAGAGGTGTGGACTTCAGTTCCCAGAATTCCCCAGCCAGCATGGCAACTTTAAGAGGTGTGGACTTCAGTTCCCAGAATTCCCATGCATGCTGGCTGGGGAATTCTGGGAGTTGAAGTCCACACGACTTAAAGTTGCCAAGTTTGAGAATCACTGAGATCATCACCTCGGACTCAATGGGAGCGCCCCAAAAGCTAACTTTCAGTCAAATGCAAAATAGGAAAAATAAAAAAAAGCAGAGATATAAATCAAAAGCTGCGTAAACATCGATGACTTGTTAAACGTTTGGGGACGGCAGGGTCTCTGGCTTGGCTGCTCTTTTGAAAGAAGGGAGACCAAGTGGAGATCCCAGCAAACGGGAGTCAAGACCAGGCCTTCTCTACTGTGCTGGAGAGATGCACGTCTGATCCCAGAGAAGATCTGTCCTGCAGACGGTAGCTCCCCAAAAGGAGTTTTTTTATGCTTTTCTGTGTTCTTTTAACACGGGCAGCTGCCCAGCGTCACGAAGCTGAGCGGGACGGCTCTGCAAATTGAAATAATAGATTAATCAGCAGGCTTGTAACGGGAGCCATTGGCAAAATCTCCCTGCTTTCCAGCAAAAGTCATCTTCCCGTTCATCCTGCTAACTTTTCATCGCCCTGTTCTGAGTTGGGCTTGGCGGGGGGGCAGTTTTGCTGTTTTGGACCGTCCTTAGGAGCGCGAGGTGGTCTTTCCCGGGACAGGGTGGACCCCCAGGCGGGTAAAGCAGGGTGGCGGTGGGAGAGGAAGACTTGGAGAAGGGCCCCAGAGCACACTCTTGCGCATGTGCAAGAGAAGGATCTCTTCCCGAAAAAGAAGGAACGGTTAAACCTCCTTCTGCCCTTCTTCTCACCCTCTTCTCCCATCTCCTGAGCCATCGGAGGGCATCCTGGGCAGAAAGGGGGGAAAAAAGCTTTTATTTGTGGCCCAGAAAGAGAGAAAAGAACTCTGCACATGCCCCATTTGCACCCACGGGGAGACAACGTCCAAGCCGTTCTCTTTCCCCTCGCCCTCGGATGCCCACCGTGGGGTGGTGTTCAGCATCTTTGCTCTTTGAGAAAAGCAGCCGTTCAAGTCAAGCTGGCTGGCGTCTCCGCCAGAGGCGGTGTGTTGGGGGGGGGAGGCTTCGGAGCATGTGCGCTCGCGTCCTCTCCCTCCCCTTCTCAACTTTTCTCCTGCCCTGGGGAAGGGCGGAGAAGGAAGTGTGCTTTAATTTGTCATCTCCGCAAGGAGAAATTGGAGCCGGGATTCTGGAGGCTGGGAGGGGAAGCGGACAAGCCGCTTCGCCTGCAGTGGGAAGTCCTCATTTTCTGTGCATTTTCTTTCTCCCCCCCCCCCACCCGCCACCCGCCACCCACAACCCCAATCCCCTCCTTTGCTCGCTGGCCCCCGCCTCCCTTCTTTTGCAGAAAAAAGCAGAAGCTGCTCATAGGATACTGGAAGGATTGGGGCCCCAAGTGGAGTTGGTAAGTGGAGTTCGTGTTTTGTCCTTATTCCTCCCCCCTCCTTGGGAGCGAAGAGGGTTTGCCTGTGCTGGAATTCAAAGCGTCCCTCCTTCTCTAGCCTTGATGGTCTCTGAAGGTCTTAGGAAGAGAGCGATTGCAACTGGGACAGAGGGGAGCAGCCAGGAAGCCCCCCTCCCCCCCCCCCGCCCGGCAAGCTTTGGCTCGACATCTCTCTGGCCAGCAGCCAAGGCAGGAAGCCGAGCTGACGGTACAGTTCCCGGGGTCACCTAAGAACACCTTTCTTGGGAAGCGCGGCTTGCCAGCCTGCCGGGCACCTGTTTTTGCCCTTCCTGGTTTGAATTGCAAACGGGGGGCCAAGCAGAACGGTAAGATGGCCCTTGTTTTTCAAGGCTGGCTCGATGCCCTTTCAAATAAATACAGTAAAATAAGTGATGTTTTGAATCTTCCACGCCTGGTTGCAGCAGGGAGAGCGGTGAAATGGCAGCGTGGGCGAGTGCCCGGGACATGGGCATTTCAGCCTAGAGGGCATCGTTGGTCCAGCATATCCAGGAGGGATGTCCTTCAGTCCTCGTAGGGTGCGAGGCGCATAGGTTGGTGGAGCGAGGCGCCAGGGTCGTCCGAGAGGCCTCCGGTTGCGTTGGCCAAGGCGTTGGGCCTGCCCGCCGTGGATCGGACTCTTGGCGGTTCTGAGCTACAACCAGCGTAAGGAGTCTCACGGTCTGGGACAGCCTTTCTCAAGCTTCTGACCCTGGAGGAGCCCTTGAAATATTTTCCAGGCCTCGGGGAACCCCTGCTCATTCAGGCTCAAATACAGGCCAGAAGTTACAAAATTACTATATTCGTTTCATGCGTAGGCCTGTCTATATGCCTCAACAGTGTCCTTAAACGAAAAATAAAGAATGACACTTACCTCTTTCATGTGAAGTTGCCTGAGTTTGAAATGATTTTTGAAATAAATTGTGATCTTCCATGGAACCCTAGGGTGCCTCGGAGCCCTGGTGGAGAAACCCTGATTCAGAAGCACACAGGTTGAGCTGTGGTCCTCCATCCACAGCGACAACCAGACAGTGTTCTCCATTGCACCTGTAAGTTCAAGAGGGGGGGGGGGGGAGAGACTGGTTGGCAGGCCCAGTTATTTTAGGAAGGAAAATGGATCAGGGTTCAAGAAGAATTTACCTCCATTCCCAGGCAAGTTCTTTTCCTAATGGCAGAGCTGGCCCTGTCCTGGAAGTATAGAAATAAAGCTATATAAATTTGGTTAGTAAATAAATAAAGCAAGATGTTGGGGTGGGTGGGCCGGCTCTACTGTTAGGCAATGAAGCAGGTATTTTTATGTGTGAATTAAAACTGCCATGTGAAAGTGGGGGGGTTAAACTCCTTAATTAACCATTGGCAATGGCAAACCTCTTCCGAAAAGCCTCGCCAAGAAAACTGCAGGGACTTGTCCAGGCAGTCTCCGAGAATCGGACACGATTGAACGGATTAAAAGAAAAAATCACTTGATCGCCTGCCTCTCTAGCCCTGGGTCTAAAATAAAAATAAAATAAAAAGGGTCTAAAATAAAATATAAACAGTTAGAAATGATTTGAAGCTGCTAAAACGACTGCTAGTCCTGGTCAGAAAGCTTGCACGAAGAGCAGAGTTTCTTCTCAAAGTGAAAAACAACCTCCAGTCCACGCACACGGCTGGTCACTGCTGCAGCCGTCTCATGCGCAGATGTTGAACGGGTGTGTTGACAATCCGGGGTCCTTAAGACGACCTCGAGCGTTCCCCAGCCCCCCTCTCTTCCAAAACCTTTTGTCCCTTGAGTGGAAAAAAAAAAGCGAGATCCATTTTGACAGCAAGGCCTAGATCGCTTTTGTTTGTTATTTTTCAAGAAGTTTCTGCACATGGAGAAGTTCACTGCAGAGGCAGCTGTGATTAATTTCCATATGACACTTCCGGTTGGGTAAGCGCTACGGTGACCCAAGTGTGGGGCGAGAAAGAAAAAAAAGATAACTAGGGGAAACTCTCTTGGCAGACAACTGTGGCAGAGAAGGCTGCCGTGGCTTGATTGATCTGCTGCACAGTTATCTACCATCACTTCGTACCCACCAAATATATTGAATTATAGCTCCCATCGTCCCACCATCCACATGTCATATCTACAGCATACTAGGTGGGGAAAGCTTTCACCTCTGATCCGCAAGCAGATCCTCAAGATCTCTTCTGAGAGATCTTTTGGTTGCCTGGGTTTGAAAGCTTTCACCTCTGATCCGCAAGCAGATCCTCAAGATCACTTCTGAGAGATCTTTTGGTTGCCTGGGTTTGAAAGCTTTCACCTCTGATCCGCAAGCAGATCCTCAAGATCTCTTCTGAGAGATCTTTTGGTTGCCTGGGTTTGAAAGCTTTCACCTCTGATCCGCAAGCAGATCCTCAAGATCTCTTCTGAGAGATCTTTTGGTTGCCTGGGGTTGAATCTGAGAACTTGTTCCTCTCTTGATGCTTGACCTATTCATGTATTTAATTTTAATTCCATCTCAATGGCCTCATCCACAAAGGGAGAAGACCTTTGAGTCTTCAAGGATGGGCCTCAAGTCTGCAGAAATGTGCTCAGGCAGCTGTGGCCCACTTTTCATAACAGTCGGAGCTGGTAGGGTAGAAATTGCCTGCCCTTTCCTCTTCTAGGGAGAATTTCTGGCCAAAGTGAGATGCCATTTCCTATTATTCAAATCTCTCCCCTCAGTTTTTTCCCTAAAAATCTCCCTTATGATAAAAAAAAAACATGGCGTGAGAAAAAGGTAGCGTTCAGATCCTTACCCGTACCTTGCTGGCCTCCTACAGGCAGGGATGGAGGTTGAATCACTCAGTATGGAATGGTTGACCTTAAGTGATGTAGTCCAGTAGAAGTCATCTCTGTGACTTCCTTCTGCGCAGCTCCCTCTCCGTTCTACCTTGGACTTATGGAGATATACATCCTCATCTTTTGCTTGTCCTTACATGAACAGCTGGCAGGGAGGGATGATCATGCTGACCCTGTAAAATTGGAGCCATTGTGAAGCTTCCCAGCTCATGAGTTATGTTCAGCTTTGAAAGCCTTGGCCGTGTGACTCATCTGGAAAGAACCCAAGGAGTCATAACTGTAATGAATGATTAATCGGCCGAAATGTTAGTAATGGTTAAGGAGGCTGTAGAGATTCATCTTACGGTCATAGGAGAGAAGCCAACTTGGCTGGGCAGGAACTTGAGACATTCAGTCTGAAGAAAAGCAGACTTTTAGGAAACATGATAGCCATTTTCAGGTACATAAAGGGAAGATGGGGGAAAGCTCCAGGAAAGATGGACAGAAACTATTTTCCATAGCCACAGAAACTGGGACCAGAAATAATGGGTGTAAGTTGTAGCTTCCTAGATTTGTGGAGTCCTTGGTGCTCTCTGAGCTTGGTTGTTGGCTTGCAGACGTTTCATTACCCGACTAGTTGGGTCATGAAACGTCTGCAAGCCAACAACCAAGCTCAGAGAGCACCAAGGGCTCCACAGTTCAACCCTGAGCGACATATATTCTCTTCTATTGCTTCCTAGATTTCATTTAAAGATAAAGGAAAACTTCCTGATGACCTGTCCAACACTGGAAAGGTCTACTTATTGAGGTTGTGGCTTCTCCATCTCTGGAGGCTTTTCAGGAGAGGTTGGACAGCCCCCTCTGGAAGACGGTTTAATTGGTTTTCCTGAAGATTGCAGAAGGTTGGAGGAGATGTTCTTTGTGGTCTCTTCCCACTCTACAGTTCTATTGATTCAGTGATACGGAATATAGAAAAGATTTGTTCTTGCTCTCTGATCTCGGTTATATTTCATAAAAGATTGGAAACAGGTTCTCCCAGCTTGGCACCTTGATTCCATTTTCAGCTTAGAGTTGATTTTGGGACCCTCAGAGAAGGAAGCTTCTGGTCTGCTGCTGGATGGCACTCATTCCTGGGCGTACAATTTTCATTTCTCCTTCCACGGTCAAATTAATAACGTTCTGCTTTTGCAGAGGCGTTGTGTTGCCATCCTTTGTTTCAGAGCAGGTTCTCCCTTTTGGAAGAAACATTCTTAGCTCAACCCTGTTTTGGTCACGTAGGACCAAGAATGGAAGAGGAAGGGAATCCAGAGAGGAGAAACATGAATGAGAGAAGCAGAAGGGTGTCAACAGGGCAGTGGGGTCAGCTGGATGTTTGACAAAATCTGGAGCTTCATGGGCATCTCTCCTGGTTCTCTAGAACTGGATGCTTCCAAGCAGTCGAGAACTTCTGAACGCCAGCACGCCCCCCCCCCCCCCCATTTCGAAGGAACGGTCCTTGGTCTCTTTCACACTTCAAATGTTCTTTTCTCTTTCAGCCACTGTACAACCAGCCTTCAGACACAAGGCAATACCATGAAAACATTAAAATGTAAGTAGCCAGCAGCGAAAAGTCTCCTGTCTCTGCCCTTCGCTACTCCTGTCTTTCAAAGGTCCACCCGGGGAGGAGATTACAAGTAGTGCTCACTCAACAACCATTCATTGAGTGGTGGTTTGGACTTACAACGGCGCTGAAACAACTGAGTTATGACCAGGCCTCACACTTACGACCATTGCAGTGGGTTTTCCCACGGTCACGTGATCGCCATTTTTGACCTTCCTGGCCGGTTTCTGGCAAGCAAAGTCAATGGGGGAATCACACGGGGTGGGGAAAGGAAGGGTTTAAGAGGGGGGGAAATATAGATATATAGCTCATCCCCTGGACCTGCATCTAAGAGTAAAGGATGTGTTGGCCTCTGGTATACCTTGGTCCCATTTGAACTACAATTTGTGATGCTGGCACAACCTAATAAGAGGAGACCTAAAACCTTCTTCTCGGGTGAGATCTACAAACGCAGCCAGCTTCCCACAAGGAAAGGGGCTGATGGACTTTCTATTGATGGCGCCGACTGGAAAAATGGAAATGTTTTTTGATGGCTACCCCTATATCTGTGTGTGTGTGTGTGTGTGTGTGTGTGTGTGTGTGTGTGTCTGTGTCTGTGTCTGTGTCTGTGTCTGGTTTCGTTTTTAAAAAAGAGCTTGTTAGGGCAGAAAGCATGTATTCTTGTGTGTGCATGAGCACAAGATTTTTGACGTACAACCTGGTGGCTTTTAAGCTTCACATTTTCCTTCTCCTGGCATTGCATCCACTGTTGGATGTTTGCTGCCGGGAAGCTGGGCCAGTTCTCTCTCTGATTTTCCCCAAGGGCTGCTTGCAGACACGGTGTGCCTCCTTCCTCCGTGTTTGTGTGTGTGTGTGTGTGTGTGTGTGTTTTCTCTACTTTCTCAGCTGCAGCAGCCAACCTGCGCTCGCCTCAGCTCTGCCCGTGGGAACAAGACGTGTGATGCCTCCAGGACCTGGCCCACTTTAACCTTCCTACAAACGGTTTCCTATGTATTAGCCTAGCCGCAAGTTGCAAGGACAGAACGGCAAAAACACGCCGGCGCACGCTGGAGGTTCTCACGGGCCAGTCCCAGCGGATTGCAGAGGGAGCTGCCAGATTTGAAAGGAGGGAACGATGGGGTGACAGTGGTGGCCCGGGTACCCAGCGTCCCTCCCAAAACGCTTTGCTGACTTTCCCAATGCAGAAGGAGCAATCTGGCCCCTTCTGGGTTCCTCTTCTGAAGATTGTGCAGATGTTTGCAGCTTCAGCATCTTCTGCCTTGTTTTTCCTTCCAACTTTCTAAAGACTTTTCGATGAGCTTAAGAGATCCTTGGCAGCTTCCAGAGGCTTTCTGTTGCTCTTAAATTCACCCAGCTGTTCCTTTCTTTGTTTTCAGATGAGGCTGTTTTTTTCCCCCAGTTGCCCACATCCCCAGAAAGCGGATCTGTGACTCCCGATTCCTGACTTCAAAACCGATCCTTTGTTGTTGTATATTTGAAAGGCCACCAAAAACTCTTCCAAGGGTTTAAGCTTTAGGAGGTGGTAGTTTGGTCTCACGACGAGGTCCAGAAACAATGGAAGTTGGCTTTTATAGGACTGGGGTTCAGCTACAAAGTCAGATTTAATTCTAAGCTCCACTGGAGGGATTTTTTTAAAATCTACCAACTGCGAAGCAGGTCTGTTTTGAAAGCGCTCAGTAATTCGGCCTATTAATTTCAGCGTGAGCTTTATTCCATTATTGTTCTGCATCTCAGCACAATGGAGGGGTTTATTGGGAATTTTAAAAGGCAGGGCAATCTGTAACGTGGCTTGCTTGTATGAGCCCTCTGTTTATCCACAGGGCTCAGCGGTGTGGGAATAAGAGATCCTTCCTTCAGCTGTATGTGATTGCAAAGAAAGCTTTTCTCCCATCCTCGTTCTAGAAATATCTGTCCTGCAAATGTTTTCTATTCTATTACTTAATTTTCCTTAGAAGTTTCTGGGTGTTGAGGTATTGCTCTTGCATTTCCTTGGAAAAGCTTCTCTCAAATGCCAGGAATGTCTGCTAAACTAATCTAAGTGTCTTCGATAAGCCTTCGACAATACATTAATCTAAGTGTGCTGTGGATTTTCTCAGGATAGTCCTCTGCAACTAAAAGAAAGAAGGAAAGGACTTCACAAATCCTTGGTTCCGTTCTCCACCTGGGTTCAAAATACTACAGATTTTTTTCCCCAAATGCTAGGACTTCCAAAAAGCCTCAATGTCTTCCTTGTTCCTTATTTATTTATGGCAGTTATGTTGTGTAGTTATGCCAAGCCAGTGCCAGATTAAGTTTTTGCAGCTGTTTCAATTCCAAACTGCATCTGTATGCCGTGGTTTACTTTGCGGGATATTTTCTTCCTGTAGCGGTTGAGTTAGCATGCCCAAAGAAGATTGTAGCATGTTGGGAAGCATGTGCTGGGAAAACACGTGGCCTTGTGGATGGGCGCTCAGTGACCCTGACGGCCCCAAACAGGAGCAGCCCCGCCTCTTTTGAAGGCGCCGCACTTCTGAATGGTCTGATGCTCTTGTCTAAAGTACGATACGTCGTTGTGCAAGCTCCACCCCTTCTGCACACCTGTGCAATGTCACGATGCGTGCACGAAAGGCACAGGGTTTATGGCATGGCGGTGCGCCACCGCTGATGTCATTTCATTGCAGCTGGCAATTCAGGGTGCAGAGAAAACGTGATTTGCCCTTGGCCAAACTGAATTTTTCATCTCCTTTGCAGAAATCAGGCAATGCGGAAGAAGCTGATTTTATACTTCAAAAGGAGAAATCATGCTCGTAAGCAGTGGGTAAGAAATTTTGCTCCCTTTTGAAACCCCAAACAGGCTCAGTATTCTAGTCTTCCTTAGGGATGTACAGGTCGTCCTCAACTTACGACCACAATTGGGACTGGAACTTCTATTGCTAAGCGAGGCAGTTGTTAAGTGAGTCACACCTGATTTTACGACCTTTTTTGCTGTGGTCGTTAAGCAAATCCGGCCTCCCCCATTGACTTTACTTGTCGGAAACTGGCTGGGAAGGTTGCAAATGGTGATCATGTGACCCCGGAACGCTGCAACCATTGTAAATGCAAGCCGGTTGCCAAGCGCCTGAATTTTGATCATGTAACCGTGGGAATGCTGCGACAGCCATAAGTGCGAGGACCGGTCGCAAGTCGCTATTTTCAGTGCCATTGTAACTTCGAACGGTCATTAAACGAATGGTCGTAAGTCGAGGACTACCTGTATTCTGCAAGCAGACAATTTTTCAACACCTCTTTTTAAAATTATTTTGTGGTTGGGTTGTGCAAAATATTTTGAAATCGGTTTTGAATTCAGACTATCACGAGCACCGCCGCCGGTTTTCAGCTCAAAACACCTGGTTTTGCGCAGGCAAGAGCTGTTTCAGGCACAGACCAAGACGTGTAGAGCATTTTGGAAGTTTTTTTTGGCTCAAAACAGAGGTGTTTTCAGTGCCAAGATACATGAAAGGAGGTGAAGGACGTTTTAAATCCAAAACTGTTCAGCTTTGAAACATTTTTTGCACTTCCCTATTTGGGGACGAATTATCCGAGGCCCCCAACGAGCAGAACAACGTTCGGTGGGTAGGGCTGATGTGTGTTTGGTTTACGGGGTTTCGCCACCAAAATTCAGCGGCACAATTCAGAGCAGTCCATCTCCGGCGTACCCTGGAGGCTTCGCACACCCAGTGCGGCCTTGGGGAGGCCCTGGGTGCAGGGAGTTGAATTGTGTGGTGCTTAGACAAGGGAACGGCTTAAGATGTTACCCAACCCTAGGGAGCTTACAAAGACATTCTGTTGCAAGAAGTTCTGGAGCCGTTCCCACCCTATTGCTAAGAAGCCTTTGAGGGGTGGTTCTGAAACCGTCCCCCGAAAGGGATCCAAGTCAGAGGTGGGTGAATTAATGGAGCAAAGACGGTGCCGGGGTTTCCATGCCAAAGAGATGTCCGTCCGTTCAAACCACGAAGCCAAACAGAAGCTAAAGCAAGCCGAATCCACAATGGCATTGATTTGATCCTGAATGGTCATTTTGCTTCCCCTCTGGCTTAGCGTCAGATGCGGCTGGAACGGAGAGATGTTTTATTCCTGGCTGCATCAAAATGGTCCTTAGAAAATGTATGGGTTTTACCTGGGAGGAGAGAGGTCATGCCTTTGGCCGGGTGCACGAGGTATCCCTTCTCTTCTGCAAGAAAATGGGCTCATCTCCTTCCCAGCATGACTTTGCAATGAAATTGCCACCAAGGGGTGTGGGGTGCATGTTTTTTGGAATAGATCTCTCCCCCCACCTGCCCCCTCCCCGAGGCATTACTTCACTCCTAGAAGCTTCTTACTTGCCCCGTGTAGTGTCCAAAGAGTAGTTAACAATGTTGGTTTCTACCTGTACCTGGTTCTGGATTCTTCATCTCCAAGGTCATCCTTTCTTCTGTCCTTCTGAAGACCAGAAATAGCTCTGATTGCTGCTGCCCGTGCCAATTATAAAGAGACTTTGCCTGGAAAGGTGGCATAATTTGTAATAGGAACCATAACAAAACATTAATTATTAACACCCATTATTGCTCAGGTCAGTTGGAATTCCTTCTGAATCTAGGTTGCTTCCGGCATCAGCCGCCGTTTCATCTGGGGTATTTCTGTCGTTTGTGCCTTGATGTTTAACTTTTAAAATGTTGCAACTTTTAAAAGGAATGCTTTATTATGTTCTTTAAAATTATGGCAGATAAGTAAATAAATTCCCTGCGCGTATACAGAAAGGGGGAAGCCGAAATTGAGAAGTACAGCAACTGAATTTATGCATTCAGTCAAATTCCCAGGCTATTGTATTCATGTCTGCAGCTTTGAAGGTGGCAAAAGTTAGCACTATCCACAGCAGGCGTCTTTTTATGTTGAACTTAACAGTTGTTGGTTTTTTTTAATTGTGTCTGTAATGTTTCCAGTTGCCTTTTTCTGGTACACCTAATAAATAAACAACAGAATAAATAGACCGGCATTAGAACACTGTAGGGCAGTTGCTAAGAACGGAGACCAAGGTCAATCTTAGTTCTTTTTTTAATTTAAAAAAATCCCCTTCTAATATAAAAATTTCAAGGGGAATTTTTTCCCCAGGAATTTGTGGTCTCAGTAGTTCTTTATATTAAAAAAAAAAGGATGAAGAGGATTCTAGAACAGAATTCTAGAACAGGGGAAGAACCTAGAACAGAAATTAGGAAGAGTAAAAAAACCGCCTAGGGTCCCTCCTTGTGGGGGAGATGGGCGGGATATAAATGTAATAAATAGATGGATGGATGGATGGATGGATGATAGGTCATTCAGACAAATGGATTTTGGGTGGAAAACCAGAGCAAAACACCACTGAGAAGTGGCGCATATATAGCAAACACAGCAGAATTAAAGTTTCGATACTGTGGAATTATGATGCTATGGAAACATTAGAGTTGTTGTAGGCCCAAAACGAGTGTAGCTACATAAGCGGACTTTCTTTATGAAAGGCCCAAGATGGTTCCCACAGGATGTTCTTGACGTTCTCAGAACCTCCTTTCTTGTCCTCCTAAGTCTTTTTTCTTCAGGGCACCGGTGCCCCTTCGTCATTAACACTGCTTTTAACGCACGACTTCCTCTTGGCTTCCATCTCAGTTTTGGGAGATACATTTATAGAAAGATTTCTCTTCCTGACCGTTCAGGTTGCAGATCTTTATTTATTTTGAGGACATGAACCGAGGAATCGTACAGGAATGGCAGTGCTCCATGGATTGATCTTTCTGCTTTCCTTTTGTGTGGACTCCATATTGCACGCCAAGTCTTCCTGGGAAAACTTGCTTGTTGCAAAAGGGTGTGAGAAGCATCCTAGAATACATCTTGGTTCATGCAGAATTCTGATTCTTGCAGAGCGAAATCCACCATAAAACCATGTTTTATTGATTAAACCATAGTGGCCTAGGTTCATGCCAAGCCACACACCATGGTTGACAAAATACAGTAGCCGCTTTCACACAATACCCTTCCCCAAGATCAAAGTGTCATATTGCATGTTGAATGAACTCAGGAGTTTTTGGTTCTCAACTACAGATGTTTTTCTGGATGAGTTTCTGAAGGTGTAAATTGGTCCTGAAAATCCCTATTAATTTTCCCCGACTAGATATGGCTTGAAATTGCATCTGGGGAGGGGGAACCCGCTTCGTCACTTCTCTCTGCTTCTCTTTCCCTTGCAACCGCTTGCCCTGACTCTTTAGGAGCAGAAGTTTTGCCAGCGGTATGACCAGCTGATGGAAGCGTGGGAGAAGAAGGTGGAACGCATTGAAAATAACCCCCGGCGCCGAGCCAAGGAGAGCAGAGTGCGTGAATATTATGAGAAACAGTTCCCCGAGATCAGAAAGCAGAGAGAACTTCAGGAGCGAATGCAGAGGTCAGCTGGAGGCCTGTGGGTTGTTTGAAGGGAATCTGCTGCTCCGTTTGTGGTCTTTGAGGGTATGACAAGTTGTGGCCAAAAAGAAGGTTTATGTTGCAGGGATCATTTCCTCCTTTCCTACAGGAAACGTTTTGGTCCTTCCCTGGGACCCAGATCTAGCCATCCCCCTCAACCCAGTGGCATCCTCTCTCCTGCCAGCATGAGCTTTGAAGAGAGAACATAGGACCATCTCAGGCCATCTTGGTTGCTTTAGCATCCTCCTGTGAAATAAATTAGGGGGCGTGGTGGCTCAGCCAGGCTTGCCGATCGGAAGATCGCAAGTTCGGAGGTTCGAATCCCTAGCCCTGCGTGCGGAGTGAGCTCCCGCACTCGCCCCAGCTCTTGCCAACCTAGCAATTCGAAAGCATGCAAATGCAAGTAGATGAATAGGTACCACTTCGGTTGGATGGTAACAGCGTTCCGTGTGCGTCATGCCGGCCACATGACCGTGGAAGTGTCTTCAGACAGCGCTGACTCTTCGGCTAAGAAACGGAGATGAGCACCACCCCCTAGAGTCGGACACGACGGTGTAGATGGAAGCCAAAATGCACTTCCATGCATTTCCAGAGGGGGCGTGGTGGCTCAGCGAGTAAGATGCCAGGCTTGTCGATCGGAAGATCGCAAGTTCGGAGGTTCGAATCCCTAGCCCCGCGTGACGGAGTGAGCTCCCGCACTCGCCCCAGCTCTTGCCAACCTAGCAATTCGAAAGCATGCAAATGCAAGTAGATGAATAGGGACCACTTCGGTGGGAAGGTAACAGCGTTCCGCGCGCGTCATGCGGCCACATGACCGTGGAAGCGAAATAAATTACAAAATTTCCTCCAAGATGTTGCTGTCCAATTTCCCTTTTTAATGTGAGAGGAGGATTTTTTTTAAAAGAAAATACACAGGGGAATAGCCTTATGAACTGCAGGTTATTGATTTGTTTTAGTTGGAATTAAGCTTCAGTTGAGTTGAAGTTAAAATCAGGTCTGGGGCTCATCCTCGCTCACCCATTTCTTTATCTGGATGCCCCTTCCCCAATAACGTTTTTTGGAGAGAGTAACTTCTCAAGAGGGCCAGAGTGGCCACAAAACACACACACTGTGCCAAAAATTATCAAAACCCTTGGGAAAAGTCATGGTCAGCTAAGCCGTTCTTTGTACAACCGATCGGCTGAATCATTGGGAAGGCCTGTGTTCTGCTCACGGGGGCCTGCTCCCATAAATCCACCCCCCTCCTGGTCTACTTTTCCACACCCTTTGTCTTTCCCAGCATTGGTCTCTCTTCCTCTTCCTTGGCGCTCGCGAAGGCCAGCGTTGTCAGAGGCCATGGCGAGCGAGAAACAGAACGCCTGTTTTTCAGGATTTTTCTCTGCCGTTTCTCAGCAGGGGAGTACAAAGGAGCAGCGGACTCTCCATGTCGGCAGCACGCAGCGAACACGAGGTGTCGGAGATTATTGATGGGCTCTCGGAACAAGAGGTGAGGCTGGGTCACCAGTTCCTCCGTGCTTCACGTCTTCTCCTTCTCAGCTCTCGTCGCTTCCTCTGGGGAAGCGATGCAGCCGCCACAGTTCTGGACACTGGAACTGGTTGTCGATGCTGCTGCCAAATTGCATTAACTTTGGCCCAGCAAATCCTGCCTGCTGCTGGGGGAGGTGACCTCTGGATGCATTGGACCGAGAGCTTCTCCCGTCTTCCACGTTGGGCTCCCTTGTCTCCCGCTTTTGGGGCCTTATTGGCAAAGACCAACCACGAGCATTTGCAGTGCCATCGTGATGGGGATCAGCCCTGTTATTTACCTATTTGGGAGGCCTCCCCATTCATTTCCCAGATGGCCTTTTGTAAGATGAAGGCATGAGCCCAGCTTGATTCTCCCAAGATACAAAAATCAGATGGAGCTATGTTCTCCTAAGGTTGCTGTTTCAGTACTGATTGTCGGCATAATAAACACTTTGCTGAATCAAGCCAAAGGCCTGTCGAATCCAACACACCTTTTTCATGGCCAGCCAGATGTTTCCAAGAAGTCCACAAGCAGGAAGTAAGGTCTGTGGTCGTCTCCTTTTCCATAGTCCTCAGTGCTCTGAGGAGGATTTCCTCAGTATCTGGAGATTCCATCACTCTTATGTAGCTAACATAAAAGAAGAAGCTGGGTCATGCCCAAGAAACATCTAATTCAACATTGGACTTCCCAAAATGGCCCTCTGGGAAGTTCACAAGCTAGGCCTGAAGGCTGCAGCTGTTCTCCAGTTGTTTGTCCCCTCCAGAAAAATCATATTCAGAGATAAGTTACCTCTGACCAAGGAGGTCTCCACATAGATGTCATGGGAGTTATTTATTTGCTCTACAGTATCTATCGTCCCAAATTCCTCAATGAAACCAACATCAACACAAATACACCATTAACCCTTAGTTAACCCTTGATCATTCTCCATCCTCCATCAATCCCAAAAGACCCCGCAGGTTTATGAAAGGAAGCACAATTCTTTAAGCTGGTACCACTTGAGCTATGTTTTGGGGTTCCAATGAAACACAAGACGGTAATTACCTGAAAAGTGGGATGAGACTTAATAGCAGATGGATGAATAATGAATGAAAGTTCATCTTCTTGCAATCCCAAAGACCTCTTTTCCTGGTTTGTCCTCTGTCTAAATCTCGGGCTGTTTTTCCCCCATGCTTTGCTTCCTCCCAAGGTCCCTCTGTCATCTTTTCTCTTCCCCAGCAGAATCTGGAGAAACAGATGCGCCAGCTTGCTGTCATTCCGCCAATGCTGTACGACGCTGAGCAGCAACGCATCAAGTTCATCAACATGAACGGCCTTATGGACGACCCCATGAAGGTGTACAAGGACCGGCAGGTGATGAACATGTGGAGCGAGCAGGAGAAGGAGATCTTCCGGGAGAAGTGAGTGGAGAGTGGTGCCTCTGTTGTCATTGAGAACTGTTGAGTGCAGGCTAAGGTGGGGAGTTCTTCAAGAAGTGTGGGACATCTGTAGACAACCTGATGTCCCTTGTTGGTTTGGACATCTAACTCTCATCATCCCCAACTTGCATGGCCTGAGATGAGGGATTTGGGAAAGCATATCTCAGGGTATCTGTCTACAGAGTATCTGTAGTATACAGAGTATCTATAGTACCTGTAGGACACCCTCTGCGATGCACCGTTTCAGCCCAGCTCTTGCTTCTGATGGTTATTTAGATAGGAATATTGGTTGGTTGCTCCAACCCATGTCTTCATTGTCGTTTTCTTAATCACTTCTTTGGTCCCTCTGCTTCCAGGTTCATGCAACATCCAAAGAATTTTGGTCTCATCGCATCCTTTCTAGACAGGAAAGTAAGTGGATTTGTTTTCATCCTTTCCCATGATGGTCTTTTATCAAAGAATGCTCATCCCACTTGATTCCGTCTCTCCATAATGTGAAGAAGCTGCTGGGTCTTCTTTGTTGGCTCCCCAAATTCTGCTTACTAAAAGAGTAACTCAGCCTGCAAACTCAAGGCCAGAAAGAACAGAAGACGGGGATAAAGTTGTGAAGTGGTTTCCACACAAGACACTTGTGTTCTGAGATCAGGGCTTCCAGTTTCCAAAAATGCTCTGTCTCCTAGATAATGTCGTTCAGGAAGTTGTCGAAGACCTGGTTGCTCTCCCAGGCCTTGGTGACCGAGTGATTCTGGAGCCCCTTTTTGGATCGTGTTTCGCTTTGTTTTATTTTGTTTTGTTTCGCTTTGTTTTGAATTGGTTTTTAGTACTCTGCTCCTCCGATCCATTGTATTTTTCCTTTCTTACAATAAGTTGGTTTTGAGTTGTAAGCTGCCCAGAAACGTTTGGCCTCTAAATTAAATTACATTAATAAACACAGTTGGGTAATTTGTCAGCTACAGCAAGGACAGGGAAAAGGGGGCCACTGTTTGACAACAGTAAAAAAAAAGGTAAAGGTTCCCGCCACACAGTTGTGCAGTTGTGTCTGACTCTAGGGGCCGGTGCTCATCTCCGTTTGTTAGCCGAAGAGCCAGCGTTGTCGGAAGACACTTCCACGGTCATGTGGCCGCATGACACGCGCGGAACGCTGTTACCTTCCCACCGAAGTGGTACCTATTTATCTACTTGCATTTGCATGCTTTCAAATTGCTAGGTTGGCAAGAGCTGGGGCTAGTGCGCGAGCTCACTCCGTCACGCGGGGCTAGGGATTCGAACCTCCGAACTTGCGATCTTCCGATCGACAAGCCTGGCGTCTTACCCGCTGAGCCACCACGCCCCTTGACAACAGTATGGAACCATAAATCTGGTACAGCAGGATGGCCCAATGGCCTAGTTCAAACGCCACACCAAACTGTGGTTTGCTTAAACCTAGTTTATTGAATTGTACAAAACTCCAAGTCGCGATTTGTGGTTTACAAAGCACAGGCTCACCCCTCTGCCTGGAACCCTGGAAAGAGTGCTTCTCTTACGGTAGTTGGCTGATCTTTGATCATAATAAATTGAAACCGAAAATGTCTCACAATGGGAACAAGACATTATTAGGGCCCAGAGGTTACACGTAAATTTAAGGAGGGGGACAGACCGAAGACCCCAGTGAGTGATGGTTGCAAAGTGGGAATTTTCTCACCAAGTATGTGGGCTTGGTTGGGATTTTGCTTTTTTATTCTGTTCTACAGGGGCATTTTCCCCTGTGTTCAGCCTCTTTAAGAACTCATCCTCAAATTTGGATATATTTCTTCCCAACGTCCCCTATAAAACCAGAAACCTTGCCTGGGGCAGCTGTTGTCCAAGGAAACTCTGGGGAATTGGCCCACCCCTGTGTTAAGAGCTGGACATCCTGGATGCCAAACCTCTTGTGGGTTGTGTTGCTTTGAAAAGGAGCCCCCCCCCCCCCCCCCGTTGCAGCCGAAGTTCCACACTGTGTTATCCAAAGTGTGCTTCCCTCCCACGCCCCTGTTATCAAGAATCACCAACGGGTGTGTTTTTCTTTTTTTTCCCTAGACGGTGGCGGATTGCGTTCTCTACTACTATTTGACCAAGAAGAATGAGAACTATAAGAACTTGGTGAGAAGGAATTATCGCAGGCGAGGAAAGAACCAGGTAAGGAAACCTAATTTATTTATTTATTTATTTAATTAAATTTATATAATTGGAAGCAGGAAGTGCCTGGGGACTGTTTGGGATGGGACACCAATGTTTTGCAGGGCTGAATGCCTCGGTTCTTCGCTTTCTCCAGCCTGGTCTGTGGGATCCTTTCATCAGAGGTACCCCAGACCTTTCTTCAGAGCCCTCCTTTGAGAATCCAAAACGGATGTTTTGCCGCTGATTTGCTGTGTTTTCTCCAGAGCGCAGAGCCTCTGGATTTTCCAATCTGTGCTCTGCAGAACTCTAAACTTCCACGATTCCTGGAGAGACTAAGCAGAGGAGAAAATGTTCACGTGAACACTGCCAAAGCTCTAGCTTTTTTTTTTTTAAAAAAAGGTTTTTAACAACAACAAAAAAGATAGCTCTAGTTTTGCCTCTTGATCCGGGGTCCTGCAGCCTGAAAAAAATGGGGAAAATCCTGTTCTAGACGTGGCTAAACAATAACTTCCGGAGCTTCTGTTCAGCATAGCCGAAGATGAGGTTGCTGAGTGTTAAAAAACCAACAGTAATGGGAAACCCCTGGTTGTTGTGGGGTTGTTTTTTTGTTTTTTTTGCCCCTGTATAGTACAAAAACAGCTGAGGAATCCAGCTTTGTGATTCCTCCTGTTTATTCCTGGAACTGTCTTTTTATTTTTTGCCTCCAGAGCTGGTTTATTTAGTCTGAGATGTTTGATGCTTATTAGGGTGCCAGAGTTTGCTAGCTGGCTTTTCGGAATTTCGATCTAAGAGAGTCAGGAGATAAAGCGTCATGTCATAGCATTGCTTTGGAGAACGAAAAAGGAAAACGGGGAGTTAATGAGGGAGAGATGCACCACGTATTTGCAAAACGTGTGCTAGGAACGCCGGAGTTGTGGGCAAAAATATTGTAAAATTTCACCGCGTGGCGAGGCTTGGAGTGTGTTCAAGGGGTGATGAAATGTCTCACTCGCTTTACAGTTTCTGCTTTTACCTGTTAAGGAGCGGAGGTTGCTTTTAAAGGACCTTTTCATTCCCATTTGTGGTCTGTGTGGGTGGATGGTTTGAAAGCAAAGATGGTTGTTTAAGGTTTTTTCCCCCTCCCCTCCCTGGGTTTCCACCGCTGCGCCATAAAACTCTGTTGTTCCAGGGTATGTTGTGTTGTGTCCTTAAATACTGGGGGGGGGGAAACGGCATTTCATCTATTATAGGGATGTGTTTGAGCTCAAAGGGGCTGTAAATAAGATGCTATGGTTAGTGTGTGGCCCATAGTGATGGTGACCATACGCCCTTTATGATAAAGGACAGTCCTTTATTTCAGAAAGCCGTCCTTTAAGATTTATTTAATTTAAGTATGGTTTTGCTCTTGAGTTTTCCTTTGTAAAGCAAAGTTATAAACATAAACATTTTTTTTTAATCCTTATGAACCTCTTTCAGATTTGCCCCCTTCTTGGTTCATCCTTTAGTCAATTCTTATTTCGGTCATAGACCAGCATACAACTAGTAACATAACCCTAACATAACAGTTACGCTAAAATAGAAATAAAATAAATATAAAAAGTCATATGGATAGCATAAAATAAGATAAAGATAAAAATTATTAAGGTAAAATTACAGAAAAAAACACTTAAAATTCTAAAAAATCTAAGAAAAATTAGAAGAGATATTGTGGCGTGCTGTACAGATTATAGAGCAGTATTTAGCTATGGTCAATGAAGTAAAATCAGATTGGTCTGATAAAAACAGTTTGGGATAAAAAGAATCCGAACGACCTGGATATTTGATAAAAAATTGGGATAATAGTTCCTGGCGAGCATCTGCATAGAGAGGACAATATAAAATGACATGATCCATTGTTTCAATTACTCCTCTGCCACATGGGCACAGTCTTTGATCAAAAGGGATATTTCGATATCTCCCTTCAATAACAGCTGTTGGAAGGGCATTGAATCTAGCCAAGGATAAGGCCCTCCTAAATTTTGGAATTGTTATGCAGCTAAGATATCTAGCGGGTTGGAGAAGATGTGCAGAGTGGCCCAGAAAGATGTTTTTAGGTAAAACGGATAAATCGGATTGTAGCTCTAGATCGATGGCCCGTTGTTTGAGATCAGCTAGTGCACGTTCATAGCCCAGCAAGATGATGGCTGCCCCTGAAAAGCCATATAGTTGCAGCTTGGCATGTATTGTCTGGCACCAAGAAGATTGAAAACTATCGGTCATAATCAAAGGGGCCAGGCCTACTGGGAAAAAAGAAAGCTTAAGCCAGTAAGTAAAAATGTAAATCCAAGCAGAAGTTTCTATTTTTAATAGGCCAGCTTCACGGCGAAGCACCACGTTGGGGACGCAGCGAGGTACTTGAAAGATGGATCTTAAAAACTTGGATTGGACTCTTCCAAGAGAAAGGAATGACCTATAGGGGCCCATTGGTTCATTTTCCAAGAAAATGTGGTCTCTGTACCCATAGTCGATACAGGGAGGGACCTAAAGATAAGGGGCACCGGCTTTACATGTAAGAGGCTGTCTTCGTCCTTTTGCTGGAAACCCAGAGAGCCCCCATCAGCGGTGGCGAAGCTATCATTCGGTTTGTTCGTAGCTTAGCAGCTGTGCTGAGAAAAACACACTTCCTTGATTGAGTTTCAGCCGTAGTGACTGCATTTGTACAAGGGCCAAAGTTGTCCAGTTTTCCCTTTGATTAGTGTGGGTGAATTTCACAGGTGGAGCAAAGGCCGTTGACGTTTGCGGGAGGGGAGTGAAATGGCCCATCCTAGAACAAGATGGCTGTCCACAGACGGATGAATCACTTCTGAACTTCTTTCAAGCTAGAACAGCCTGTTTTGGGGTCGGGACCTTTTCTGATGGCACGTTTGGCGCTGTTTGAAAGTGGAATGGTTGATTAAATGGGTTCATTCAAAACTCAGTGAAGCCTGTAATGTGGGATCATTCAGAAAATGGGTTAACCAAACTAAGCGGTCACCTGAAGACATAGTGCATGTCTTGTGTGAATTCAGCCGTTGTGGATTAATTGACTAACTGTGGTTAAGGAAACCATGGCTGAACCCAACACATAAACCAGAGCTTTCCAAACTGTGTGTCGGGACACGTTAGTGTGTCGGCTGCAGTGTCTGGGTGTGTCGCGGCTGCTGCTGCCTCCAAACCTGCTGTGATTCCGCGCAGGTCCTAGTGCCTGCCTTGTGCCCTGCTGCCTCCAAACCTGCTGTGATTCCGCACAGGTCCTAGTGCCTGCCTTGTGCCTAGCTGCCTCCAAACCTGCTGTGATTCTGCGCAGGTCCTAGTGCCTGCTTTGTGCCCTGATGTAAGAGTGTGTGGTGAAATGATGCCTTGCTGTAAGAGTGTCGCGAAATGATGCCCTGCTGTAAGAGTGTGTCTTCTGCCTCCAAACCTGCCCTGCCAGGATTCAACGCAGGTCCTAGTGCCTGCCTTGTGCCTGGCTGCCTCCAAACCTGCCCTGCCAGGATTCCACGGAAGTCCTAGTGCCTGCTTTGTGCGTTGCTGCCTCCAAACCTGCTGTGATTCCGCGCAGGTCCTAGTGCCTGCCTTGTGCCCTGCTGTAAGAGTGTGTTGCGAAATGATGCCCTGCTGTAAGAGTGTGTCGCGAAATGATTCATGTCTCAAAAGTGTGTCACCAACATGAAAAATTTGGAAAGCTCTGACATAAACTATCAATAGCAGCAGTGCTAACATAGATATGATGGGCTGTGAGAATAACCTTGAGGAACAGGAAGAAGAACCGCAACTAGGACAACAGTCAGATAAGAGAAATCTGAGTCTGGGGCAGAAATGTAATTTGAGGAAGCGTCTCAGACTTGACCCTCCCTAGTTCTCTTGTAGATAAAGACAGGGAGGGGCACTTTCAAACTTGCAACATTCTGTTACTGTAACCCTATAATAAAAGTAGTTTTAGTATTCATAACTTGGGTTTCCTAGTCTGGTCTACCTCGAAGGGCTGACACTAGATGAAGCACAGACTATTCCACTTTGTAACAGCTTGTTTGTTCCTAACCAAGATTGGGATCTGACCTGTGGAGCTACTGGAAACTTGAGTTCAGGTTACAGACTTTTCTGCAGAACAAATGATCAGACAATTGATTATTCTGGTTGGCAGAAGTAGTGTGAGACACCTAGATGAGCCAAGGCAAATACGAATGCTATAAGGGCCTGAAAATGCACACACCTATTCTTAAAGGTAAATTCTTGTTCAAGTCCTTAACATCAGAGCTGGCTCAGATTCCTGCAGATAACTGTTTTGAGACCCGACCCAGCTTTCTGCCGTCTCTTACGTACAGTGCTGGTTTTAAAATAAGATGATTTGCGTCTCTACTTGCCTGATGCCAGCTTGTTTTTCCTTCTCATGCTGTGATTGGGAAGATCTGTCCTTTTGGCTGTTCCATCTGCGTGTGGTCCTTGCAGTGAGAAGGCAACAAGAGGCGTTTTTCCCCACGCCCAGCAAGCCCACTTGGGGGTGGGATTCATTGGAACGGATGCAGTAGTGGCCACTTTCAGAGCAGATGAGGCAGTTTCGCGGAATGTGAGTCTGCAGCCCTGCCTGCTTTCCAAGATAGTTGGCTATGGAATAACAATAACTGGAGAAGTTGGACGCAACTGGCACAGCTGCTGCCTTATGTACCTTGCATTTTGGTATCTGATTGACTTGTAGAAATCAGGACAGCTAACCTCCTATTCATAATTGGGCCAAGAGATGTGTGTGGAGAAGAAAAACAGAATCCTTAGGGGGGGGGGTTTCCCCCTGAGTTTTGGGGAAGATTTTTTTTTCTCTGAGTTTTCATATCTCTAGATTGCCCTTTATTATTTGATCCGCATGAAAACTCTTCCTGCTCCCTAGAGGTTCATCCCAAACATTTCTCAGAAATCGCCGAAGACGTCCTGAATCAGCTAGACCAGAGCTTTCCAAACTGTGTGTCGCGACACGTTAGTGTGTCAGCTGCAGTGTCTGGGTGTGTCGCGGATGCTGCTGCCTCCGAGCCCTGCCAGGATTCCGCGCAGGTCCTAGTGCCTGCCTTGTGCCTGGCTGCCTCCAAACCTGCTGTAATTCCGCGCAGGTCCTAATGGCTGCCTTGTGCCCTGCTGTAAGAGTGTGTCGTGAAATGATGCATGTCTAAAAAGTGTGTCACCAACATGAAAAGTTTGGAAAGCTCTGAGCTAGACCATTTTTGCACATGGGCTTCACCTTAAGTACTAGAGTAGCCCAGGATTGAGGTGCCGGGGGAATCCATGCACCAGCCAGCCTTCCTCTATCCCTTAACTTTGTGGTTTAAAAAAAAATTGAAGGATAACATCTGTGAAGCCTTTTCTGGATGAGTTGGAAACAGCCCCTCTACTAGCAAACTCAGGCCGTGCCAAGAAGACAGGAGAGAAAGAGGCCAGTGAAAAATTATGGGTGGATAACCACATGTTCCTATGTTGCACTGGGTCAACCAACGAATACAGTATGGTGACTAATGCAGAGACTCCCACTTCCTTCCTGCCTGGCCAACAGCAAGAGGTAGTAGAAGCTGTCATTCGTAAAAGATGGAGGACCATCTCCTTCAAAGAGAACAGAACTACTCAACGTGTGAAGTTCAGGGTCCTTCCAGGCGTGAAGTGGGAGAGGAGCCCAGAAGACAGTGTTTTTCTATCATTGTGCCATTCCTCTGGAACTTCCTGACACTAGAGATTTGGGGGATCCCTCTCTGCTGGGGTTTAAGAAGGCAGAGCTTTTTCATGGAGCCTTTTATCTCCAATGGGGTGGACATTGGACCCCTGAAGATTTTATTAGGGTTGCCTTTGTTATGTATGTGCTCTATTGATTTTATCTGATTGTGCTGTAAATGGCTGGCCGTCCTTCTGGGAGCCAGCAGTGTATATTTTTAAAAAGTGAAATGAATTAAAAAGGAAGGGAGATCTGGAGGACAACAGGTTGGGAATCTTCTCGGAAGTCAGTGGTATATAAAAACCGTTCAGTAAATAGTTAAGTTAGGGTTAAGGTAGTTTTAATAAAGCTTTGGTTCATGCAACAGGCTTGGGAAGGCTGCAGTGTGGGTCTGAAATCTACTTGGGGGTTGTTTGTGTTATCTGAGCAGATTGTGTGATCTGGGCCTGTTCCTTAAGCCAGAATAAGGTAGGATGGTTGGTTTGTGGATCCCAAATGATGTCGGTTTAGGATTGAATGTGTTACGTGAACGCAAGTGGTGTATCCCTCTAGGGAAATTTGTGCTTGCCGACCAAGGTAAATAACATCCCCTCTGCTCACTTCAACAGACTGAGGAATAGGGAGAGCAGGAGAGGAGCCCCCCCCCCCTTCCCAACCAGTGTTTGACTCATTTTAGGGTGGAAGAAAATCTGTCTTTGTGGTTTGAACAGAAGGCTGTGTTGACCCAGGACAAAAATGTGTTTGTGTGTTTCCTTTTGGCTCAGAAGGTTTAAAACACCGCAGGCACAAACCTCAGCAGCGTCTAAGAGGGCTTTGTTGTTCTGCTTTTGGGAACTGTGCATGCACACACACACACGAGTGTGTGTGTGTACGTGTGTGTGTGTGCGCGCACACCCCCGGGAGGACTCCATAACCCCTCCCGAGGCCTCCAAAGCCAGCGGTCGGCAGCGGGAGAGAATTGTGCTACAGGGTTAACGTTGGCATCCGTGGAGATGAATCACGCCAAGGCTGCAGCCAACGCAGAAGGTTCCCGGTGACGAGAGTGGTGGTTTTATAGCTCATGACTCATCTCGGCTCGGCTGGTCGAGGGAGAGCGGCCGTGTTATTCCAGGAGATTGCAAAATCATAACAGGAATGTCGTGGCGAGTCTACGGCTCAACTATGCAAATCCCCAGGAAGCCATTTGAGCCGGGGAGCGTGAAGCACGGTGCACGGGGATGGCCGAGCAGTGAAGAGGCCTTGGGGACAGCAGGCGGAAGGCATGCTGGTAGTGTGGAACTCGCTAGGAGAACAGGCGTGGGAGGTGAGCGGGTCCCCGGGGCGAAAGCAGGGCGCTGCTAGGCGAACGTTTGGCCGGGAAATGCCCCCCACCCCACCTGCTTTTCCCTGAAGCCAAGGGGCATCTCTCTCCTGTCCTTTTCTGCCCCGAGGAAGGGGGCCTCTTAAAAGGACAGGTTGACCCCCACGTTGGGGAGGCGGGGAGCTTCTCGGGACGCCCGCGGGAACGTCTCTGAACACGGGGGAGACGAACAGCACGGAAAGTCCTCTCTCATGCCCAATGCATCAGTAGTTTCCCACTAAAAGCCGAGCTAAACAGAAGAGGGGGGGCTGTAAACGCACCCTCCCCCCCCCCCCCCCCCCGCTCTTGGATGGCACACAGCAGAAAGAGGTTGGAAGAGCTTTGCTCCTGGTACGCTCGAAGTGTGCCAGGAAGGGGTGCCAAGAACAGGTCCCGGGAGGGAAGGGGAAACACAATCGGCCCTTTGGAGGCACAGCCTGGGGGCGCTGGCCAAGGTTGCAACAGCCGCTGGCTGTTTACAGCAGCCCGTGTGCCGGGGGGAAGATAAGCTATCTTGCCGGGCTGGTGTTTCCCTGGTGATCGGTGGGCGTGCGGTGCCCTGGTGTGGGCTTGCACAATGGTGTGTGTGGGGGGAACTCTTCTGGGACGCTGGGTTCCCTTGGGGGGGGGAAGCGGAGGAGCTGGGCCCTACGGGATGCAACTGGAAATCGGAGCAAAGGTCGGGCGCTGTTTATAATTAATGTGCGGCGGAGAGGGACGGTGCCAGCCGCCGCCAGGCGTTCGGAGCTCTGGGAGGGTTTTCAGGCTGGCGGGGCCCACGGCGAAGCGGGAACAGGGTTGGGTGGGGGGGATTCGCAGGCAGGGTTTTTGCAACCCTGCAAAATTATTTTAGGCAGGAGGGAGAGCCGTGATGAGATAGCGCCCGGACAGGAGTGCACTCCATTCCGAGGTTGGGGGGGTTGGGGGTGAAAGCAGATTCTCTTCTGCAAGAGATCAACATCAAGGCTACCACTGTGCGTGCCCCCCCCCCCCCCCGTGCAGATTTGGAGGAGGGCCATCCGCGGGAGGCCTGACTCATTTAGGCAGAAGTTCACCAGGCTCGTGTTTGTCAAAGAGATTTGTCACGGCGGTTTGGAACGGCCTGCTCCCGGCCTGCCAAGATCAACCCCCTGAATTCTCGGGGCGTTAGAGAAACAGGAAGCCTAGAGAAACAGGAAGCCGGTCCTCGCTGGATTCCTCGTTGGGTCTCGTGGTTACAAAGTTGCAGGAGGACCACAGAGCTGCTGGGGTGAAGTCCACTTTCCGCCGTGGCAGCTCTCTGGCCTACCTCACAGGGGTGTTATGGGGATAATACGTTATGGGGATGATCATATGGGGTTGGGGGTGTAGCGGGTTTTGTATTTGGCGTTTTATTTTTGTAAGCCGCCTGGAGTCCCCGTGTTGTAGTTGGGCAGCCATATAAATCTCTTTAATAAATAAAAATAAACAATATCACAGGAAGGCGTCTTCTGGACTCCTGGAAGAAAGGCTGGGCATAAATCCAATTAATAGTGGCCACCTATATGCCCAGATAATAATTTGGACGGTGCCCTTTGCCTGCTCCTATCACCAAACTCAGGTTGAAATCAAAGTGCATTAACTCTTCATCCATTAATTACACCGGCAGCAAGCAAGCAAGCAAGCAAGCAAGCAAGCAAGCAAGCAAGCATGCATGCATGCATGCATGCATGCATGCATGCATTCATTCATTCATTCATTCATTCATTCATTCATTCATTCATTCATTCATTCAAATTTATCACCGCCCATCTCTACAGCAGTAGACTCTGGGCGGTTTACAACAATAATTTTATTGATACGGGGCTGGATCTGCATTGATTTGGTGATTGATTGGTTGGATCGAGATCCTGCCTTTATTTGCACAACACCAGGCAGTGTGTGCGTGTGCAGTGCCCCCCTCCTCCTATTTTTCCCAGAACAACAACCCTGCAAGTTCAGTTGGGCTGAGAGAAAGGCTGGTTCAAAGTCATCCAGCCGGCCGGCTTGCGCGCCTAAGGCGCCTGACCAGCCTGACTCTGCGAAACCAGCCAAGGGATGGTTTCTCACATAGAGTGCTGTTTTTATTGAAGTGGATTGAAGTGGATTCAGAAGCGACACAAACAACCCACTGCCGTGAGTTGTCGGCACGGCTTTACTCGGGCGGCCGCAGGGTGTGGTCAGAAAAGCCAAGATGGCGGCCGCGATGATGCGACCGAAGCCCCGCCTGTTTGTTAGGGGCGTCTCCTGGCCTCTTTGTAACACCGGCCACCCAGTTTAGTCATCTGGACTGAAAACTTGCCCGCGTGTTCGCCCGTTTTCGGAAAAGGCACGGCTGTGGCGGGGTGACAGCAGCTCGCTCCCTTTCTCAGAGATTTTCCGTTCAAGATTTTTTCTTTGCTGAGCTCTGTTCTGCAGCAGATTTCCATCAGGCGTGTTTGCGTGCATAAGCGTGCATCGTCCCGTGCTTTGGACCCATGTCCAGGAGCATGTCATGATACGAAAGTTCCTTCTAATTAACCCGCAAAAGACAGGACAGTCAGTGGCAAAGCCTCTGTAGTGCTTGTTCGAACGTAAAAAGTAAAAAGTTCAAAAGTAGAAAGTGTAGAATACGTCTTGGGCTTGTAATAAAACTGTCAAAACTCAGCTGGCTAAAATTCTGTAGGGATAAAAAGGAGAAAGAAGAACCACAAAAGTTTGTTTTAGTGTCCTGGAGGACTATAAATGTAATAAGTAAAATTCAGAAGAGGGGCAAATTTACGCCCACCTTTACTTTTCTGTGCCCTGAGGCTTTTGAATTGTCGGTTTCTCTCACTCCTGATTCCTTCTTACCCCCTTCCCAGATTTTTTTTTTTTAACCTCAAAGGAGATTGGTTTGTTTTTTAACCCCAAGGAATTGGGGTTTTAAAAAGGGACACTTTTTGTTTCTCTGCAAATTGTCCTCCTTTTCCCTCCTGAGGGCCTGGTAGTGAATCGCGCCCTGAATTGTATTCTTTTTGTTTGTAAGCTACCCTGGAAGTCTGCTTAATGATAGGCAGGATGCAAATACTGGAAACCAAGCTGAATGGCGTTATCATTGCTTTGACCACAGATAAAACAGGGCGATCGGATGAAATCAGAACATGAAGGTGCGCAGATGCTTTTCTTGAAAAATGTCTAATTTTTTTTCTCCGGGTGGAAAAAAAAAACAGCGTTCTGGCTTGGTTTGAAAGTCACGGTTCCGATGTTTCAGTCTCATCCAGGTGCTTAACTTCCTTATTTTTGATTCTCCTTCCCACCTCGCAGCAGCAGCAGCAGCAGCAGCAACAACAACAAATGCCCCGGAATAACCAAGAAGAAAAAGAGGAAAAAGAGAAGGATGGGGAGAAGGAAGAGGAGAAACCAGAATCTGAAAACGACAAAGAGGAACTGACAAAGTAAGTTGGAGGGTGTTTGCTTTCCAGGAACCAAGGTGGAACAGTCTGTAGCTTGAATCATGTCAACTGGATTTCTATTTTCTCAGTGGAAACGTTTCGCTCCTTATCCAAGGAGCTTCTTCAGTCTGAGCAAAGTTGGTAAGGGAATCCTTAAATATGTTTCTAGGTGGCTGTGTGACCTTGCACCTGGGGCTAGGTCATGGTTATTTTGAGATGTTATTTCTAAGTCCCTTTATAACATCTCAAAATAACCATGACCTAGCCCCAGGTGCAAGGTCACACAGCCACCTAGAAACATATTTAGGATTCCCTTACCAACTTTGCTCAGACTGAAGAAGCTCCTTGGATAAGGAGCGAAACGTTTCCACTGAGAAAATAGAAATCCAGTTGACATGATTCAAGCTACAGACAATTCCACCTGGATGACTGAGAACCTTCATAGACAAGGTGGACCTAGCACTGCATCTGTTTCTTGTCTTGGTCTTTGTGACTCAGCGGGCGATGCAATTTCTTCTCCAAAAGTTTGCTGCAGAACGCAGCTCGGTCTGCACACTGCCTTCGTGCATCCCATTATACAATTGGCTTGAGTGCCATTTGGGGCAAGGGGAGGATATGGATCTCCTAAATAGAACCATAAAACGCTACATTTGCTGCATGTGTTCCTCATTCTCCTTTCCGACAGGGATGAAAGAGGATGTAGGTGATTTTTTCCCCCTTCTTAAACTCAAGGGAGCGTGGGTTGAAAAGAGCGTCTCTCATCCGCCAAGTGCGTGGCTTGCTGCAGTTTCATGCTGTGGGTCTCCTGCCTAGAAAATATTTTTCTTCCCAACCTTGGCCATTTTACACTTCAGGTGTAGCAAACGCCACGGATGCTTCGTAGGCTCACAACAGACAAGAGCGGGCCTTGAATAGATGGAAATCTGGCAAGATAGGGTTGACTTTGCCTTCTGCGGGGGAGGAGATTATCAACAGCCTTCACCACCTCGCAGCTCTGTGGGCGGTGGGGATTTTGGTTCCCAGAGTTCTCAGCCATGATCATGCTGGCTGGGGAATTCTGGGAAAGGAAGTCAGCAGATCTGGAAGGTGGTGAGGATGGTCGTTCTGGAGGACAAGATTGACGGAACCTCCGTGCGAATGTCCTACCTGGGGACTTCACCCAAGATTGCTTTGGGGAGGCACTTTAGGGGCACCCTCCAGGGAAATAGCTTTACCTTTTTTTAACTAAAAGGGGCCAATTTCTCCTCCAAGATCTCTTGCGTCCATGTCTGCATCTGGCTGGACGTTCAGTGGAGACCCATTGGGCTCCGTCGATGGTCCCGTTTTGCTTCTGTAGAACCGGGGGCACGTCTGCCGGCCCTCAGTGCAAACTTGCTCCAGGAAACGCCGCGTTGCTCCGACTGGTTGCAACGGTGCTGAATCTGGAGGTCTTCCTGCAATGCGCTGAGTAGTTACCAAGGAGTTTCCAACCAGAGTAGCCAAGTTAACGCTGGGTTGCAAAAATCCCTTGGGAACACCGTGCCTTTGAGTTTGCAGGGAGGGGAAATGAGCATTTATAGACTTTGATGGAAGAATTGGCCGTCTTCCTCTAAAGCTTAAGCTTTGGCTGGAAGGAGCGCTTGGCTTGGTTGCATTTGCGTTTCTCAGCCAGTTCTCTCCCCCTCCCACTTTTGGGAAAGGAGAAAAAGGGAGGCCAATGCAATTTGGCTGCCAGGATGCTCCACCTGTCTCTGCTGGGCCTCTTCGCAGCTGCAGCCAAGGAACCGCCGCGGCCTGCAGGAGCCCCACGCTGATCGTGCCTGTCTGTTTCTCTCGTCCCGGTTCGATCAGGGAGAAGAACGAGGATACGTCGGGCGAGGACAATGACGAGAAAGAGGCTGTCGCATCCAGAGGGCGCAAAACGGCCAACAGCCAGGGCTGGCGCAAAGGACGCATCACTCGGTCCATGGCCAACGAGGCCAACCACGAGGAGGTGGCGGCGCCCCAGCTGAATTCTGAGCTAGGTACGTCCCCGTTGTTGCATGGGTGAACGGATGTGGGGATTCGAGCGGGGGAGCGAAGGTGGGAACCCGTCAGAGGGAGGGCTGAAAGAACAAGGCGGGCGGGGGTGTGGCGGGAAGTTTGAATTTCTTATTTTTTAATTGCACGGTGCTGGAAAAGGACCCACGCAGCCCAAACCCAACATCGCAAATTTTCCAAGTGGGCGCATGAACAGGGAAAGAACGTCTTTCACCTAAACTAGGGAGAAGAATATGAATGGATGGATGGATGGATGGATGGATGGATGGATGGATGGATGGATGGATGGATGGATGAATGAGTTGATTTTTAAAAAAATTAATTTAAATGTAGAACGAAGCCTTGCTTTCACAACTTAACTCCCTTTTGATTTGGGAGTTTTTAACCGACAGACAATATAGGTGGAGACGTCAGAACTGCCCTGCATGGCGCTGCTTTTCTAGGCCAACCTCGAAGGGCGTGCTAGGAGACTTGTTCCAAAACACGGGTGGAGCCAGCGTGAAGAAGTAGGACAGGACATGACAAATTCTGGATTAAAATCCTTTTGAAAGCCACTTCCTTCTCTGCAGGCTTGCAGACTTCTCCGTAGATCTGGGGAAATTGCCTCTCGTGGCCACTTGAGGGCTGTGGAGAACTGAGAAACCTCCTCTTGGAAGGAGATGGCATGCAGCTGGGCTTGAACCTGGTTCTAGATTCTAGATTCTAGATTCAGGCTTCGCTTGAACGGGAAGAACTGGGAGAGGAATCCACGAGGGCTTCAGGTGATGAGCTGGCGGAGAGCTGCGTTTAGCACTCGGGGTGGGATTTTAGCTGCACGTTTGGTGTCTGTGGATTGATTCTGTTCATCTCCTTTGGGGTCCTGTTTTATTCCTGAAGATACGGAAATCAGAATCTTAAGATAGACCGTTACGGGTAGCAGCGTCTCGTCTGGTTAAAGCGCAAGATGGTTTTGCCACGTTGGGGTGACTCGGTGGTGTTCTGAGTCCAGTGAAATTAAATTGAGTTGTGGGCATTTGGATCTTGCCTGCTTGATCCGGTACATCTGCTGCAAGATGAGAATGAAAACCCCCCCCTTTTTTTAAGTGCTTAGGAATCATAACGTGGGGGTGGGGATGATGGTAATGTGGTAGCAAAGGGCCTGTAGAGCTGTAGAAGTCCGCTGGAGAGAGTCTTTGGTGTTGACATCCAAGGTAATGAAAATGCGGCTACAAGGAAGTTTATCTATGCAGCTTCTGGTGTTTTTTTTTTTACTTCTTGGCAACGCTGCGCTTTATAGAAACATCCTTTCTGCAAGCTGCTTCCAGGTTTCCAGCTGAATGAGTGAATCAAGGCCCGAGATGGGAAACTGGATTGTTTCCCAACTCCAGATTTAAATGTATTAGTAGAGGTGTGAGGAGGGTACTTAGACCGTATCCAAAGCAACGTTGCCCATTTTGGATCTAAATCCTCTACTGGACTTGGGCCTTCCTCCACTTGAATAATTAATTATTCATTTTAATATTTACCCTTGTATGGTTTTCAGGCTTGGCTACTACAATGCACTTTACTTGGGGTGTCCCTTGAAGACAGTTCCATGTGTTAATGCAGAAGATAGAGAACATGTCCTTTTCAGTGGGAGGCATTGCAAATGCTCGTGGGTCTCTGTGGGTACCAGTTGTGCTTTCTGCTTGTGTCGTCCCAGTTCAAGGTCCTGATAACACCCCGTGGTCTTTTGCAGAAGCTTTTGGGCTGAGACTCTGGAAAGGTGCATCCCAGAATTGTCATCAGCCAATCGTAGGCGGACAGACAAGACCCAGGGAATCTGCATTTCTCCACTAGATGTGGAAATGCTTTGTCTCTCAGCTCCGTTGGCTTCCGTGTTGCATGCACGAAGCTCCGTACGTTTTTCCCCCTGCTATTTCCAAACTGGCACTGAAATAGCCTGGTGGACCTGTAATGGTATGTGGGAATGGCCTTGGGAGACAGGAGGAAGAGCCACAGACTAGACAACAGTCAGACAAGTGGCAGCTGAGTCTGCAGAAGGAAGGGGACCATAGCAAACGTCTCAGGAGGGACCCTCCCTAGTTCCTTGGACTGTGAGGGCGAGGGGGGAGAGAATACTGGCTGGGGAATTCTGGGAGTTGAAGTCCACGCGTCTTAAATTTGCCGAGGTTGAGAAACTGGCTTAGGGACTGTCAGCCGCAGAACAGAAATCTCCTTCCTGACCAGGTGATGTGCTGTATGTGGCTGCCTGTGTGCGCATGAGCGTGTTTGCTGGACCCAGGTTGCTTTTCTCTCGTAGGCACACGTGGTTGGCCAACAGGGACACGTAGCAGCAGTTTGAGGTCCAGAGTTTTGAATGTTACATCCTGGCAGGAGATTCTCTTCTGTCTTTGCTTTCCCCATCTGGTTTTCAGCGCCTGTCCGAGCCCAGGACTCGGGTTAGCCCCAAACAAAAAATGGTGGAAACGGCAGGCAGATGTGGAAGGGAGGAACACAACCTTCTGATCCCAGCTCCCATCGTCCCCTGCCAAAACGCCGCTGGCTGGGCAGGCTGAAAGGTGGAGCTGAGAAGTAAAAAGCATGAAATAAAATGATTTTGAAAGGGAACCTAATTTAAGCCAGTGAACCCCAGTTTGGGCGGTAGCCTGAATGATAAAACAAACCCCTCGGGATGGGTCGCGCAACCCGCTGGTCTAAGGTGGTTTCTGGTTGGGTGTCATGCGAACACAGCGGTCCAAAGACACACACACACACACACACAGAGCCATGGCCCTCCAAGAACTGGAAGAGGAGCCGAATAAAGGAATTTGTGCCAAACACGGACCAACCACTTTCTATGTATTATCGAAGGCTTCCACGGCCGGAGTTCGATGGCTGTTGTGGGTCTTCCGGGCTGTGTGGCCGTGTTCTGGAAGTTGTGGCTCCTAACGTTTCGCCAGCATCTGTGGCCGGCATCTTCAGAGGGCAGGAGCACAGACAGACAGTTGCAACTCTACCTGGGCACAGAGAGTTCGCTTCTGTCTGTCCAGCCATCAACCACTTTCTCTTTTCCATCCTCTATCCAAGCTTAGCTTCAGGATGCGCCGATTCTTCAGACATCCCGACTCCCGTTGTTCCATTCCTGGTTTGGAGAAAGCCACGTTTGATAGGAAGGGCAATTTGTCACCCTTCCACATTTTATTCTGATGCTGGATCTGTAAAGACTTGGCCAGGAGATTGGCAGTTTCTGTCGTTTCCCAGCAGCGTAGGGACTTACGCACTCTCCTGGCTCCACGCCTGCTTAGCAGAAACTTGCTTGCTTCCCAAAGGGAGTGCCGAACCCACTGCCTCCAGCTAGATCTCCCTTCCAAGCCTCTTCCCATGGCTGCATTCCCCCCCCCCCCATGCAAAAAGGAGGGGAGCTGGGAAGACGACGAGAACAGGTGGTAGAACCTGCGAACCGGACCCGAAATATGTTTTCTTACATCCGTCTCCATCCAGCAGCAGCCCCACTGTTTTGACCACTTTTCTTTTGCGTCTGAAATCCTTTTTGCTGGAGATGGATGTCAAGGCCACCCTGGGTAAAGCAGATGGTGGCGATCTTAGCAGGAGACCCCACGCGGAAAGGACGGGACGAAAAACAGGACTGAAGATTGAGAAGCGAAGCCTGCAACCTGCTAAGACTTAGGAAGGCCGTTGCAAATTGCACATTGCTAAGTTGTGCACGTGCACGCACACACACAGACACCCTGAGAGCCCTGTTTTTCTTCTTGTAATTTTTCCTTTTCTTTTCTCCACAGCTGCTTTGGAGATGAACGAAAGTTCTCGCTGGACGGAGGAGGAGATGGAAACGGCTAAGAAAGGTGATGTGCCGGTTTGTTTTTCTTTTCACGTCCCCCGTTTTGAGTGAACGGTGTTTGGTGCTCGGTGGGGTGACCCTCTCCCTTGTGCATCGAGGGCCACCGCGGGATCGAAGGGGCTTGGCACGGCTGATGGAAGCATGCCGCCTCAGCTCGCGCAGCTTCCAGTTGTGAGCGGCCAGCTGCAAGGCCAAATAGCGTATTTTGTGCCGCGCAAAGACAGGAAGTTGCTAATCCTGCAGGAAGACAGTGTGAAGAGCTACCATTGTGTGTGAGGATGGATGGATGGATGGATGGATGGATGGATGGATGGATGGATGGATGGATGGATGGATCTATCTATCTATCTATCTATCTATCTATCTATCTATCTATCTATCATATTTATATCCCACCCATCTCCCCCACGAGGGACCCTGAGGATCTGGTCCAGCTTAGGAGAAGTCCAGCGTTCTCTGTCGTGCATGTCGGGCCAGACCAGGGAAGAAACGGTGCCCAGTGGTGGGTGGGTGCGGGTCTGAGTAGGGCAGCCCTTCTCAACCGTTAACCCTGGAGGAACCCTTGAAATATTTTTCAGGCTTCGGGGAACCCCTGCCCGTTCAGGCTCAAAGATAGGCCAGAGGTTACAAAATTGTTCAATTCGTTTCATGGGTAGGCCTGTCTAGATGCACTAACCGTGTTCTTAAACTGAAAATAAAGAATGAAACTCGCCTCTTTCATGTGAAGTTGCCCGAATTTGAAATACTTTTTTTTAATAAACCGTGATCTCCCAGGGAACCCCTAGTGACCTCTTGTGGAACCCTGGGGTGCCATGGAACCCTGGTTGAGAAACCCTGGAGTAGGGGTTTGGTTTAGCCCCCGCATAGTGTTTTGTGGTGGGGCGGCTCAGGGCGAGGCTGCAGATGGCGCAGAAATTGCTTGGCCAGTGGCAGGCGGCATCGGTGTAGAGACGATGGAAAGTTCTTGCTCGGTGACACTTTTATTGTGAAATAGACCCTTGATCCAACAGGCTGTCCAAACATCCAGCAGCGGCTGTAATTGTGGGCTGGGGTCCTCCGTTTGGAGATCGTCTCTTGTTTCTCGTTCTTTTCAAAGCAGCCTCCCAGTTGCAGGAAGTCAAATAAATCACTGGCCCAGAAGGAGAATGGGATTCACTGGAGAGTTGGCATATCCTGGCAACGATTTAAGGCCGCCTTCTGTAATCTGGGCACTCTCCGATGGTGGGGGAGGAACTTCATCTCCCAGCATGCACCAGGCTGCTCGGAGTTCTGGGAGTTGCGCTCGTCAGACCTGGAGGACGTCCAGATCTCCCACACCCCGTGGGTTGCATCTGGAACTTCAGACCTCCTCAGGACTCCCGCGGGTCTTTGTTTAGGGCCATCCCGTGGATAATCCTCCAGCTGTTGCTAGAATGACTGAGCAGCGTACCAGCAATATGTAGAAGTGACGGCATGGCTGTTCGCCGTGTTGGAGATGCGGGGATGATTTGGCTCGCGGCTTGATGGGATTGGCACTTTACCCTCCCACCCAGCATTTTTCTCACACTCGCCGTTTGGAAGGCATTTCTGCAGCTGAGTAATGCCTTGGAGGTGTGAGAGCAAGCGTTGAGCTTGGCTCTCAGTGCCTCACCTATCGGGTTGCTCCCCCACCTGCACACTTGGCTGTCTGACGTGACAAGCTTTACGGAATTGAGCCGGGGCTGTTTACGTTTCTTTGGAGAAGAACTCAAGTGCTGACTAAGTATTGGAACCGGGAATGAGAAGGCCTAGTGGTTCGTAAGGAGTACAGTTTATTTTCTCCGTCCCATTTCATCATGCCACTTGCTGTCATATTTTGGATGGTGCAGGGAGGAGGATCCTGGGCTGTCTCCTCTTTGCATTGGCAGAATGCCAGGGGGAAACCTGAGCCGAGGCTATAGTGCTTCAGATTATAAATAAGGACTCACATCAACCAGATGTTTGTGGGAGTTCAAGTCCCTCAAAGCTGGAAGGAACAAAATTAGGGGAGATGGGCTTATCTGATGGAATGTTCCTTATCTATATGTTCCCACCTCCCCGCCAACAGAGAAAACTAACAGATTCTTTGCCGCAGAACTGAGCAGTAAGCCCAGGGCCTCATCTGCATTCCCCTGTGGTCAATGGGACATTTGCATGCTGCAAATCAGTTGCTCCGAGAGCTCCAGAACATTCTCAATTCAGGGAGGTCCCCTGGTGTGGTGGGGGTCATCTCCTCAAGCATCATCGTCTTCCCCTTTTGAGATTCAAATAGTTTTCCAAGTGCTCTGCAAAACTCAAGGTTCTCTCTCAGTTGAACAGAATGTCCCGGGGATGGATTCCCAGGGGCGGGGGGGGGGGGGGGGACACACCAGGAATCTGGAAATCTGGGATTTGGTTGGTGGACCATTCACCCCTTCTTTGATCTGAAGTTTAGGGGAGAAACGGATCCGGTTTTGAAATCGCTATGGTTCTCTGGGCTCAACTTTCTCCGGATCCCCTTCCGCGGGCAAATTCTGGGAAACTTTGGTAGGGACATTTTCCTTTCTAGGGAACCTTGAAAACTCCTTTGCCTCTCTGTTTCTGCCTTCAGGGCCTGGATTTAAAGTACCGTTCTTCTGTTCTGCGGGATGGTACTTGACCTTGAGGGCATTTGAAGGAACTCCCTTGGGGTGTTTTTATTACAGTGCGCCTCGCCTCGTTTCCATTTTCTTGCTGGCTGTTTTGTTTTGATCTGTGGTTATTGTTAGCTGTTGTTGGTATCCTCTGGACGGCAGGCTAGAAGGCAAAAATTGTTTTTGATGAATCCGTGTTTTCTTTACTTGGGTTTTTTTTTTTTTTTTTGGTAAGGATGCTGCCTTGAAAAAAAAGAAAATCAGTTTGGTGTGTGGTCAGTGCATGTCAGCTGAGGAGTAAATCCTTCTACATTCTGTGCATTTATGTTGTTTTAAACAGCACACAAGTAGGTAGGAACGGCGGTGTCTGTTTGTGTCGATTTCTTCCGTTTTATTGGCTTTTAATCCTGGGTCAGCGTGTTTACTTAGGGGCATTCTTGGAGACTGAGTCCCATCTGATAACATTTCCCTACCACCCCCATCGCCAACACCCACCGCAAAAGTTCCCAAAGAACCGGGATGCCTTGCAGAAGAGGGTTCTTTAAAACCTCGGAGGACCCCCATGCCAGATTAATCAATTATTGGAGTTAACCAATAAATAAACTTAGCGGAATGGAGTTTTCAGTTGGAAACCTTGTTCGAAATATAAATTTTGGGCACTGAAGAGCTTCCGTTTGTATCCAGATCTCGGCTTGCCGGAATTTAGAAACCTGTTAACTGAAGACTTGATTATTCCCAGGTTTACTCAACTGGGCTTCGTGGAAATAAGGCAGGTCCATTTTTCTGCTCCTTAATGACCTTTACGGAGTCGAAGACCGTAAGGGGATCCTGTTCTAGCCCGTTCTACGTTCCCCGTAAGAATTTAGGCTGGATTTGCTTGAATTAAGAGGCCCTTTAGACCAAGATGCCCCCACGCTCTTTTAGCCCCCTCTCCCAGCCCCACAATATCCAGTAGCTGACTGAAAGTGTCTAATCGAGGCTCATACATGTATGCAAATGAGTTGAATTTGCATAATTTATACCAGCTGCAGAATTCCTCTTCCCCCCCCTCCTCTTCCCTCTTCTTTTCTTCTTGGCCCTCTGAATTTCTTGGCTCCCAGGCTTTCTACATGTTGGTGGCACAGCCTAATCCAGAACAGTGGGTCCTGCCGACCCTTTGAAGTTTGGCCCTGATCCCTGGGCTGGCCACACAGGTGCTGTGGGTCAGAAGGGGGGAAACGTTTTCCTGAAGGAAGTTGGGGAGAGGAGAAGGTGGTCTTGTCCCCCCACCCAAAGCTTCAGCCGTAGGTGCCCCTGCTTGGCCAGGACAGGTGATTTCACACCCCAAAGCGCGCTGCATTCGGGGCGGCAGGAAAGATGCAGCTTCTTGCATGGGGTGGGGGGGTTGGAGAAGCATGCATCTCTCAACTTTTTGCATCTGGGGGGGCTGTGACCCCCCCACCAACGGGGCTCCCAGCGTACTCGTTCCTGGGGAGGGGGGTCCCCCTTTCTACCCACCCTCCCGGCGCTTCCGGAGTCCTGATCTAGCCGGGGAGGCAGCCAAAAGGTTTGGGTCCAAATCCAGCCTCTGGGGAGAAACGGGAACAACAGGAGGGGGGCCCGATGTGCGCGGAGCCGCTGCCAAGAACAACCCCTTTGATTCACATCAGAGAGAAGGAAGCTATTAAGAAACGCTTTGTTTTCCTGGATCCCTTTCCCCGGCTGTTGACATTCAGATGAGAGGGAGAAGGGGGAAGCGCTGCCAAGTTGGCCGCGCCCTTGTCGTCTTGGGCCGGTGCCACGCCGCTTGTGGACGCTGTCTAGAGGTCACATTCAGACGGAGCAAACTTCTGGGTCACCCGGGGGCAGGGCTGGCGGGCGGGGGGGCCAGCTCCCCGCCGCGCTTTCTGCCTCCTCCCTCGGAAGCCGCCCCCCCCCTCCTCCTCCCCGCCGAGGAAGAAGGCTGCGCCGTCTGCGCTTTTTCGGCCGCGGCCTGGAGCATCTCCCGAAATCCGTCTCTTTGGGCTGCCGCCGCCGCCGCCTCCTCCCCCCGGGCACCCGGCGGAGCCGCTGTCGGAAAGGCGGCGGGAGAAGGCTGTCGAGGGAGTTGGGGCGGGAAGGGAAGCGGCTCCGCCGTAAGAGGCTGCCTCTCCGAGAGCTGGGGAGCGCCGCGGGACCGAGCAGGCGGGAGTCCGCGCCCCGAGGAGGCAAATCGAGTTGGAGGGTCGGCCGGGAAACCTTCCCGGATCAGGATCGGTTGACCTCTTCCCCCAGTTTGGACGCGGGCGGCGGAAAGCCCTGCCCGGACCAGCGGCTGGGCGCAGCATGCCGCTCCTCTCGGACTGCCCGGAGAGAGGCGGCCGCGGCCGGCGAGGGCGCAAGGCGCGGGCCGGGGTAGAGGGCGTCTGAGCCGCGCGCCCGGCGCTGCTTTTTCTTTCCTTTCGTTTTTAATCCGGGGGCTCCTCTCCCTCCCTGCGGCCCCCCGAGAATTCGCTTCGCCCCCCGCCCCGACGCATGGTTTCGGTCGAGCGACCAGCAGGTGAATCTGGAAGAGGATGTAAGTGGGGACGTCCGCGGGGGGGGGGGGCGGGCGGTGGAAAATCTGAGCCGTTCGGAGCGTGCGAGGTGTGGAAGGAGGGAAGGAGCGTCCTGCTGGCGCGGCTCCTGGTGGGGACCCGGTCCAGATGGGCGACGCCCCGCCGCGCGCCCTTTGCTCCAGACCTCCCGACGCGCAGATCTGGCCGGACGGGGGTTCCCCCGTTTCCCTTCCTCAAAAGGCGGTTTGAAAGTTAGCCGGGCACTTCTAGGGCTTCGGCGACGGCGACGGGCAGGCAGGTGTGGGGAGATTGGGGGAGGACTCTCGGTGGGGGGGCCTTTCTCAGCTCTGGGACACTCTGGCTGTTTCCTGGAAGAGAGCGGCTGGCGTTTCTTTCCCCAGGCGCGCGCGCGCGCGTGTGTGTGTGCGTGTGTCTGCGCGCGTCTCTCTGTGTGTGTGTGTAATTATAGTTTTGGAAAGCAGGTGTCTTTATTGGAGGCGCTGTAAAGATAAGGGCAGCTGCGCGTGCTCAGCGGCGGCAGGGGAAGCGTGCGGTGGGGACGCCGGCGATCCGCGTGGGGGCCGGCCGCACGGGGTTGGGCGGGCATGGCGCCAGCCAGGGCAGAAGGCTGGCTGAGGCTCCAGAGCCCCGGGCATTTCTCTGCTGGGCACAGTCACCGGGGAGGCATAGAGCCCCTGGTTTTGCCAGCAACCTCCTCCCTGCCCATCAATGGTCAGTGCTTCCCAACATGCAAGGATTTTATTTTATTTTATTTTATTTTATTTTATTTTATTTTATTTTATTTTATTTTATTTTATTTTATTTTATTTTATTTTATTATTTTATTTTATTTTATTTTTTTATTTTATTTTATTTTATTTTATTTTATTTTATTTTATTTTATTTTATTTTATTTTATTTTATTATTTTTTGCCTCTCTTTTGCCACCTTTCAAGGTAGCTTACGAGATCGCGTCTCTCCCCCTTCCATGTTGATCCTAACAGCCCCAAAAGGTAGACTTAGGTGAGATGTTGCTTTAGTCCAACACCCCGGCAGCGAGAATGCAGATTAGGACCGGATGCAAGTTCAGATCTTACCCCTGGCCGCAGAGCTGATGGCATGGAGCCAGTCGCTTGCTCACTTGCGGTCTGGTCTGCTCACAGACAGACGGCCTTACAACAGCCCTGTGGAGCAGGCCATGCAGGACCCCTCATGCCAGAGAGGAAGCGAAAGGGAACAACGGAGACCTGGCGTCCCAAAAGATTAGTGCTTTTGGGAGTGATAAAAAGAATTTGGGGCAATCCATTCCAGTCTGCTAGCCGCCTCTCTTTGAAAACGCAGGCATGTCCCTGGGAGTATTTGCAAACTCTCAGAAGTTTCATAGGAACGTTGGTGTTGGTGCAAGCCCAGTGGGCTGGAGGAAAAAAAACAAGTTTCTAGTCCTTAACGGGTGCCAAGGAAAACAGTGTCGCAAAGAATTGCCTTCCCTATCCCCAAGTCAGATGACAAACAGATGAAGCAATTCGGTTTGCACTCGATCCTCAAACGGAGCCTGTCGAAGGCAAAGTTCTCAGGCAGTTTTCCCAACCTCATAACTTCTATTTTTATCCCCGCCTTTATTTTATTTTATTTTATTTTACTTTATTTTTAATCTGGAGAAGATTAACTGTTTTTACAGTTCTAGAGAGAATTGTTCCTCCTTTGGCAGAGTTAGCGCTGTTTCGTTTAAATGGCATCACCGCCCGAGCGAGTCAGTTTGGCTGCGTTTTAGGTTTTACAGGAGAAAATTTCTCTGCGAGGTCTCCCTGAGATTCGGACTGTTTTTGCTGCTTTCCTTGTTGGCTAGTGTTTCGTTTTTATCATGTAAAGTTGGGGCTTCAGCGTGGTGTTTTTAATGTTCCTGTTGATGGCCTTACTTGCTTTGACACTTTTGGGGGGAGAATGGATGGCTAAATCTCCGTGGATGCCCAGCCAACCAACATCTTCCCAGCTTAGAACAATGGTCAAAGTGATGGACAGGATCCAGCCTTTATTTTTAAGCCCATGGAAATCAATGGGACTCTTCTAAATAGGCTAGGCCTGAAATCAACTGATTCTGTATGTCCGTGGGAAGATAGATGGCTTGCTAGAGCAGGGAAACAGCGCGTAAATCAAATTGATAAAGACAATGCTATCACAAATGGCACACCGGTTGGTGAGCTGGCCAGATATCTACGGGGGCGGATTTGGAGTTTTTACAGTCATTGTCCTGGGTATTATATTTCTTAACAGTTGATGGGTTGAGCTCCAAAGTTGTCCTTTCAGATGTTGAACTACCATTCCCAGCCAGCATCCCTCACCATTTGCCATCAAATCCCTTCCAAGGAAGGCCCACCCAGCTCACTCCCTCAAGCATACAGGAAGCAGAAACTAATTGTCACTTTCTAACTTGGATTGTTGAGAATTGAAGTGGGCTTTGTCCTGTTTCAGAAAGCTTGCTTTAGGACGACATTGGTGGCCAGCCGTGACTTTATTATTTTTTTCCCCCAGTGATTTGTCTCGTGTTACAGTTAAGGTTTGGGTTTTTTTTTAAATAAGATATGTGTAGAAAGGATGCAGGGCTACGTAGCTCTTGCTGACTTTCTATTAAGGAGAAAAGGGCAGGTGGGAATTTGAGCCCACTCATCTTGTCTTAACAGCTCTTCCATTCTTATCTCCAGACAGTGCTCAGAACCTGCTCCAAAGCAAACACCTTTTTGAAGCCCGGAAAGCTGGCCATCAAGGCTAGATGCTTTAAAAAAGAAAAGAAAAAGAAAAGCATTCTGACACCTTACCTGGTTTTAACCCTTCTGACTTTTTTTAAAAAAATAATTTATTTATAAGATCTATAAACCACCTTATTCCAGAGCCTCCAGGCTATACAAGACAAACACAGTGCAAAGGAGGACATAATTTAAAAAAATAATAAAGCAATATATTATGATCTTACATTCCACCGCAGTTGTCTGAATAGCTAGCTGTTGGTTTACTGTTGTGACGGAACATTTTAGAGTTCCAAACCAGCCTGCCCTTTCCAAATCATCCTTTGTATGGTTTTCACCCTTCTGACTGGTTCCGTTATATCCGTCCAACCCGCAGGTCTTCTTGAACATGGGCGCAACTGGTCAGCCATTGCCCGGATGGTGGGGTCTAAGAGCGTCTCGCAGTGTAAAAATTTCTACTTCAACTACAAGAAAAGACAAAACTTGGATGAGATTCTGCAGCAGCACAAACTGAAAATGGTAAGCCTCGCGGGTTGTCTTCAGAACATCGCCGCGTCCTCCGACGTGAACTTGTCCTCCGAAGCTGCTGCTCTTACCTTTCGGCGTAAGTGCTAAAACGGTGTGTCTGGGTGTGTAACAGCCTTGGGGGCCCAGCTTTGCGTTCACATGTTTTTAGTCCAGAGAAAAATGTTTGCATTTGCAAAGTGGGCAGCTGCGGTTGCGGGCGATGTGCACATTCGGACATGCAGCAGGTGAGTTTTTCTGACCCGAGTGGAGGTATTTCTCGCGACCAGGGAGTGTTTAGGCGTGTAGGTGTCTGGTGCGAAAGCAGCAGAGGGGGAACTGCGATCTTGGACGGCCGTTGAGAAAGCTGGGATTCGTAGCCCCTGTTTTGCTCAGATGGAAAAGTGAGCTTGTGATGACAGATGTGGTTATTTTTAAGTGCCCCTTAAGCCCTGTTGATGCGGGTGTTTCAGGGCATCCTGCTCTTCGGATGAATGTTGGCTCGGACCACGCTGCCACGCTTGCTTTGCTGCTGCCAAACCTTCCCCTTTTTCGTAATTATTATCCCAAAGATTTATTTCTTGCCTTCCAGCTAAGGGGCTACAGCAGGGCAGCGTTCGATAAAAACATAAAGGAAGCCATGTAAATCACGTCTAAAACAGCACAAATAAAACCACTGGTAAAAAAACATTAATTAAAAGCGGCGTTCAGTCCCAAGGCGGCAGCAGGCTGACGGCCTCGGACATTGTGAGATGAAACTTCTTTAAAATATTAGGGTAGAAGCAGAAGTGGAAGGCGTTGGAAAAGCTTAAGAGGACTGAACACCCGAAAGAGAATGAAGTAGGCGCCGGGGAAATATTCCGGAAGAGGGTAGGGGCTAGTCTTCGGGGGGAAAACCCACTCCCCACCCTGAATCCCAGTGTGAGGACACTCTGATCAAGGGCTCTGGGGGTCAAGCTGGAATAGATGGGAGGCGAGTATTTGGCTGACCTCAGCTAAGCCCAGCAGCACGCGACGTTAAGCCATATTGTGGCCTGGTCCAGCTGAGTTTGATATACGAGAAAAAACAAACGCCTCTTTCTTTTCTGCTTTTTTGTGCTTTTCCTTCCCTTCCACTTCCTCTTAATTTTTTTCCTTTCCAGGCCTGCCTGGGTATCTCGAGCAACCTTTGCAAAAACCCAGAAATTACGCCAATAAAATCCTTCGTGGCATGGAAATGAGTGGTATGGCATAGGCCCCGTGTGTGCGTGTGTGTGTGTGTGCGCGCGCGCGTGCGTGTGTGTGTATACACCTATCCATTGTTTTAAAAAGTCTTACAGCAGAGAGGAACAGCAGCTGCTGCTGTTTGTGTTCTTTTTCTCCCCTGGGCCTCATCTTATCGAAAGGATCAAACAGGGCAAGGCAGAGGAAAAGTAATTGAGCGAGATAAAAAAAGAAACCTTAGCAGTAAGGATGGAATTTGCAGAGATAGAAGAAGAGAAAAGTAGCAGTCATAGAGATTAGCAGAGAAAGAGGCAGCAGGTGGCAGAGACGGGCGGGCGTGAAGCAGACTGAACTCTGCTGAGGTAGGTCTTACCGTGGGTCGGCCAGGCCAACTCCTAGTTTCGTGGACCTACTGGGGCAAAAAAAGTAGCGGGACTCCTAGCCTTCTGCTGTTCCCCTGTTCTTTTCCTTTCTTTGATGGTGGTCCTTCTCACAGTCCTGATTCAGTCTCTTTGGCCATTCCAAAGCAAGCATTCTGGCCGCTGATGGCTCTCCAGTCAGTCAGGGTGTGGGTAGGTAAGGCCTGCCTGTAAAATACATCATACATATCAGTTGCGCCTCCCTTTTCTTCCTGACTTTGTGGGGCGGGGGGAGGATCTTCTTTGATCCTTAAGCCAAACTTATTGTAAAGCTCATCCTTCCCCCAGTTTCCAGCAGTCGTGGTGAGGGTGGGTGTCCTCTACCTTGGGGTTACCTCCTTACTCAACGGCGAAGTGGAAGAAGCATGATGTGGCAGTCTTTTTGGGCCCTGCGGGTACGTCAGCCGCAACGTGTCGTTCCAGCGTCTCTTCTGTCCCTTGTGCACAATTGACGCGCACGCGGAGGAAGACGCTGCCTCGACTGTGCAGATGTTCCCACCGGTCCTTTGGAGGACTCGGCAGGCTGCTTCGGAACGACTGAGCGCCGCAGTGATTATTCCCTCATTTGGAAAACTTTGTGGTGATCCCCGGGTCCTTTGCTTAATCGAATTCTTCGGCTTTGCCCAGGGGGGCCTCTGCAGTCATCACGAAGCACAGCTGAACGCCGGGATCATGCCAGTGGGTGTGCTGACACAAGAGCAATTTGCCTGCCAGTGCCCCTGGGAATATGATTGTCTCTGGAGGAAGGGGCTTGAATGGAAGCAGGCAGAATGGGTCAGTTTTAACAAGCAGGCCGGTGGTAGGATTTCAGTTCTGCACGTCGTGCCTCTCTCTCCCATTTCTCTGTTCTTTCCCTTTTGATGGCTTTCTCTCCCTAAGAATGATCCTGCTGGATCACAGCAAATCCCCCTCAACCCTCCTTTCCCAGGTCCCAGCTGGGCATCCCGCCCTCCACCTTAATCCCACGCCAGCCGTCACCCAAGTTGCCCTGCGCACCCGCGGTTTTCCTCGTTGCTGGATGGATTGCCTCATCGCCGCCAAGCGGCACGCAACCCATTGATGAATTGAAAACGGTGCGAGAAAACCAGTCGGGATGGTAGCCAAACGCCACGTCGGGCAAAACATTGAAAAAGAGAGAGAGTCTTGAACACCAATCGAATATCAGTTGAATATTGGTGGTGGTGTTTCAACGTTAAGCACGTGTGTGAGTGTGTAAGAGACAGAAAAATACAGATCTCCTTTGCTCCCTGAGCCTCAGTCTGGTCTTCCTCTTTGATTTCAGTAGTCCAGAGCATTCCAAACTGTGTGTCGGGACACGTTAGTGTGTCGGCTGCAGTGTCTGGGTGTGTCGGGGCTGCTGCTGCCTCCAAGCCCTGCCAGGATTCCATGCAGGTTCTAGTGCCTGCCTTGTGCCTTGCTGCCTCCAAACCTGCTGTGATTCCGCACAGGTCCTAGTGTCTGCCTTGTGCCCTGCTGTAAGAGTGTGTCACGAAATGATGCCCTGCTGTAAGAGTGTGTCACGAAATGATGCATGTCTAAAAAGTGTGTCACCAACATGTAAAGTTTGGAAAGCTCTGCAATAGTCCTTCGGAGAGAAGCCCGCAGCCATCTGTTCTGCCCTTCTGTGACGTAAGAGCAGCTCAGCCAATCCCCTTCCGAGGCGACAAACTCACAAATTACAACACAGGCACGCTCTTCCACCCTTATATTCTCCCTTGCAGTAGCGTCAGGAAGCACTAGCCAGGTGGGCATTTGCTGGTGCCCTTTTTCAGCCTCTTCGGCATTTCAATAATCTTGGGCATCTAGCCCCTTTCCCGGTGCCAATTCATTTCCCCGTTCTCTGCTTTCCGATGCAGGATCTACACTCCTTGAACATCCCTCTTTAGCTTTGCGTCTCCCTGGTTGATGTCATTAGCCTGACTTGATAATTTTCTTTGGACCAGCAGTTTTTTGGATTTTCTGATTTTTTTGGCAAAAGAACAATGAACACTCAGCTGGTTTGCGTTCCCATTCTTCTTTCTTTTTTCTTTTTCTTAAAAAAAAAAAAAAAAAACGCCCGCTATTGTTTGCCGGCAACAACAGATGTCATAAATCTGAATATAGAGAGGAGGGAACAAAAGCTGCGGTTAATCTAACATCCCGTTTTCCTAAACATTTGCTACTTTGCGTGCACAGAGCAGGCGGGATGGGTCGTGGGGCGGGGATGCGTCGAATAGAAGAATTCAAAGTCATTTTGATGTTGGGCTCTTCAAAGCTCATCAGAAAGGTGGTTGGGAAAGTTAGGAGGCTGACGAGCTTGGGAGGAAACGGGAGAAAAATAAAATTTGGGCCTGGTTTGTGCAGTAAACAAAGCTTTAATTTGATGTGCTTGGTTTTGATTTACAACGCTCAAACTCAACTGTCAGACAAACCATATTTAACAGATCATGGCTTAGGGCTACAGGTAAACCCATCCGCTAGGTTTCAGCCATCCTCCAACGGGATTCTTTTCAGAGTTTTTAGTCCCAGAAAGTCACCTTATTTATTGTTGCATTTTTGTATCGCCTGTTCTCCGCCTCTCCGGGTTATTTACAAACAAAACAGAGTCCCTTGTTGGGGGAGATGGGCGGTCATATAAATTGAATAAAATAAATAAATAAATAAATAAACCCCCAAGCAAATTTAACAATTCTAAATAGCCCAAACTGATCAAAAAGCACCAAAACAGCCCCGATATTAAAAAAAAAAAGTTTGAAGGCCAGTGAGGGAAAAAAAACACCTAAAATGATGTTTAGAACCTTTGTAAACGCCACCAAGGATGTGAGACCATCCGCAGCGGCTGACGGATCATCCCAGGTGAGTTTATGGCCTTGGGTCTCTTGTGCTGATGTTCTCAAACGTTGGGGGGGAGCCCACATCTGTTCTTTGGAGTTGACAGTCGTTGCTAATGCTCAAGGACAGGAACGTTCCTCTGTCCTTGAAAGCGTCATCAGCCTGGAGTTGACAAAAACATCTGCTGTCATCCTCTGGCTGACCTTGGCTGATCTCTGAAAGCCAAGGCAAGTCAGACCTGCTTGGTACCTGGATGGGAGACCACCACAAAACCTCTACCCCACTGCTTCTCAACCGTGGCGCCTTCAAGATGTGTGGACTTCAACTCCCAGAATTCCCCAGGCAGCCATGTAGGCAAGACCAGGAAGTCAAAAGCATATCCTAGAGCGAGGCAGCTGCAAAGCACTTCCACCCTCTTGGTGGGAACAGTTGCCTGCTCCATCGATGGGGTCGTCAGGAGTCAAGCTCAACTTTATCTTGACTGCCCGGTGCCAGCAGTCTGCTGTAATGGTTAAACCACCAACCAAGGGTTGCCAACGTTCCTTTCCATGAACTTGCGTTGGCCCGGCCCTCCTCCAGATGTTGCCAATTATTTCCCTGGTCTCCAGAGGCCGTGGCATCTTCTGGTGGTGATTGCTTAGCCTGGTGAGACGGTGTCCCACCCGCCCCGACGGTGCCAAAGATCTGCCTCCTCGGTAATCTTCGAGGTGTGCATTCAAAGGTCCTGTGGCACGTCCGTAGCACCGTGATGTTTAATCTCGGGGCGCGCCTCTTTTGCCTTGATCCCGTTCTCCAAACGGAAAGCTCTTGGGGAGCACATCTGTCCGCGGGAGGCAGCACGCTGTCAAAGGCTGGTTTTCCAGCTGCCTACCCCAGGTTATTCTTTTGCTCCGTCGGTTTGCATGAGTCACCCAGGACGCCAGTAAGAGGCGGCATGGCCAGCGCCACTTCGCCATAGTAACGGGAGCGTTGCCGCGCTTGTATTCACATCATCCAGCGCCCCAGTGACGGACAGGCTGTCCCCCCCCCCCCCCCCCCCCGATAATGAGCACTTATGCAAATGGTGTCCCTGGCAGGCATTCAAACCCATCCGAGGCGCTCCTCCACGGAGGGAAGCCGCCTGTTCGACGTGCCAAAGACTTCCCGGCTGCTGGTCGTGCTGGTTGTCGGTTTGTGTTCCCCTGCCACAAGTCTGCAGGGTGGGGCCGCTGGCGTTGCCCTTGTGCAGCTGGGGAACGGAGGCCAAATAAATCGCTTTTCCCCTCTCCCTTAACGCCGGTTTGAAACTCCAAAGGCCGTTGGCCGTCCAAAACGCAGTGCCTTAAAATGATGTTCCACCGCGTGACGCCGTGAAACAAACCCATTAGGTGTTTTAATTAGGTGCTACCCATTCTCTAATCAAACTTGGAAAATTCTTTTTTTTTTAAGGAAACGGATACAGTAGCTTCTTGTCCTGTCTGGTCTTGGTCCCAGAGCAAATCCCACCTTTTGATGGGGCTTAGAGTGGGTTTTAGCTTGATGCTTTGGGAATTTCGTTCTCTGCTAAAGTAAGAATTCGGCTTTCTGTATGGATGCCTCTTAAAATGGCTTGATTTCCCCGTTGCAAAATAACATTTGGGAAGGTCCCTGGGTAAACGGTGGGTACCTGTCTGTAAAATGGGTTGATGGCTTTAGAACAGGTTGGAACACGAACAGGTCTCTTTCGTAATATAGGAATTCTGATATCTAATGCTAGAGATAACAATGTTATCTCTAAACAAAGGCTTTTTGGCCTATTTAGCACTGTATTGTCTCCTTGGTGATTGTTGTTTTCCAGAATCTTGAGTAGAAAATGGCCTTTTTGGTAAAATGGCCTTTTTGAAAGAGGAGGCGTCAAACACTCAACTCTAGGTCTTTGTAAAGCCGGTGTAAATATCTCAAAGCATTCTCTGTACAAAAAAGTCCATGGGTGTTCTTAATGCAATATAGGTATAGGTAGTCCTTGTTTAACAACCACAATTGGGACCGGGATTTCGGTTGCTAAGTGAAGTGGTCATTAAGCAAATCCGACCTGATTTTACGACCTTTTTTGGCGGTGGTTGTTAAACGAATCACTGTGGGTGTTAAGCGAACGACGTGGTTGTTAAGCGAATCACATGGTCCCCCATTGATTTTGCTTGCCAGAAGCTGCCTGGGAAGGTCGAAAATGGCAGTCGTATGACCTCGGGATGCTGCAACGGTCATAAATGCAAGCTGGTTGCCAGGCGCCCACATTGTGATCATGTGGCTGTGGGGACGCTGTGGCGGTCGTAAGTGTGAGGACTGGTCATAAGCCGGTTTTTTTCCAGCACCGTCATAAGTCCAAACCGTCACTAAATAAATGGTTGTCAAGAGAGGACTACCTGTAGACCAAAATAATAACAGCGGGTGTGCATTTGTGTGTGTGTGGTTGTGTAAATGTTCTCCTTCCTACTGTGGTGCAGTTGATGCTGAAAGACATACTGATGGTAGGGAAGGAGAGATGTACATATTAAGCCAATTCTCACAACCTCTTCTTCTTTCTTTAGAATCCCCCTTAACATACTTGCACTTGTGCACAACATTTTCTGCCGTCCAGATTCCCTGGAAGCAATTCATACTCATTTCAGCCCCTGCTAATTTCAAGGATGATTGTTTCAACCTTCCAGTTTTTTTTTTTTTTTAGCAAAATGGTCCTTTTCTCTGCCCAGTTTTGGCCCCCGCAGCCCCACCCTTAGACGGAGTAGCCTCTGTGCTGATGCAGCGATTGAGAACAAGATGGTGTTCTACTAAGATTCACACCTTCCTTTTCCGTTTGCTTCTGCTTGCTCGCTCAGGAGAAAGAGAGGAACGCTCGGAGAAAGAAGAAAAAGGCCCCTGTGATCCAAAGCGAGGAAAGAGCTTTCCCCCCAGTGGCCGAGGACGAGGAGATGGGGCAAGATGGGTCGGGCACCAGTGGCAACGAGGAGGAAATGGCCGAGGAGGTCGAGGCAGAAGGTAAGGCGTCTCCCCAGAAAGAAGCTGGATCTCTTGGTCCATTTTTGCTTAGATAAATAAGCGCGTGTACAGCATCTTTCTTGCATTGAAGGAAAGAGGTTGGGTAGCCTCCTGCATAACCTGGGAAATGTCACTGCCTGCAAGATGAGTAAGGGGCAGAGAGGCACCATGCCAGAGATGCGTGGCAGAGTAGCAGAGGGCTTCGGTTGGGCAGGACCTCTCGAGAACTAGCTCCCGTGTAATGGTAGGTGAGAAGGACCTTGGGAGACGGGGCGAAGAGATGCTGCCTGGGGAACGGTCAGATAAGAGAGGGCAGAGCCCACAGCTGCAAAATGGGCAGAAAGAGGCTCAGAAGGGACCCTCCCTAGTTTCTCAGGCTGTAAAGAAGAAGGGGGGGGATGAGTCTGAAGGGGAGGGTGATATAATGGTATGTGAGAAAGACCTTGAGAGACGGGGCGAAGAGATGCTGCCTGGGGAACGGTAAGAGAGGGCAGAGCCCACAGCTGCATAATGGGTGGGGCAAGAGGCTCAGAAGGGACCCTCCCTAGTTTTTCAGGCTGTAAAGGAGACGGCGGGAGATGCGTACTTTCAGACTTGCAAGATTTTGTTAACGCACCCTCACAGTAAAGCCGAATTAGCTCCTCTGGTCGTGTTTCCTGTCTGGTCCACCTGGGAAGGCTGACTCTCAGTCAAACGTCAAACGTCTCTCGCTTGGCCAGACGGAAAATGGCAAGAACTCTGAAGCTCTGAGAAGTAGATTTGTTATCGGGGAGCCAGTGGAGCCATTGTGAAAGAATTCTGGCGACTGCTGTCTGTCAAACGCGAGCCCAGTTTATAGCAACGTCCAGGTTCAAATTCTTCTGACTGTTGAGTCTGAGAGACGGGTTCCGCCTTCTCTTGTTTGGGCAACGGACTGCGCTGTTCTCAGGCCGTTTGAGATTGAGAGCCGGTGCTGACACGCCACTATCTTGTCGAGTGTTTTCTTAGGAGACGGCATCTGAAGGGAAAACTGCCTATTTAATGCAGATGTGCTGTTGTTTATCGCAAGGGCAACCCCATATCTATATATTTTGCTGTTGAGCAGATGTTGTGCCATGGTTGAGCTCCCTGCCTTGTTTTCTAACTTGCTTTGGTTGAGTGGCATATTGCGAACTTTGCTCAGCTCTTTTCCGATTGTTACCTTCCTTCCTTCCTGGTTGCCTTGTGCATTAAATACCCATGACTTCCTGTCTATCTCCCCGGTACCTTGTTAGGACTTCTTTCCTGTTGCAGAGGAATGTGGGGATGACCTTAACGAAGGCACACAGGAGCCATTAGGAGAGGGGAAATGACGCTTCAGTCCTGGGGAAGGGGGAAGAGTGAGAAAGAACTTCATGAAAACCCCACCTTGATTCTCTTTGGTACAAGAGGAGGCAAAGGAAAGCTTTGTCAGGTTTTCAAGATTCTGTTGTTATACCCTATAACAACAAAGTAGCGCTCCTGTAATCCTTAATATTTCTGTTTCCTCAGCTGGCCTGCCCCTAAGGGTTGACATTTATGCTTTGAAGCCCACCCAGGTTCTCTCTGCCAGTCTTAGTGGCTTCCAATGAATAGTATGTGGCGGCCATGGGAAAAAAACCAGAGCATTGTAATGCCACAAGATGCGGATATATACTAAGTACTACAGGTAGTCCTCGACTTACGACTGGTCCTCGCACTTAAGACTGTCACAGCATCCTTGCAGTCATGTGATCAAAATTCAGGCACTTGGCGACCAGCAGCATGTATTTAGGATGGTTGCAGCGTCCCAGCGTCATGTGATTGCCATTTGCCACCTTCCCAGCCAGCTTCCAACAAGCAAAGTCAATGGGGGAAGCCAGATTCACTTAACCACCGCAGTGATTCAATTAACGACCATAGCAAAAAGGTCATAAAATCGGTCATGACTTGCTTAACAACCACCCCACTTAGCGACAGAAGTTCAGGTCCCAATTGTGGTCGTAAGTCGAGGACTACCAGATTTTCTGGAGAAGGAGCCAGAGATTAAAATTCCTGATTGTTACTTAGCATGGCTCCTTCCTTTAATCTTTGCTAGCCACTGGTCTATGTCAACATGGTATAAACTCTTGGTTCTAGGCAACCCAGTTTCATCGGCTAGTTGGCATCAGAGAGAGAGAGAGATGGGGAGAGTGGTATAAGAAGACAAAATGGAAACTGTCAGCCGTCACTGTTCTTCCTTGGGAATGGAGCCAGCAACTTGGAGAAAATGCTTGTAATTTATTGCAATCAGCCCATTTAACTTCCGTGGGAGTGATTGAATAACTTAACAGCCCCCCCCCCCAAAGTTCTGAAGAGAAGGACCGGTGGTGCGTAAAGCCAACTGGAAATCTCTTCCAGGCGGTGCTTAAAGGAACACATTACAAAGCCGTTTTCAGGCAAATATTCCTTGTCAGAGAAGCAGGCATGAGTCAGAGACGTTGGGGGGGGGGGATCTCCTTCAGATGGGGATGCAACGGCTGGTTCGGAGGACACACGTGTGGTGTGTTTTGCAGGCATTCTGCTGAGTGACAGCTGCTTCAGTTCGACGTAATTCAAGGCCAGGCGCTGGGACATTTGTCTTTGCTGGAGGGGGAGGATTGAGGGGGTCTGAGTGGCCAAAGGGTCAGGAGCACAAGGGTCACTCAGCCCTCTGCCTCTTGACATTTGGGCAGTGTATCAGTCTGGCAAGAACACGCACACGAGCATTACTTGCCCTGGGCCACATTGGTTCTGAAATTCCGCATTCCCGTTGGCATCGTTCGGCCTCTTGCAGCTGATTCAAAATACCAAAGGCTTTTCCCAGTGACCCGCTCAGCCCCTCCTGGAATTTCCCCAGATTGAAAAGTGCAACAACAACAACAACAACAACAATAATAATAATAATAACAACAACTACAACTGCAACTACAACAACAGCAATAAAATTAGAGCAGACTCAAGATCCTGCAAGCTTTCCCAACTGAAATGAGGAGAGCGACATTTCTCTCCCTCCCTCCCTCCCTCCCTCCCTCCCTGTCTCTCTCATTGGCTAAAATTCTCCCAGCCTCAGACAGATTCCTCCCCAATTTGTTTTGGGGAAGGAAAGAGGGAAACTGCTTTTCAGCTACTCTTGATGAGGAAATAAACATCAGCGATGCTTGGAATTCGGTTGGAAAACCCAAATGGACAGAGACCTCCCCAGACTGGGTAGATACCATTCTCTGTTTATTATTTATTTATTTATTATTTCAATTTATTCCCCGCCCATCTCCCTTGCAAGGGACTCTGGGCGGGTTACAACAATTGAAGTTTAAAAAACACAAAAACAATATCTAAAATACATCTAATAATAGTGAGTAATGTTGAGTTGATCCAACCAGTGTTTCTCAAACTTGGCCACTTTAAGACATGTGGACTTCAACTCCCAGAATTCCCCAGCCAGCATGGGTGGACTTCAACTCCCAGAATTCTGGGAATTGAAGTCCACAAGTCTTAAAGTGGCCAAGTTTGAGAAAAGCCGGTGTAAATATCGGCTTTTACACGACTCAGACTCAATTGGAGCCCTCCTTTTTAAGACATGTTCATCTCTCTTCCACCCGTTTATGTTGAACCAGGTTCCAACAGACTTTCACACGCCTTGTTCTTTTGGGGAATCTTTTAGCACCTGAAAATTTCCAACTAAGTTTCAGGAAGTGATGAGGTAATTTCCTTTCCTCCCCCTCCAACACCGCTCCCAAGCCCTGGGGTCTGGCTTCCTTCCTTCGTTTGGCCTCCAGTTGTGACGACGGCGGTGGCCATCTCCATTTGCACACGTGAATTCTCTGCGTCCTTGTGGTGCCTTTCTTGGATTTGATCCCGGAGCTGGGGCGGAGTATGGAACTCCGTTCCCTTTGCTCCAGCAGTATTTAAAAACCTTTTGGGGGCGAGCCAAAAAGGATATATAAAGATACAGCTTTTCTTCCACCTTGCCAGAAATTCCAGATTCTGCGCCAAGCCAAGACACATTCTGCACTCCAAACAAGCAAAGTGGCTTTAATTAAAGTGGGGGAAGATTCCTACCTAGATGGAGGTTGGTTTCACATGTGTGTCGAGCATTGTGCAACGAACCTGGGGAAATTGTCGTGATGCAACCGGGCAACTTTTTAATAATGATGAGGATTAGGTTGCTGTACTGTTCTGCACCTCCCTATCAAGTCAAATGCGCTGACTGCGTGGCCAGAACCTGCACGAGTTTGCGGGTGTGTTGACCTGACCCCCCGGGAACTTCTCATCAAGAATCCTCTCCCCCAAAATCTAGGGTGGTTGCCCCCCCGCCCCCCTCGCGTCAAGCTTGACTCCTGAGGACAACGTTGGTTCAAACGTTGCAAGTGATCCCTGTTGTTTATGACCCCAGAAAGGGGACCTCAACCCTAGCAGCAACTCGTGGCCCTTCATTGTTCACGTTGAGCATTGTGTACAGTTGTGTACATTGTGTACTGCACCGAGCTCAAAGCAGACACCAATACAAGCATGAGACCTGTCGTTCCTCGGCCACATTTCTCCCATCTCCATCTTGCGCGCTGTTTTCATGGATAATTAGAGACACGCCCGTTTGGAGAACATACTCCAATCTTGTAATTCTTCTCTTGATCCTGATGCTCTGCTAGGATTCGCGGAGTGGGTTTTAAGGCTGCGGCCATTCGTTCCGTGTGCCGACCTTGACCTGCATTTCACTTCACTGGGGTTGCAGCTGTAAAAAACATAAAATCAAATTGGAAGGCTGTAGGACTTCTTCGCAGATGGGAGGCTGTTAATTTTTTTTAGTTGGGTGGGTTGGCGGCCCTTCACAAGGGCAGGCAGAATTATGTTGCTTTCCTCTTTCGGCGTTGAGGCGAGTGACCTTGATGTAGAGACTATCTACCGAGATGCCTCAGAACAGGCCGAATTAAATTTAAAGGAAGAGGAAGAGATTCTCTGAAACCTTTATTGGATGCCTAGCAGACTCATTCTTAATTTCCAGGCTCATCTTTTTGATTTTCTGTGTCCTTGGTGTTAGTGGTATCCACCATTATCTCCATTCTGAATTGCTCAAGGGGATTCAGGAAGTTGGTGGTGGGTGCTTTTGAAGATGGAAGGATCTTCGTAGCCCAGGTAGGGGGGTAAATGGAGATGGATGGGTAAGGCCATGAATAATCACTATCCATGGCTTGATTCAGAAAGAAGAATCCTGGTTTAACATGCTGAGTCAGAGCATCCAGAAACAGTTGCTGATCAATTGCTGATCAGACACCATGGGTTTGGGGGCCCTTGTGATGGGTTGTGATGCCGATGGATTGGAATGTGTCTGGTTTTAGTGTCGCTTTTAGCGATTTCTCTCTTGCTTTTATTTAGCAAATGGCTCTGCGAGGTTTTGTTTTGATAAAAAGCTGTTCACCGATCAAGAAGAATAACCACAATTAAGACCCACCGCAGATGGTGGTAGCGTTGCAGTCGACTTTAAATATATTTGCAGCAAAAGGGTTCCCCTCCTAAAAACGGTTAGTGTAATAATAACAAACGGGCCTAGACAAAAGAAGTTGGTCTTTGGCAGACAAGCCCATAATGGTAGCTTAAAGCAATCATCTAAGCAATGTTTCGCTCTGGACGAAACAAAGATGCGACTCTTCGGCACCTAGGTAGCGAAGTCAGCATCTCTCGTCCTGCTTGCAAAAACCATGGGAAGCCTCTCTTCTCCGAAATCAACACTCATAGCCTCGTCTCTGGCCGCAACTATTCAGAGTTAAATAATGCATTGCAGCTCACCAGCTCGCTGCGATAAAATATACTTTTAGGGTTCCTTTGGGAGGGGCCTCCATGCTTTATTACTGCTTGCGCATTGCAAGTGGAAGCTGGACATCCAAATGAACAGTGTGTCTTTTTGTTTAATTCCAGTTGCCGTTAATAACAGCTCAGACACGGAAAGCCTGCCTTCTCCGAGACTCGACGCCAAGAAACCCCCAGAAAACGGGTCCAAACCGAATCCGGAGACCGAAGAAGAAACGGCGGTCGACTCGGAGAAAGCCACGACGTCCCCGGAAGCCAACGCCGCAGTCTCCACCGGCCAGACCCCGGAGGAGACCGACCCTGGTCCAGCTTGCGGCGAAAAGCTGCAGGAGGAACGCCAGGTTGATCCGGTGAAAAGCGAAGATGCAGAAGAAGACCCTCAGGACGCAGAGCCGGACCGGGCTGAGATAAAAATGGAGGAAGGGGCCGACGGGCAAGAAGGGAACAAGGCCGAGGACCAGAAAGGTGACGGCGGTGATGGCGCAGGGACGGGGGTGGAGGAAGCCCCCAAGTCGGAGAAGAAGGAGTGCCAGAAAGCCAGCAAAGCCGGAAGCGCTCACCCCAACAGTGATTCTAGCGCTACGTGCAGTGCGGACGAGATGGATGAACAGGATCCCGCCGACAAAGCCAAGTAAGCGAAAAGATGGAGGATGCGTGGAAAGGTGCAGATACAGGCAGTCCTCGCTTAACTACCACAATTGGGACTCGGATTTCAGTTGCTAAGCGAAGCAGTCATTAAGTGAATCCGACCCAATTTTATGACCTTTTTGCGGTAGTCATTAAGCGAATCACTGTGGTGGTTAAGCAGACCATGTGGTCATTAAGCAAATCACGTGGTTCCCCATTGATTTTGCTTGCCAGAAGCCGGCCGGGAAGGTTGAAAATGGTGGTCACATGACCACGGGATGCTGCGGCAGTCGTAAATGCGAACCGGTTGCCAAGTGCCCAAATCGTGATCACGTGACCGTGGGGACGCTGCAGCGGTCATAAGTGTGAGGACCACTCGTAAGTCGGTTTTTTCAGCACCGTTGTAAGTCCGAACCATCACTAAACGAATGGTTGTTAAGCGAGGACTACCTGTATCTCCGTTGAAAAGCTACCGCCCCGTAACAGGGTGCAAGGAGTTTGGGGCCCCTGAATGTTTAACGCTGGCACCTGCAAGTTTGCTAGCTTCCTTTTTCCTGCACGGGGTGAGGCGAGTCCTCTCCATGGATGAGTTGTCCGATTTTCGGCAGCAGGACCCGGGTTGAGTCGTGGGGCTGGGGCCACCGGCGGGAGAGATCCCAGAGCAAGCCGCTTTTTTGGCAGCGATAGGTCTGCTGGGCCCAATGAAGGCGAGGGATTTGTGGGTGACAGTCTGGAAGGCATTATGGGATGGGCTTGTGCCCTGCCCAGAGCTCACCTTAGCCCTGTGTTTCTCAACCTTGGCCACTTCAAGCTGTGTGGACTTCCAACTCCCAGAATTCCCCAGCCAGCCTTGCTTGCAAGGTTGAGAAACACTGCTGTAGCCCAAGAGCTCACCTATGCATGCTTCCGTTGAGTTTCTGGTGCTTCATTTTGAACGATTCAGGTTTCTGAGTAAATTGGGTGGGAGACTAAATGAGAGGCAGGGAGAGGCGAATAGGAAAGTCTCGGTAAGTGTTTTGTTCTTTTCCGACAACCGGGAGAGCTATTGCTTGCAGATTCCCATGCGTCAGGCGGGCAGGCGAGCTTTGCGTTGCGCTGGAAAACCAGGGCTTCCTCCGGATCAGAAGAAGGGGCCGTAGATTTCCCTGGAACAGCTGGAAGCTGCCTCAGCAGGGCCTCTGTCCAGAGACGGGTGACTTCAGAAAGGGTGATTTATTACCCCAATCCTCTCCGAGAATTTTGCACTCGGCTAATGATTTGTGACACCTTGTGACGGTAATTGAAAGGGCGGCTTTACGGTCCTGTTTGGGATCGATGCCCACCGTCCGTCCGGGGTTAAAGGAGGTCAGGCGCCGCGAGACGGTCACTTCCCATGCCGCTGGCCGGTTCTCTGTCGGGACGACCGCCTGCCTCTCGTGGCAGATCGGTAATTTAGTACAGAGCTTCAGTCAATTTCCTTAAATGCCTCTTGGATCCATATTCTCGGGCAGACATTCATCAAGCGTTGACCGACCAGGGCAGGGAAAACAAGAGCTTTGGGAATACAAATTATTTCATTTTGGTGGAAGCCGGCCAGATGCTCCCCCCACACCCCACCCCAAAATCCAAACAGTAAAGACACAGCCATATTGTTGAACATCTGGGAAGATTAACTGCTACTCCTTGTAAGCATCTGCTCAATTTCTGACTCAAATGCTTTGGCTTTGAATTAAGAAGTGTGATGGCAAATTTTTGGAACCAGCGATGTAGGGGAAATGCTACAGATAATTTCTAAAACGAATGAAAGAGAGAAGGCCAAAAACAACTTGGAAGAGAGACACCTGTACATTTTTTTTAACCTGGACTTTTGCAAGCATTCAGGAGATCTTCATTCCTCCGGATTGGGGGCTTTTATGCATTTTTTAACATACCCAACGTTGTTTCTTGGTCAATCCAGAAAGGAGCTTATAACTCTGGAGATTTAAAAGCTGTGTCCCTCAGCCTCATTTCCAGAACACTTTGCCCACTGTTTACTCAAATCCTTGACAAGAAGCTGTCTTGATGCATTGTGGCAGTTCTTCAAACACAGTTTTGGGGATACAGATGTTTCATTGCCCTGCTTGGTAACATCATCTTTATTTTTATTTATTTTAAAGATTTATACGGACGCCCATCTTAAAGTGCAACTCACATCAACAATAAAACCACACAACCATAAAAACCATAAAAACATAGAACAAAAACAAATCTTGCACTGATTGTTACTCAACATCGTTGCCTGGTAGGGTAACAAAACCCCAAAACTGAGCTGGGCCATTCCAGCAACGCAATATGCCAACACTGAATTATGCATATTTGCTACTGTTGCCAAAAGCTCGCTGTTCTTGTGGGGAGGAACAGAGGGTGCTGAGATGGAAGGAAGGAAGAGCGTGTTAGTGAGAAAGATGCTGGAGAGCTCCACCCATTTTTTGACTCTGGCTCCTCCTCCTATTGGAATGCAATATGGCCTCCAGCAGATGATTCCCACAAGAACGTGGCTCTTGATGAAAAAAAGGACACCCAGCCCTTCTAGACAAGGCTTCTTCTGCTCTGCTGTTTCTAGGTCAAATCTTTTCATCGGGTTTGATTTCATTCAGACCATCACCTCCAGCTTCACTCGAGCACCTCACCAACCACTTCCAAATCATTTTTGCCCCAGGAGATACCTGGTGGTCCCCCACACTTTGGCCATAGGCTTCCTGATCTGCATTTTCTCCTGAGCCTTCTCTAACGAATCTATCTTGCATTGCTCTCCTCAAAAGATAAGAATCTTTTGAAAGCTCAGGAGTCTCTCCTGGATCCCCCTGGCTGCATGTGGGTTTGGGAGGGCCCGAAACGGAGTCACAAGCCAAGGAAAGCCCTTCCTCGTTCGCAGCTCCAGAATCAGGTGGTCCAAGCTAGGTGTAGAAGATTCCACCATGATGTTCGGCAAGAAGAAGGAGATTCGCCCTGCCTAAATGATCTGGGTCACACGGTCAATGGTGTGCAGGTTTTATATTTATTGTTTTATTTTATTTAACAGATTGATATAAAACACCTTAACAACATACCCCATACGTACACGCCAGGTTCCATTAACATCCTGGCCCCAATGCCTGGGGGGGATGCCCTGTCTTCACGGGGGCCCCTGGGAAGGTTTTAACAGCAGTCAGCTGTTTTGTAGGTTCCTCGTGGCTACTCCCAAGCCAAATGGAAGGTAAAAGGTCTCCAAAGTTAATTATTGTTACATATATTTTTCATAAAGGCTGCCGGCAGAGCTAGGAATGAAAGTTCAACGGTAGGTCATGCTAAATATAAATGAATGCAGAAGGCCTGTACAGTCATGCATTCACTGTTGTCAGTTTATTGCTAAGGGTAAAGCCAATGATGCTCGGGGGGTAAGAATGAGCGAGAGAGCGCCAAGCAGAAATCTAATCCCATTTTCCTGGTAGTTTAAAGCCCCCCGGGATACCTTGGATGGTTGAATCTGTTCCTCTTTCAGCCGGTTACATGACCGTGACATTCCAACATGGTTGCTCATCTCCTCCTATAAATCTACAAAGCTTAGGGTTCATGCCATTATCTTCTGGCAGCCATATCAAGGGGATGGGTCTGACCACGAGGCCGTCAGCCGTGTCCCAAAAGCTTGTGCCCCAAAGACCCTAAACCCTTCTGATGGGGTCCCTGATGGACAAGAAGAAGCTGGATTTCCTCATCTTTTAGCCCAACGTGAAACCTGGTGGAGCTTGACCAGAGAGTCGTCTAAGGACTTGATGAGATCGCCTCACGTTTAACTCCCAGCGAGGTCAGAGTTACTGCTCTGCGGAGGAACCAAATAGCAATGACCAGATTAGAGACATTCGGGGGGAAAGACCAGGTTATGCCCTGGAAACTCGGGTTGAGCTTCCAAGTTAATAGGTTTACCGATCCACTGGAACAATGCTATGTTCATGCAGACAGACAAACCACAGACTTGTTGGCTAATAATAGAGTTCCTTCAGCCCGTTTATAGCTTCCAGAGCAAACCAAGTTTGCAAACAAGGTGTGTTCGGGGTTTGGTGGTGCTTGGCATCTGACCCGGGAAACCATTTTTCACTTTGATTGGATTTTTTTCGGCCAACTTAGGCTCGGGTGGCCTGGATTCTTCTCTTGCAGGAGACGTGGGCTTGGGATTCAGGCCTGAATGGATGAGGTGATGGGCCAGAGCGATCCTAATGGTGCATGTGCTTGCTTGTATCGGGGCTGGGATTGACCAAGAGTGCCCCTCCCCTCCCTTGGCAGAGAGAAGAGATCCCGCCCACTGGAGCGAGGCTTGCTTCCTCCTTCACGTTGCTTTATGAGTAAATTAGGAGTTAGGAAGAGGGTCTCCCTGCGTCTCAATGGCTTTTCTCGGTGGTGTTGCCTGCCTAGCCCACCTCACAGGGTTTTTGTGAGCAGGGAGGGAGGGATTTAAAAAATGCCCTTTCTTGGACATCAGATATTTCTCCCTCTCCCGGTTTGCTTGTTAGGGTTGGGGTAGAAAATCCTACCTTGAGCTCCCCTTCCAAGGCCTTCTGGGTGTGCGGTCTGAACAGGTCCCCCGATTTCCTGGTCCCGAAGCAGTCTGGTTTTCTGGGCAAAAGTGGCATTTGGAACCTGGTTCTCAAGCTGGACTCTTGGGTCTCCCTGCAGGTTGCCGGCTGCCCGCTTGAGTCTCCTCGGTGCCCCCAACGATGCCCGACTCAGCTCCTCACCTCAGAAGCCTCTGGACCTGAAGCAGCTGAAGCAGAGAGCAGCTGCCATCCCACCCATTGTGAGTCACCCCTCCCTCCCTTCTCTTTTTTCCTTCCTTCCTTCCTTCCTTCCTTCCTTCCTTCCTTCCTTCCCTCCCTCCCTCCCTCCCTCCCTCCCTCCCTCCCTCCCTCCTCTCTTTTTTCCTTCCTTCCTTCCTTCCTTCCTTCCTTCCTTCCTTCCTTCCTTCCCTCCCTCCCTCCCTCCCTCCCTCCCTCCCTCCTCTCTTTTTTCCTTCCTTCCTTCCTTCCTTCCTTCCTTCCTTCCTTCCTTCCTCACTTCCATCCTTCCTTCATCACTCCCCCTTCCTCCTTTCTCTTTCTCCTTCCTATGTCCCTCCCTCCCTCCCTCCCTCCCTTCCTTCTCTCTCTTTTTGGACAGCATATGGTAAAAGCAATCATACAATACAATTAGCAACCCCCCCCCCAAAGCACCAGAAGGGAAACAGCCCTTAAAAGACAATCAGTCACACGGGATCCACCACCCGTTCTGGCCCAAGGCCTGGGGAAAGAGCCAGCTTTTCAGGGCTCTTTCGAACACGGCCAGGCTGGGGGCCAGGCACATCTCGGGCAGGGTGGTGTCCCACAGGGCAGGCGCTCTGACCGGAGGCCCGAGAGGAGTGCTCAGCCCCCGCTATGCTGGAAACCCGTGGTTTGGAAGAAGACAGGCCTGACCAGCGCTGGCTCTCTGAAGAACTGGGCACAGACTGGGTGGGGTGGGAAGGTATTGGTGGCTTTTGCAACGTCCCCATGTCGGGCGAGGGGGTCCCGAGCAAAGAGGGCCCTGGGCGTGCCCTAGGAATAGCATTGCAAACTCAAGCTTTGCGTATGATTCAGCCCCCAGCCCCTCTTGGAATGAAAGAAAGAAGCGATTAAGCGATGCTCTAAATTTCTCCACCGATGCCCTGAAGTGGCCTGTGGGGCTGGGGGGGCCCACTGCAAAGGACACGACCCCGCCCCCCAGCGTCTCCTTTCCTCCTTTCCCCGCAGATTTCGGAAGGCGTGCTGGACGGGGCATTGCAGAGCGGTGCCGCGAAACCCCCGGTGCCCCCTCACGCCCTGGCCCTCTACCAGCAGCAGATCACCATGGCCCACGAGTGTGCCCAGGAGGAGGCTGCGCCGAGCAAGCCGCCCCCGCTGCCCCCGCCGCCGGAGAAGGACCCCCAGCTCTGCAGCAGCCCCCGGGGGGCTCAGCGCCGGAGCCCTGCCGAGGCCGACAAAGACGGTGAGCGCTGCGCTTCGGGACGCCAGGCGACGCTTCTCGGAGAGGTGGCTGGGCAAAGGGCGAACTCCCTGGCCGGCTGCAGGGGGCGGCAAAGCTCTGCTTTCTCCCCCTTGTGGGGCATCCGGGGAAAGGTAGCGTCTCGACAGCCCCGCTCCGATGCCCAGAGGCGGGAAATCACTTTGATTCACCTTTCTGCCCGCCCCCCCCCCCCCCCGGCATTTGGAAAGCAGCAGAGCGAGTCCAGGGGGTCTCTGTTCTGCCTTCTTTGCTCAGCCGGACCCTGCCTTTCACATGCAGCCCGTTGCATTGCTTGCCGGAGCAACGCCGCGTGGAAAAGATTCCTGTTTGTGCTCAGGGTGGAAAGTAGCAAAGCACCTCGTGTAGAATTTGCACGGCTGGCTGGGGAATTCTGGGAGTTGCAGTCCACACAACTTAAAGCTGCCGAGGTTGAGAAACGCTGCCTTAATGAATAGAATATTCAACCCTAAGCAGGGTTTTCAAGAATGTCCACCCCTTTCACTTCCTTCATCCCAGGTAGGTAGAGCATGGGCAGATTTTTTTTGTCCCCCCCCCATCCCAAACAGCCTCTTTCTGATCTTAGATGCCCTCTTTGCAACCTCCCCACCTTTTGAGGAAAGCAGAGCTGCTGGAGATGGGAATTCCAGCGTTAGAAAAAGCATCCGTTTTGCTCTTTTGCACCCCGGATAATCTAGACCAGCCTTTCTCAACCTTTTGACCCTGGAGGAATCCTAGAAATGTTTTTCAGGCCTCGGGGAACCCTTGCACATTCAGGCTCAAATATAGACCAGAGGTTACTAAATTATTATATTCGTTTCATGGGTAGGGTAGGCCTGTCTAGATGCATTAACAATGTTCTTAAACTAAAAATAGAGAAGGAAACGTGCCTCTTTCATGTGAAGTTGCCCGAATCTAAAATAATTTTTTTAATAAATCGCGATCTCCCAGGGAACCCCTGGCGACATTCCACGGAACCCGAGGGGTCCACGGAACCCTGGTTGAGAAACCCTGATCTAGAAAGACTTTGCAAGTGAGTCACACAAGCCCGCATTGCGTCTGTGACCTCGAGCGTGCGCATGCGCACACACACCCCCATCTGCCAACCATGTTGCTTCTGGAGTTCCAGCTAAAGCATATTTCAGGCAGATCTTCCCTTCCCTTCCACAAAAGGCTTCGGATGGTTTGGGAACCGTTAGGGCATGGATCGTTCCCTCCTCCTCTGCAACCGGCATTTTTTCTCTTCCTTTTCTATGCGCAGCAGCAAAGCCGCACTGTAGACAGGACGAGGAGTGGACAGATTTGGGAGGGCTGGCATTTCTTCCCTTTCGGGCCATGCAGCTTTAGCGCACGCTGTGCGTTTCCTATTGATTTAGTCACCCCTTTTTCGCTTGGCCTTTTGAGGACGGCTGCCGAGCCAAGAATATTCATTTGGATGACAGATCGTATAAACGACATCTCCCTTGCTGCAATTCCAGGGCCTTGATAAACGACAGCAGTAACCTTCTTTCTGGGGATAAGTGCTATTTTATCAAGAAGGGCGTGAGTTATGACTTGCCTTTAATGTACATCGCGAGGGAGGGAGGGGGGAGCGGAAAACCAGAATAAAATCAGCCATGGTTTAAACGTCAGAGCATTTCTTCCCTGGTTGGGACCGGAAGAGTTTTGTCGATACATGAAGAGTATCTCTTATTTGACCTGGGAGGCCTGGAGATCCACCACGGATGACAGATAGGATGATAGACCGTGGATGAAGTAGCTGGTATGCTCAGGCCACGAATTAGATCTGCTCTAGATCTTTCTCGTCTCCCATTAGATAACCCCGGTTGGGTCAAGTAGTGACAGCAATAAAACCACATGCCGTAGGGCCAGTGCAAGCTTTCCAACACAGTGGCTTTAATGCTCCTCAACCCACCCACTTGTCTGTGGTTAACTGTGTGTTCTCGGTCTGGAAGTCTTCCATCTCTGGAGGCTTTTAAGAAGAAGCTGGGCTCTCATAGATGGTTTAGTTGGTTCTCTGGCACATTGCAGAGGATTGATTTAGATGATCCTGGGGACTGAGCCAGTTCGGTCTAGTGGTTAAGGTGCTGGGCTAGAAACCAGGGGACTGAGAGTTCTAGTCCTACCTTAGGCATGAAAGCCAGCTATGTGACCTTGGGCCAATCACTCTCTCTCAGCCCTAGGAAGGAGCCAGTGGCAAACCAGGAGACTGAGTTCTAGTCCCGCCTTAGGCATGAAAGCCGGCTGGGTGACCTTGGGCCAGTCACACACACTCAGCCCAACTCACCTCGCAGGGTTGTTGTTGTGGGGAAAATAGGAGGAAGAAGGAGTATTAGGTATGTTCCCTGCCTTGAGTTATTTGTAAAAATGGCAGTTTTGGGTGCTCACAAAACTCAAGGATCTATTGTTCTGAACCTTAGTTATAGCTAGTCCTCCCTTAATGACCATACTTTTAGTGATGGTTTGGATTTAAGACGGTGCTGAAAAAACCGACTTATGAGCAGTCCTCACACTTATGACCGTCACAGCGTCCCCATGGTCATGTGATCGTGATTTGGGCTCTTGGCAACCGGTTCTCATTTATGACCGTCACAGCATCCCATGGTCACATGTTCGCCATTTTTGACCTTCCCAGCCGGCTTCTGCCGAGCAAAATCAATGGGGAACTGCATGATTCGCTTAACAACCACGTGGTTCGCTTAACTACCGCAGTGATTCATTTAATGATGGCTGCAAGAAGGTCGTAAAAGCGGGTCAGATTTGCTTAATGACTGCTTTGCTTAGCAACCGAAATTCCGGTCCCAATTGTGGTTGTTAAGCGAGGACTACCTGTATTGCATTCACGTGGCATGCAAAGCAAACCAGCTCTGGCCTTGGAGTACCACCAAAGGCTCTCTGTTCTACTGGCCTTTTGCAGAGGCATATGAACTTCTTGGAAGGCCATAAAGTCTCCTTATCGTACCAAATAACTCTTCCAAGATTTTTGTATGGAGGCGGGGCAGGGCCTTAGCTGGTTCAGTTTGTTCCTTTTCTTTGAAAGAAGCACTAAAGAAATGCTCCCCCTTTATCTGATAAGCTGAGCAGTCAATCTCTTCATCCAAGCGCCGTCCCTTTGAATAAGAACTTCCTTGTGAATGTCTCTTTTCATCTCATCAAGGCTTTGACTGCCAGCTCCCCTGATTCGAGAGTTCTCCGCTGCAAAGAGGTGGTGAAAGGCCACCGTTTCCACATCCCAGCCTGGGCCTGGCCTTAACCATCTCTGCAGGAGAGGCGCGGAGGCTCCTGTCCCATCTGCAGCATGGCAGGCAGGGGGTTTCCAAGAAAAACGAGCACCCGCTAGAGACTCTAGCTTGAATCATGTCAACTGGATTTCTATTTTCTCAGTGGAAACGTTTCACTCGGATAAGGAGCGAAACGTTTCCACTGAGAAAATAGAAATCCAGTTGATATGATTCAAGCTACAGACTGTTCCACCTGGATGACTGAGAACCTTCATCGACATCCGCTAGAGACGTCTCCCCTGTAGATGTCCGCCTCTAAGCTGTGCCGTTCACCCACCTGTCTGCTCTCATGCTGTCCTTGGGAAACAGCATGAAAACCACAGTTCAGGTTGCCGATCGTGAAAGCTAAAGGAGAGCATGGATGTAATTTAGAGTCCTCCCTCCAAACCACAAGGCAGCCTTCCCGAGAGCAGAAGGAGCCGCTCTGGAAGGTGCAGATGTTGCTGACTTCTCTCGCTGTCACTGTCTCGCATCTGCAGTGGGCGTCCGAGGACCAGCAGGGGAGGGGGAGGGCCAGCCAGACACTTTCTGCCCACAGGAAAGCGCAACAGGAAAGCTACTGTCTGTCTCTCTCTAAACTGTGGGCTGCTGGGCTGCTCCAGAGACCTGCCACCCATCGAAGTCCTCAGAGCTCTGATCTTCTGCCATGGCGAAGTGAGCCAAGCGCTTGAAGCCACGCCTGGTGACTTGCTAGTAGCCGCCTGTGGGAGGACTTGATTTCTTTTCTTAGCTTAGGGACACTCGGTAAATCTGCATTCACATGAATAAAAGCAGCACCGGCCTGCCTGCCTGCCTGCCTGCCTGCCTTCCTTCCTTCCTTCCTTCCTTCCTTCCTTCCTTCCTCCCTCCCTCCCTCCCTCCCTCCCTCCCTCCCTCCTCTCTTCCTTCCTTCCTTCCTTCCTTCCTTCCTTCCTTCCTTCCTTCCTTCCTTCCCTCCCTCCCTCCCTCCCTCCCTCCCTCCCTCCCTCCCTCCCTCCCTCCCTCCTTCCTTCCTTCCTTCCTTCCTTCCTTCCTTCCTTCGGTGAAGGTCGTAGGGGGCATCTTTCACGCTTCCATTTCCTGCCCCCTTCGCTGTCTGATTCCAAGCTAAAGAAACTGACGGTGGTTGTGGGTTTTCCGGGCTGTGTGGCCGTGTTCTGGCAGTTTTGGTTCCTAACGTTTCTCCAGTAGCTGTGGCTGGCATCTTCAGAGGGCAGGAGCACAGCTAGAAGATTCTCTCTGTGCCCAAGTCTAAAGAAACGTGAGTTCAGGACTGAAAGGCTTTTGGCCCTTCCTTACATGTGGAATATTATTAGAGCTGCTAACTGTGAAAACAGATTAAGGACAACTCCAGAATAAGACACACAGAAACACCAGCAGGCTGAAAAACAGGGCTATTGGAACTTACTGCGATAACTTTTGAAAACGTTCTGCTCTTTAGAAAGTTGTGTTCCACCAACCCACTTTAAAGAACAACAGCAGCAGCAGCAACAACAACAACAGGCTGAAAAACAGAATGGCAACGGACTCGGTTGCAATTAAAATTTCCAAAATGTAACTCAGAGGGGATCTCCTTGCAGGTTCAGGTGTAAAGCAATGCATTTCAAGCTCAGCATAAAAGTTCTGTCTGTGATGGCCCATTCACACGAGGAGGTTGATCTGGTGGCAATTCAGTTGAATTAGCCAATTGGGATTTCAGTCTGGATATTGCACCTCCAGTTTTACATTTTGGCAGAGTACAGTTTGATCTGGACACGAAAATAATAATAATAACAACCTCCAGTTTGGGGTAGTGGTGAAAAGTGCTGGACAAGAAGCCAGGAGATGGCGTTCCAGACCTGACCTTAGGCATGAAGCCAGCTGGGTGAGAGTCTCTCTCTCTCTCAGCCCTCAGAAGGCGGTAACAGGAAGCTAGTTCTGAAAATGTTGCCAAGAAAATGGCATGGGCTCATCCACGTGGTCTCCAGGAGTCAAGGCTGCCTCAAGCGCATTATGTATCTCTAAATCCAATGATTTACTCATGAAAAATACGATCTTCCTAAATTGACCATTCTGGTGTCTTGCTCTTTCTCTCCCCTGGTAGAAAAACCGGTGCTTTTCACCCCCCTTCCAGATGGACAGAAGCAGGGTGGGGAATCTGCCATTACAACCTGTTGGCCTCCAGTCCTTCCCTACCAAGGATCATCAAGGGATGTGATCCGAACATCTCCACACACCGAGTCTCATTCATTTCAGTATAACCTCTCTGGTGAGTGCAGCTCTTTGCTCCTAGGTTGGTGGTCTGAAATGTCCAGTGTTGACAGTGACGGTGGCTTTGGGCAGACTGTAGTTCTTGGAGATGGTGGGTTGAGAGGTTGCTCCATGGGGTGGCCAAATTCCAAATCCAAGACAGAAGCACAGCACAGCAGACTAAGGATTGTAAAAGAAATCCCATGTGGATCTTTAGAGTTTTGGCTCAGTGGGACACAAGTCATACAGACAGTCACGAGTTATTTGGGGCTGTGTAAGGTCCAAATCCAAGTTTCTCATAATAAAGTAGGCAGATCTTTCTTAGAAGAACTGATTTCAAGTATCTCTTGTATTGCTTTAATCTCTCTTTCTCTGTACAGCAGGTCATCCCATCTCCTTAAACGCTCATGAAAATTCTCGGACTGGCCCACCAAGATTGTCAGCCATCTCCAATCCTCCTCCTCTGATCTCCAACAAGCACCCCTCCGTTCTTGAAAGAACCCCTGTCTGTATCTCCCAGGTACAAGTATAATCCAGCTTTCTGAGTCTGGCCCACTACCAACAGATCAAGGGGAACGAGGGAACACGCTCAAGAGTGTGGTTGCAACAATGCTTTGGTTGCTGCGTTCCCCCATAACAAAAGCTCTTTGATGGGACTTTCAGGGGGTGCCTCTACAGCTCCATGGTCCATTCAGTTCAGAACACGCGAAAGTCTCCATTGGTTCCATCACTGTGCCTTTGACTATGGATCCCAAGAAGTTGGGTAAGAGAGAAGCCAATCTTCGTTCCGACGTGGTGGGTGGCCGTGAAGATGTTACCATCAGAGCCGCAGCTGGCCAAGGAAGGGGAGGGGCCCAGTTGGACAGCAGCCAAGCTGAAACCAACCAACCACCCTAATCAACCCTGTAATTTCCTCTGCTCCTGAGTAAAGTAAAGTGAAGGCGGTGTACTCTTGTTTTCCAGTGCCATTTCCTGGAGTGAAACAGGAGCAGCTGTCTCCTAGAAGCCAGGCTGGCCAATCTGAAAGCTTGGTTGTGCAAGCTTCGCAGGAGAGCTCCGTTCTTCGAGGTAAGTCTCTTGAACTGCAGAAGCAGAGACGTTCCTCTAGAAGGTTCTCTTTTGACATAATCTCTAGCTAAGCACTGTACAGGTATCTTTGAGGGCACACTGCAAAGTTCTGGGATGCACCACTCACTTTCTGCCCTCGTTAACCTCTTCAAACAAAAAATACTGTGAAGTTGGGCGTACACTGTGTTTATAAGCCTCACTGGACCTCTCAAAACATCAAAAGATTTCAGGAGCGAGAACCTTGAGTGGTGGAACTCATAATTTACATGAATCTCTGGTTTTAGGAAGGTCACAGGTGATGGGAGAGTCCTTTTATCTAAGTCATTGACAGCAGCTCTCCAGCCCGCAGAAGCAATGCTGGGCTCATTGGCCCATAAATCTGTTTGGCTTCTGAAATGCTACCTTTACCCTCCAGGTGCCCTGGAATAGGCAGGTGGTTCACAAGGACTAAATGATTTTGGAAACTATCAGCTCCTCTTGTTTGTTGTATCCTGCAGGTACCTCCTTGTCAGGAGGAAGCATCATTAAAGGCATTCCCAGCACAAGGCCACCCTCAGAATCCACCATCACATATCGGGGTTCTATCACACATGTAAGTCTTCTCTTTGCGGGTCTTTGTAATGGTAGGTGAGAAAGATCTTGAGAGACGGGGCGAAGAGAGGCTGCCAAGGGAACGGTCAGATAAGAGAGGGCATAGCCTGCAGTTGCATAATGGGTGGGGCAAGAGGTTCAGAAGGGACCCTCCCTAGTTTTTCAGGCTGTAAAGGAGAAGGGGGGAATGAGTCTGAAGGGGAGGGTGATATAATGGTATGTGGGAAAGACCTTGGGAGACTGGATAGTGGGTGGGGCAAGAGGCTCAGAAGGAACCCTCCCTAGTTTCTTGGCTGTAAAGGAGATGGCGGGAGATTTGTACTTCCAGACTTGCAAGATTTTGTTAACGCAACCTCACAATAAAGTCGAATTAGCTCATCTGGTCGTGTTTCCTGTCTGGTCTACCTGGGAAGGCTGACAGGCTTTTCCAGGAGTGCACCAGAAATGGATCAGAGGTGTCTTGGTGATGAGAAGAACCTATGGTGAGGAAACAGTCTCAATGCACATGGCAAGGTGGTTGACCAAGGAAGCTGAGCGTGATGGACTCAGGTGTGGGAAGAGACCCTCGAATTACAAAGTTTGAAAGCCGTTGCTCTAACAGTTGTCTCCTTGGCAGTAGAAGATAAGAGGATGGTCATACCCCAGAATGCTTTGCAATAGACTTACCGTGAAACATAGTAGCAAAATCGTTTCTCTCCTAGCTGAGGTCATTCTGGCCACCCTGCGGTCCTCAACCACCCTTCCAGAATGATGCCTTTCCAATGTGATGGCCGTCAACTTTCATAACCAATGGCCAAAGTCAACACCTTTGGTTGGGCAACAATTTCCTGAGAACTTGGGTTTTATCCTTTCAGGCGTTTTTCCCTACCAATCCTCTAGAATACAGTGTTTTATCTCTAGGTTATGGTAGACCCCTCTGTTATTGATCATCCTAGGAAGGGCAGGATTTTGATTTATCTATTTGGCAACACAATAATCTGGCAAAAGCCCCCGTCGCCCTATGTTGCAATTGCAGACCCCAAATCTCGACCAAGATTTATTCATGTTCTAAAGTGGTGCAAATTGAGCGGTGCAAATAATGGGGAGCTTGCTTGTCGCTTGACCCTGATGTTCCTCCTGATGTACCGAGAGGGGCCGCCAAAGATTGGCGAGTGCACGAAAAGGTGAAGAAGTATTAAGTCAGAGCTTTCCAAACTCTGTGTCACGACACAAAAGTGTGTCGCCACACACAGTCTGGTGTGTCGCCACACAACCCGGAAGCGCTGATCATCATCAGCGCTTCCGGGTTTTCCCGCGGCGACACACCAACTGCAGCGCGCAAAACCTGAAAGCGGCAGCAGCGCTTCCGGGTTTTTGCGCGCTGCCGCAAGGACGGCACTTCGGGTTTTCCCGCGGCGCCACACCAACGCCGGTTGGTGTGTTGCCGCGGGAAAAACTTCAGAAAGCCCTGTATTAAGTTAATACTTCATAAAGGTCTTTGGCTGTTCGAGAAGTCAGCCGTATCGTCTTAGTCGAGGAATGGCCCAGGAGGAAGTCAACTGATGTTCAGACTGTGGCCTTGTTTCAGCCTGATACGCCAGTGGGTGGAAAGGCGAGCTGTTTCTCTTCCTTAAGGAGTGTGAACTGTGTTTTGAGTCCCCAAGAGCTCTTTCCAGACACTTTCCTTTGGTGTGTGCATCCACAGGCGCGCACACACACACACGCAGCGCAAAGAATTCATGGTTCCCATCAATCAGCCCTGGAGACAGAAGGTCTGCCAAATGGGTGATCGCTTTGTACTGTCGAGCTATTGCTTTCTCTGGAAACGGAGCAGAGAGAACGCATTTTCCTTTGGGTATTTCCCCCTGGCAGATCTTCAAAGATGTACGTATGAGAACGCTGGATTTCTCAGCCCCTTTTCTCGGAAGGATAAATGTCGGGTTTAGCTGCCGTGAGACATTTCTGAGGGATCTTACACTACATTACTGAAATAGTCATCTCAGCTTGGATAGTTTATTTATTTATTTTTTATTTATTTATTTTTCAAATTCTCTGGGCGGGTTACAATAAATAAAAATTTAAAAACTATACAAAATATCTAAAAACACAACAAGCATAAAAATAAATAAAATAAAATCCAAGGTGGATTAGGAACCGCAGAATAGATCGTGGAGCTACGGGGCCAGCCAACCCCAGGAGGCACTGCCACCTCCGTGGTCCCAGGCCAGGTGGCAGAGCCAGGTCTTAAGGGCCTTCCGAAAGGCCAGGAGGGAGGGGGCCAGTCTCGCCTCCGGGGGCAAGATGTTCCATAAGGCGGGCGCTATCGCAGAGAAGGCACGTTTATGTTTATGTTTCCATCTATGCAGCTAGCTTTTTAAAAAAGTTTAAAATGATGTCAACTCCAGTGATGGCAGTTAAGCTACTTTGCTACCACCTAAATATTAATGTTTGCTGGTTCTTGAAGACATCTATCCTCCAAAGATTTGTCTTGGAAATGAATGCCCCTGTTTCTCAGGATCCTCTTTCCAAGCGCGGTCGTTTCTGTGTGTCGTTTTTTTTAATAGTTTTAATGGTTTGGTTTTCATTGTTTTGCTTGAATGGCGTGCGCCACCCAGAGTCGCCTACATGAGACGGGCGGCTATATAAATTTAATAAATAAGTTCCCAGAGATTGAAGCATTAATCTAACAGAAGGGGCACAACTCTGCGAGATTTCTCCGCCATCGCTGAAAAAGTGTGGGAGGGATCAAATCTGCCGTCCCAGAATCTTTAAGTAATGCTAAGCATCACTGCCCCAGTTACCAGTTTAGGTAGCATCAGATAGGATAGCTTGTTTCCTGCCTTAAGTCAGCATTCAGAAATTATCTTGAGCTCTGTAGACATCCCTGCAAAATAGCAAACCGGTCTGTTGCATCCAAAGGAGTCCAGGCGAGGCATTCTGACAAGTCAACCCTTCCCCTCTGGGCTGTTAATCTCATTCGTGGTGGCTTATGTCATTTGTGTCAGGGTGCAACAGGCATCATGGGCGGTCAGTTGCATCATTTGCATCGTAATGCGGATTCCCACCTTTGTATCCATTTGCAACGTTTTGCCTTGGCACCAATTACCTTGTTTGCATCCATTTAAGCCCCGGGTGTCCTTGCGGCAAAGACAGAAATCAAGGCCAAGGATTTAGGGAGGGGGCATGGGCAATTGGGAAGAATGCGTGCCCCCTCCCTTGGAACGTTCCTTAAATCAAGCTTTTACTTGCATGCTTTTCTGGGTATAGACTTGCCTGAAATCTATGCATATGCCGTTACCACCCATGGTGATCTAGCTGCGATTTGCATCCAGGGCACGGGGGCTTTTGAACTGCAACCACCAAAGGTCTCTCTTGCAAAGAGCACACACCCCACGCTGCCTTAAGGCCGCTCCTGGTCGGCTGGGTTGCAGCAATACCCACTTGCAAGCCCAGGCTGCAGAAGACAGATGTTCAGAAAGAATCCTTCCCTAGAGCCATCTGAGGCTGTTCTCTTTCCTATGAGCCTGTACACTGAAGCTGATCCAGAGCCAGCCCTCTGTTTTGTGTCTGATGCCACGCCCTTCAGTGCAGGCGCTGAAATGGAGGCATCTCACAGCGCCGTGTTTGTAACGTGCTGTCTCCGTTTATGTCGTGGGGAGAACTCCGAGCCGGTCTGTTGGATCCTAAGATTCTGGCGTTCTATTACTGTTCGCCTCTTTGAATTTGTACAGGTAGTCCTCGTTTAGTGACCACAGTCGGGACCGGCAACTCGGTCGTTAAGTGAAGCGGTTGCTAAGGGAAACCGCCGCTGTGCTTATGATCTTGCTTCAGCTTTCCTTTGCTTTACAGACCTGCGAGGGTCATAAATGCAAAGATCGGTCGCAAAGTTACTTTTTCGTCCCCCTCATAACTGCGAATGGTTGCTAAACGAGGCAGTCGTTAAACGAGGACTATCTGTATCTCACTCCCTGTATGGAGTGGCTTCGTTCGGCCATTTCCCTGAACCTCAGTTCCTCGTAAGAACTTTTGCATTGCACCCGTCTCGCGCCCCAGTCCTATCAGCAGCACTGGTCCAACCAGTGTCCTCCGGAGGTCCATAGTAGGATGTGATGGTGAAACTTCTGCAGCTTGGCTGCTGCTACAGAACGTGTGTGTAGACCTGGTGAGGCCACAGACATTATACCAACCTGCTTCGAACACATTTAAATTCTAGACCGATAAGCGTATTGATGGCGCGGCTCACCTAGGGCATCAGTTGCCAGAAGCCAACAAAGGGGCGCTACTTTTACCCCCGATTTTTTGCAGGCGTTGCTCAGTTTTTACCCGTTTCAGCCTCTTGGATAGTGGCATGGCCACATCCCACTTTAAGAAGTAAGCCTTCATCTCCCTTTTTACACGATGACAGCTGTAGTTTCATCCTAAAGTATGCACTAAGAGTTAGGATTGTGAAAAACAGCATCCTCTGCAATATCCCTGATTTGTGAGTCAACTTCAAGACAGGGTAGTTAGTGCACTGAACATGCTTGTGAACCTTTAGAGGTTGGATCTCTTATCTTTAAGCAGATTAGTCCTTATCTCTGGCAGGGGCCCCAGGAAAACAGAGGGCTTGTCATGTGTTTCTCAAGTCTGGCCCTGCAGATGGATGCAATCTAAAGCCTGCTGGCCCCACCCAGTCAGTGGCAAGGCGTGTGCTTGGTGTGCAAAGTAACCCAGATCTGATTCCCAGCAAATCCAAATGTCAGCAAATATCCTCTGATCCTTGGGGAACGGATTTTGTGACCCAGGCTCGACTGTGGGTTTGGCTAGTGCAGTGGTCTAAGTCAGAAGAATGTACACTCTTTTCTGTGACCGGATGTTTGTTTTGGCTTCTGAGAAGTATACTCGAGCGGATTTTTCAAACGAAGGAGAAGCCTGTTTCGAAGCACAGGAATCTCATTCCACAAGGGCCAAAGTAAAGGAAAAGAGTCTGGAACATTTGTAGAGAGGAATAAACAGGGATTCTGGAGGGGAACTGAGGGGGTTGAAAGGAAGATGCAGGACGTGTTTGTATGTGTGTGTGAATATACCTTGAGTATACGCCCAGAGTCCCTTGTATGGGAGATGGGCGGGGAATAAATTAAATCAATAAATAAATAAAATACCTGCCTTCATTTCAGCTTCACCCTCTACTTCTCAGAAGGTCTCCATCTCTGGGTCCTTGACTAGCTCCTAGCTCTGCGGAATCCAGTATTGGCATCTTCTGCTCATCCTGTCGCCTCCTAATGTTAAACAAAACATAACTTGCACCCCAAAACTGAACTCGGCATCCTGGTACTTCCGATAATTAAGCTGTAGTTTTCTGGCTATTGCGTGTGACAGGAAGCAGAGTTCCAAGCTACTATCTGCTCGATACTGCTCTCCATTGTTCAGTCTGTTTCTTGGAACATGGCACTCGGGGCCTGCGATACGCATGTGTGCAATCCTGCTTTGCTGTTTCTGCCTTAATTGCTCGTGACGCTCTTAAGTAAGACTCTTGGTCTCTTTCCAAGGGCACCCCAGCCGAAGTGCTGTACAAAGGAACCATTACCAAGATAATTGGAGAAGACAGCCCCAGCAGAGCGGAGAAAGCAAGAGAGGAGGCCTTGCCCAAGGGACATGTCATTTATGAGGGGAAGAAAGGACACATCCTGACCTACGATGGTGAGTTGAAGCTCACTTTGACGGGAATCCTGCTGCCCGGTGCCCCGTGGGCGGGGAATCTCCCGAGGGAGTATCGGTGGGTCCGTGCCTTGGATTAAAGCAATTGAGAGGCGATGCAAGGTTTCAGGAGTGATGGAGAACTTCTTCAGATGCCTGTTCAGCCATTGCTTGGCGGTGTGGGACTGAGTCTCTTTGAGCAGCATTTATGAGCTCCTCTCAACTCACCCCTCTCTTCTAGCACACCCTAAATCAGTGTTTCCCAACCTTGGCAGCTTGAGGATGTGCGGACTTCAACTCCCAGAATTCCCCAGACAGCATAGCTTTTCTGGGAGTTGAATTCTGGGAGTTGAGGTCCGCACATCTTAAAGTTGCCAAGGTTGAGAAACACTGCCCTAAAGGATGAAGTGAGAAGCATCTGCATCTAGATTTACGTTCACCGTGTTTTATTTTTACATCAGTCTAGGACAAAGTGGATAGTGCGTGGTTTGTTTCAACAAGTCAAGATCAAGCCATGGTTCTTAATACTTTTTAAAAATAGAATGTGGTTTAATCCAGGCTTCTTCAACCTGGAACCCTTCAGATATTTGGAACACAACTCCCATCACCCTGGCCAGCGTAGACTGATTTCCCAAAGGGACGTACCGTAGATCAAGAGCCTCCCCTGCCCTTCAGCTTACCAGAAGACTTGGCCAACAGAATAAAATTTTCCCTCCGTACTTCTGGCCCTCCGATATGAACTGGAGGTCTGCAGCTGCTAGTCTACAAAGGAAGGCTGCTTTACAGACAAGGCAAAGGAGAGTTTAAGTTTAGCATGGATGTCTTCTCTGCCCCCCACCCACCCATCAGGATTAGCTGCAAGTTTGCAGAGTAGATTTTGTGTCTATCTGTTTTATCAGACTGCATCATTTGGGCTCTGAGTACAGCCGAGGGGTGAACAAGGGCTAGATCTTAATCTGTGGTGCCCTTCTTTGCACTCTTGCAAATCATTGCTCCTGTGGTTGCTGCTTCCCCAGATTAGCATTTTTTCCATCCGTTGCAGCTTATCTTTACCATGGGGCCAAAGCCAGGCCATTAGAAAGGCAGTCCCCTAACGGCAGTTTTTAAGACAAAGGGCAGCTTTTAGATGTAAGCTGAGCTAGATAAGAAGATTGCTAAGGACCTCTGACCATGAAGCTACGTCTTCGTTTTTTTTTTCTTCTTCTTCACTGCGTCTCCTCCGTTCTCTTCAAGGACTCCAAAAGAGGTTTGTGTGGCACGCCAGCAAAGCAGCGGACTTGTTGTGTTTATTTATCCTGGACGTTTAAACCAGGCACTAGAGGTCTCAGCCAACAGCTTGTGCTCTGAAAAAGAGATGTGGATGCATGGTCCTCTCTGGCTCCACTCAGTTCTGAGTGCCATCGGTAGGGTGCTTCTAAACCAGCCTTTCTCAACCTTTTGACCCTGGAGGAACCCTTGAAATATTTTTTCAGGCCTGGGGGAACCCCTGCAGATTCAGGCTCAAACATAGGCCAGAAGTTACAAAATTATTATATTCATTTCATGGGTAGGCCTGTCTATATGCATGAAGAGTGTTCTTAAGCTAAAAACAAGGAATGAAACTTAACCTCTTTCATGTGAAGTGGCCCGAATTTGAAATAATTTTTTTAATAAATGGTGATCTCCCAGGGAACCCCTCACGGAACCCGAGGGTGCCGCAGAACCCTGGTGGAGAAACCCTGGTCTAAACCATCAGAGAGCTGGCTGGGGATGGTGCAATGGTGAAGGGGTTGGACTAGAAGAAGAGAAACCAGGTTCTAGTTCATCTTCAGCTATGGAAGCTTGCTGGGTGACTTTGGACTTGTCCCTGTCCCTCTCCTCAACCTCTCCCTAGCAATCTCAAGATTGTTATTGCAAGGAACGATAGAAATAGAAGCAGAGGAGGGCATGTACACCACCTTGAGTTCCTGAATGAAAGATGGGAGATATGTAAATAAGTGGAGCATTGCTTGAGGGGTATACGTTGAGCAAGAGATGTGCTGGCAAAGAGAGCGCACCCCCGTGCTTTCTGAACTGGTGAGAACCTGCCTGCATGTTGGACTAACACTGGTTGAATTTTTAAGAGCTCTTTCCTTTATGGAGATTGAACAGAGCTGAAAACCCTGGGGTTTTTTTTTCAGCCAGATCTCCAAGCATGCCCTAGACACAACAGAAGCTTCCTGTCCTGCTCTCTCTCTGAATAAAGTCCTCAGGGATCAGACAAGACAGATAAATCCTCCTCCTCTCTTGCTTCTGCGTAACTTTTGTCCCAGAGGCCAAGTGTTGAACGAGGAGGTTCAGCCAAGGGATGTCCAGGAGACCCTTCGCAGAGTCAGCCCAGATGTCGGGGGAAATCACAGAAAAGGACCCAAACAAACCACTTTAGGGCTTCTTTCCCAGGGAGGGCTGGGGTTTGTTGACCTGAAGTAGCCACATGGACATCTGCTGTGCCAAGGAAGAAGAATCACATTTTTCAAAAAGGAGGTAGGGATTTAAGATTCTCTTTGGAATATCAGCCACGGCTCTAGGAAAGGAACTGTCAAATCCATGCAGGAAAGATTTAGAAATAGAGACATCTGTGACTGTGTGCTCAGATGGGCAGGAAGGAGGAGATTTTGGGGGGCTGGCGGCGGGGGGGGACACCACCCTGCTGGTGCATGGATGCCATGATGATACTTTCCAATAAAAGGTCTCTAATGAGGCAAAATTTTGCAGCGTCTCAAAGCTGAATTGCACAAGATTGGTTATTCTTGCTGCTAATGACGCGTCTGCGAAGAAGGGAAATGTTTACAGAAGCATTTTCTTTCTTTTGTACCCCCTTGCCATGATTGAACCGGAGTTGGCGGGGGGTGGGGGGTGGGCATCTCCTCTTCTTGCACTGGAAACGCTTTGGAGCAGATGTTCCTTGATGACAGGATGCAGCGGTAACTTTCTGGCGCGCGCACACACACGCACATACACCCCATCCTGCGTCTCAAAACTTTTTGGCTCCTTTCTGAATATGGGCTGGGTGATTTGAAAATGGGGGCAGGCGAGGGAGGAGGAATACAATAAGCTTTTGTGTCCCCAGGAATTCTGGTGGCTGGAGCGAAATGAAACGGAGGGACAGATGGGCTGCCCCGGGAGAGTTTTGTTTCTTACTTGTTTTATATACTTGGGAGTACATGCCACTCCAGTCATAATAAGCTCTGATCCGCGTACATACCCAGAACAGTAATCGGATTAGGAAACAGATATATAAAAATAGGCATCATCTAAAACATCCCAGGCACTGTTGATGACAAATCATAAAACAGCATGGAGTGATTACGTGCCATCAAGTTAGTGTCGACTCTCAGCAACCACGTAGATAGATTTTCTCCATGATCTGTCCCCAACCTGGTCCTTCAAGTCTTCCAACGGTGCCCCCATCGCCACTGTAGCTGAGTCCGTCCCCTTTGCTGCTGGTCGTCCTCTTCTTCTCTTTCCCTCCACCTTTCCCAGCATCAGAGCCTTCTCCAGAGAGCTGGGTCTTCTCCTCATGTGTCCAAACGTAAAACAACATATTGCATGTCAAAAGCATGCTGAAAAGGCCAGGTCTTTATAGCTTTTCCAAAACTTGGGAGTTTGGGGCTAATTTAATCTCTGGGGAGTTGCGTTCCAGGGATGTGGGACAGTGACTGAGATGGCCCTACGTAGTGGTCCCAGCAGATGACTTCTGTAAGGGAAGGACCAGGAGGGGGCCTTTTCTTCCTGATCTTCAAGGACAGGCAGGGTGGAAACCACCAGGAGTAGACTGTCCCAAAGGGAGTTGTTCTATGATGGGGAACAGAGCAGCAGATAAAGATGGAGAGTTGTGGAAGTTTCATGTGACCAACCGTCCTCTAGATTCAAGATCTTCACTTCCTTCTTGCATCTTTCCTGCTTTTGGGAACCGTAGAATAAGTTTGCAGGTTCTTGCTGTGCATTCAAGTCCTCCTAACAAACACTTTAAAAAATGGCCCAGGAGAAATTTTCCAAATGCTTTTCAAGGTTTGGTTGGGTTGCCGCCATTCATCTCTTCGGATTACAAAAGACACAGACGACAACTTCGTGCCAAATCTCAGCCTCGGTAAATAAAAACAGTTGCACGAACCGCCCTCAAGGTTGGGAAGCAAAGAGCTCAGAGCTTGCCCAGAGATAAAAGATGGAAATTCACTTCAGGTTGGGACGTGAGATGCAGCTGATTAAAGAATCAGAGATGAAATGGAATCAATTCCTAGTCCCTTCCCTGGCCCCTAACTTTGTAGAGGAAAAGGTTTTCTTTTCTTTTTTTTGTTCCTTAAGTTCATCTTTCCACTTTTACAAACTTGGAGGATGTTTTTAGCCATCTGTTGATTCAAAATAAGAGGAGAAACACATGTTTCTCTGCATCAACCAATCAGTTTGATTGCTAATTTTATATTTATTTGTTTGTTTGTTTGTTTACTATCCCGCCTTTATTATTTTTATAAATAACTCAAGACGGCGGACATACCTAATACTCCTTCCTCCTCCTATTTTCCCCACAACAGCAACCCTGTGAGGTGAGTTGGGCTGAGAGAGAGGGACTGGCCCAAGGTCACCCAGCCGGCTTTCGTGCCTCAGGCGGGACTAGAACTCTCAGTCTCCTGGTGTGCCATTGGCTCCTTCCTAGGGCTGAGAGACAGGGATTGGCCCAAGGTCACCCAGCCGGATTTCATGCCTGAGGCGGGACTAGAACTCTCAGTCTCCTGTTTTCTAGCCCGTTGCCTTAACCACTAAACCAATTCCACTAGACTAATTCCTAAAAGAAGCCAAGAAAGCAAGGAAGGCCATTAGATTTCAGGGCAGGAGGTTCTGGAGACCAAGCCAAAGTCAGGAAACCTTGAAAGCATCTCCTTTACCAGGCCTTCCCTGATCGTGACTGAGTGGTGGAAGAAGTTGGAGGAGGTCAAGTCATGAGACCATCAAATTAGAAATGGCCAGCTGAGGAAAAAGACATATTTTGGCTTCTCCTTGATGAGTTAGGGTGGGTTACAACCTTCAGGAAGTACGTTGAGAAGGGTTGGATGGCCTTGTAGGACTTCCATTTCACCTTGATGCATTTCCTCTTTTTCCTTGTCTTCTCCTCTTCCAGGTGGTGTTGCTACCCAGGGCCCCAAAGAGAACAGCAGGAGTACAGGAGGGGCACAGGAGATGACCGGCACCAAGAGAACGTACGACATGATGGAGGGGAGGACATCTAGGGGGTTACCTGGACGTGAACTTTCCTCTGCTAATATAGAAGGTGGGGTTTGGTAAACATCTTGGAAGCAGTCAGATCTTGATAAAAATATTTAATTGCTTTGGCTTTCTTAGACTTTTGCCTCTAGTGCAGAGCTTTCCAAACTGTGTGTCGGGACACGTTAGTGTGTCGGCTGCAGTGTCTGGGTGTGTCATGGCGGCTGCTGCCTCCGAGCCCTGCCAGGATTCCACACAGGTCCTAGTGCCTGCCTTGTGCCCTGCTGCCTCCAAACCTGCTGTGATTCCACGCAGGTCCTAGTGCCTGCCTTGTGCCCTGCTGTAAGAGTGTGTCGCGAAATGATGCATGTCTAAAAAGTGTGTCACCAACATGAAAAGTTTGGAAAGCTCTGCTCTAGTGCATAGAAAGAGGGAGAACATAGAGATTTCCTTTCTGGTTAGAAGGAAATTCATGCCTGTCTTCCGTCATTCTTTTTTAATGAGAAGGCTACCAAGTCCGGATGGTAAAAATCCATACAACCACCAGATGGTGGTAAGTTAGAGGTTCTGTAACACTTCGGTGTCATCTACAAGTCATCCAGATTATTGCAGCCCAGACCTGGAGGGGCTGATTATGGGCCTGATCTTGTCTTTGGGATAATGAGCGAACTAGCCAAGTTTGCAGTTAGTCCCAAACTATTCAGGGTTGTGTTTCCAATGCTGGACTTTCCAAGAGAGGTGTGTTGGGGCTGCTGCTGTTCCCAGAATCCCTCTTGCTAGCTAAGAATTCTGGGATTTGAAGTCCCAATGTGTCTGGAAGGTGGATCTATAGTTCTCAACTATAGTTAAGGACTGTAGCAGGATTATAGTTGTATTGTTAGCTGCGCAGTCATTTCTTTAAGATTGGCTGCCATTTAAATTTCCTAACTAAACAAATAAATTTGCTAACTGCATCTGAATCCCCGTCTCCTGGTGGTGGTAAAAGATAGCCACCAGGACTCAGTCCCTCTATATATGTGTTGGGAGATCAGATAAAAATAATACCCTCCATATCTGGATCTGTTATATACTGGACACCTTTCAACCGATACTCATATCTGTGAGTAGGACCTCACTTGTGGCAGATTACTGTAGATCTCCACATTTTTGTAAGTGTTGGGCTATTAGCAGCTTTTCCAGCTTGGACGAGGCCAAGCTTGGAAGTTGGCAATCTGTGCTGTGTATATTTTTTCTTTGGCTGGCCGAAAACTTTCCAGATCCTTCTCCGTTTCTGCATATTTGCCATAGGAACAAAATGTGCTGGAGTCTCAAGGCATAGGGTCAGTATTAAAATGTGGGTCACAGAATGCTTGCATTTCCTGGACAGAAGAAAAGAAGAAGATGCCACCACTGTTTAGAGTCCTCTTCTAGAACAAGCCAGAAGGGGCCTTCACAGAAAGCTCCCAGTGCCCTGTTCTTACCAGCTTAAGGCCACAAGAAGGAAAGATGCCTTTGGAAGGTCTAAAACTTACACAATCAGCTCACACGGCTGCAATACTCACACGTGCTCGCTTGTGTGAAAGGTCACATCTTGTGGAAGAAGGACCTCAAGCTTCTCAGCAGCCAGACTATTAGGTGTCTGCGTGCAGCTCTTCCAGACTGTTTATGGTGCTTTCATGTGCTAAGAAAGACATGTAATTATAAGCATCACTGAAAAAGCAATGTTGGGATTCAGTTTAAAAATAAAAGGCTGTACTTTCTGTACTTCGGTTCACTAAAAAATGTAAAACGGGCACAGAAGCTGTTTTCTTTCTATTGGGAGTGGTGGACCTTATAAGAGGAAAGCTAGAGCACTGCAGGGATTTTTTAAAGAAGTTTCATGTATGTACAGTTATTTGGGATGACAGAATTTGGAGATCTCGATGCACCGAAAGTGTTTAAAAAAACAACAACAGATCTTTTTATTCTTTTCCACCGTCTGTTTTTCAGGGTATTCAAAACTTCAAATCCTTCCGTTTCAGAGTGGTAAATAAAGATCTACCTGCCTGGAAATTTCATTGCTTTTCTTTTTCCTTGGCGGGGGGGTCATTGTAGGTTTAATGGGCCGAGCCATCCCTCCAGACAGACACAGTCCGCTCAACTTAAAGGAACCACATCACATCTGGGGCTCCATCACGCAAGGTAATCGTGCTAGGAAGGTAGGAGAGCTTTCTCGGTGTCCCTTTTCTGCCCAGGCTTAGCTTTGGTCGATTCTGCTAAGTCAAGGAAGAAATAAAATGGAAAGATGTCTCATTTTTTTTCTCTAGAGAAGCAGCATTGACGGGGCCCTCTCCGTGTGTTTTTCCTCTAGGAATTCCTAGATCCTACGTGGAAGTTCCAGAGGACTACCCCCGGAGGGAAGCCAAGCAGCTTAAGAGGGAGCACACCCCTCCAAGGGAGTTACCAGAAGCCTACAAGGTCAGAAGCCATGAGAACCTCACCCCGTTGAAGCTGAAAGCGGTTCACGAAGGGCTGGTCACCACCGTGAAAGAAGCCGGGAGATCCATCCATGAAATTCCCAAGGAGGATCTGCGGCACGTGCCCGATATTCCTCTCATGGCTCGGCCCGTTAAGGAAGGCTCAATTACCCAGGTAACTCACGGGGCTTGTTGCGAAATGCAACCCTTGGAATCCATCACATCAGATCTCTATTACGGTCATAGGCCGGCCTGTTTGAAATAAAAGAATTGCCCCATGGACAAAAAGAGAGGAAACGCGATTGGGTGTCGGGGTGCATTAAGCTAAACAAAAATGCATTGATAAGTGTTCTCCCTTTTATTTTAATTAAAAAAAAAAAGAGTTGGAAGTTCCTTGGCAATCTGGTGCCCCAATTCCCCAGCACAATTGAAGGGGCTACAAAATGGTGCATTCCTGTGGGCCTTGGGCTGGCTGCCCTTCGTTTAAATTAACCCCAGCTTGACCCACGTGAGATTTAATGATGAACTGCACTCATGTAGAGCAAACAGATGTTTCTAACCTCTCCTTGGAGGCCTGCCATGGTTCATTTGCACGGTGCTAAATTATGGCTTGGCGTTATACGCAACCTGGGGCACTTCCAGAACTGCCAGCTGTGATCTATCGCCTTAGATGGACTTGAATCCAGGCTTCTCCTCTTCTTCCTCTGCCTTGCATCTCTGCGTCTGTTTGCAAGCAAATGGTCTCCTCGTAGTTCCAGATTCACAAAACGATGAATCGGTGCTTGGACCACGTCTTCTCTCGTAGGCTGGTAAACTTTTTGGGTTGCTTCCATAGCAGCAGGACGGGGGTGGGTGGGGGGGCTGTCACAGGGACACCGTGTATTCCCAGGCCTCGAGGTAACAGATGGCTGAATTAATGGAGCCGCCTTGATACCCTATGCTTTCATACTGGGATTCGGTATTAGGTAAAACGAAGTACGTCCTCTTAAGAGCATCTCTCTCACAGACATCAGCTTATCTAAATTGAATTGTCTATCGAGAGAAATTGAATTTCCCCCCCCCTTGGAATTTTTGCAGTTTTCTTCCAAGCTTACCTGGGTTTTCTCAAACGAAAGGAAAAGTTGGCAAGGCTGTATGACAACATCCTTCTTCACCTCTGGTTTTCTCTCTAACTACATGATAAATATTGGTTCTATTTTAAATTCATACCCTTCAACCGGTTGGGTCCGCCTTTCACTCCTAGATGGCAACCCATGGTTTGCAGAAGCCCTACTTTAGAATCCCAGCTAGAGTTTGAATGCTGGCGTTCATGAGGCTTTGCTTGGTGAGGTTGGCTTGAGTTTGTTCTGGGAGCAGAACAAATGATCGTTGTGGTTTGTCAATGGACGGGACCTGACGACAAAGCACATCAGTGGTTTGAAGGCATCTTTAAAGGCCTGGTTTGAGGCTCTGCCCTGCACACTCCTTCCAAACCACAGTCTGTTGATTTAAATCCTATGCCAAAGCAAAGATGAGCTTTCTTAGCTGGGATTGAACTTGGAAGATGCTCCAGAATATTGCATGATGGGTTTTCCTTGGCAGGGAGAGCCTCTCAGAAGCTGAAATCTACTGGGCCAGTGTTTCTCAACCTCAGCAGCTTTCAGAATTCTGGGAGTTGAAGTCCACCCATCTTGAAAGTTGCCGAGGTTGAGAAACACTGTACTGGACTATCGCGTCCAAAGGAAGTACCTGTTAGATGAAATTCCAGCCCAACAAACTCTGGGAGTGTGAATTAAAATAAGCAGTCAATGAAACTTTACACCTCGGCCTTGACGTGGCATGCTCCTGTCCTTTATCTGCCAACTTACTGATCCTTCCTTCTGTCTCTCACCTCCAGGGTACCCCACTGAAATACGACACAAACACTCCCACCAATACCAAAAAGCACGACGTCCGGTCTATTATTGGGAGTCCGGGCAGAAATTTTCATCCGATGCTTCCAATGGAGGCCATGCAGGACCCAAGGACGCTGGAAAGAGCTTACGAGGAAAATTTGAAAAGCAGGCCCAGCCCAGTGGCAAACTCGGGTGGCTCCATCACAAGGGGAGCCCCCGTGATTATTCCTGAGTCGGGGAAGCCTCGCCATAGCCCCCTTACGTACGAGGACCACCAGACGGCCCATGGAGCAGCTTTCGGCAGTCACTTACATCGAGGGTCCCCTGTCTCCACCAGAGAGTCAGCCCCCAGGCAGCTTGAAGGTCAGCCGTCATGTCATCCCGGGGACATGTGGGGGAGCTCAGTGCTTTTTCTGTTGACGCCTTTGAAATGGGCTACCTGGCTCTACAACTCAGGGTGGTGGTGGTGGTGGTGGTTCAGTCGTTTAGTCGTGTCCGACTCTTCGTGACCCCATGGACCACAGCACGCCAGGCCTTCCTGTCCTCCACTGCCTCCCGGCGTTTGCTCAGATAGAACTCGGGGTATTTCAGCACAACTTTATACAGGAAGAAGTTCTGAGGCGTTGATGTTCTGCAGCCACCATTCTTGGTGACGTTCGAGGCACAGCATGGCAACTTGCAGGAAATTATGGGCCCTGCTTCTAATCCCCGTTGGGCTGGCTGCTTCTTCACGGAAGTAAATGCCTGCTTCGTCTTTCAGGCCAGGACCGATCCAGCTTGGAAAAAATTGCCCGTGTTCTTCCCACCATCATGGTCTTCGTGTCCATGGGTTGACATGCTTTCCTCCCTCCCAAGAGCCTCAACGTGTGCCAGCGTCTTCATTTCATAGGGCAGAGGATTTGCTTGGTTGGCATTTGAGTGATGTACACATACAGCTAATATTCTTTGACTGAGATTATAGGATAAATTCTAGACAGAAGGCTAGAGATGGTGGTGGTGGTGATGATGATGATGATGATGATGATGATGATGATGATGATGATCCTTCTCCTTCTCCTCCTCTTCTTAAACATTGTTTAAATTCCAGGCCAAAGTGGTCACTTAGCTGTACGGTCAGGGTTTGGCATGGGTTTTGTGATGGCGAGATTGGTTTATTTCAGGCTGATCCTTAGCCTTTCTTTCTCTCCAGCTTTAAGCAGGCCAACCAATTAATTCACTGAGTTTAGATCTTTCCCCGACTCCGCTCGGTCTGTAACAGGCTACATTAAGTGAAGTCCTGGGGATTAAAGGAATGCTTTAGTTCCCCCCAACTCAAGAACGTTATGGGAACAGGGCCTATGCGTGAAAAAGATGTAGAAGTGGTTGAGAATCTCTTATTGCAAATTTGGCAATTTATTATTATTATTATTATTATTATTATTATTATTATTATTATTATTGATTGTTGCAGTCCCAGATACAACTAGTTGGGTTTAAAAGGACATAGAAGAAGAATACAATTGATCAAGAAAGTTCCTTTCCTCCCATAGCCATTTTAGGGATGATTTGTTTCTGTATTCTGTTTGCAAGAGGTTAAAAACCCTTGAGCTGATCTGCTTGCTTGCCACAGAGCCAAAGTTGTTCTCTCCTTTAACAGGGAGCATCACTGCTGGAAAACCAGTGTCTCAAGATAGGAAGGTCACGCCAACCTCCAGAGAAATCACCAGCTCCAAATCTCCTCATACCCCGCTTGCAGACCACCATCACCCGATGTCTCCATATGAGCAATTGCTCCGGGGAGCGAGCGGCATGGACCTATACAGAGGCCACATTCCACTGACCTTTGACCCTGCTGCCATTCCCCGGGGGATTCCCTTGGAAGCAGGTACGAACCTCTGAGAATGAAAAGTCCATCAAACCACCACTGGGACCTGGGCATTGTGTAGTTTAATCCCGGTGCAGGTTGGACCGGTTTTTAAGAGTACGGACCTTTGTATGGGACTTGGACTGGATCAAAATGTTAGCAGATCTTGGAGGCTCATGGAGAGTTTTGCAGCAACTTTTGAAAGTGGGTTCCCCAGTGTGGTATGGTTGGCACTGTGGAAGAGGTGGGAAAGCATTCGGAAGAGGTTGGTTGGTTGGTTGGTCGGTCGGTCGGTCGGTCGGTCGGTCGGTCTGTCTGTCTGTCTGTCTGTCTATCTATCTATCTATCTATCTATCTATCTATCTATCTATCAGATTTATTCCCCGCCCATCTCCCATGCAAGGGACTCTGGGCGGGTTACAACAAATACAATTTAAAAACTATACAAAAAATATCTAAAAAACACAACAAAAAAGGTTAGGAGGAGCTTATGGAGAGATGTAGAAGATAGGAGTTGGGATCTAGCAGGATTGGCTGTAGTTGTTCTAATACTAGATCTGGAACGTGTGGAAATGCACCCTCCCTACTTCATCTCTGCTTGATTCAGCAGCTGCCTACTACTTGCCAAGGCACCTTGCTCCTGGTCCTACGTACCCCCATCTCTACCCACCCTACCTCATCCGTGGTTATCCGGACACTGCCGCCATGGAGAACAGACAGACCATCATCAACGACTACATCACCTCCCAACAGATGCACCACAACGCTGCCACAGCTACCACCGTGGCCCAGAGGGTAGACCTCCTGCGGGGCCTGTCTCCACGAGAGCCCTCCCTGGCCCTCAACTATGCAGCAGGTCTGAAATCCATGAGGTGCTGGTAGGCGCAGGTGGGAGGGGAAGCAAGGCTGGAGACTCATTTGCACTAGCACCCATGGTCATGAGTGAGATGGTGGACCACGCTGGGTCAGAGACAAAGCCAGGTGGCTTAGAAGAGTGACGTCCATAAATTGTTTTTGCTTTGTGATGGGGACATGGGGCCAGGAAAATGGAGCAAACTTTAGTCAGAGAACTTCTGCAGGGAACAATGCTGGCTTGATGGACCTTGATGGTCCCAGCTTTTCCCTAAAACAAAAGTCTTGAGTCGTCTTAAAAAGCAAACCCTCCTTTCTTTGCCCGTTGTTCATTCTGAGCAAAGCTGTTGGCTTGTTTGGCCATAAGGATTCTCCTTGAAGTGGGGCACCATGGCAGGAGTTGGCCCTTAAAGAGAAGAGGCCACCTGAAGGAAACAGAAACCCAGAGAATTCAGAGCAGGGGACCCACAAATTTGAGTGCCTTGGCCCACCATAAGAGGGCAGTGCCCAGTTGGTTCGGGGGCCTCCCCTTCCACCCCTAACCACCTCCTGCATCTCCTCCTATTTTTCACAGCAGGGATAATTGACCTATCTCAAGTGCCGCACCTGCCTGTGCTCGTACCCCCCACCCCTGGCACCTCCGCAGCCTCCATGGACCGGATCACCTACATCCACAGCACCGCCCAGCCTTTCAGCAGCCGACACAGTAGCTCGCCGCTGTCTCCAGGTGAGTCAGGAGGTATCAACGAACCTAACGTATGTTAGATGCTTCCAACTTCCTTTCTTTGGGAACAGCCTGGCAAGGAGGTCCCCATCGTAGACAGGGGAAAGGTTCAAGAGAGGGAGAGCAGAGAAAAACAAGAACAAGAAAATATATGCTGGAGGGAAGGAGGCTCTTCTAGAATAGCCCAAGGAAGTAGCTGGAGCATGCTTGGAGAAGCGAAACAGAGGAGGAAACCGTGAGGTCCAAACCGAGTATTGAAGTATTGATTTGTTGGTTGCTTGGCCCACTTTTGTGATCCTGAGATGTGCAGAATCACCCCCTGGCCCTCTTGCCAGGGCCCAAGTGGAGAAAACCACCGGCCAGCGGCTTTAGTTCAGCCCAGAGTTAAGGATGGTTGAGTCCGACTCCCCATTCTCACGTTCAAGAACCCCATAATCCTGGAAGATCAGGTTAGGGACTTGTGCGTTGCAACATTCTTTGGCTTTGAAGATAAATTTAGAGAAGGAAAGAAGGAAGGGGAAGACAAAGAGAAATAGGTTCCTATAAAAGAACAAGGTAAAACAGATGAGGGACAGCGAGGTGGACTACCAAAGCTTTATTTGGGTTTGAAGGCTTCAGGTTTTTTGAGAGCCCTTACCAATGTTCTCCGGTCTGGGTTTTGTCAAAGTTGTTCCAAGCTGCATGCTTTTTGGGGCGGGGGGAGGGTGGTGGGTGAAAGAGCAGAGCAGCCGTGTCACCCTCAAGGAGGACAAATCCTGCCGCCTGAGCACGTCCAGAGTGCCTCATCCACAGGCATTAGTGTGAAAAGAAACCAGCCTGTCCTTCGCAGGTGCCCCCACGCACTTACCCAAGACGGGACCCTCGGCTTCCGAACGGGAGCAAGACCGCGAACGGGAGCGTGAAAAGGAGCGCAAAAAATCGGTGGTGACCACCACGGCCACGGTGGAGCACGCGCCCATCTGGAGGCCGGGTGAGCTGAGCCCGGATTTGCCGCCTCGGGCGGGAGGGAAAGGGGGCCGGCAGCCCGCCGTCCAACGCCTCATTTTGCCTCCCCTCCGTCTTTCACAACAGGCACCGAGCAGAGCGGCGGCCGGCCGGCCGCGCACTCGCACAAGCACTCCCCCGTTTCCCCCCGCACGCAGGAGCACATTCAGCAGCGTCCCAGCGTGCTGCATAACACCAACATGAAGCTGATCCCCCCAGACGGCCTCACTTCCTCCGTTTTGCGGTACGTCCGATTCCGGGAAGGTGGGGGTGGGTTACTCTCGGCACACGGCGTGGCACGGCGCGGATCCTGGGCTGGCTGTTTGACAGAATTTGCAGCTGTGTAGCCGAGACCTTGCAGTAATTGGTCCTTCTAGTCCCGACAGTAGAAAACGACCCAAACACAATATTTGTGTCTATTTATGTCTATTTATGATGCGTACAGCGATTTACAGCAGTCGTCAGTAGTCCAGATTCAGTAGATTCACATCATAGTCCAGAGAGACGGCAAGGCGAAGAAGGAAATACGTCAGTAGAACTGTACATTTATATATCCAGTGGCCAGTTGGAAGATACAATTCATTATCTGATTGCATCAGCCATTACATCCCTATCGCATCAACTTCTCTGCTGTCAGAATGACAGTCTTTCCTAATATATTACCTTTCTAGTTTTATTTCTTTCTAGGGCCTCAGATAGAAAGTCTGTGCAGAGAGTGGTAAGGGCAGCAGAAAAGATAATTGGGATATCTCTGCCCCTCATCCAAGATTTAGCACATGCACGCTGTTTGTCCAGAGCTCAAAAGATCATCAGTGATGCCTCCCATCCTCATCATGGTTTGTTTTCTTTGTTACCCTCTGGGAAGAGGTTCCGCTGTATCCGATGTAGAACAGCCAGATTGGGAAACAGCTTTGTCCCCCCAGGCTATTGGATTCTTGAATGCCAAATAGGTTCTTTTGTGAGTTAAAGAATGTATATTTTTTAAGAATGTATATTTTATAAGAATGGGTATTTTATAGTAATTATGGTTTTTTATTATTATCATTAGTATTTTATTGCTTGAGTGAATTTGTGAGCCAACTGCAACGAAATTTCATTGTATTGTGCACTTGTATAGTGTATAGTGGGATGACAATAAAGTTATTATTCTATTCTATTCTATTCTATTCTATTCTATTCTATTCTATTCTTCTGGTCTTCTTGTAAATTCATAGGTTATTTTATTTCCAAACCTTAACATTGTTTTTTTATTATTTATTTATTTATTTATTTATTTATTTATTTAATTTATATAACCGCCCATCTCCCCCAACGGGAGTATGTAAAGCTATAAAATTATTAATTTTATAGCTTTACATCCTGCCTTTCCTGCCAAGGTTCAAGGTGGTTAGGCACTTGTAGTGAACATGCCTTATCAGCAAAATCTTAGAATGCTTAATACAGGTAGTCCTCACTTAATGATCATTCGTTTAGTGACAGTTCGGACTTAACAATGGTGCTGGAAAAACCGACTTATGACCAGTCCTCGCACTTACAATCATCGCAGCATCCCCACAGTCACGTGATCACAATTTGGGCTCTTGGCAACCGGTTTGCATTTACGACTGTCGCAGCGTCCTGTGGTCATGTGATCGCCATTTTCGACCTTCCCAGCTGGCTTCTGGCAAGCAAAATCAATGGGGAACCGCGTGATTCGCTTAATGACCACGTGGTTCGCTTAATGACTGCAGTGATTCGCTTAATGACCGCCGCAAAAAAAGTCATAAAATCGGGTCGGATTTGCTTAATGACCGCTTCGCTTAGCAACTGAAATTCCAGTCTCAATTGTCGTTAAGCGAGGACTATATATGTAAACACTGTGGGGGGAGGGGAATCTGTTAGAAATGAAGACCATTCTCCCCCATTCTCCCACTAGACGTTTTTTCAGTCGCAGCCCCCACGTTAGCTGCCTGTCCCTTCCATCCGTGCGAGTGGAGAAAGCTTTATTTGAGCACTGCACTTTCCTGCTTCTCGATCTATATTGGATTGTGTACTTTAATTGTTGCTGTCAGCTGACTTGAGGCCCCCTGAAGGAAATGCATTTTATATTCCTCCTCTCTTGCCAGTTATAGAAACAAGTCAGGAAAATCTGCTCGGGAAGGGAGATCGGTGCAGCCAGAAGAATGCACTTCTTTCCATAGCGCCTTTGCATTTTTTAAATTCAGCTCTCCAACTGGCTGCTTGCCCTGTGCCGTTGCTTGTGAGATGAGACAGACGGGTGGAGGATCCTTCTCAGAGTCATGCTAAATTAAATGTTCACAAACTCGATTTTCTCTGAATATGATTTGCCAAGGAGAAGCAGATTAGGGTATCCCGGTCTCCCATCTGGCTGTGAGGTTTCTGGAGGTGTTTTGAACTAGATGTTCAGTGGTCTGGTCTGGCAGGGTTCCTCCTATGTTGGATATGCAGGTCTAGACTACAGGTAGTCCTCGACTTACGACCACAATTGGGCCTGGAACTTCCGTCACTAAGTGAGGTGGTCGTTAAGCGAGTCACGCCCAATTTTACGACCTTTTGCCACGGTTGTTAAGTGAATCATGTGGTTGTTAAGCGGATCCAGCTTCCCCCATTGACTTTGCTTGTCAGAAGCCGGTTGGGAAGGTTTGCAAATGACAATCATGTGACCCTAGGACGCTGCAACCATTGTAAATGCATGTCGGGTGCCAAACGCCTGAATTTTGATCACGTGACTGCAAGGACGCTGCAACAGTCGTAAGTGCGAGGACCAGTCGAAAGCCACTTTTTTCAGCACCATTGTAACTTGGAACGGTCACTAAACAAATGGTTGTAAGTCAAGGACTACCTGTAAATGTTGTGACAGTCCATAGACCAGCTATGACTGTCCATAGTTCAGCCTATCTGTAATTCAGCTACCATCTTGGACTTGGAAGATCTCCTGAGCGTGCCACTGCAGAAGTACAAGACGTTTGATAATCCCGCAACAACGTTCTGCTTGAGACCCCTTGCAAAATATGCGGGGTTTCCTCCTTCCCCCAGGCGATCTCTTACGTGGTTTTCTGCTTTGCAGATCCTCTTCCTCCTCCTCCTCCTCTTCCTCGTCCACTGCCACCATGTCCCCGGCCTGCTCCTCCGGCTTCTGTCCGGCATCGGCGATGCGCAGCTCCGTAAGTGGCCTGGACAGCTATGCCTCGGTGGTGGAGTCGGCCCATATCCAGAAGGAGGCCCCCTCCCCCAGGACCCAGGATGTCAAAAGCGAACGGGCCCAGCCTGAGACCAACCACCTGTTCACCTCAAAGTTGTCCACAGGGCCGGGCCTAGAACAGACAGCTTCACCGATAAAAGCCACGGAGCCCAAGTCTTTGCCCTCCTCCGGGTCAGGCGCAACCCACCCGTTTAGCAGAGGACAGGGGAAAATCCACCCTCCGCACCACGCGCCCCTGGACCCGTCGCTGCACGCGGTTTCGGCCACTGAGCAGCTGAGTAGAGAAAAGAGTAAACCCTTTTCAGTACAGGAACAGGAGCTGCAAGTACTCGGTAAGACCACCATGACAGCGGCCAGCTTCATAGATGTCATTATCATGCGCCAAATTTCTTGCGATAAGGGGAAGCGAGAGAGAAGCTCGTTAAATAACGACGCCAATGGTAAGACGTTGGAGGGGGCAGTGGGGAGTTCTCCGAGGCTGGCGGCCTTGCAACCCGCACCCGGAGACGTTACCAAAGACCCCTCCTTCCCTGAATCATTTTTTTTTTTACATTTTAATTTTCACGTTTGTGGTGACGGCCCGTTTATGTTTTCAGCGTCGTCTGCGTAAAAGCTCCCATCCCCCCATCTTCATGCTGCTTCCTTTTTTTTTTTCGTTTTGGGCCTACGTTTTTAACCTTTACTTTTTTTCCTCTCAGTCGCAATGCATTTGATTTCCTTCTGAGCGTGTAGTTCTGATGCCGAAGCGTGAGCGCCAAGGAGCAGACATAGAAACGGGGGCCGCTTGCTGGGGATGTGTGTCAAAAAAGTCAAGATGGGGTCGCCGTTGCACAGTCGAAGACCCCCACTTGGCTGTGCCTGCATTGTCAAGAGACAGACAAAGGGGGGGGAGGCGTGGTCGCGTGTAACGATATGTGGGAATGACCTTGGGAGATGGGGCAAAGAGACGCTGCCTAGGGAATGATCGGATAAGAGGGAGCATAGCCCGCAGCTGCATAACGGGAAGAGAAAGAGGCTCAGAATGGAACCTCCCTAACTGAGGCTGTAAAGGAGATGGCAGGAGATTTGTACTTTCAGACTTGCAAGATTGATGTCCGCCTTACCAGGTGGACCAGACAGGAAACACAACCAGATGAGCTAATTCTACTTTATTGTAAGGCTACATTAACAAAATCTTGCAAGTCTGAAAGTACAATTCTCCTGCCATCTCCTTTACAGCCCGAGAAACTAGGGAGGGCCCCTTCTGAGCATCTTTCTCCACCCATTATGCAGCTGTGGGCTATGCTGTCTCTTATCTGACCGTTCCTTAGGCAGCGTTTCTTCCCTTCATCTCCCAAGGTCATTCCCACATACCATTACACCCTAACTGCCATCTTCACTTTTTTGACACCCACCCACCCCCATCCCCGTGGATATCTGCGAAATGTATGAAATTCACAGGAATGAGTAAGGCCACAAATTATGGCACCATGCTCGCTTTCAATTCCAGGCGGGCTGTATTTCCCACCTGAAACTACCGTTGATGTTACGGGTTGGCCATAAATTGCATATATTTCCTAAAGTTGACCAAGATACATGGATTGCAACATGAGTGATATATCTGGCGTGGAGCAAGAACGATGGTGGGGGGAGAGAAGGAGGTTGCTAAATTGTTCCTCGGTCCCTTCCCCAATCCCTGGTTCCCCAGATAGGTTGGGACTACAACTCCTAGGGTTGCCAGCCAGCTGGGGAAGGTCATTCTAAAACTAGAACCATGGATTTTGTTGTTGTTGTTGTTTGAATGGAAGTGACCCTCGGAGGAATCCCCAAAGTCCCAGCAACATGCAGCTCTGATCTTCGTGGCTCTGCCAATGGGGGTGCGGTAACCGTTATGTTGCTTGTCCAAAACCGAAGCTGTTTTAATTACATTCTTGAAGCTTTGCTGTTGGATAGCTTGGGGGTGGGGGGCAGTACCATTTCCCACGGCGCTATATTCCAAAGGCCGCATTGGAAGCCGCTGCGTGCTTCTCAAAGACACCCCCCATCAAGGGCCCCTGGAGCAGTCCCGCACGGACTGAACTGGGATGTGAAAGGCCACGTTCTCGGGCATCTTCTCTACATCTTGTAGGGATTCAAGCGATGAGATCTCAGAATGCCACCCTTTTCCAGGTACAAAAAGTGGCATTTGGGGGTGTCTCTGGTGCTTCCTGTTCTCCCAGGAGCTGCCCCAGTGCTTGGAAGGAAGGGCTACCACCAACGCTTAAGACTCTCTTGTGTTCCTCAGTGTTCCGTGGAAGCTACAGTCCTGATGGCATTGAAGCCATAAGCCCCGTGAACTCCCCCTCTGTCCTCCATGAGAAAGGGATGAAGCTTACTCAAGATAAGGAGAAAGGTCAGGTTCTCCTCTTTCTACAACAGGAACCCTTCTCCGTTGGGTGATGGCACCTTCCATTACACCCGTTCTCTTGTCTCACCTAGGTTCCCTCAAACCTTCTGGAGCAGAAATCTCCCACATGCAGCAGCTCCACCAGCTTGGTGAAGGCCGTCAGTCCCCGGGCCAGCCGTTGCAGGGACCCCCGAATGCCAAAGGCCACCAGCGCGTTGTCACCCTAGCTCAGCACATCAATGTAAGTTGGGCTTCGCTCTCCTCCCCTCGAACGGGAATCATCTCAGGCTGGCTTCTCGTACTAAACGGGAAATAAATTTTCAGGTCAGGATGTGGAAATGTATTGCCAAATACTCACTCCTTTGGCCGTCCTCAGATTGCCCATTTCAGATAGTTGTGTATCTCTTTGGATGTTAATGAGAGATTCGTAATAACGGGAGGCAAGTTTCATTGAAAGGCAGTTTGTTTGTTGCGACTAATGAAGATTGCAGCATTAAAGTGAAACTAATGAAGATTGTGAGGGGGCGTGATGGCTCAGTGGTTAAGACGCCAGGCTTTTCGATCGGAAGATCGCAAGTTCAGAGGTTCGACTCCCTAGCCCTGTGTGCAGAGTGAGCTCCCGCACTAGCTCCAGCTCTTGCCAACCTAGCAATTCGAAAGCATGCAAATGCAAGTAGATTAATAGGTACCACTTCGGTGGGTAGGTAACAGCGTTCCGCGCGCGTCATGCGGCCACATGACCGTGGAAGCGTCTTCGGACAGCGCTGGCTCTTCGGCTAACAAACGGAGATGAGCACCGGCCCCTAGAGTCGGACACGACTGCACAAATGTGCGGGGGGAACCTTTACAAAGCTTGACATTCTTTCGTGCCAAGCAGGCAGGATTTATCCTGCAGCTTGAGAGAAAGGCTGGCCAGAAGGGAGAAAATCCATTCTTTTCCAAATAAGAGATTTTGAGGTGTAGACAAGCTACTTCTGTGAAATTTTGCCGATGGAAGGAATAGCGGGAAAACGTGCAGAGGTTCTCTCCGGACGGCGGTAGGATCAGAACGTAAACAGAGTTAATGCTTCTGTGGTGCCCTAAACTGACAGGGAACTCTTTTGAGACCTGACCCAAAAGAAAAACAGAGGGATATCCCCTTCTTACAGGAAGTCATCACTCAGGACTACACGCGCCATCATCCTCAGCAGCTGAATCCCCATATCCAGCCCCCCATGTACTCCTACCCGGGGGCTGCCGGTCCCGTGCTGGATCTCCGCCGAGCTCCTACTGAATCTTACCTCCAGCACCAGCCAATGGAGCATGTTCCCGCTTCTAGAATCTCTCCCGAAAGTGAAGCCAACCGAAGGTGAGGCCATCTTCTTTCCCTCTGGCTGTGAAAGAGATCCCTGAACGCGGAGGAGCAGAAAGGGATGCCCAAGGTGGGAGGAGAGAATCGGGCAAGAGTTCATTTCCCCGCTGCAGTGGGAGACTTAGCATCCAGGCGGTCACGTTCAAGGATTTGAGAGCGTCAAAGCCGAAGCGCCTTTGTGAAAGCCAACGCTTTAAGTGAAGGTGTAAGCTCTGAGAAAGACACCTGGCCTTCCATACCTGGCCTACATTTTTTAATTCTCTCGCCTTCTCCTGCCAAAAGCCCGTTGCAGCTCTTGTTTTCTGCAGTTCGGCCTCACGGGTCTTCATCCGTCAACGGTCCCCTCTTTTCCCCGTCTCACCTGCAAACAAGGGAGAAGTGCACAAGATGCGCCCCCCAACCAGTCCCCCCTTGGTTTCACGAGCTGGTCCTCGCCTCGCCCGAGCCTCACGTTCTCCCTCAACTTCCACAGGTCTCCCGAGCAAATTAAGATGTCTGCTTCGGACAACTGCATAGAGCCGATCTCTCCACCCGAGGGAAACGGGGAGTCCGAACGCGTCCGGAACAACGCCTACCCCATTCTGTATCGCGAAGGGGAGCAGCTGGAGCTGAGGTAAGAAGGGGGCTGGACGACGCAGCCAGCCGAGTTATCGGGAGCGCGTGATGACCTTGCTGCACTCCGCTGTTCTCCCTTTTAAATCTTCCCCGGGTGGCCCAGCGTTGTTGCTTCTCACTTACCTGTCCTGAAAATCAGCCTTTCATTTGTCAGGAAAGCAGATGTTGAAGTTTATTCAGTAAGTTAGCAAACCCCAAAGTGCGACCCACTCTTGCGTCTCGTGCTGAGCACTGAGGCCTGAGCGACCTTTGCTTGGCTGGGCATTCTTTTAGAAATTAATCCCGGGATAAGCGCTTGCAAACAGAGAGAGTAAGAGAGGAGCCGCTATGCCACCAACTCGATGACTTTTTGATCACGCAGAGCCGGCTCCAGGTCCCCCGGAAACAGCGTCCAACCGCCAGCTTTCTTCAGCAAACTGACGGAGAGCAATTCCGCCATGGTGAAATCTAAGAAGCAAGAGATCATCAAGAAACTCAGCACGAGCAAGAGGAACGAGGCAGAATACAGTGAGAATTTAACTTGGCTCTTTTTTTCTGTGATTTTTTTTGTGGGGAACGGGGGTGGTGGAAATGTGAGCAAAGATGGCTGCAATTAATTGACTAAAAGGGTGGCCCTGATTATTCTTCAGCATATCTTAATTTTATGATGGGAAGGAAGGAAGGAAGGAAGGAAGGAAGGAAGGAAGGAAGGAAGGAAAGGAAGGAAGGAAGGAAGGAAGGAAGGAAGGAAGGAAGGAAGGAAGGAAGGAAGGAAGGAAGGAAGGAAGGAAGGAAGGAAGGAATATTTCTTAAGTGGAGATTTATGCAAATCTAACTGGATGAAAGCCCTAGTTGCGGGAGGGAGGGAGGGAGGGAGGGAGGGAGGGAGGGAGGGAGGGAGGGAAGGAAGGAAGGAAGGAAGGAAGGAAGGAAGGAAGGAAGGAAGGAAGGAAGGAAGGTTGGTTTCTTATGTGGAGATTTATGCAAATCTAACTGGATGAAAGCCCTAGTTGCGGGAGGGAGGGAGGGAGGGAGGGAGGGAGGGAGGGAGGGAAGGAAGGAAGGAAGGAAGGAAGGAAGGAAGGAAGGAAGGAAGGAAGGTTGGTTTCTTATGTGGAGATTTATGCAAATCTAACTGGATGAAAGCCCTTGTTACGGTTGCTAAGAACGTGACAGAGCCAGCCCCACTTTCCACCTGAATCCAATTCCAGCAGTTGCCCGTAATCCTGTCTGGGACTCCTCCAGAACAATTGTGTCCAGACAAAACTGCATATAAAGGATGTTCTTAATTGTTACCCAGGGCTGAATCCAGCAGCACTTACATGTTTTCATTCTTTCCTCCGCGTGAGAAATTGACCATGCCCTAGTAATCTCAAGGTTACAAAGTCCAATTCCAATGTTTTTGCTTAAGGACGGGGTAGTGGGCTTTGAAGACAGTTCATCTCAATTTTCTCCCATGGTGGCACCAGGGGTTTTTCCAAAAAGGAGGTCCTGAAATTACGGGAGGACTTCTTGTGATGATGTGGCCTCCTCTTGAGTTCTTCTCTTCGTTCCCCCTTCCAGATGTTGGACAACCCGGAACAGAGATTTTTTACATGCCAGCGATGACAGGAGCAGGTAACCGCTACCATCTTCTGGGCCATGCATTTGGTTCTCCCAACCTGGGATGTCGCCATCTTCTGGGGCCACATGGCACGTGAAGTTGGGGGTGACTTTTTGCAGGCCACCACGATTTATCGACCGCTGATAAAGCTGAACATCACCTCCGGTTCAGCTGTCCTGCGACGCACACAGTACAACAGAAGAGCGAAAAGTCTTTATTATAACATTTGGGAAGGGCCAAGTTTCCCTACGAGGCAGATGTCCAGAAAGGGTTGGATGGTTATAATTTTTTTTATAAAGATCACCCCTTCCTTACTGCTCAACCTCTGTCTCTTAGCCCTATTTTATTATATTTTGTTATTCCCTCTTTCCCTGGGAACGTTGGGCAAATAGCCTGCCCCGAGTGCCTTCTTTGGTCTTTTTGCATTGCCGCACCTTAACTGCATGGCTTCTGATGACTCACAATTGCGACACAACCACCATCACGACACCCCCCCGACATTTATCCCAATACAAACGGGCACAACAAGTACCACCCGCTTAGCTGATGTCCTCTTTGCCTCCGCCCTAAAATGGGGAAATAGGCTGGAGGGAAGTCGAGGAAGGGTTTGGGGAAAGTTGCACAGCTGGTGGACGGAACGACTCCCTTGGGCGCACAGAAACGTGCCCTCGGACTTTGTGGTGGCAGTTTGTCCCATGAGGCGTCGAAGTTGGGAGCAGACCAGTTCCTCCATTTTGAATCTTCTCCGTAAGGGAGGCAGCCTTACTCCCGCTTGCATCAAGCCTGTATATGGTCAGGTTACAGAAATAGGACGGGCTTGAGTTTAAAAACATCAACCTGGGCAGTTATTAAAAAAAAAAAAAGTGTCTGAGAAACCAGAAGTGGAGACACTTCACTCTCATGAAAGGAACCCTCATATATTCCTTCTTTTGCATTTCCTTTCTGTCTTCATGTTATATTGAAGTCATACTTGCAGTGAAGACACTCAGTCAACCAAGGTATCAGCCAAGAGATGAAGGACTTTGCCAACGGTATTGTCCATAAATACTGACGTATCTCAAGGAACGTTGAGGGGTCCCATCAAGCCGATTGGAGTTCTCTCGTGACCGCTGGCAGTTAGGGCGCCATTTTTTTTACCGACAGGCGTATTCAGGGCCACACCCAAGACGTTCTGAGCCATAAATCATGCTGCTGCGAATATGTTGCACTTCCCTCCCAGAGTGTGCTTGTCACTTGTTCCGTAGAAGATGACAAAGACGTATTACAATTAATGCCGCCGTTCTTTTGGTGACGGCGTGCTTTGCTGAAATACAGCCACTTCTATCTGGAACAAGGACATCAGAAAGACGTCAGAACAAGTCATTTCTGATGATGATGACCCACCCATGGCGGCAATGGAGTGGCTTCCTGGTGGGGAGGATCTGGGTGAACCCTCCCCCCCCCGCTTTTTTGCCCCCCCCCCCCCCGTCAACATAAATTGCAGTTGGAAGCCACCCATTGTCCGAGGCACCACAATAGAAGCGTTTTTAACATCTGAACCCTCTTAAGTTCAGCGCACCCTCACCAAGCCGCTGACGAAACCGGGCCAGGGGTGAAGAGAAACCGGCATCCTTCCCGCCTCCTCGCCTTCAGCCTTGAGGAAGGAACTGTGTGGTAGACTCATGCACCCAGTGTGGGTTTGGGGGACGCAACAGCTGCGACAGCGTTTTGTCGTTTCACAAGGATGTGCTGACGGTTTTGTTTCTTCCCCCCTCCTCATTCCTTTGTTGCCTCTCCTCTTCCTCCCACCTCCCCAATTTCTTACTTGGCTCCCCGTTTCTCTGCCCCCACCCCACCCCTTTCTTCCTTCCGTACCCCCAGGGTTAATCAGTTGTAGGAACCAGGCGGTGCAAGAAAATTCCAGTTCCAACATGGGGCTGGAGGCAATTATCAGGAAGGCTCTCATGGGTAAATATGACCATCGGTGGGACGAACCCGCTCCTCTCAGTGCCAATGCTTTTAACCCTCTGAATGCCAGCACAAGCTTGCCCGCTGCTCTGCCTGTAACCTCTGCTGATGGACAGATTGACGACATTCACCCTTCCATGCCAGGTTGGCAGCTCTTCCTGTCTTGGTTGCGTTGACGTTATTAATCCTCTCTGTCTGTCCGCCTCTCTTCCCGCCCCCGTTCAGCTTTGAGCCTGCCCTTGTGTGTGAGTGCTTAATTATGCCAATTAATCTCTGGGTTTTGTTTATTTATTTATTTATCCATCTATCTATACCAGCACTTAGCAAATACGCTGCAAACCTTCTCCGGCTTCCCGTAAACCACTGACAATTGGGCTGTCCCTCCTGTCCTCCTCGTTTTTAATTGATCGTTCACTTCCCACGTTGTCCAGAAGACTTGGTAGCGAAAAACATTGGGAGGTCGGGGAGACGCATCCGGGATTCACACTCCGGGCGGCCTGGGACAAGGGGTAGCTAATGGCACCCCTTGGTGGGACAGGATAGTGCAGAATAAAAGCGTGAACACGGTGGTCGAGACCAAGGGAAAACTCTGTATTTAGGGAGGGGGGGTACAGAACGTTTAGGTGGCACTGGAATTTAGGTGGCATTCTTTATTTCAAGGGTTGGCCTTCGAAGGATTTCCATTTGGCTCCCTCGTTAGGCCCCACGCTTGAAGAAAAAGAAGAGGAATCTTTCCCTCCGTGCTGTTTACCCCCTTTCCTTACGGCACCCAGTGAAGCGAGCCCCTTATGCGAAAGTCATTGGCTAGGTCAGAAGCGGCACCGACGGATGTGCAAATCCAGGTCTCGGGCTCTGTGCCGGCGTCGGTCAGATGTGCCAACGGACCCGTGGATCGGGTGGGCATCTGGGCACCCGACCCGTTGGAAGCCGGGCAGAGAGATGGCGGTGCATTTTGTCCTCGCCTCTTCCGAACAGCAGTGCCCTGCATGCAGATTTGCTTTGGGAAGACAGCTCCATTTTCACGAAAGCTTGGCCTTCGGATCCCATTTTAGGAACAGTTACTGTGTTCTCCGGAGCAGCTTACGTTTTGCGAGGTGGCAACCCGAGCCTGCCAGAGCAAGATCCTTTTGCTCATAGCAAAGTCGGGGGCTAATGGTTGGGGTGAAGTGGGGGGGGTATACCTTTGCTCCTCTTCCCTCCCTCCCTCTCTCTCCTGCTATCTGCTAAGCCTCGTTCTCCTCTTGTGATAAAGCCCCTTGGGACATGCCTTGGTGGGCCACCCAGCTCCCTCCCGCCGGTGCCGTTTTACGTAGTACGTCTACCACCGGGGGCCTGAAAAGTGCTTCTTTTTGCAGGTGGGGGGAAGCCGAAGGCCACCGCCCGAGCTAGCAGTCGTAAGGCCAGATCTCCGGCGCCAGGCCTGTCCTCCGCCGAGAGGCCTCCATCTGTTTCGTCTGTTCACTCGGAGGGGGACTGTAACAGGAGGACCCCTCTCACCAACCGGGTTTGGGAGGACAGGCCATCATCCGCAGGTACTAGCACGTCTCCCTACGCCAGGTTCGCAGTTCCAGGGAGGTGGGGTTGAGGGGAGAGGTGCCGAACGTGCAGCCAGGCAGCCGTTTTATCTGGGAAGGGCATGGTCAGTAAGAGCAGCCAGCGGAGCGTGGCCCAGACGTTAGAGAGCCATTGGGGTGGAGTGGTTGAAGGATTGGGCCTGGAGCGAGGAGACCCAAGTTCAGTTCCCTGCAGCCACAGGAGTCACCAGGAGACTTTGGGTTGTCCGTCGTGGCCCAGCCGACTCCTGCGCAGGGCTCTTGTGGGAAAGCTTCGGAAGATGTGATATGGAAACCTCTTTCAATATAGGCATGTATAAGCAGGAAGGCTAATGACCTTGGGAAGCTAGGCTGATGTGGTGGTGAAGATGTTGGGCTGGCACCAAGGAGACCCCGATTTTCCTCCTTCCTCAGCTGTGGAAGTTCACAAGGTGACTTGGGGCCAGTCTCTCAGCGCAACCTAGATCTCAGGGTGGTGGTTAGGTGGAAAAAGAGGAGGGAGTGTACGTACACTGCCTTTTGCTCCTGGAGGAAAGGTGGGCTAGAAATCAAATGATGTAAACCGCCCAGAGTCCACTGTCGTGGAGATGGGCGGTGATAAATTTGAATAATAAATAGACTAGACTAGACTAGACTAGACTAGACTAGACTAGACTAGACTACACTAGACTAGACTAGACCGACCAACCAACCAACCAACCAACCAACCAACCGTACCATGGGCTAGATGGCGTTTTCCCCATGTGATAGCACTGGACTTTTCTCGCACCGTTTATGCACTGTGCCATCTCATTAGGGGTAGATGAATCCAAGGTGGGACACTGATTGATGAACATCAAGCATAGGAGGTTGTGTATAAGAATCTGCCGCTTGTCTTGCGTGCCCAGGCTAATCCTCTAGTTCTGTCTGGGATGTCTCCCTCCTGAGAACATTCCAGGTTGAACCAGAGACTTCATGTGTGAGAAGTTCTTTCTCCCCCCTCTTCCCAAAGAGATGTAAACCTCTCCGTAGATTGAATTTTGTGGAGCAGGCAGAGAGAATCCTAGGTCTCCCAGCCAAGGAGATCTTCCCGCCAAAAAGGGGGGGGGGGGCTACCGACTGGCTCTGTGAGTGCAAGGAAGTGTGAAGGAAGAGATGGGTTGGGTGTCTTGCACAAAAGCTACTTTCTGAAGGATTCCTGGACCAGAACGCCAACGCCATTCCTCCCCTTTGCTTTTCGCCATCCTGTTCCGCTGCAGGTTCAACGCCGTTTCCGTACAACCCCTTAACAGTGAGGCTTTCCACAGGAATAGTGACTGGTCCACCACCACCCCCTGCCACCGTTCTTCAGGGCAACTCCAACAGCCAGAATCACAACTGGGAAGAGGAGCCGAAACCACTGCTTGTCTCACAGTATGAGACCCTCTCGGACAGCGAATAGGAGAGAGAAGACCAATGGACAGATGGATGTGGTGGCTATGGAACGGGTCAGGGCTGGGGGATTCTGGGAGCCTGTCTCTTGCAGAGCAGCGCTGTTCCCGTCAGCTGTTTTCGCTTTTTGTTTGATTTTTTTGTTAACACCGGGAAAGAGGAAATAGGAAACAACAACAAAAAAAGCTCATTGGTTTAAAGCCTTAAAAACAAGAAGGAAATGGAACCCACCCCCCAACTTCTCTCCCACTTGGCGGGAGGGCTGATGGCCAGGAGGGAGGGCCTTTGAGATGGCTGAATCTCAGTTACCAATACTCAGGGGGTTTCATCTTCTGCATCAATTTTGTCCTTCAGCGGAGAAAGAGGGAGAAGGCAATGTGTTGGCTTGGCCAACCCTGCTTGAGTTGAGCTTCTCATATTGGCCCAAGCACCTTCCTTAGATGGGCTGTTAATCTAGTACTTGAAACACAGATCATCCGACTGCCCTTCCCGTATCTCCTCTTTTTAGCTTTGCGGGGGTACCGCCTCGGGTGGAGCTGCGTGCTGTTCATCTAGGGAAGATGAACCCAGGAGAACCACTGGAAGATGGATCTGGCCTCTGGTCATTCAGAGCGGGTGGCCTTGTTCTGTGCCCCCGTAGAAATTTAAGGGTGGGGCTTTGCCCGGCTGAACTTGGAACGCGTTAGAAGCAGGTAGACCGAAGTGGGGGTGCAGAAATTGATGACAAAGAGAAAAACCAAACCAGAGAGGGCCATTGGCGGGATGGGGGGGGAGAAGCTGAGTTGGAATAATTGTGGGAAATAATTCCTCTATACGTTAGTGGGTTGACTCTAGATGGAGAGCTGGGGAGCACGAGAGGCAGCTGTTCGGAGCGCGCCGCTTTCCCAAAACGCTGCCGTTGGTATCATCTACAGGGTATATTTTTGTTACGTTTGGAAAATTATGCCAGATGTTTCGGGGGGGGGTTGTTTTTGTGTCTCGGTTTCGGGGGCAAGGAAGGACTCTAAAACAGTGTTATATGCTGCTTTTTTTTTTTTTTTTGGTCTCTACTCTTGTACAAAGAGGATTTCTATGTTGCGTGCAAGATTTTTGATCTGTTTGTCCATTGTATGGAAATGTCAAGAGGTAAAAATGTTCCAGCAAAATGGTTCTGTAATTCAGTAGAATGTATTAACTTAGCTCTTTTATTAAAAAAGAAATGTGAATATATATACACACACACACACACACACACACACACACACACAAACACGTACATATAGACACATGCACACATACACATACACAAACGTCATAGTTGTAGGATCTTGGTCACATAGAGTAATCCTCCAGCAAGGGAGACAAAGATACGTTTCAACAATTTGTCTCTGTTGAGAAGAATGAGTGAGGCTAAGACCCCTTGCAGGGAAGTTTAAATAAGCAGATTTCTGACCCCCGTGCAGCGTGCGTCTTCATTTGAGAAGAGGGTGTGGGGAGCGGGTCCCTTTTAACCCACATGAACCACCACGGCTACCATTTTCCCCCTTTGTTTCTTTCCCCTTTTCCCCCATTGTACCCTAGAACGGTGTTTCTCAACCGTGGCAGCTTGAAGATGTGCGGACTTCAACTCCCAGAATTCCCCAGCCAGCCATGCTGGCTGGGGAATTCTGGGAGTTGAAGTCCGCACATCTTCAAGCTGACACGGTTGAGAAACACTGCCCTAGAAGGATGGTTGTAAGATAGCGTCAGATATCTTTTTGTTACTGTATACTTGAGCAGACAACGGCCACATTCACGTAGCTGAGAAAGGACAATATCCCATTGTCGGCGTTGCCGCGTTGTTTACATTTGTTTCTACAGTGAGTGAGGTTTGCCTTCCCAGCCATCTATCTTCTACCCATCCTCTTCGTTTTCTCCTGCTGACACAGCTGCTTGTTACAGTATTTTAAACCCCGGCATGTATTATTAAACTTTTCCAAAACTTGCATGTGTAAGGGCTCAAAAAAAATGGGATTTAGGGAGAAAACAGTCAGAGGAACCGTTCTGTTTTGCTCCTGTTAAGACTTTTGAATTTCTGAGGTTAAAGGGTTTGGCCAATTGGTGCTACAGTTTAGTAGGAATGCCACCACCCCCCCCCCCCCATGAAGTCTTGGCAATGAAGGACCTGCAACAAAGATGCCTTAGCACAGACATAGGAGGATGATCTGGTGGCAGGGCAGCCTCTCTTAAAAAAGGAATGGTCTCAGGTTTCTTCAGAGCAAGGGAATTCAAAAATCCCCTTGCCACAAGCCCAGATTTTGCTCAGTACTTTGGTTGTAAATACGACCGGATTTCAATGTTACAGGGAGCAAAGGAAATTAAGCTTACAATGGCAGGCGTATAGAAGCCACTCTAGATTGTAAGGGCCGTGGCACCGTGCTATGTCTTAAAAAGCCTGTCCAACTTCTTTCCTTGAAGATCCTAGATGCTCTCTCGGGACAGGAAGAATTAAGCACGCCCCACGTACATCCCACATACCCAATTTTCTACACAGTACAGATCGTGCATCTGCCTTAGACAGATTCAAACTCCAGTCAGATGCTGTCAACATGTTTCCTTACAAGGGAGGTGATGATGTTCTTCATTGTATCTGGTGGGTGCCCACGTTGCTTATTCTTGGCCCTGATAGCTGGTTTGCTGACACACAGCTTTCCACAAAGACAGCCGAGACATAGGCAAGGAAACCAAACTCAGGAGAGAAGGAACACCCACCCACCCCACCACAACTTTGTGCATCTGCCGTTGCTGGTACACCTGCCTTCTTTTGAAAACCTCCAATTACCTGTCTTACTTTTGAATGTTGTAGCTGGGAAGGGGTTCAATCTGTTTTAGATCAAAGTGTAATTCGCCACATGTGCCTAGAAAATGTTGGGGAGAGTAATGGCAATGGAGGCTCCCTCAACCCAGGCATACAATCTAGCGTTTGCCTTTTGAATCCCAGTTCTGTATCAGAAAAACTAGTTAGGAGTCATGCGATCTTCAGACCAAATTTTGTTGCCCTGCCGCCTGTTGTCAAAGAAAAGGTCAAATGTCTTGAGGAGAGCTGCAAGCTAGCTTGGTTTTCACCCTGAACTAGCAATCTTGCAGTTCCTATCCTTTCTTCTTCAGTAGATTTGTCCCCCTCCTTCCATCGGTCAAGGCCAGATCTTTAACTCATTCTCAAATAATAGAATGTGCCTCCCTTGAGTAGCAAACCTTGACTTTTGCTTCGTTGATACATCGCCTGATCTTTCAAGTCGATTTGAGCAACCATATGGTCAACCCAAGAATTTGTAATTTCCTTTTTGAGCACTGCCATAAAAGTGGCCTGCTATTAAGTTTTGGCCAACACAAAGCTCTTCATTGGAGGACCATGTCCAGAGAGGGAGTGATCTTGCAACCAGGTCACAGATTCAGGAAGCTCATATGCATTATGGCTTTTTGGACCCTTATGGCAACATAAATACTCCAGTTTTCAGGCAAGCTGAGGCCCTTCAAATCACTAAGGGTGTAACTCTCACAATTCTTTGCTTTTGGCCATGCACGGCTAGGTCCAACTGTTGGCTGAAGACACAGACTTCTCAAATACACCAGGTTATCCGCCGCTGCACAGATATCTCTACCCATACCTGATGTTCATGGAAGAACATGGGGCAGATGGGTAGAAAATGCCCTAAGCCCTTTGCTTGGATCTGCCTCATCTGCACAAAACTTCGCACCATTTTGCTTTACGCTGGCAGACCCCCCTACAGTTCTGTAAATTTCCTATCTGTGACGTCACCGCCTTCTCCAAAGCAAGCTTCTCGGCTCAGCTTAGGATGGCCTCGTAGCCCACGAGATGACTTGGTGGTTATTAAACCGTGTTGAAATCATGCAGCTTCACCCTAGTCTGCCTTTGACCGCACACACACACACACAACTGGAACCCAACCCACTGACCTCCCTTGCCAGAGTTTGCAAACTGAGATGTGTACATTCCAGGAAGGGATTTTATTATCCACCCTCTTCCTTTTCAAAAGGTTATTTCTGCATTACCAAAAGTTGTATTTCTCTCTCTCTGTGTGTGTGTGTGTATACATACATACACACACATGCACATATATACACAAAAACACACAATCTTGAGTTCTGTATATACATATTATTCCGTTTGCGTGTGCATGTATAAGAATACATAGACACACCTTTTTGAGTGCCTGAATCAGTGGCCTGGCACTACCCACGGGCATGCTTGCGTGCAAAAAAGACCTTGGTAAAACCCCATGTCATACAGTTCAACCAAATGCAGAGAGGCGCCATCTCTGCTGACTGTTAGCTCTACGTAAGGGGAGCACCAAGCACTGCTGGTTTGCTTCAAAGGAAAGCCATTGTTCATGCACATTGTCTGCATAATTTATGTCTGTTTTAGTGACATATAGATCTTACTGTGCTATTTGCTATAACTTTTTTTTTTATTGTGCAATCCAGGAAAAAAAAAAGGAAGCTATGTTAACCTATTAAAGTTTGAAGTGTTACCAGCTTTGCAATTTGTACAAACACCCAAAAAGAAGAAAAAAAAGGACAATGTTATTGTTTGAACTGTACAAGGGGGGGGGTTGGGGGGGGGAGAGAAGAAATCTATCTTTTGTACCACCAAACTGTGCATAGGGAGTTGTATGATAGAACAGACTGTACATAGAAACTGCAAATTGTAAATATTTATGCAGCTTGCTCTAAAAGGTTCTTTTTTTTTTCCTTTCTATTGAAAGTGAAGTTTTGTTCATTGTTGTTTGGTTTTGGGGTTGTTGTTTTTTTTGCTCAAAACAGGGCCACCAAGCAAGTGCTGTGGATTTGCAGTGGCAAAACACTGCCTTCCTGTTTAAATAACAAATAAAAAAAAAAGAGGGAAATGCTTTTTCCAGTTCAATGCGGTTCTCCAGATTCTTCTCTGTGACAGTAACGTTCTTTCTGTAAGAGAGCAAGATGGGAAAGGATAGGCCATCCCTTGAGATGACCTGCAGAACAGAAGCGCTAAAAGAATCAATAAAATGGTGATGCTCTTCTCTGTCCCGGAGGAGGTCAAAAAAGTCAAGAGGGTGGCCACAATACACTATCGAAGCTCCACCTTTATGTGTGGCAGACTTCAGTGGCCTGGTTGTGGCCACCCTCTTGACTTTATTGACACACCCTCTGCTCTCCAGTCTATATACTACTAAAACGTTTGTGTCTGTCTGTTCGTAACCGTCAACTAGGCGAAATGGTGCATCGCAGGGCAACAATTTTTGAACCAAGGTACCTCCAATGGCCTAACTTACGGAATATGTCCAAAGTCCAGGACCCATGACTCCCTTGGGATTGAAATTGGGCAAATTTTAGAAAACGTTTTATGACATAATTCAAAATGTCACAAAACATTTCCTGTAGTCAACTCCTGACGTTGGACTGTGCTATACAGTTCAACGTGAATGACATGGGCTATTTTCAAGGCAGATACATCTCTGAATAGCTCTGAATTGTTAAGAACTTTTCCGGGAAGGCAGGACATTAGAAGCTCTGCCCTTGTTGAAGGCATTGAGGGATCTGGTGAGGAAATATCTCTGAAACGACCCAACGGATCACGGGTTGTCTAGTATCCCTTTATCATTGACCCACCTCTTCTTTCAGCACTCGGTGTGACCCAAATCTTTGCTAAAATGAGGCCGACCCTGCTCCTTAATCTTGCCAAGGCCTCCAGAAAAGGAATTTGCTCTTCTGCGTCAAGTTCCAGACTTGACTTCAATTGATTTATGTATCTCCCCCCAGACTGGAGTAAAATTGCTGATGGCTTAAGACAGGTCAGGGGAATTGAGCCTGTTAAAAATCTCAGTCCTAGAGGGAGTGTTCCATAGGGTTAGAGATGAACTGGGAAAAGTACTTTGTAGATGCTCAGGTGAATCTTTTCTCCATTAGATGCTCCAAGTGGTTCCTGCTAGCACAGCGTCTAACTTGCCTCCCTAAACGTTTTCCTTCCATAGACTGCAGAAACGAACTTTTACAGGTGGTCCTCGCTTAATGACCACAATTGGAACCAGAATTTTGGTTGCTAAGTGAAGCGGTCATTAAGCAAATCTGACCCGATTTTACAACCTTTTTTGCAGCGGTTGTTAGGCGAATCACCACGGGCGTTAAACGAATCATGTGGTTCCCCATTGATTTTGCCTGCTAGAAGCCAGACAGGAAGGTCGAAAATGGCTATCACGTGACCACAGGATGCTGTGATGGTCATAAATACAAACTGGTTGCCAAGCACCCAAATTGTGCTCACATGACTGCGGGACGCTGCAGCGGTTGTAGGTGAGAGAAACGGTCATGAGTCAGTTTTTTCAGCGTTGTCATAAAGTCTGAACCGTCACTAAATGAATGGTTGTTAAGCGAGGACTACCTGTATGCCCTAAAGAAGTTTTCAAGAGTAGATTTTTTTTCTCCAACAAGCGCTGGATGGGTTGCGCTTGGTTAACGCCACTGCTTTGGCTTGTTTAAGGCGCGATGTAGCCTTTTGGCCAGAGTCGTGTTCCATAAGCTCTTCCCCAAAGTCGCATAAGAACAGAGCCAGTCGCTTGGAAGGTGAACATTTATTTCAAGCTCGGCACAGTTGGTGCCATTCCCAATCTGACCAGCGAGGGGCAGCATTCTACAAGACCAGATGTTGCCTTCTATTTCAAAAAGAACGGTCTTTTCTTTCTGCTGGTTGACACTGTACATTTCATTAATTAATACACCGTTAATTTTATTACCGGGGGCCAAGAACCACATTCTCCATTTAGCCCCAGACTTGTTGAACACTGGTCTCCGAAGAAGTTTTATTCTTAATTCTAAAATATCTGGTAGAAAAAGCTGCCAATTGACGACCAAGCAAACCAGCTTTAAAAAATTGCAGATTCCTCTGGTCCGGTGTTTCTCAACCTTGGCAACTTGGAAGATGTGTGGACTTCAACTCCCAGAATTCCCCATGGCTGGGGAACATCTTCAAGCTGTTACGGTTGAGAAATTCTGCTTTGGTCTGTGGATTGCTTTGGGGACGAAGATGAGGGTCCCAGAGGACCCAATTCTGTTTCTCCACGTGCGCAATTGCCGCGACATGCGCAAACAACTGTATTACAGAAAGACTTTCCTGAGAAGGCAGACAACACATTTGCAGACATGAGGCTTTGGGGATCCAAGAAAAACCCTTTTTTCAAGGAGTGGATGCTGGGAATGAAACAAGGAAAGTTTGTTGGTTGCTAAGCTCATCCCATTTTTAATGGGACAGAAGATTGCAACAGCCGATGGCAGAACCGGGAACTGCCCAAATTCCTTCTTCCTGATGCCCAAAATGTTGAGCCTTTTCACCCATCCAGAACATCAAAGACGCCCCCCCCCCAAAGTTTCAACTTTATCATTTATGATCGCACAGCCCCTTTCAATCAGGTTTGATACGCACAGATCCCCCACATGTTCACTTCCAGATGTGTCAAGAACCACCACCAGCCCACCCTCCCCTCCTGGGAACCCAACGCACCAAGATTGTGATCTAGTTGGGGGCCTTCAACTTGATCCCCCTGGCAGAATTCCCCCGTCTCCAGGCACACAAGATGGGATTCTTCCAGGAGAAACGATTTCAAACACGCTTTCAGAGCAAGACAAACAGAGACTCTGCTGTTCCTGAACTCCCCAAGACGCAAAAGGAAACACGGAGGTGTTTGGCTAACTTTTTATAAATGGGGCTTTTTAAATGGGACACCTCTGAGGATTTTTAGAGCGGCCAAGTCAGGAAAGGTGGACTGAGTAAGCAAGCTCCACCTTGTTAAAGCCAGCTCAGACCAGCCTGGGGTTTACTTTGGAATCGCACGGAGGTGCAAAATAGCTCTTTCAATGACTTGGGTTGTTCTTGGATCCCCTCGTCCCGGCAATAAAATGCCCCCACTGCAAGCATCCTCCATGGTGGACCTCGCTCGTAAGGGCCGATACAGCCCAGGGTTGTCAATAAACTAATAATAAAAATAATGATATTTTGGGCTTTAGAAAACTTCCAAAACAAGGCCATACTGTCATTTGGCTAAGGAAAAGATCACAAAACGGGGGGGGGGGGGAAGCAGCTTTCACGTTCTTAGCAGGGACACCACATCTGCGGTGCAAAGTGTTCAGAGAATGGAAGGGGTGTCGTATGCCTCAGGTGCCAGATGTTTCAGGCCTGGTTTGTACTTGGAGGGAAGACCACAAGGAGATCTCGCAAATCAGAAAGGTATCTTGGAAGAAGTCAGTGGCATGCCGGTTTCATACTGAAAGACGATCAACCGGCTTGTGTTGGTCTATCAAGAAGGAGCTGGCTGTGAACTGTTGTCTCAGGGAAAGGCAGGTAAAGTTCAACAGCTGAGAAAACAAACACATCTGTGTGGGACAGGGGGACAAAAAGTCTAGTGGTTACCTGTCGCCACCAAAGTGGCATGCAAAGGACATGTCACCCCAAAGCACCAACAGCAAGCTTTTTTTTTTTTCCCCTTGCTTGAAACAAAAAATGGACAAGGCAAGCCGATCCCACCTTTTCCAGCTAATGTTGGCCTGTTGGCACAGAAATACACATCTCCCCCAAATGTCAGCTTTTCAAAATCCGAGCCTGTCTTTTCGTCCAGCGCAATTTCATTTTTTTTTAAAGAAAAAAAGAAGCTTCAGCTTTTACTGGCAAGGATAACAAATCACAGGGAACATTTGACCACAGACCGTATGGGATGGTGCCCTTTGCGGTGTGCAGGTAGACTGCTTTCATTGGCTTCTCTTTGCGAGGTGAACTGTAACCCCATTTCGTCTCCCCAAAATCTCGCAATTGAGTTCTCCTAAGCTGCCTTTCGGTCTTGGGAAAAGGTGGACTGGATGGAGATGGGACGTCTGCTGGGTGGAAACCCTAATGCAGACTGTAATTCATTGAGGCCGCCTGAGATTTATGTTGGTCTAGCTTGGGGTGGCCCGACCACGTTCTGTTTACCAACCCTGCCCGCTTCCCCCCGCTTGAGGTGCAGAACTAGGTTCAGAGTCAAAGAACAGGCTGCTTTTGAGACCCGGGCATAGCTAAGCATGGTTTCATCAGGGCCGATTCTCCAATTTTTCACCCCGAGACCTCTAATGACCCTCCACTATCTCCTGGAGCGGGTGGCAGGTCCATACTGGCATACAGTATCCACCCGAAGCAGATTCTCACAAGGAGAAACAACGGGATCATGATGCCAGCATGGGAACCAGACCTTGTAACCAACGCAGGGGTCTTGCCCCTACATCTACACCAACAGTATTATCACAGGCCCCAACAAGTACACACCCAAGATCAGAAGTGCCTTCACGTGCTCTTCCTCGGAGGTGATGCATGCCATCCTCGGCCAACAAGGCTGTTCTGGATTCTCCGTAGGACAGATTTGGTGCAAAAGAATCAACGGACGCAAGTTGGGCATCAGGACTCAAAACAAGGACCAAGGGATATCGGAGCATTTCAACTGTCTAGGACACTCCTTCACAGACCACTTTGGGGGGGAAAGAAACTTCACCACCACAATGAAGGGACAGACAGCTGCGCTCAGGTGCTGCCAAAAGTTTCAGGCTATCTCCGAAGGTCTTAGAAGGTCCTACTAAGCTCTACGTCCATGGCTGCTCTGTTACATCTGAAGAAGTGAGGGGACCTCAGCTCAGAACGGCGCACCGGTTGGGCTCTGCATGCACTATTTTTCGAGGGAAAATCCTGCACACACACACCCCCAAGCACCGTTGGATGGGGAGATCTTCCCGCTAGCCCTGCCTCCCTCCATCTGGGGATAGTCAAGCCTTCTGCATATCCCCGAACATATCATCTCCCATCTGCCTTCACCTGCAGACAGATGGCAGGCTGGACGCTGGAGACATCTGGAACTGGGGAGGGGAGAGGAGGAATTTCCATACGATGCTCTCCCTCATCTTTTTTTCTGTGAAACATCCAGCAGAGGAGAACTGGATGGGTTTCCAAACAGGTCCCAGAAGATATTGGGAGAGAGGGAATAGACATGACCAACAGCCCAGCTTCAGCCTTGGAATTTGAACCAGAAACATTTTGAAGGTGGGCTGGATTTTGTCAGCCTGGTCCTTGGCTCACAAGAAGAGCAGGTGGCGTTGCTTAAATTCCCCGCCACGGGAAGTATTTCCTTCTCCCCGGATAATTGCAATCCAAAACAAAATCCTCCAGCAGTTCCTGGGGTTTTGCCCTGACGTTAGCTGCGATCCTTCATAATGATACGTCGGGCCAAAGAGCTGTTTTTGGCAGAACATGAAAAGGCTTTCGGCGGTTGGCAAGAAACAGAGGAGAACCGTTTTAGCAGCTGGGCGATGCCGTCTATTGTTCTAGCAGACCATTCAAAGACTTTGGGGTGCTTGGCGTCTCAGCTGGGGGGTGGGAATCTGCTCCCGTGCCCCCCAAAACAGCAGAGGTAGTAAGAAAATGGCACTCTTTGGGCCACGTGAGTGTTAAATTTATATATTCCTCTCACTCTGAAGGCAGAGAGCGCTATTGTCAGGACTGAAATGAATATCCTTCGGGAATCTGGCCAACAGATAAATCACTCGCCACCGACTGGAAGTTGGAAGGGTTGGGTTTCAAGCAGCCCAGAATTTATGTCAATTTTAATCAGAGGCAGAGAGGGAGAAACTGCTAGAGGAACAAAATCGGTGGGAGATTATATTCCACAGATTGACAGAGGTGTGCTCCAAAGTTACTGGTTTACATTAAGAGAGACCCCAACGCTGGAGTTTCCAAATTCCCAAAATCACCTCCCATAGTTAACCGAAGCTTCTCTTTATAGCCCACCAGGCCAACAACTGAATCACATGCCTGCGTTAAGACAGAACTAGCTTTCGCGCTTTCACGAGTTCTCCATTGATGATAGCTCTACTGATGATTTGTTTCAGTAGCAGATCCATAATCCCTGGTCCCGTCTGCTGGTTGGGTTTTCAATTCTCGCCAAAGAATGTCAAAACCGAACCAACTTATTTTGGCTTGGTGCAACGTGTGCATCTGGCTTGCTGTTTCTTACAGGATTCCTGGGCGTAGAATCCTAGAGGGGGAAAGGACCTTAAGAGGGCATCTAGTCCACTGCTCTGCTGTGTGCAAGATCCATTGCAACATCTCTGAAAGATGACCACCTAACCCTGTCTGGACCAGCAACCCTCGCTCGAGATACCTCCTTGGCCCAATACGTTCCCACGCAGAAATTCAAGTTTCAGAGCATCTTTCCGGCGCAAGGCACAGGCAACCTTGCCCCCCCCCTCCCAAAGTGGGAGGCCTTATGAAGTCTCTGAATTAATCAGACCTGTAAGAAATGAAGATTCGGTTCTTCATCAAGACCTCTGAAATAAACCCAAGACATTATTAAGCTGGTGCCAGCACTGTTTACTCACACCCAGAGAAATGTTGCCCATTCCTCGCTACCCAGTTTTTTTAAAAAAAATGAAGATGGCATGTCTTGGACTTGGACAAGGTTGGAGGTTGGGCCTGAGCCTCATCCAACCTTGAGCAATATCCATGGGGATTCTGGGTTGGGAAGCAATAACCCCTAGGAAGATTTGGACGGAAGTGCCAAAGAGAGGATAAGCTGAAAATCATGGTGCTTCTAACTCCCTGGAGAAACTCAAGACTAAGACGTGCCACCTTAAACCCTCTTGCTTCACAGATGTACTTCTGCCTCCATCTAGCTCTGGAATCCACCCCCTTAAAAAGGAGCTAGTAGGCCACAACATCTGGCTTGCACCTCTGAGCTCTCCAAGGTCCAATGAATTCTGTGACTAGGCTGACCAACCTGAAAAGCAACCTTCGTTTCTTAGCAGACCGCTCCAAGCCACAGCTTGACATCTCATTTAAGTGGGTGGATTCTGATGGAACAAAGATATCGCTTTGATCTGAAGAATGGTGGGGCTGTTGCATGATACGGCTCAGATGAGCCAAGATGTACTGTAGCTTCTCTTGCCTGACAACTTGAAATATAACATACAAGTTTCAGGAGTTATAACCATCTGGAGGCAAAGGGTTCCCTTATTTTGTAAATCCATGTAAAGGATGAGACTCGGTCAGTGGCCACACCCAGATCCCACAAGCCTGATTTTTTCATAGCCCAGACATGGGATCAGAAGGTATCCAAGGATAAAGGGGGAAAATTACAGTCTCTCTTCACCCACAGAGAACAGGGTGTTGAAAACATCACCTCCCCTTCAAGAGATACCAAGACTGAGAGCAGAGCTAAGCTGCATCTCTCAACACAGAGATCCCATTGTCCAAACTTCTCCCATGGCTTCTGTCTCTTTGGGATATATTTGGCCGAGCCAGCCGCGTGCATCAGGTTTAAGCCGCCACAACCCAAGGAGAAAGCAGAGCTGGTCTTTGAGGCCGTACCCTGACCACGTGTGACCTTCTGGAGGAGACCAGCTGGCCCCTACGTAGGAAGGAGCACCGAGCAGGTGTGAATTGCACCTTCGGGCCTTGGGCCTTTCAGAAGTTTAGTCTTGAAAATATCGACTTTCTTTCTGTACCAAGTCAGATCTGGGAAGCTCAGCCTCCAGTTTAAATTCCACCTTTTGGGAACAATCAAACCCCTTGCTCGATGTAAATGTGTAATTTGATGAAGTTCCTTTTGTCTTCCTAATGACGCCAAACCCCATCTGGAGGTTCTTGGTTCTTCTTTGAAGCCAAGATAGAAACATTTAATGGTACTTTTACCCCCCAAAAAAGGGGGTGTGGAGAAAAAAAGGAAAGTCTTAACCGTTGCTGCTAGAGAAGATTGATCTTGCGGTTTGGCTATTTCGGTTTTTTTCAGCCCCTTTCCCCTATAAAGCACAATCGCTTCTTGCTTTCTTCCACAGCAAGAGGTCTGACAACCACAAGGCCGAGCTGCGAAGGCTGTTTCATTTTTGGTTAGGGGGGAAAAGAACTGGAGAAAAGAAACAGCGAAGACGCTAATCAAGAAAAGCCGCCAGCCGCAAAGGATGCTACATTTAATGTTTTGAACACCTTCAGCACGTCACACAGGCCCTTAATTCTTCAGGGACCGGTGAGAAATGGTGGTGAAAAGACGGGGAAAGTCCTGGAGTTTATCAAGTGTAAATAGGAAGCGTTTCTGGGTATCCTTTTTAAACAATTGTTCAGGATCAGTCTAAAGTCGAGATTCTTAACCTCAGCAACTTTGAGAAGTGTGGGCTTCAACTCCCAGAATTCCCCAGCCATCATGGGTGGACTTCAATTCCCAGAATTCCCCAGCCAGCAGGGGTGGACTTCAACTCCCAGAATTCCCCAGCCATCATGGGTGGACTTCAACTCCCAGAATTCCCCAGCCATCATGGGTGGACTTCAACTCCCAGAATTCCCCAGCCAGCAAGGATGGACTTCAACTCCCAGAATTCCTCAGCCAGCCATACTGGCTGGGGAATTCTGGGAGTTGAAGTCCACACTTCTCAAAATTGCTGAGATTGAGAAATACTGCTCTAACAGAATGAGATTAATCGAAGAGAATATTTGTAGCTCAGGGTTGAACTGTGGAGTCCTTGGTGCTCTCTGAGCCTTGTTGTTTTCATGCAGACGTTTCATTGCCAGGCTAGGCAACATCTTCAGTGCGAAAAGGGAGTGGAACTTGCTGTCTGTTTATATACCCTATATAAACAGTATATAAGGGTATATAAACAGACAGCAAGTTCCACTCCCTTTTCTCACTGAAGATGTTGCCTAGCCTGGCAATGAAACGTCTGCATGAAAACAACAAGGCTCAGAGAGCACCAAAGACTCCCCAGAATGAGATTACGTGATCCATTCATAGGCGTCTTTGCCGGTGCAGGAAAAATCTTATTTTTTTTTCCTTTTGAGTAAGTATGTTGTTCTAACTCTTGTTTTCAGTCACTAGGTGCTGCTGTTATGCTGTTTGCAGAACTCACACAATTGTCAATGGGGATCAGTGGCCAAAGACCAGACTTTGCATAAAAATACTTTTTAGAGTTTTGTGGCCGAAAGGCAAAAACACATCCCAACCTCCGGGGATAAGAGCTGCATTTTTTTTTCCCATCCAAGCAACTTAGAAGAAATTAACAGTCTGACCTCTCCTCAATTGAGAAAAGTCCAATTTCTCAACAGGCAGTGCAGGATGAAGGTTTTGAATTATGCGAATGCCAGGTTGCAAAAAAATAAAAATTAAAGATGTCAAGGTAACAAATTCACAAGCATGAATGATTCTTTTTAAACAGGCTCTTTCCTATAGCTGATCCTTTCCAACATCTCCTGTAATTGCCCTTTTTAAATATAAGCTATTTTTGTATTTAGTAAATTTTCTAAAAAGGCACTGAGGTAGTAAGGTTGGAGCCTGGGGATTGTATAGATCAGTGTTTCTCAACCTTAGCAACTTTAAGATGTCTGGACTTCAACTCCCAGAATTCCCCAGCCAGCATGCTGGCTGGGGAATTCTGAGAGTTGAAGTCCAGGCATCTTAAAGTTGCTAAGGTTGAGAAACACTGGTATAGATAAATGGATGGAGATGATGGATTAGGCACTTGGAGATTTTTCCTTTGTTTTCTTGTTTTTACTATTTTGGTTTTATTATTGTTGTGAGCTACCCAGAGTTGTGTTGTACAAGATGGGTGGCCCTATAAACCTTTAAAATAAATACATTTTTGGGGGGAAATGGAGGAAACTGCTTCCTTTTGAACAGAGAGAATGAATGAAGAATATGTTCAAGAAGGCTAAAGAAGACACCTTCATTTTTCAGGGTTGATTTTTTTTTAAAAAAATGTTTCCATGGGTCATTGAAAAGGTTCGCACCTGGAAAGGTCAGAACAATATTCTCTTTCAGAATCTGTGGTCAATATACCACAGTTCTGGTATGCAAACAGTAGGTGGAGATTAAAACAGCCCTGTGGCTCAGTGCAGAATGCTTCCAACTGCTGCTGCTTGTTTCTCAGTTCCAAAGTTTCTCAGTTCCAAAGTTCCAACCTGGATGAAGAGCCGTTAACTGAGTTAACTTTTGCAGGACTTTAATTAACCTCAGCAGCGGCTCACCGCCTCGTTTTCTCTTCTTCTGAGTGGGGGGGAAGAGTGGAAACATGCCTCACAGGCAGAAAGGCCAGTTATAAATTGAATTCTTCTTCTTCCTCTTCCTCTTCCTCCTCCTCCTCCTCCTCCTGGCTGCTTTTGAAATGAGATTACTTCTTTTTCTTTTCCTCCTTCTTCTCCCTCTCCTCCTCCTCCTCTTCATGGTTAAGGCTGCTTTTGAGGTGCGATTACTTCTTCTTTTTCTTTTTCTCCTCCTCCTCCTCCTCCTGATTAAAGCTGCTTTTGAAATGAGGTTACTTTTTCTTTTTCTCCTCCTTCTCCTTCTCCTTTTGAAATGAGATATCTCCATCTCCTTCTCTTTCTCCTCATGGTTAAGGCTGCTTTCGAAATGAGATGATCTTCTTCTTCTCCTTCTCCTTCTCCTTTCTTCCCCTCCTCCTCCTCCCTCCTCCCCCTCCTCCTCTAATTGCAAACACATCAAATTCTGTATTGCATATTCATCTGCAACCTCCAAGCTAAGACCACCAAGTCATTTCTCATTTGATCTCCCTCTGATCTGAAACACAGGTCGCTCCCTTAACTCAACCCAGCCCCCAACGCAGCAGCAGCGCAAGGCTGTAATTCAATTCAAGGGCTGCCTTTTCCTTTTTCAAGGTTAAAGCCCAGCAACCTGCAGCAAGCTACGAGGGAACAGCCATTGGGATATTTAATACAGCAACATGTGGAGTCGTTTATGAAGTTTCAAGAAAAATGTTTCAGATCTTGCCGGGAAGCCCAAAGGGAGGAGTTAGTTCCGAATTGGATTTGTACCCGAGTCTGGAGTGACTCCCAAATTTAGCTCTGCTGTTTCTGCTGCTGTTTGTCTAAATTGCACGCTTCCAAAAAACAGAGCCATAACATTTCTATGGTGCATAATTACAGCCAAATTCTGGTTATGGCTTTGGAACCTAGGTGAAAAGGTACATTTAATTGATACGGTACATGCAATAAGACTTGAATAACAAAACACTCTGCTTTAAAGCATTGATCTCCCTCTGTTTCTCATTCTCTAACAGAGTATCAAATGGTTTGGATACTTCCGCAACAGAAAACCAAATCTCGTTGCCTGGAGAAACCCGCCTTGGAATTGTGATTTTTATCAAGAATGGAACGTATGGCCCCAAACAGATAAATGCCAAAACTTTTCTTGGGCAATAGATGTGATGGCAAGGGATGAACAGGTGGAAAGTATCAAGGCTTTTTCATATCTCTCAGATAAGGCAGGTGCTAAATACAAAAATTAAAAGTTCTTTGTTATTCTACTCTTTTGCATAATGAAACCTCTGCCTACATACTGGAGGCTGAAATTGAACCCTTTGCTGAAGCTGTTTAGAGTATATGGAAAGAACCAGTTAACACAAGTTTTGCAAACCGACTGAGAATAAGGACCCGGGTCCAGACAATAACCATCAGCTTTTAAGCTGAACACGTGACCATCCAATAAATCTTGGAAGGAGTTCACTTAGAAGGGTTCCCTCAACACTCTCACCCCTTATGGCAGATCTTTCCAAACTGTGTGTCGGGACAGGTTAGTGTGTCGGCTGCAGTGTCTGGGTGTGTTGCAGCTTCTGCTGCCTCCGAGCCCTGCCAGGATTCCGCGCAGGTCCTAGTGCCTGCCTTGTGCCTTGCTGCCTCCAAACCTGCTGTGATTCCGCGCAGGTGCTAGTGCCTGCCTTGTGCCCTGCTGCCTCCAAACCTGCTGTGATTCCGCACAGGTCCTAGTGCCTGCCTTGTGCCTGGCTGCCTCCAAACCTGCTGTGATTCCGCGCAGGTCCTAGTGCCTGCCTTGTGCCCTGCTGTAAGAGTGTGTCGCAAAATGATGCATGTCTAAAAAGTGTATCACCAACATGAAAAGTTTGGAAAGCTCTGCTTTAATGAGGGTCTGGTTCCCAAAACATACTAAGATCATGGCTGAGTCCGTTCAACATGCTGTACCACACATTACCAATATCCACTGAAGCTTAGTCTAGCCTGTTGCGTGAAACACAGCACTGCCGAATGCATTGTAACCAGCCAATTGGTCTCCTCTGGTTGGCCCACAGTAGGATTTTGAGTACAAGTCAGCACGTGTCTGGAGGTTGCAAAGTCTTGACAAGATGTAATATTATTATTATTATTTAATTTATTTAATTTATTCCCCGCCCATCTCCCATACAAGGGACTCTTGTATGTGGGAATGACCTTGGGAGGCTGGGCCCCAAGACGCTGCCTAGGAAACAGTCAGATAAGAGACAGCATAGCCTGCAGCTGGATAGTGGGTGGGGCAAGAGGCTCAGGAGGGACCCTCCCTAGTTTCTCGGGCTGTAAAGGAGACGGGAGAAGAATTGTGCTTTCAGACTTGCAAGATTCTGTCAATGTAGCGTTACAATAAAGTAAAATTAGCTCATCTGGCCATGTTTCCTGTCTGGTCCACCTGGTAAGGCTGACACAGGATGAAAAAGAAAAAAGACATGTTGGAAGTCAGTTAACATCAGGAGGTAGAGCAGACCATGAATTCATCTCAGAACCACACTTTATTGAGATGGGCTATAATATCAGAATCTTGAAAGTCTCATGGTGCTGTTTCTTCTCCTCCTCCTCCTTTTAGTCCGGTGAATCAGTGAGGTATCCACCTGAGCTGCTTCCAAATGTTATCTTGCTTCCCTGGACTGAAAAAATGTTTCATCTCTCTTTGCCTGTGTGATGGTTCTTGCATATTTTGGTCCAGGTCACCTCCCTTAATCAATTTATACCCTAACCTTTCCCGTTTATACAGCATAAAATATGCTCTAGTTTTGCATTACCCAGTCTGCTTTAGCCCAGCTTCCAGTAAGTTATTTATATAGTATCACCCTAAATGTTTGCACAAATTTTATTCTGTGGGATCCAGGGCAATAGCAGAACAGAATTCAGGCATAGCAATGGATTGGGAATGACTCTGATTTTTTCCAGTACGGATTTCTTGGAGACAAATCTATTTTTAACTCGGCTTTCCTTTCCAAATCGATGCTGCTCAGACCAGAAGGGGATGAAGGAAAACTGCTTTTACGCTTCCTGCAGGACACCAAAAGTTTGTTTTCCTTGTAACCCAAATCCCACAGATTCAGACCCAAGAAATAGGTCAGATGCTTATTTATTACATGGCAAGTGGGCAGATCTCCATATTACATTTCTAGCTGACTGCTGTGGCTGTCAGGGTTTTATTTTACAAACAGTGAAGTGAGAGATTTGTGGATTCCAGATAACTGGATCGTTTCACTCCCAAGAAAAAAAGATGGATGGATCTGGAGGAGAAGAGCGGTTTCTGAAGTCCTCCGTCAAAACCAACGAACGCTGCTTGGCAAATTCAGAACCATACCCCGTGCCTTTCCAAGCTTCTGTTTTTCTTCCCCTCCCACGTCTTCATTGCTTTGGGGAGGGGGGAAGGAAGACCCACGTCAAACGTGGTCTGGCTGCAAGGCTCACAGATCACTCCCTGGAATGAATCTCAAGACACCACTCCAAGCTGCTTTTACGTACTAATTCTAATTCATCAATTTATTGATTCCATCTGACAAGATTGAATGTTTCGCAGGCAATCCTTCAAGTCCAGCATTGGAAGCTCAGCGGGTGACTTGGGGCCAAACTCTCTCTTTCAGCTCAGCCTACCTCACAAGGTTGTGGGGGTGAGTAAAATAAGTGAAACTTTCATTATCTCTCCACTCCAGAGAAAAATGGCATCATATACATCTATCTATCTATCTATCTATCTATCTATCTATCTATCTATCTATCTATCTATCATCTATCTATCATCTATCCATCCATATATATATATATATATAATCTATCTCTCTATCTCTCTATCATCTATCATCTATCAGGATTAAGTGGGAAAGAAAGAAGTGGCCTCTCCTTATAAGAACTTTGGGATTCACCCAAACATACATACAGTACATGTTATAAAAAAATGCAATTCAGAAAAAAAAATGCTGTTTAGCAGCGCATCCATAAAAGTAGATCCAAACTGGTCTTATGCCAGCCTCCACTACAATCATTCCCAATACTGCATTATTTTGCCTTATTGATAATAACATTCCACCTCTGTGCTTTTGCTCCTAACTGAATGCTGTGGAAGATCTGAGGACCTCCGGGCTATACTTACAAAGTTAGCAGCCAACCTATTTTAATTCCCCGGGTGATTTTATGCCAGCAACGGATTGGCACACTACAGAGTAGAATAAGATTTTAATTATATACAGATAAATGTGGTAGTTTCCTAAATGTTTGCATCATGCGCTGTTGAAGGCACAGCCACCATTTCTGACTGACCACAAGGTACGCCCAGCTCCAGCCTCAAATTATTTCCACGTTTCGGGGCGGGGGTGGGGAGAAGCTACTTTCTAACTTAGTCATTCATCATTGGCGATCACTCGTAGCCGAGTAAGATTGTCTTCCAAAGGTAAAATTTTAACGGTGGATCCGTAAGTGGCTATAAAGGCCAATTCTGGATCCGCACAACCTCCCACAATGAGGGCATAGGTTTCCGGGTGGGAGACGGTCATGATGAGGGTTTACCTGACGTGCCTTCCTTTTAGCTCTTTTCTCCCTTTCGCCCTGTACTCGTGCTTCTTCAAAGTCCATAGCGCCATTAATAAAGGCTGACCTCCAATTGAAACGCTCATGAGTTAGGGCTTCCCAGTTCTCAGTGCTGATATTACATTTTTTAAAATTAGCTTTGAGAGTATCTTTGAATCTCTTTTGCTGTCCACCAATATTCCGTTTTCCATTCTTAAGTTGGGAGTAAAGTAGCTGCTTTGGAAGACGATGGTCAGGCATTCGAACAACATGGCCGGTCCAGCGAAGTTGATGTTGGATGATCATTGTTTCAATGCTGGTGGTTTTCGCTTCTTCTAATACGCTAACATTAGTCCGCCTATCTTCCCAAGTAATTTGCAGAATTTTTCGGAGGCAGCGTTGATGGAATCTTTCAAGAAGTTGGAGGTGGCGTTTGTAGAGGGTCCATGTTTCACAGGCGTACAGAAGGGTTGGTAGTACAATGGCTTTGTAAACAAGCATTTTGGTCTCCCTGCGAATGTCCTGATCCTCAAACACTCTACATTTCATTCGGGAGAAAGCTACACTCGCAGAGCTCAGGCGATGCTGAATTTCAGCGTCGATGTTGGCTTTTGTAGATAGATGGCTGCCGAGATAAGAAAAGTGGTCGACATTTTCTAGTGACACACCTTTAAGCTGGATTGATGGCGCTGCGGAGGGATTGGTTCGAACTTGCTGGTAAAGCACTTTGGTTTTTTTAATGTTAATCGAGAGGCCGAGCTTTTCATATGCTTCTGCAAAGATGTTTAGGATAGTTTGAAGATCTTCCTCGGAGTGTGCACAGACTACGTTATCATCAGCATATTGAAGTTCTATAACAGAAGTTGTAATTACCTTATTTTTTGCTTTCAGCCTAAGATTAAAAAGCTTTCCATCTGTTCGATATATGATTTCTACACCAGTAGGAAGTTTCTCTTCAACAAGGTGTATAATCATAGCGATGAATCTAACTTAGTTACCATTGCAACTTTAAACAAAACAAGTCATGCAAAGATCAAAGGCATCGTTTTGCTACATGTAGTTACCTCACATTCCTAGCTTGGAATAAAAAGCTATTTCAATTGTTTAGAAAATGTTGCTTCTTGTTACTTTGTTCACCTTGTGAACCCCAATCACTCTTCGTGGCCCACAAGCTAAATTTTGCAGCAAAGGGCGGTGTTGGTGTTTTAAATCACCCACTCCAGGCCAACCCTACCTCGATTTGAAGGAAGCCAGGGGAGTGGGTGGAAAAATTATTAATAAATTTGGAATTTGATTGAGGAAGTTGGGGGTGCATCAGTTCGATACCCAAACTTGAAAAAATACCCCAATAGTTAGAAATTCAGTGAGGCTTAGGAGATGATGCAAATGTAGCACTACACTTGTTGATCGGATTATTGGGTGCTCCAAGTCCAGCCCAGACAGTATTTTTTATAACTTACCCATAGTCCTCTTCCATCTGCATTCACAGCCCCTGCCTTCCTCTTGCCCATCATCCACTGCCTTTTCTCCCCCCCCTTTCCTGGATGCCTTGCCTTGAGCCCGACTGCAAGGCAGGCCAGATGTTTCTTATTGCCCCAAATGGCCCCCAGCCCAACTGACTGGCTGAACTACAACTCCCAGAAGCACAGGGGCTGAGCTGAGGGATGCTGGGAAAGATAGTTCAGCCCCATTCAAGACCTTTCTAATCCTACCAGATTCGCACTTTGGCTGAATTGATCCACGGCTTGTTGAATCAGTCCCAATGGGCTCGGTTTGCATGCCTTTTTGTTGGCTTATCCACTTATTGATTTTCCACCCCCCCCCCTCCCCAGGAAGTCTGGGCAGCTTATAATTGGCCAGAAGCAGAAAAACAACATTTTAAAAACCCAACCAACACCCAGAACAGAATAACCAAGGTCCCCCATCGTGTATTCTGTATCCAAGATATTTCATTTCTGAATGGGCTCATTCTCATGTTCTGACCCAACCACCAGGTTTCCAGGCTAGCAAAGTCAGGACCATCCAAATCTTGAGGCGGGGGGGGGCGGCGGAGTAGAGATTAGATACACTGTTGTTGTTGTTTATTCGTTCAGTCGCTTCCGACTCTTCGTGACTTCATGGACCAGCCCACGCCAGAGCTTCCTGTCGGCCGTCACCACCCCCAGCTCCCCCACGGTTGAGTCCGTCACCTCCAGAATACCATCCATCCATCTTGCCCTTGGTCGGCCCCTCTTCCTTTGGCCTTCCACTTTCCCTAGCATCAGCTTCTTCTCCAGGGTATCCTGTCTTCTCATTAGGTGGCCAAAGTACTTCAGTTTTGCCTTTAATATCATTCCCTCAAGTGAGCAGTCTGGCTTGATTTCCCTGGAGTATGGACTGGTCCAGTTTCTTGTGCGGGGGGGTCCCAACTGCATTCCCCCATAAGCCACTGAAGTGATTTTGGGCCAGTCCTTCCTAGTCTAACCTACCTCACAGGGTTGTTGTTACTGTGAGAAAGTGGAAAAGGGGGATATAGGCTCCCTTGAGCTTGTGTTACAAAAGACAGGGTAGAAGTCTAATAAAGAAACAAATACACGGGATGGAAGACGGATGCCAGCATTTGTTTGCTTGGGTGGATGTGAGGCAGTTGTATGATTTTATATGGTCGTAAACCCCTGGGAGTCTGGATGAAGTTGTCAGAGTAGAAATACCATAAATAAATAAGATGGGGGGCGGGGGGGGGGAACGGAGAACCTCAACAGCCCTAACCCAAACCCGGCTCTAGATATGATGAACAAGGGCGTGTTCATTAAATCACAACAGACCTACCAAAAACTGGAATCTTTTCCTCATTTTATTAAGATAGATATGTTTTTAAACACCTTTGGAAATCCTTAAATTATTTCTGTTAGTTGAACAGGAAGGCATTATTGAAGAGGCAACAGGAGGAATATATACATTTATAGAGATATAAAAATAAAAAGGCACTGCAAAATACCTTATTGCAGTGTTTTTCGAACTTGGCAACTTTGCGAGGCATGGACTTCAACTCCCAGAATTCCCCAGCCGGCAGGCCTCTTCCAGTTGCCAAGTTTGAAAAACACTGCCTTATTGTAACATATAAAACAGCAAAGAATACTTCCATTAGCGTTCAGAAAGAGCAGAGCTATGAAAATGTAATTACGGATCTAAGATCCCAAGAGTCGTTAGGCATTCTCTAAAACCCCACTTCTGATCACTGAATCAGCTTCCGCTGATACCAGGAAAGACACTGTATACGTATGACCAATGTGGCTATTCATGTGAGGGAAAACATGCACACCCGTGTACCTTTTCTTTGGCCTTTTGTTAAACGCCAATCTAACTGAGCAGAGAAAAGCTCATTCACTGAAACAAGAATACAGAGGGGTAGTAATAATTACTATTTCTTCTTCTTCTTTCTTCTTCTTCTTCTTCTTCTTCTTCTTCTTCTTCTTCTTCTTCTTCTTCTTCTTCTTCTTCTCCTCCTCCTCCTCCTCCTCCTCCTCCTCCTCCTCCTCCTCCCCTTCCTTCCTTCCTTCCTTCCTTCCTTCCTCTTCCTTCCTTCCTTCCTTCCTTCCTTCCTTCCTTCCTTCCTTTCCTTCCTTCCTTCCTTCCTTCCTTCCTTCCTTCCTTCCTTCCTTCCTTCCTTCCTTCCTCCTCCTCCTCCTCCTCCTCCTCCTCCTCCTCCTCCTCCTCCTCCTCCTCCTCCGATTTACCTCTGAATAGTACATCCTACGGTTTCTCTACAACAGCCACTTCAGTTGAATACGCACCAACCCTTCTGGGGTCCTCAATTGTGAGATTTGGGGAAAGTCCAACTAAGTTGCGTTGGCCAAAAAGAAAACCTCCGCTTAAAACAGGCCCTGAAAGGTGCGACGAGGTGCAAAGGAAAAGGGTCCCTTTGTCAAACGTCTGCGCCGCCCAAGCCATGCAGCCGTTTGCATCCTTTCCTTTCTGGATATTTTTGCGGGCCCTAATCTAAACCACCTGGAGAAGGGTGTAGGGCTTAAGCATCCTCGCTTCATGTGGGAAACGGAAGAGAAGGAATGCGATGGCACACAAGCCATCCGCTAGAACTTCAGCTCCTTGGCGACCAGCCGTGTAGATGTTCAACCCATGGATTTCCCAGTCTTGTCCATATGTCAGCTCGGTTTTAAAAAAAACCACCCACCGCAGCTGAAGGATGATTTTATTTTTAAAAAAGCTCCAATCCGATACTGGGAGACCTCTGATTCGGATTCACATGTTTTCCACCCCCCCCAAACAATGCAGATTTTGAACGCAAAGACTCGTGGCTTGGTTTAAATTCTTTCGCTGGTTTTGGACACCAAGTCTTTCTGGAGGCATAATTCTGTCATTTAGTCTGGGGGCGTCCACAGTGACTCTCACAAGCTTCAAAATGGCGGGCAGGACCAGGCAGTCCGAGCCCCACCCCTTTTTTGTGTACATACAATGCGCACAATGCATTGGGAGACAGAGGGACAGCTTTGATCATCCAATTTGCGCCACTGTGTTGAAGCCAATGACTATCGCTGTGGACGTCCCTGGTTTACAGGTAGTCCTCGCTTAACGACCACAACTGGGACCAGAATTTTGGTTGCTAAGCGAAGTGGTCACTAAGCGAATCCAACCCGATTTTGCGACCCTTTTTGCAGCGGTTGTTAAGCGAATCACACGGTTCCCCATTGATTTTGCTTGCCAGAAGCCAGGTGGGAAGGTCAAAAATGGCAATCACATGACCACAAGGACGCTGCAACGGTCATAAATGCGAACTGGTTGCCAAGCACCTGAATCGTGATCACGTGACCGGGGGACGACACTGTGACGGTCGTAATTGTGAGGACCAGTTGTAAGTCGGTTTTTTAGCACCGTTGTAAGTCCGAACCATCACTAAATGAATGGTTGTTAAGCGAGGACTACTTGTAGTCCTGTTGATGTGTACAACTTCAGAAATCAGGCAAGCCGTTCAACATTGGATAGACAATTAAAACTGTCATATATGTATATATTTCAAGAATGATTTACTTCTTTAACCATTTCCCTAAAATTGAGCCATTTCTAAACAACAGTCTACCGTCCATAAACAACACTTCCAGCAAGTTGCCTAATTTCTTCTCTGTGTTTCAATTTCTCTAGTCTTAAATACAAAAAAAAAAAAAAGTTTAGAGCTGCATTTCCTGTCGTTCACCAAGGCACTCTTTTAAGATCATTGACAGTAAGAATTTCTCCAAAATTCTGACTTTCTGATCATGCCAAAAGATTCATTTGGATTTGTCCTCCTTTCAAAAGCTTTTTTGTTTTGTTTTTTAAAGCAGCACAACGAAGATCAAATCAGCGTTGCACACAGTGCTAGTCTATCTGTTAGAAGCAGCAGAAAGAGAGACCGACAACTCTAACGGTGGTCCGGATTTTTGCAGCCCAAATATGCTCAAAACCCCAGTCATTCCAAGCAGTAAATACAATAGCGATGAGATGGTTGCGTGGCATATGCAAAGTTTTCTTCCGTTCTTCGGTTGCACAATGGCTGGCAGTTTTAAGTTGCTTCTCCTTCTTGTTTCCATGCATTCGATGAAAATCCATCCCAGGCATTTAGAGAGGCAAACTCTTCATTTAGAAAGCCTTAGTATGAATGTTTTGGAAAAAAAAAAGATATTTGGTCCAAGACAACTGTTGTTGTTTTTTCCACTCAAAAGCTAACCTTACAACTGTTTGGCCCGCATGATTCTTACAAAAAATTCCTCCACGTTCTGGTGGTCGCATCCATGTGTAAATCCTGACTCTGACCCCATCATTGCTATCTTGGGCTTTCTAGTAAAATTCTCTGGATGAGATTAACGCTTCGGTTGCTCAAATTGGCAATGAGCTTCTGGGATAATGCTCTTTTCCAATGCTCAGTGTCCTATAAGCGACAAAGAAATCTGCAGAAAGGTATAGAAAGGAATAGCTTGGGGAGTTTTAAATAGCAAACTACTAAGCAAGGCTTCACTATTAAAATTGCATTTAAGTGCTACATAAACAGGCTGGATCCAGGGAGGAGCGGCATCCAACCCCCGTTTTCACCTCTTCAGATGAGAATTGTCCTCCCAACTGGTCCTTGGAACATGAGAAACACTTGTGCGGCCCGCAGTCAAGTCGGCAGGGGAACATCGCAACCCTGCCGACGTTTCAGAGGTGCCTTCAGCCAGATGATGATGTCGTCCGAAAAGGCGTCTTCAAGAGGCAGACCTATACTGTAGGTTGCCGGCCTCCAGGAGGCCTACGGCAAGTTCTCGGTGTACATGACGCACGCGTCGTTCTCCTCACACAAGGCCAGCTGCACGCTGGAGGCGAACCACCTCTTGGCCGACCCCAGCCTGTAGTTCAGCGTGGTCCGGTAGAGGTTTTTGGCACGTTTGGGGAAAATGATGGTTGTGCTCTGGAACCTGAGGGGCTTCTGGCGAGGCTCGAAAAGGAGCTGAGATTTGTAGCTGCGCCAAGTGCAGCTGGGGGCAACCACGACAGTCTCTCGGTATGTCGTGACGGTGGGCACGGGGTGGTAGAAGACGTCGTCTCGGTAATGCCTCTCCGAGCCGTACTTGATCTCCGAGTTGCATCTGTGCAAGGGAAACGGGAAAGAGGTGGCGAGTAGGAGAGGAATCCTGGTTGGCTCTAAGCCAGCATCCGCCACAGCAAACCGGAGCTAGAACGCCACCGGTTATGGCAATGAACGTTTCCCATTGAACTTTGCCAGCTGCGCCCACCCCAAGGTTCACTCCAAACTCAACCCCTGAGAAACGCTTCAGGTGCGCGTCTCCCCTGAGGTAGGCCACAACACTAAACTTCCCTATTTTTCTGAAAGACCGTGATTTCTGCTTGGCTGGCTGGGGAATTCTGGGAGTTGAAGTCCACATAAAGTGGCCAAGGTTGAGAAACACTGGTCCAGGGAGATGATGGGCTCCTGGATATCTTCCACCAGACAGCCCTGTCAGGGATGCTTTCATTTAGATTCCTGCACAGGCCCCGCGGGTTGGACTAGATGGCCTTAAGGACCCCTTCCGATTCTAGAATACCTGAGGGACTGTCTCATCCCGACTATATCTGCCCACCCCACCCGGTCATGCAGGGAGGGCATGCTTCGGACCCCATCAATAAAAGAATTTTATCCAGCGGGGTCCAGCAGGCATGCCTTCTCTGTGATAGCACCCGCCCTGTGGAATATCTTGCCCCCGGAGGTGAGGCGGGCGCCCTCGCTCCTGGCCTTCCGGAGGTCTTTAAAGACCTGGTTCTGCCGCCTTGCTTGGGATGAAGGAGGTAATAGTTCCTCCTGGGGGTGGTTAGCCCCGTGATATCCTCCTTTTTAAGATCCTACCATCCTCTGGATTTTCTTCATTTATTATTATTATTATATTTATTTATTTATTTATTTATTTATTTTCCTTCCTTCCTTCCTTCCTTCCTTCCTTCCTTCCTTTCCTTCCTTCCTTCCTTCCTTCCTTCCTTCCTTCCTTCCTTCTTTCTTTCTTTCTTTCTTTCTTTCTTTTCCTTCCTTCCTTCCTTCCTTCCTTCCTTCCTTCCTTTCTTTTCCTTCCTTCCTTCCTTCCTTCCTTCCTTCCTTCCTTCCTTCCTTCCTTCCTTCCTTCCTTTCTTTCTTTCTTTCTTTCTTTCTTTCTTTCTTTCTCCTCGCCCATCTCCCCGAATAGGGGACTCTGGGCGGTTTACAAAAATAGCAGAAGTTGTATTTTAAAGTGTATAGGTTTTTAATGTTAATAGTCTTGTTGTAAACCGCCCAGAGTCTACTGCTGTAGAGATGGGCGGTGATAAATCTGAATAATAAAAAAATAAATAAAAAGGGCTCTTTTGACAGATTTTGGCAAACCCTCTGGAGAGTAGCAAGCTTTTCCCATGTGAGAAAAGCAGCCCTGTCTTCAGAGGACGGGCCCTCTGCAATTTGCTGCTTCCCGGGGAGAAACCAGTAGCATCTGAAGAAACTGCGACTCTGGTATAAAAAGATTAGACGCCAGGCGTGGCGCACGGCCTTTGCCAACGCCCTCGACAACGAGGCTTGGCCCGGGGCGCAGCAGGCGAAACCCAATCTGCTTAATGAGTTTTGCAGTTCAGTTCAGAGCCTTGCAAAGGGTTTGGCGGGGAAAACACCAGCCTACTGGAAAAAAAAGAAAAGAAAAATATGTGCCCACAGCTGGCAGCCTCTTTGGAGACTTCTCTTTAAAATAAGTTCCCAACTGGTTAGCAGCAAAATCGCCCTGTGAAATGTGGCTGGGATGCTTTCACCTTTTGCGATGACCCCTTTTGGGGATGTTTCGGCTGGGAGATAATTTGACTAAACTGGGAAGGAGCTGGAAGCCCCCATCCAGATGCCCAGAATCCAAGCCCCAATTTTCTGCTTCGAATCTGAGATAAATTCAATGTAAGATCTAAGTCCCTTCCATCTCCCACTTTTTAAGCCCAGCCGTCGCTTTCCACCCCTCCTTGCTTCCGCAACCATCCCAACTGAACCAGCCCTCAATTCATAAATGCTGCTATTTATTTATTTATTTATTTATTTATTTGTTTGTTTGTTTGTTTATTTATTTTGCAGAAGATGGAGCGAGAGAGAATAGCATCAGAGAGCAAGCGGTCCATTACCTGATTTCCTGCGCCGGATCAGGGTTGACCTCTATGCTTTCCCCAAAAAATACGGGGCACATTCGAGGTCTGATTTCAAAAGCAGAGGCGTTCAGAAGAACATGAGGAATCTATAGGGGGGAAAAAAGAAAAATAAACCAGAAGAACAGGAGCAAATCCTGACTCAATTCAGGTAAACATTCTGGTCCTGATGAACCACCCTAAATTCCAACTGCGTTGCAGGAACCTCTTTGTGTTGTAGGGTGGATGCTGACCGAGCCACCCATTTCCACAGGGCACAGCTGTATCATCTGTTCTTCATTCAAATCCTTCTTCTTCCAAATAAGTGTGGGGAGTGGGAAGCAGGGAAACAGTTCTAGATATTGACTGGGTGTTTGAAAAACCTGGCAGAGCAGAGCCCTGCTTCTAATATATATGTATATGTAGGCAAGCCTGCTAGCCTTGTGTGAATTTGACATGGAGTGAATTTCTAAGCACGTCAATCCTTTAAACATGACTCTCCCACTGGAGGACCGTCACTGGCGTAGATGGGGCTGGGGAATTCTGGGAGCTGAAGTCCAGACAGCTTAAAGTTGCTAAGGTGGAGAAACACTGCATTAAACTTTACATTCCCACCAAATACACTGCCATTAGCTTTGCAGATGCTAACTCAGAGCTTTCCAAACTTTTCATGTTGGTGACACACTTTTTAGACATGCATCATTTCACAACACACTCTTACAGCAGGGCATCATTTCGCGACACACTCTTACAGCAGGGCACAAGGCAGGCACTAGGACCTGCGCGGAATCCTGGCAGGGCAGGTTTGGAGGCAGCAAGGCACAAGGCAGGCACTAGGACCTGCGCGTAATCACAGCAGGTTTGGAGGCAGCAAGGCACAAGGCAGGCACTAGGACCTGTGCGGAATCACAGCAGGTTTGGAGGCAGCAGGGCACAAGGCAGGCACTAGGACCTGCGCGGAATCACAGCAGGTTTGGAGGCAGCATGGCACAAGGCAGGCACTAGGACCTGCATGGAATCCTGGCAGGGTTCGGAGGCAGCAGCAGTCCCGACACACCCAGACACTGCAGCCGACACACTAACGTGTCCCGACACACAGTTTGGAAAGCTCTGTGCTAACTGCTGCTGGAATGCTCCATGATTTCTATTGAAAAATATGGACAGTTCCTTCTGCAGGAGAACGGCTAATGAAACCCTGGGAATATGCCTCGATGTCCAAAATCAGAAGCAAACTTGATATGGGATTGAATTCAGCTTGGAATCCCCGTTTGGACTGCAGCTCTGTATAAGAGTTTGCAGCATGTCTGAAACGTGGATTCTTAAACACAGCCTTTAATAGTTCGGATAGAAATTACGGTACTTCTTAATCTCATTTCACTGGGCTAACTATTGCTGTTGTGATTCATATATTACTTGGATGTTAACAATGATTTGTAGTTTTTACAAATATAGTGTATTGTGTGTGTGTGGATAGATGGATGGATGATAGAGATAGACAGAGATGATAGATAGATGAGAGAGAGAGATGAGAGAGAGAGATGAGAGATTATTCAGTTACTTAAAAATAATCAGTGAAATATTGAACATTTTTACCTAATTCTATGATGTTTATAAATTCCCTGTTTATCCACTTTGGGCTGGTTCGACATCCAAAGTTACAAAGCCCTGGATCCTAGCCCTGGGTTCGAGATTGAACCACACCATTTTCCCATTATCCCCACTTGTTTTTTTCCCAGGAACTTCGAAGCAAAAAAAAATGCACACTCAGTGCCTTCTTAATTAGGGTATTCTACTCTGCCATGATCAGCAACAGCTGGGGTGTGCACCATATTACGGAAAACAGCATTTCTGATGTGACTCTGGCACTGTATCTTACATCAGCGTTCTGGCCTGCCTTTAACCCGAATCCCTTTCTAGCATGGCCGAGGAGGAGTGAAGGTTCTGTTGGGGTTGCAATTCACCAATCTGTCCGCTTTAATTGGTAACTTAATCCCAGCCAGTTATCTGTGGTGCACAGCAGAGGATTTTAAAAGAGCATGCTGAGAATTTAGGGCCAACGTTTATTCTTTAAAAGCTACTTTGCTTTTCAAGCATCTTCCTGTAACGAAAAAGAAAATTACAGCCTTCCTTCCTGAGACGAAGCATAAATCTTTAGTTATTGTTTCAGGACGGTATCTTCCATTTGCTGAGGATCCTCTTGATTGTTTGCATATATAGCAGCTCCCATAATCCTTAACCACTATCCCTCTTGGCTGGGTTGAAGGGGACTGTGGTCTAAAACAGTGTTTCTCAACTTCAGCAACTTTAAGATGTGTGGACTTCAACTCCCAGAATTCCCCTATTAAGATGGGTGGACTTCAACTCCCAGAATTCCCTAGCCAGCATCGCTGGCTGGGGAATTCTGGGAGTTGAAGTCCACACATCTTAAAATTGCTGAGAAACACTGTTCTAAAACATCTGGAAGGCCTGCCCTTTAATCAGTTACACGTAAGGGCTGTCATATTCCCAGCTGCAGGGGGCAATCTGCATGAAAAAAAACACCAACATGATAATTTGGCATGAGATTTATGGAATAGCAGATGGTAACTTTCTGGATAGCGGCCTTTATCAGTATCCAGAGATGCATAAGACTGTTTACATACTCTAGGGAATGTCCAAATAAAACAGAACAATGCATATTTTGGATCTGTGCAGCGTGTGTTGATCTAATGTTCCAATCAGGAGCACCAATCATCCTAAATCTTCCTGCTGCAAACGGAAAGGAAGGACAGAGAACAGCAGGTGTTTTCCCTTTTAATTGCACGGAGGAGAAAAATCTTCCCAGCCCAATGCAGAGAGAGAGAGAGAGAGGTGGAGTTAAGGCAACCAAGAGAGAGATTCAGATGTCCCTGGAAATAAAACCCTGAAGGATGAACGAACAAAATACTGCAAATGCCATTCACTGCAAGAAGGTAAGAGACCACTGCACTGAATTAGAAGCTGTGCCCCCCTGAGGGCTGACCCCTGAAATAACAGAGGGTATCTGGATGTGGAAAGTTCTTAGGGACTAGCACCTTGGTTGACACTGTTTGAAAGCTGACATACAGGTAGTCCTAGCTTAACAACCATTTGTTTGGTGATGTTTCGGACTTACCACAGTGCTGACAAAAACTGACTGATGACTGGTCCTCACATTTACAATCATCGCAGCGTCCCCCACGGTCACATGACCACGATTTGGGTGCTTGGCAACTGGTTCACATTTATGACCGTCGCAGCATCCTGTGGTCATATGATCACCATTTTCAGCCGGCTTCTGGCAAGCAAAATCAATGGGGAACCACGTGATTCGCTTAACAACCACGTGGTTCGCTTAACGCCCGCAACGATTCGCTTAATGACCGCAGCAAAAAAGGTCGTAAAATCAGGTTGGATTCGCTTAATGACCGCTTCGCTTAGCAATCAAAATTCTGGTCCCAATTGTGGTCGTTAAGTGAGGACTACCTGTAAATATCTTCAGGATTCTGTTCCATTGCTGTACGGATTTAGTAATTAGCTTCTCTTCCTAATATTCCCTTTCTCTTTAGCACCAGCACTTCTCTCTCTCTCTTGAATACACTCCTTTTACATTTACCTGCAGATACAGAGAATTCAGGGAGAATTTGAAGAGGTTGCAGCATCTCCAAGAAGAGAGAAGATGGATCCATGGGGGAAAGCAGAACAGTAGTAGAACTGTCCCTCTTAAATATTCAATTGATGGTTAAGCAGGACTTTTAAGTCTGTCCTAGATCTTTCTCAGCTGATCTTCCAGCTGCCAGAAGGAAAGAAAGAAGGGATCCCCTCCAATCTGGGGCCCAAAGGGGGGTCCAAGCAACATGGGTTTCTGGTTTTCACAACGGGAAGCTAGCTGGGTTAACGCAGAGACACACCACACACTTCTGAAGCAAGCTGCCACGGGCAATTTCAGTAACCACAAACAGACGAAGGCTTGAAATCCTAGCAATGCAGCGGCCATCGGTGCCAGAGCTATATGGACCCCTGGCCAAAAATGGGGGGGGGGGGGAGATCTCAAACCTAGGCCAAGGAATCTAAGCTCGGTCGGTGCCAAGGAAGCAGAAATGTGGCACTCCAAATAAATTATGGAAGGCAAGCGAAGTTTCGCCAGGCTTCTGACAATGCAGAATGCCTTTTCGCCAAGGTTTGGCGTTTGACTCTTTTTTGGCAAGGTCAGAAGAGCCGTCGGAGGAACATAAACGCAGGAGGGAGGCCCAGGAACACCGCCTTGACCCACTCATGGCTTGTCCGTAAAAAGTTCCAAGCCTGGTCTTTCAGCAAACCGGCCCTTCCCGTGTCTGTGTTCTACTCTGCAGAGCCTTTGGGGAAAAAGACACAAAAAGCAACCGACATTCTAACCCCTTTTCTGTACATTGCAGCATCTTCTGTTCTTCTAATCATACTCAGAACATGGATGCTGGAAGGAACATCTGGAGTTTTGCTCGAGCAGAACCAGCAGCAGCTGACTCAGCTGCGCTTCGCCCCTGCGAATGGGGCAACTGTGCCTGAAAAGAGGCATCATTTGGCCAACCGAAAGCAGGTTTCCCCATACATGTTCACACCTGCTTCGTGTAGGTTTAATACCCAGGGCACACACCAAGTAGGTGGCCGTGGTCTCGTGCCAGAGGTACTGATATCTCCTGTGGGTGTGAAAGTGCTCATCCACCAAGAGATACTTCAGGAGCATCATATTAAGCTCTGAATATTATGACACACAGTGTGATCGGGCGCCCAAGGGGTGTATCCCTGTTATAACAAAATGGGAGAAAATCACATTACATTGCTTCGGGTGAAAAGGGGTAATATCCGCAATGAAAGCCCTGCCAATTTGGGGCAGGAATCTCACCTATATTTATAAATCTCTCTGTCCCTGGGTTATCAAGGCTACATGGCTGTTCTTCCATAGCAATCATTCTGTTTGGCCAACCAATCCAAGTAGGACAAGAAAGCTGCTTCCAATTAGCGTAGACAACTATGAGTGAGTGGGGTCAACGCTCCTACTTAATATTCAACCATTCTTCATACCGGGGAGGAAAAAATGGCTCAAAAAAGTTACTTCTGGCGTTCTTGATGCAAACATAACCAGGAAGAATGAAACTGGACAGCTCGATTTGGGGACCCAAGAGATGATGGAGTGGGGTGGGATGGGGTGCAATCGCTTGGCCTTCTTCACCAAAATTTATCTGGGGTGGGGTGGGGTGGGGCGGTCTTCCTTCCTGAACCCTCCTCTGCTTTCCCCATATTTCTTCCTTCTTTTTTACACAGACAAAAGCGCCGAGGAGTGAAAGACACAAGAGCTGAGCAGGCTTTGGACTGGGATCTCCCAGATTTGAAAGATGACCTGTCCCATCAGTGAGAATTCCTCCTTATAGTTCAGAAGATGTTCTCTGACCTCAAGACAATCTTCTGGGGTCATAAGACCTCTTCTTGTGGCTTCACCTCATCTTCAATGTCCAGCAGCTGGGTATCGCGGTCATCAAACACAATTTGCTGCACAGGACAAAGAATGTATGAAGGAATAGAACGAGGGATGGACTAGAAGAACTTTAAGGTTCCTTCCCACCCTATGATTCTAGGAACAGCCTAGGAAAGGGCACGTGCTGGTGGCCGGCATCTTAAACAGGGACATTCTGTAACAGCCCAATCAAGGAACTCCTAAGGGGAGAACAACACCGCCACCCACACAAGCAGGACAAGTCATGGGATACAAACAAAGAGAGCAAGCTCCACTCCCTTTTCGCCCTGAAGATGTTGCCTAGCCTGGCAATGAAACGTCTGCAAGAAAACAACAAGGCTCAGAGAGCACCAAGGACTCCACAGTTCAACCCTGAGCTACAAATATTCTCTTCGATTGGTAAATTCCGCAACTGCAAGACTTGGTTACACGTCTCTGATGTGGCAGCGGGTTCCCTCCAAGAGGAAGAAGGGCATCAAAGCAAGACAACGAATAATAAATATGTTATTTATTTATAGATAAGATGCATGCCGGCAAGGTGACTTCCCCAAGGGAAGTCCACCGTTTCTTGCAACAGCTCACTGCCCGCACAGCTCTCGAAAACCTGAGCAGTCTTTGGCCATCATCTGGTGCTGGGGAAGCGCAAGCGGGGCAGCTGAGAAAAGCGCGCCTCTTGGCCACTGCCCCACTGATTTCCAGCCGCTGCAGAAGAACACGGCACCGCAGGACGTTTTTCTTCCTCTGGGTCTGAGTCAGCCTGCACGGGTTTTATTGGCCCCCAGTCCAAAGACAGCAGCTTGGAAGGGAAGAGAATGATGAATCACTCCCAATCACAACTTCTGCACACGGTGGGAGCTGAAACCGGTGCAGAGAGGTGCGCACGGCCTTTCCTAAGTCTGTCGCTTCCCTAAGAAGGTTCCAAGAAGTATACAAGGGCAGACGGTATTCACCCAGGATGTCAAGCCAGTCAGGTAAAAATCCAGCAGATTCTTGGCTTGGTTAGTGTGAATCCTGGCCAGCTCTTTTTCAAGTGGGTGGGTGGCTTCTAGGTTATCCAAATCAAGCCCATTGGGTTAGCTGACGATGCAAACCTAGAACCCGGGTTCCTTCGAAAAGCAGGACGTGAATGTGCATGCAGTGACTGTGGCTGAGGTCCTGTTTTTTTCCTACTTTGTTTGTTTAGAGAGAGAGAGATTCCCAAGTTTCAGCCAGCCAAGAGAGGGATGAAAAACTGCCAGGACCTCATTTTTCCCAAGGAAAGCCTGCCATAAAGACAAATTAAAGAAACGAAAAGGCCTCTCGATTTTTTCATCTTACCACCGCAACAAGGAAGGCTCGCGCTGTGGATTTTTGGAAAGCGCTGATTTTTTTTCCTGGATTTAGAAACCCATTGAACTTCGCGCCTCCCCTTAACTGTTCGGCTCTGGTTAATTCCAGGGAAGCCACCCTGGTTAATTCCTGGTTCCCACGCAGACCGAGGAGTGTGAAAACAATGCGACCACTTCCACTCACCCACAACGGTTCGGCCTGCCCATGGCTAAACTCATGGGGCAACTGCGGTCAAGAGCTGAGAGATTCATTTGCTCAAGGTAACCAGCTGGACTAGAGTTCACCCTGTTGGCCGTCTGCAATTTAGCACGCTAGGTGACTCCACCCAGTCAATTAGTTCATGATACGAGACAGTGTGCAAACTTAGAAAATGGTCAATTCAGTACCCTGGTTTTAAACAGACTACGTCAATACAGTTAGTTAAGCCTACTCTGCCTTGCTATTTACACAGGGAGAAAATCCATGCTTATGCCCAGAAACTCTGGAATATGCCCACCAATTAATCAGGCAGATTTGCCCATGCTATACTCCAAATCAGTGTTTCTCAACCTTGGCAACTTTAAGAGGGGTGGACTTCAACTCCCAGAATTCCCCAGCCAGCCATGGGGAATTCTGGGAGTTGAAGTCCACCCATCTTAAAGTTGCCAAGGTTGAGACAGACTGGTCTGGAAGCATCCCCTGGCACCAATCTGGTTCAGGGTGTTCCCTCCAGCTGCAGTCCCCCCACCTTGCTGGCTGGGGAATTCTAGGAGTTGAAGTCCACCCCTCTTAAAGTTGCCAAGGTTGAGAAACACTGCTCCAAATAGACAAGCATCCACAGCCATTCCACCCTAACTGGGAATGGGAGAATAAGGAAGATTTCAGCTTCCCCCCCCCCAAAAAAAAATCCTCATTCCTTGCTACTTGTAGCTGGATTCTCTCTTTTGTATGCAGATGTCCTAGATTGAGGATCTCCAGTGATAATGTTTGGGCCGCAGGTGATGGGCAAAATGAAGGAGAAAGGGGAGAGGAATCCATTTGAAAAAAAATGAGGGATTTAAGAAAAAGGGGGTTTCTTCTCCTGCCCACTTTGGGACCCCCACATATTCTAAAAGAACCTGGACTGGATGATGAGACTTTCACCTTCTGCCTTCATCTTTACCATTTCACAACCTTATTCTGCTTCTTGTTAACCTAGACGCTTCCTCGCGCTTTCAGCTGTCTCTCTGCTCCATAAGGGCTAGAAACCTGAAAGCTTCCCCTCCAATGAACAAACCTGCACAGCCAATACAATCTCCTGCCTGTTTCCTGCAGAATCTTGGCCGGCACGGCACCCCACTCCTGTCGTGCGAAATGGACTCATCTTCCAAATAAAGAAATAGAACAAGACTGGATTCCTATATATAAAATGCCCTGGATGTAAAACCTGCTGATTAAACAGCCTGCCTGCAGAACCCTGAAACCTCCGTTCATACAACCCCACGGCTGAGTTCACATTGCATGCCATGCCCAACCAATGAAACCACATCCTGGTGTACCATGATCACAATGTTCACACATTTCACATGTTCACACATGTTCACACAAGCGAAGGCAAAGACTGTGGTGCCCATCCAGGTCCTTGGGAGCTGAATTGCACTTTGCTGCCACGCACTGTGCATCCTGCTGTTGTGGGGCATTATCTTCTGCTAAAGGTCTTAACATAGAACGTTTTATGTATTGTCAAAGGCTTTCACAGCCGGAGTTCAATGGCTGTTGTGGGTCTTCTGGGCTGTGTGGCCGTGTTCTGGAAGTTGTGGTTCCTAACGTTAGGAACCACAACTTCCAGAACATGGCCACACAGCCCGGAAGACCCACAACAGCCATAGAACGTTTTAGTACCAACCTTTGGAAGAATTATCAGAATATTTATTGTGAACCGCCCAGGGTCCCCGATGGGGGAGATGGGCGGTAATATAAATTTAATAATAAATAAATAAATATTTCAGTACTTAAAGACAAGCCAATGGTCAAGCCACCAGGCATCTGGAAAATAAAAAAAACTAGGACCGTTGCTAGGCCTGCAGTTTGGGTGAGAAACGAAGGGCTTTGTTCCCTAGTGGTTCAACCAGCGAAACACTCCTTCAGATAGCATCAAGTTCCAAGCAAATTTGTTCCAGAAAAGCAAAGGGTATTAACTTGTTGCAATTGTTATTAGAACAGCAACAACAAAGTTATCTTTTATCTTCGCATCTAGAGTCCCTAGTTGGTCTTTCATGCCAGTTCGAACTGGCATTCAATTCAGGTCAGTTTATAATCATCTGCTTGGTTGCCAGGGGTGAGTAAAAATCCAGGCAAGGTGACCAGGTAAAAGGAATGGGTCAACTTATTGATGACAGAGACACCTAAGTCAGGAGTTGTCAAGTTGTGGGGGGGGGGGGATCAATTTATAACCGGGGTTAAAAAGCCCAGTTCTGTCAAGAGAGTTGGTATCACGCGTTAGAAATGCCCCCACTCTTGGCCAATATCGGTGGCCACAAAGGGGATACGTATTGGATGATTACAGCACGTTCTGTAGCAGGAAAGGCTAGAGATTGGCAAGGAAATACTTGCACAGAACGCAGAAATCCCAAATTAAAATCCGGGTCTCTCTGAACAAGGCCAGCAAATTGCACAGACGGGAGAGAGGGAGAGGGAGAGGGAGAGGGAGAGGGAGAGGGAGAGGGAGAGGGAGAGGGGGAGGGAGGGAGGGAGAGAGGGAGAGAGGGAGAGAGGGAGAGAGGGAGGGAGAGAACTTGACAAACTTACCAGTTTCCCTTCCTGGCCATCTTTCATGGGCCCATGATCCTCAGAAATCACGGCTTTGTTCTCAGCTGCGCCCGGAGACAAGGAGTAGAAAGGCGGGCTCGGGCTAGGAGGCAGCCCCGAATCCGGACTGTCCAGCAAACTTTCCCTGTTCTTCTCCTTGGTGCTGTTTTCCATTCCTTGCAACTGCAGGTGACCCACCATGACTGGGGGGGGCGGGAGGGAGCCGCCGCCGAGCTGCAGAAAATCCACCTCCTCTCCCTGGGAGGGAAAAGAGGAAGGGGGCAGGAGGGTCCTCAGCCAGCCAGCTGGGCTTCAGTCAGTCCTCGGAGTCCCTGTTGAAAAGATCATGGGTTGCGGTTAGGACACTGCCAGCCCTTTTCAGCCGAGCCTACCTTGCAGGGTTGTTGTGAGGCTGAGCTTGGGTTTCTCTGGAGCGCCTTGGAGGAAAGAAGGGATATAACATAGAAATAAAAAGGAACCTATCGATTTCTCCAGCCTTCTCCGGGACAGAGAGCCTACGCTTAAGGGGGGCCCCAGGAGGGCCTGGGCCAAGTCCCCAGGGCTCTTGGGGCGCCTTCTCCCATTCTCAGCTCAACCGATGGGGGGGGGATTCAGAACGCTCCCCCCCCCCCGGAAACTATCCCAAGCTCTCCGAGAGGAGACGACCAATAGCAAAACGAGAGGAGGGCCATCTTCAGCACTGCTCCCGCGCCAAGATTTGGCGTTTGGCAACCTCGGGAGGGCCCCCGCTTCTCAGGGTGGCCTCACCCCCCCCCCCCCCCGCAATTCCACCTCTCTTGCTTCCTCGCGGTGAGAATGTCAGGCTCTGCCTTGCGAGCCGATCTTGAGCTGGGGTGTCAAGTCTTGAACAACCCCGCCTTGCTCCGCCACTCCGTGCAACCGGGGCAGTAAGCGGCAGATCCCCAAACGGGATCCCTTTGCTTGCAATGGGTTCGTCGGAAAAGGCGCCGGCAGAGCCTTCTGGTTTTTGCCTACCGAAGCCGGGCTCTCCAGTGTCTGGACACCTGGAGGGAGAGTGCGGGGCATCTGCGGGGAGGCGGCAATATTAATCTCTCTCTTCCCACAATCCCAACCTGAAATTACGGGTTTTTTCCCTCCAGGAATCTGAGAAAGCCACTAAACACGCTTCTTCCGCGCCACTCCACCCCCTGCCCCGCGGAATGACCCGACCTGCCTTCATCTCTCTGAGCTGCATTCCCAAGTCACTTTACTTCTGAATCTCCCGGAAGGCTGGTTGGGGCACAGCCTCCTCTGCGCCCCAGGGAAGCCCGGGTTAGTTCCCAGCCAGGGCGGGAGAGCCCTCGCCCGGCTCCCGGGTCAACGCGTCCCGGGAAGCCGGGCAACCCCTCGCCGGGGGCGCACAGCCTCTTCGGCCCGAAGCGGCGCCGGTTCTCCCCCAGGCCAGGCCTCGGGGAGGGGAGGGGAGCCCCGCGCGCCCCCAATCCCGAAGCCGCGCGCGAGGCTCGCCGGAGCTGGGCGCCCGGCGTCCAGGGCGCGCCGCCGCCGCCCGCCCCGCTGGCCGCCAACTCTCCGGAGCAGCCGAGCGCCCGGGCGCAGGAGCGAGCGGCCTCCCGGGACGGGGCTCGGCTACTTCGCCGTGCCTCCTCGCTCTTCCCCGGCTGCCGTCCGGCTCCGCTGCCCCCGGCCCGGCGCTGGGAAGCTGCGCCTCGCTTCGTGCTGCCCAGCGCGCGGGATGGAGAGGGCGAAGGGCGGCGGGGCTGCCCGGCTGCAGCTCCGGCGCCCGCCTGCCCGCCGCCTCCCTCCCGACCCTCCGCTAGCGCTGCCCCCAGCCAGCCAGCCAGCCGCCCGGCCCGCCTCGCCTTCCCCTCCGCGGCGCGCTTCCGAGCGGGGAAGAGCCCCGCCAGCCCCGGGCCGTACGTTGGAGCGGCGCGTCTCCGGCGAGCTCTTCGGGCGGGCGGAGAGCGCAGCGCGGGGAACCTCGCACGGCGCGGCGGTCGGTGCTGTCGCCGCCGCCGCCTGGCTCCGCTCCAGCTCCGGCCTGGCCCGGACCCCGAGCGGAGCCTCCTCGCTGCTCCTCCTCCGGCGAGCTCGCCGCCTCGCGCCCGCCCTCCTCGCCTCTTTGCGCGCCCGAGCCTGGCTGCTCTTTCCCCTCCCCTGCCTTCCCCGCCGCCTCCTCGCGCGGAGCAGAGGAGGCCCCGCTCGCTCCCCCTCCCCAAGCGAGGACTTGGTGGTCGTGGGGACGCGCACATGCCCGGGACGCCTCCTTTCCCCCCCTCTCTCCCTCCCTCCTTCTGGGTGGGAACACGGATGCGCGTACACACGTGCGCTTCTTGGATAGGGGTGAGGGATTTCGCTTTGGGGGATGTCTTCGGGACAGGAGGGGGGTGATCTTCCCGCAAAACCCCTCCTTAAGTATTGGGGGGGCGGGGGGCTCAATCGACTATGATTTGGAAAATGATATTGGAAATCAGCTAGATATAAATTGGGATGGGGGGTGGTTTTCCATTGAAGTAGCTAAAATTGCCCCTTAGCAGCACAAGACTGAACGGAGTAAGGCAAAAACGTTAGAGAAAAGAGCTGATTGTTGATTAGGTATGTATTCATTTCTCCAACTGGCCAGGATGCTAAACAGGTAGTATGTTAACTTAGAATGAGTTCCTAAATTTAAAAGTGAGTGAAATGGTAAAGAGTTATTACAGTGATGGGTATCGAAATAGATTATTGCAAACAGACTTGATCAGTTCAGTTATATTAACTCGGCAGCTAGTAATTTGTACATTTGTAAAGCCTTCCCCAACCTGGTGCCCTCCAGATGTTTTATTTATTTTATTTTATTTTTATCCCGCCTTTATTATTTTTATAAATAAGGTGGCAAACATACCTAATACTCCTTCCTCCTCCTATTTTCCCCACAACAACAACCCTGTGAGGTGAGTTGGGCTGAGAGAGAGTGACTGGCCCAAGGTCACCCAGCGGCTTTCATGCCTAAGGCGGGACTAGAACTCTCTGTCTCCTGGTTTGCCATTGGCTCCTTCCTGGGGCTGAGAGAGAGTGACTGGCCCAAGGTCACCCAGCGGCTTTCATGCCTAAGGCGGGACTAGAACTCTCCGTCTCCTGGTTTGCCATTGGCTCCTTCCTAGGGCTGAGAGAGAGGGACTGGCCCAAAGGCACCCAGCCGGCTTTCGTCTCCTGGTTTGCCATTGGCTCCTTCCTAGGGCTGAGAGGGAGGGACTGGCCCAAAGGCACCCAGCCAGCTTTCATGCCTAAGGCGGGACTAGAACTCTCCGTCTCCTGGTTTGCCATTGGCTCCTTCCTAGGGCTGAGAGAGAGTGACTGGCCCAAGGTCACCCAGCGGCTTTCATGCCTAAGGCGGGACTAGAACTCTCCGTCTCCTGGTTTGCCATTGGCTCCTTCCTAGGGCTGAGAGAGAGGGACTGGCCCAAAGGCACCCAGCCAGCTTTCATGCCTAAGGCGGGACTAGAACTCTCCGTCTCCTGGTTTCTAGCCCAGCACCTTAACCACTAGACCAAACTTTGGACTTCACCTTCCATAAATCTGGCTAGGCATTAGGAGAACTGGATGGTATCAAGTTGAGAAAAACTGGGGTATAAAAATTACGTCAAAGTTCCTTTTTACAAGTCCTACTGACGTGTAGACTCAGTTCAAACAATTCACACTTTAATCATGGTAGTTACAGAGTTAGTGACTATCCTTGTTCAATGAGGTTAATTATGGTTAGAATTCATCTTGTTGCTTTTTTCATGGCGTAGCGTGTTTGCATTCTATGATCCCAGAAAAATGGATGAATTCAGAAAGGCAGACCTATTGCATCTCTGCAAGGTTTGCCAGTGATGTAAACACAACTTGAAAACTTTTTTAAAGGGTACTTATTGATTCATATTCATTTATTAGCTATCTAGATGCACAGACACTCGGACTAATGGAATTGCGCGACAGGATTGCCTGGGACTTCACAAAAACCCGGTCCGGAAAGTTTGCAATGCAAAAAGGAAAAGCAAGGAGAAGAGGAGGAGGAACAGAGAAAGAGGTACATTTTGCTAAAACTGAAAGAGAGAGAGTAAAAAAAATTCCAGGTCAGATTCTTTAGTGGGGGAACAGCAACCCAAGTACCAGCGAAGAAAAATGGTTATTTATCAGGCCTGACACTTTTTGAATATATACCTTTTTCAAGGGCAAAGTCTTCTCAGAAAGACACTGGGCTGGGCTGGGAGCCATCCCTGACCTTGGGGGTCAGGGGCGGTCTTTTTCTGCTCCCTGGTTTTTCTTCCTTCTCATATTGTTTTGTGGCCTGACCCAGATTTCCCTAAGCCACCCACAAGGGCACTGAGGGGGGCAGAATTTCATACATTGATAAAAACTATTGGTTGCCCCTGACATTTATGGATGATCGGGTCAAAGTGGAGCGCTGTGCGGCGCATTCCATTCTCCGTCGCAAAGAAGTGCCTCTCACAGATAAACTTGGCAGACTCGTACGCAGGGAACGGGGCTGGAAAAGTTTGGAAGACTGATAAATGTCAAAGAACTAGCGGGCAGCCCACATAGTAACCTCAGTGAATTATCATTCCTGACCCCAATCAGGGTGATGAGGAGACCTCCTGATGTGTTTTCGCTCATCGCCAGAAGGCAACAGGAATGCCACACGAACAAAAGGAAATGTAACTTACCATTATTGGATGATTTACACAACACGATAAGCTAAGTTGACATGGTTGGGTAGTTGATGGGGCCCACGCTTACAACTCGAGCATCGTTTGGAATGGATCTGTTTGCAGTTTGCACATGCTACATTTAATTGCTTTCCTCCATGCATGTTGTAGCTTCTGAGACATGATAGCCTTCTGGATGCAGAGATTTGTCCCAAATGACCGTGAACTCTTGGGAAAAAAAAGAAGACAGCTGCAGAGGAGAAGGAGGAACTAACAGATCATTTAGTCCAGTGTTTCTCAATCTCAGCAACTTTAAGATGTATGGACTTCAACTCCTAGCTGGCTGGGGAATTCTGGGAGTTGATGTCCATACATCTTAAAGTTGCTGAGATTGAGAAACACTGATTTAGATGCAACCGTGGATCCTTTTTTAAAAACTTCTCAAATAAATGCTTTTTTATAATGCCAGAGTTGGGATTCACACATCACTCAGGCATTCCATGGTTTGCTGATTTGTGGCTATGTGAATCCAACCATACAGGAACATAGCCACGATTGGTGGTTCTGCAACCCTAACCCTAACCGGTTTGACGGTTTGGTCGACTCAATAAACCAGGATTAAGGAAACCAGGGCAAATAACACCTATGGATTATAATATTTCTTGGCTGCTATATGTATTTAATTTTTCTTTTGTGTTGCATTTTTAATTGGTCTGATCGATTTTATGATTGTTCGCCGCCCAGAGTCACTTGTTTGAGATGGGCGGCTATACAAATTGAATAAATAAATAAATAAGGGTTTGTGGGAGTCAAAGAGAAGGTTCAGGACCTGTGGCAAAGCCATTCATATTCAAGTATATGTTTGCTTTTGACTGCAACTGGGCAAAGCTCTGTTTTTTTGGAACTGTCAGAGACCTCATGCCACAGATGATCCCTTTCAGTGTCTCAAGGATGCCATTAATTCCCTGAAAAAACAAACTGCTCAAGGAAAACAGCTCCGCTGTTTTCTGGCATTTCAAATTTAGCAGCCTCTGTCCAGACGCTGCCACGAAAAGGGGAATAAATCAACTTGGTTACATTTTATCTGACTCGGGGGGGGGGTGTCTCGAGCAATGGCACTGTCCCTCTCCGAGGAGTTGTGATCAGGTGAAGAAGAAGAAGAGCAAGATGAATTAATCCCAACTGCATTGCTTTCTGCAGATTGAGCTGGGCTGTCAAAAAAAGAGAGAAATTGATTTCTTTGGGGGTGGGGGGTGGAGGGCGGGAATTTGCAATTATACCCACCATGGGCTGAATGAATCACGATACTAAGTGTGTTGGTACTTCCGTGTATCTCCCAAACAGGCCCCAGGTCCACATTCTAAATGGAAGATAATTCTAAATCATTATTATTATTTATCGTATTGCTCAAGGACCGTGTCCAAAGTCGGCCGGTTGTTGGGAATAAGCCTGGATCGATCCAAGATTCTCAGTTGCTGCTTTCTCTCTCTCTCTCTCTCTGAAACAGCGCCTTCTCTGTGCTGTTTACCCCCACCTGATTCATCAACCCACACGCAGCCTGTTTCCGACTCCTGTTTTCGTAGCCGGCTTAGTTTTTTTTTACAAGCGGAGGGAAAATATCGCGGCGGGAAGGAAACTTCTGTGCTTTGGCTGCTCAACGGAAAACAAGGGGGCCAGGACGCTATGCTGACCCTTTTCTATAACTTGTGCCCCACGCGAGATATACACAATATATGGGCAGAGAAGCAGGATGGAAATCCAATCTTTAGGTCCAGCATTTCCCCCCCACTGAGCCAAGTATGCACCCGAGCTTGTCCGTGGTGATGCTTTTATTATTTATTATTAACTTTGGAGGGGTGTGTGTGTTTATTTAATTAAAGGGGAAAAACAAGAGAAGAAGAAGAAGAAAGGAAAAATTAAAAAGAAGTTGAAATCAACAATCAAGTACTCAGGGTCACACCCAAGGGTTTCTCCTCCGTTTAAATGTGCATATGCACATTTTATATACCTTGATAGAAGTTTAACAACCGTTCCAATAAAGGAGGGCCATGTTTACTGTAATTGCCCATCATAATCCATATCCGTAAGCAATTTATTCATCGATTGTAAGGAACAGCAGGTCTTCCATCCCCAGAATAATTGGAGCCATAAATGTATCTCCCCAGTGTTGAAGGACAGAGCCCATTTGGTGTAGTGGTTAAAGCATCAGGCTAGAAACCGGGAGACCTTGAGTTCTAGTCCTGCTTTAAGCACGAAGCCAGCTGGGTGACTGGGCCAGTCACTCTCTCTCAGCCCTAGGAAGGAGGCAATGGCAAACCACTTCCGAAAAACCTTGCCAAGGAAACTGCAGGGACTTGTCCAGGCAGTCTCTGAGAATCGGACACGATTGAATGGATTAAAAAAAATGTTGAAGGCCCAGTCTCTTAGCAATAAGAATTTCCATTTGCCACCAGTTTTCATGAATGATCAGTAAAAAGGTAAAGGTTCCCCCTGCACATTGGTGCAGTCGTGTCCGACTCTAGGGGCCGGTGCTCATCTCCGTTTGTTAGCCGAAGAGCCAGCGTTGTCCGAAGATGCTTCCACGGTTATGTGGCTGCATGACGCGCGTGGAACGCTGTTACCTTCCCACCGAAGTGGTACCTATTCATCTACTTGCATTTGCATGCTTTTGAATTGCTAGGTTGGCAAGAGCTGGAGCTAGCGCGGGAGCTCACTCCGCACGCGGGGCTAGGAATTCAAACCTCCGAACTTGCGATCTTCCGATCCACAAGCCTGGCGTCTTACCCGCTGAGCCTCCACGCCCCTGAATGATCAGTAGTCATTCAAAAATATATGGACTTTGACTGTTTCAAAGTCAATTCATGTATGTAATTACTTTTTCCCAGAATGTACAATATCTCTAGGACATCACAAAACCTCTGTTTGGATGCAGCCTTGTTCTCACTGCATCCCAAACCCTGCAATAATTTACGTGGCCCTTTTTTTTATACGAAGTCCCCTCTGAGAGGTATTTTGAAACCCAAATGGGAAACATTCTTTCCACAAATCCTAGCGTACTCCTTCCCACAAGAAAGTTTTTATACCGTTTATAGGGACACGTAAACCAATGGATCTAAGATACGGAATCTCCTTTGTGAGTCAAGGATTCTTCTCCAGGTCTGTTGGAGAGGGCTCGGCTGCTCCCTGGTAAAAAAAAAATTGCATTACTCAGATGAAAGAATCAATTGTCACATCTTCTGCACCCCACTCTGCTAAGGACAAAATAAGGGCTGGGTGTGAGCCAGATGTTAGAGCTGTGAGTCAGCAAAACAGCCAGGAGTCTTGTTTTTAAAACACCAAACCACTGTTTGCATTATGAAAAAAGCCATCTGCAATAATTACAAATGAGTTGGGTGCATTTCGAGTTACCTTTGCGTTGTTAAATTTCTCTCCAATTTCCTGGAGGGTGAATTTCCCTGAGCATCAAAAGACACAACAGCTGTGCGGAACACATCTCATTTTTCCAAGCCAGTTTTTACTAGTTGCCAATAACACCTCCAGGTGTGGCAGGTAAAGGAATATAGAGATTTGATAATAGTTCTCGGGTGTTGCAATGAAAAAAAAATGACTCCAATTGGCCCTTTACACAGCCTTTCCCCTGTAGGCTACTTCCATAATTTCTCTTCCCTGCTCCTTGACAACTTCTCCTTCTTTTTAATAAGCATGACTGCACCCAGGGGTGTCTGCAAGGTACGGTTTAAAAAGTCAGATCTGAGGCATGTCAAAAACAGGCGGAGTTTGAATGGCACCAGGGCTGCCAACGTGACTTTTTTGACCTTACCCTGCAGACGCCCCCGAGTTCACATCTTCCAAGATTCCCCAAGGCCTGGAAAGTGGGTTTTCTTGACGAACAGAGTTGTGGTGTAGTGCCTTTCCCTGCAAGGGTGAACTTTTTGCGCCGGTTTTAACAGGGTCCCGTTTGCTAATGCAAGGAGGGAGGAGAGCGGGAAAGGTGGAAACTTGTGGGATGGCTAAGATCGTTATTATTGGCCAAGATTGCACTCGGAAAGTGAACTTGCCCCGTCATCTCTGTTCTACCTTTTTCCAAATCCCCGTTTTGCATCCAAAACTTGGCTTTTGGTCACCCTTCCAAGAAAATTCCGCTGCCAGAGAATAACAAAGGGGAATTGTTGTAGGCAAAGTCCAGAGGGTTAGGGTGCCATGTCGCAGGCATTCTCCTTCCAACCACAAATAAACAATTCACTGTGCAGTATTCTTGCTTCGACGCTGGATTTCTTTGTAATTCATCACACACTTCACTCGGTTCCTGAATCAACCCATTTTCCAGGCCTTTCTGCTGCCCTGAATCCTAAGCTCACCAAACAGGATGAGTTCGCCCGAAAGGCTCTGCTGCAAAATTCCAAACCGGGGTTAATGCTGGCCAAGCTTAGGCTGCAGCGTGAACGCAGCTGCTAAGTCTATAACTAAGCTGGTGAAGCTTGCTCGGAGAACCCAGCCACCGAGTGGCCAACAAACCAGGATACAAGCACTAAAAATTGCATCAGGAGTAACCAGGATGGACTCTGAAGTGATCCGAATGGGTTGGAGCTAAAACTAGAGCTCATGTCTCTGCATTTGATTTTGTGAGGTTTCTGCTAAGGCTGGATTATAAAGCCCACAGGAGAGAAGGCCCATTCAACCAGGTCCAGATGGAAGTGGGGCAAACGGAGGAGAGGAACTGGGGAGGAGATGGGCTATCGACAAAGGCCTGGGTCTCCAAAAAACATATTTCTAAGACGCCCGCAATTTAATAATGCTTCTCTGTCAGAGCTGGAGCTTAGGGTCCCACCACACAAGCACAAAAATTTCCCATGTCAGCTGCCGTCAACCCTGCTGTCTATTTGCTGTCCTCCCCAAGAACGGGACTGTTTATTTCTATTCATGCTCATGTGGTTAAAAGCCTTTTAAAAAATGGTTTCCAAAACATTGCATTTTCCAGAGAGAGAGCAAGCCTCTGCCTGGTTCCCCACATGGAGCCTTCGTCGGTAAAGCTGAATCCCTGGCCAAGGTTTTTAGGGTACTGCACCAGCTTCAGTGCCTGCCTGCCTGGAGCAATTTCTCCTCTGGATCTCAAATGTTCACTTTTCTCCCCCTCCTTTTCCTGAGAAGCGGTGGTGGGCCAAGCGGTTCGTCCTTCTGCTGGACTTGGCTTCTGGTTTCACGCCCTTCTGCCCTGCTGCTTGACATCTGGAAGACAAACCGTGGATCCCTCTAAAGTTCTCAGTTTCATGCAACCACTAGTCATTTTTCGCTTTCTCTTTTAGGAGCCCCAGGTGGCTTAATCTAGTTTAATCGTGTGAAATGGCGCTTGTTGATCTGAAAAGCAGACCCGGAGGAGGAGGAAGGAGAAGGAGAAGGAGGAGGAGGAGGAGGAGGAGGAGGAGGAGGAGGAGGAGGAGGAGAAGAGAGAAGAAAGAAGAAGAAAGAAGAAAGAAGAAAGAAGAAAGAAGAAAGAAGAAGAAAGAAGAAAGAAGAAAGAAGAAAGAAGAAAGAAGAAGAAGAAGAAGAAGAAGAAGAAGAAGAAGAAGAAGAAGAAGAAGAAGAAGAAGAAGAAGAAGAAGAAGAAGAAGAAGAAGAAATAATAATCATCTAGTTGCCTTCTTGTGGCTTCACAGTCCTCTGAAGTCACTTTTCATGCTATTGTTTCTCCTCCTCTGCTAAAAAGGCACAGTCTGGACTAGGATGGTTCCTGAAGCTCCAGAGAGGTCCAAAGGTCTACCCAATTGCAACTTTTAATGTGACAGAAGGGGAAAAACAATAAATACCTGCCTTGAGTGTAATGATATGGGCCATATTTAAGTTTAATTACGTGGAAATGGAAGCAGAATCCAATTTAGAATTCATCCAAGCTTCAAGTTCCTTCTGGGGTGCAGTTCCTGAACCACCAGTTCCTGGCCCACCAGAGACTGATGTGGTCCCGACCCGAGGAAGTTTATGCAACCCCATAGGATATCTCACTAAGAGAAACCCAAAGTTTGCAGATGAGTTTGTATGTATCTCTAGATTATATTTATAACCACCATCTTGCCCAACAGCCCGCTTTGTCGTTTCCAGGTCCTTCTTACCCATGTGGCACCCCAACAATTGTTAGCCACTTTGGGTATTCAAACTGACTACAGCAGTGTTTTTCAACCTTGGCCACTTTAAGATGGGTGGACTTTGACTCCCAGAATTCCCCAGCCAGCATGCTGACTAGGGAATTCTGGGAGTCGAAGTCCACCCATCTTAAAGTGGCCAAGGTTGAAAAATACTGGACTAGAGCAATTCAAATAAAAAACAAGAGTACAAGATCAGCAAAAGCGCTAAGCCCAAGCTCAAAATCTTTGAAAACCCTTCCAACTCATAACAATAGACTATTCCCCGCTCCTTTTCAATCTGTTTTCCTAACCGTTCTTTTTTTTCCACTTTGCCTTAATGTCTTTGAGCCCCTTATTTCTAATTATTTCCTTGCTTCCCGATTCTGTTAAAAAAAAAAAGCGGGTTTATATTTTTGTATCTCAGTTAATTGTTTGCATCCTTTTCGAGCTGCCGCGGTGGAGAAACATTGGAGCAGCGATGGCTGGCGATGGTGGGAAAGGAGGAGAAAGTTTTGCTGAAGTGTTCCAGCAGCCATGCTGTCCAGTTCTACCTGCTGTGGACTGAACCTTGGACGGTTGGCACACAAAACATCTCCTGCTGACAAACCGCAGCCTTTCCTGACATTTCTGCATCCTACCCATCCATTGCTTTGTATTCTGCCATCCTCTTCTAGGCCCGTCTTTCTTCCCGGTCCTTTCAAAGCCAGATGGTTTTGACTAAAATAAACCCCATGCGTTTTGAAAGCTGCTGCGTTGCATGAAACGTTCTGTTCCCGTCCTTCCCTGGTTCAGCAGATTCTACTGAGAACCATATTCCCTCTGCGCTTAGTACCCAGATTCCCCCAATTCAAAGAAACCTCATCAAACACCCCACACGCTCTTAAATTTATTCCAACGTCTTTTATAGCCCAGCTATGCAGAGAAGAAGGAGGCCCCATAGGCGTAGAGGTTTTCTTTTTCCACCAAATTCCTTCTACCCATCTTGTTTTATGTTTTATTTTGCAAGTTTTGCTGACCCCAGTTACTTGCAGAAATCTGGGAGAAAGGCAGCCATTTCATAAACTGGCAACGCGACTGTAAAATGAATGATGGGTTCGAAGAAACGAACACCTACAGAAGTCTTTCGGTTCCATCCCGGAGCGAAGGAACCCAGCGTATGTACCCACGCCCTAGCCTGACACGCCCAAATCTGTGGCAAATGGGGATTTATTTTCCTCCCACGCTGCACTTAGATAATCATGGAGCTGGGAATGTGTTAATCACATCAAAGGAAGGGAATACTTGTGTTCAGCCTGACACTGTTCTGAATTATTTGATTTCGGGATTAACAAACACTAGGAATTGGCAACAAGCTAGAGAGCACTATTAAACTACTTTATAGCAAGCAGGACCATCTGTCTATCTCAACCTTGTCACCGCTTTTCAATATTTTTCTCCACCTACTAGTGTTTTGGCCTCTCCCTGTTGACTATTCATGAGCATTACTGGTGTGTTGTTCGCATTGAATCTGGCCGACGTTGACTAGCTTGGAAACTCAATGAGATCTTGGTTAGTCTTTGGATGGGACAGCACCAGGGAATCTCAGCGTGGAAGTCTAGATTTCCCAGATCCCAGGTTTAAGGAGGCCGTGGTAAACCACTTCTCATTCTTGCCAAGAAAACTATGTGGACAGAATCACCAAGAGTCAAGTCTGAGTCGAAGGAGAGGTTAACGTTTTAGCGATGCACCTTGTGAGATGCAACCAGGCTACTGAAGTGAAGAATCAGTAGAACGGCCAAAGATTTTGCATAGACAATAAGAAATACATTCAAAGAAATGGAAAAAATATAGTAAAGTAAATGTGAAAAAGAAAAGAACAGAAAAAGAACAGAAAAGAACAGAACAGAACAGAAAACATGAAAAAGATAGATGATAGATGGATGGATAGATAGACATAGATGATAGATAGATAGATGATAGATAGATAGATAGATAGATAGATAGATAGATAGATAGATAGATAGATAGATGATAGATAGAAGATGATAGATAGATAGATAGATAGATAGATAGATAGATAGATAGATAGATAGATGATAGATAGAAGATGATAGATAGATAGATAGATAGATAGATAGATAGATAGATAGATAGATAGATGATAGATAGAAGATAGATAGATAGATAGATAGATAGATAGATAGATAGATAGATAGATAGATAGGGCTTCCGATCTTCCTCTTGGCCATTATACATAGAATTCTAATCAAACCTCTCTCTCTAAGATTTCTTCATAGTTCCCTTCTTTCTATAACCTGTTCTTTCTAATCAACAAAACCCCTAGTCACAAAATCATTTTCTTCCTTACGCAAAAAGTCCATAAGAAGTAGCGCCAGCTTTCCCAGAACATGGATTCTGCTCCGGGCTCAGCCAAGAGACCCTGGACCCTCCCTTCAGCGGGTTCGGGCAAAGGGGCTCGGCAGCTTTTAAAAGCTGGCATTTTCTTAGCTGGGTGCCCTTTAGGATCAATCGGCCACTGTCTTTGGCTGAAGAGCCCTTTGTCCGTCTGCGGCAGCAGAAGAGCGTGAAGTGCTGAGGGTGAGGGGGGCAAATCTCCAGGCTGCCCGTTGGGAAGGAAAAGGTCTCCCGCCAAACTCCCTGCAGGGACGGCATTGGGCATCATCTGCCAGGCATGCCACGGCCCCTGAGCTGCAGCGGGGCCACTGCTGACTGGCCCTGGCTGCTGTTTGGTTGCCTTGTTTCCGTGGCTCCTCAAATGGGCGCCTTTGGGGTGAGAATGCGGCGGCTCTTCTTCTCCAGGTTTGGCGGACGTGGTGCAAAGCCAGCAGCAGCGGGCCAGAGCAGGGTTACCTTGAGGGGGACAGCCCAAAGTGGCCCCAAAGTCTGAGTTTCTTCAGTGGCTGCTGACCCTGAATATATTTTTGTGCACATTTCTCCACTCCAGGGCGTATTTGGTTGCAGTTTTGCCTGATGGGCACACTTTGGGCCAATAATACTCTCTAGCATATTGCACTTTTGAATTTTTTTTAGTGCTCTATGTGCTTTCTTTTCAGATCATGTTGCATTATTGTTATGCAGATTCTTTTCCAGTACAGTTCTTTCCTTTTCTCCTTCTCCTTCTCCTCCTTCTCCTTCTCCTTCCCCCCTTCCTTCCTTCCTTCTCCTTCTCCTTCTCCTTCTCCTTCTCCTTCTCCTCCTTCCCCCCTTCCTTCCTTCCTTCCTCCCTCCCTCCCTCCCTCCCTCCTTCTCCTTCTCCTTCTCCTTCCCCTTCCCCTTCCCCTTCTCCTTCTCCTCCTTCCCCCCTTCCTTCCTTCCTTCCTCCCTCCCTCCCTCCCTCCCTCCCTCCCTCCCTCCCTCCTTCTCCTTCTCCTTCTCCTTCTCCTTCTCCTTCTCCTTCTCCTTCTCCTTCTCCTTCTCCTTCTCCTTCTCCTTCTCCTTCCCCTCTTCCTTCCTTCCTTCCTTCCCCTCTTCCTTCCTTCCTCAGACTACTGCATTGCAAAATACCAAGAAGAGTGAATTTTGAAGGATAATGAAATTTTGGGTTCCTTGTTGGGTGGGAAACACAAAATGGGACTTCCACTCGTGTCCGAATGCAAAGTCAGTGCATTCCTCCCCGTCCCTAAACGGGGCCTGGGCTGAGGCAGATCCCCAAAAGGAAGCCCTTCCCAAACATTTGCGGCTCACCCGCTCAGCACATGCTCCGAGACGCGAGGACTGAGCTCAGTTCTCTTTCAGGCTGTCTTCGGAGCCAAAACGCTCCGAAGAATGCCAGCGGCGGCATGCTTTTAACTCCTAATTCGTAGCTGGCAGTGCCAAGAGTTCAAGACTTCAAAGCCACTCACTCCCCAGCCCCGTAAACCAATTCTTGTGCTTAGAAGCCATCGCACCAACCCAACCACTCCGCAAGGAAAGAAAGCAGCTTCTCTTCTCTTTCACAACTCTTTTGGGGTAGGTTTCAGCTGGGTGAGGTTCGCCTGGGAACCCCGCACAGTCTGAAGATCAAACTCCTGGGAAACGTTCTTCCAACTTGGAGCTGAACAGGCTTGGAGGATGTGCTGGCGTTTTATGATGTGTTAGTCTTCTGTTCCCGGCCCAACGTGTTTGGAGACCACGGTGGCTTGGGAAACACTGCTCTAGCATCTGAAACGCAGAGCAGGGTGCAGGATCCGGCTGGAATTTCCCACCATCCTGAATTCTGCAGCACCAATCTCTGCCCAGAAAATGTAGCGATGAGCTGGTGGAAAGTGGGTGGCCTCGGGTCAAATGCCCTTTGAAGGATGAACTTTCGAGAGAGAACACACCTCAAATATACAGTAGATTCAAGAAGAGGTTCCCAGGTATCTGGGAATTTGGCTGTCTTATCTTAAAAAGAAGTTTGTCACTGAAAGCTCAGATGGGTGCAGAGATGTCTTCCTACCAAGCTACTCCACCAGATTTTGTTAAGTTCAGCATCGTTTTGTGGTGGTGGTGGTGAGGAAGTCAACTCAAAACATCTTCCTTTGTTGTTATTCCTGTCTCCCCCAGGACCTGGGCGGAACAAAGTGGTCCTGAACAGGTGAGCAGACCACCTCACCACCATCATCTTCAACTTCAAGATGACCATCATCGCTATGGTAGAGGACTGCCCTACCTTTTCTCCAAGAGCTCAAGATGGTGGGACCTTCATTCCTCCCATTTTCTCCCCACCATCGCAACCCACCAACACCGAGAGACCATGACTGGCCCAAAGACCACCCAGGGACTGGGTTCTAGACTATTCAGCTAGAACCCAGGGGCTGGGTGGTTTGTAGTTGGACATGTTGTGGGACTTTGGGCCACTCACTCAGCCCAGCCCACCTCGCAGGGTTGTTGTGGTGGGAAAGAAAGAGGGGACGGCATTATGTACCCAGCCTTGAATTGTACAAAATCAAAGTGGAATACAAGTCATGTTATATATATAAGGTAAAGGTTTCCCCCGCACATTTGTGCAGTCGTGTCTGACTCTAGGGGCCGGTGCTCATCTCCGTTTGTTAGCCGAAGAGCCAGTGTTGTCTGAAGATGCTTCCATGGTCATGTGGCCGCATGACAAGCATGGAACGCTGTTACCTTCCCACCGAAGTGGTACCTATTCATCTACTTGCATTTGCATGCTTTCGAATTGCTAGGTTGGCAAGAGCTGGGGCGAGTGCGGGAGCTCACTCCGTCACGCGGGGCTAGGGATTCGAACCTCCGAACTTGCGATCTTCCGATCGACAAGCCTGGCGTCTTACCCGCTGAGCCACCACACCCCCTGTTATATATACACACACACACACATATATACGTGTTGTCTGAACACAGGAATGGAACTGAGTCTCACCTGCTTTTGCAGCTATTCCATATCCATCAGTGCAGCTACAGTTTGGCCCTTGGAAACGCGGCGAAGGGAAACATTTTCCTACGCCCCAATGCCGACTACGCCCCGACAATCATTTCTGTTGGAAACAGAGATCCAAAAGAAGTAGCCTGTCATCATCCCATGAATCTAAAAAAGGAAAAGTCTAATTAACACCGCCTGTCAGCTGGCTTTTTAATTGCCCTGTTTTGCAGATGTTAAAAACGCAGACAGACCTACGCCCCGTCTTCATTTTAAAAGGAATCTTGTTTTTTTTGCAGACAGACAAAACCTGGTAGACGCAGCTCGGGAGTCGAAAGGCGGTGGAGGGTTTCATAAGAGAACCACCAAAATCTGAAATTAATTTCTCAGCGTCGCAAGCCACCGGCCGCTGAGTGTTAGCTGGACAGCTGGGGCCAAGTCAGAAAAAAAATCCCGCCCCACGCTTTGCAAAAAACAAATGTCCTTTTTATTACGAAGAGACGAGTCCTTCGACATTGAAAAGATAAATTTATGGCCCCCATTACTCAGTGGATATTCCTTGTGAGTACAAGTTGTTTGCAGTCGTAGATCACGGAAAGAAGACTGCTGTGAAATATGGCCATCCCTGATTGGGGCTGTTGTGTAAAAAGATTTTTATATACCTATCTACACGTAGGAGAAGCCCTAATATAATTTGATGGATAATATTTATGGTGGCTGTATTGATTTCTTCCCCCTTTGTCTTCACTCCTGTTTGGTCTTGTCTTGGTCTCTGTTCTGTTTTATAAAATGAAGAGGCACTTAAAAAAAACAGTGGTTAAGGCTTCGATTATATGGAATAAACTGGGTCAGCTCCAGATAAAGTGGAATCTTTCAGTGGCTGCAAAGGTGAGGCTCCCAGGTACCAAGTGGGCGTGGCCATGCCATGCAGGTGGGTGGGGCCGGGATGTTCTCCCCCCACTCCCCTTTTCTCTCTTTTTTACAGTTCTACCACCAATTAGCAGCTCTGGAGGCTGCAAATCCACCTTTCCGTCCCTTGCTGTTCCAGCACCAGCCACCGACAATATGCAGCCGTTCTATCTTTTCTCCCCTTAACCATTTTTGGGGGTGGGGAAGCTGGGGTGGTAGGAGAATGGCATGGAAGCAATTTGGGGGGCTTACAAACAGGAGGCCCGCCTGGCATCCAGATCCTACCCTAACGTTCCTTGAAGGAAGGAAACTGATTGCTAAAAAAAAAAAAACCTTCTTTTATTAGGACTCCAAGAATGAGAACTGGGATGGTGGAAGGCCCTCTCTCACCCTATTTTTGCCTGCAGAATGCCAGTGGGCATGGCTCCCGACCTCCCCTTCTGCTGCTCATTACAGCTTGGTTTCTGTTTGCCTTTCCCTAAACCACCAAAACATCTCGTCAACCTCAACTTCAGGATATGACCATTTCCATGGCTGGCCTTGGCTAATTCCTGGCCAGTCTTCCCCACTTCATCACGTGTAGTCCTCGACTTACAGCCATTTGTTTAACGACCGTTTGAGGGTACGACGGTGCTGAAAAAAGTGACTTTCCACCAGTCCTCGCACTTACGACCATCACCGTGTCCCCGCGGTCACATTAGCAAAATTTGGGCACTTGGCAACCGGCATGTATTTACGGCTGTTGCAGCGTCCCGGGGTCACGTGATTGCCATTTGCGACCTTCCCGGGGGGCTTCTGACAAGCAAAGTCAGTGGGGGAAGCCAGATTCGCTTAACGGCTGTGGCGATTCACTTAACAACTGTGGCAAAAAAGGTTGTAAAATTGGGTGTGACTCACTTAACGACTGCATCACTTAGCGACGGAAGTTCCGGTCCCAATTGTGGTCGTAAGTCAAGGACTACCTGTAGTCCCTTTCAGTGCCTCAAGGCTCTTGGGAGATTTGAAGAAGTCCTGATGTGCACTGAGTGGGAGTAGCCCATTCCAGCCGAATGGAATGGAATTCCATAAATCATCAAAATCATCTTCTGCAATAGGAACAAACCCAGTTTTCTTTCACAGTCGTTAGGCAGGATCATCAAAGCAAATTCGTCTTCTGGGATTGCCATGTCTCTATATAAAACAGCGTCCCAATCCCTCAGTACCCATTCAGGCGACCAAAATGTGCTGGTCCTGCACCCTTCGCGTTGCACGCTGATAGTGTGAGTTGCACTGATGATGTTCCCTAGTCGGGCAACGAAACGTCTGCCAGCCAACCACCAAACTCAGAGAGCACCAAGGGCTCCACCGTTCAACCCTGAGCTACAGAGATTCTCTTCTATTGGAAGGATTTATCCCTTTACAAGACCATTTTGGCCGGGGATCATGGGAATTCTTGCTGTCCAACATCTCTGGAAAGCGCCATAACTGGAAACTTATTTCTCCTACAATAACCGGAGATGTTTGGACTCCCTCTGTCCAAGGCCTTAATTTTGGCTCATTATTGTCTCTATGAGACAGAGCTTTATTTACAGTATTAAAAAAAAGAGTCCTATTCCAATTAGGAAATGATGAATAAGCGGCCTGTGAAATTCCACCAAAGTTGGTGTGGAAGGTCTCATTGCAGAGTTAGCCAAAAAAATAATAATAATAATTAAAAAAACCAATCGCGCCGTCTCAGTTCCTGCCCTGGATTCCCCACCGGTGAAGCCACCCCTGCGGGAAAAACGAGGGAACACCTGTAGGTCTCTTTTCCAAATCTTGCTTGCTGTCAAAGATGAAAACAGAGAAAAAGTCAAGGGGAGGCATCGGGGCGCTGGGCCAGCACTTTTTGGTCACCTGAACGGGTACCGAGAGGTTTTATGTAGAGACACGGCAATCCCAGGAGGCGAATTTGCTTTGACCACTTTGAAAGAAAACTGGGTTCACACCTGTTGCAGAAGGTGTGATTGTGAAGATTTATGGACCTTCCATTCGGCTGGAATGGGTTGTTCCCGCTCAGTCCGGGTTGGCCAGAGAAACGTTGGGAATATGGCTGTGAAAAACAAAAGAGCATTTCATCCAGCTGCAGAACACACTTCTTGTAGAAACAAAGTCATTTGCCTTAATTTGCTGTCTGCTTTTGCAGCTGGCTCCACTCCTGCGCAAAGTTAATTATTAGCCCTTCTTTTCCCCTTTTCCCCTCCTTTTTTTTTTTTTTTAAAGTAAGCCAATCTCTCCCGCTTTGTTTTTAAAAAAATAAAACCTAGCCCTGAATAGGGTGGATATTTCTTGCACAAACCCTGAGCCCGTTTGAAAGGAACCAAGGGAGCCTGGCACAACGTCCAGAGCAGACGCACCGGAGTGCAGAAGTTCCGTTTTGGGGTCGGAAGGATTTTGAGAAGTGTCCAGATTTGCGTAGAAGTTTTGCTGAAATGCTGTCTGTTTTTTAAAAAAACAACAGATTAGCCTTGTTTGGGCAGGCCAGAAATGGTGGCGGAGATGCCCTGGGCCTGGAGGGTAGAAAGTGCAGCAGCTTCTAAGCCAGAAGTATTTCGAACTCGGCTGTTTCCAGATTTAGTTGCTTGGATTTGGTTCTGGGGTGGGGGGGGTAGGCTGAAGCAAGGTGTCTGCTGTGGACTTTTCCCTCCCAACACCCCTGCAAAGTTCTCCATTTGCCAGCCTTCTTCCTCCAAGCTCAGACTGCAGAGGGATCCAAACAGATAGACTTCCTTGTGCTTTGCAGGCTTGGAACCAGCCGATCTGCGGGAGAAAGGCTTCAGAAATGACCAGCAAGCCCCTTTTAGCGTGTGGTCCTCTGCAATGTCCTAATCTTGGGCATGAACCCTGGTTGAAAGCGCTCCTTCGTCCGTCTGCAGTGCAAAGTGGTGCGCGTGCGAGGATAAAAGAGAGATTGTGCTTGTTTTACACTTTAACCCCTATTTTCAGGGCCCCTCTCTTACGGAGGGAGGATAATCCTAACCGCAGGAAGAGGAGGAGGAGGAACAGGAGTTGGCAATGGAGTTTTGCTATGCCCAAAATAATACCAGGGATTGGAAGAATATCCCCCAATTGGAGCAGAAGCTGTGTCTCTCTTCTTGAAGAGGTATCTGGCCAGGATATGTGCGAAAAACTGTTTTTGTTATCATTTTATTCCCCCCATTTCCTTTTCCCTCCTTCGAAAGACATCCAAGCAGCATAGTTTTCTGCCTCAGCATACTTTGGGGTCCTGCCTATCTCTCTCCCCAAAACCCCTCTAGACAATTAATTTCTTTGCCCCTCCAGATTACAGAAGGACAGTGAAACATAACTCAATTTTTCTTCTTCTTCAGGCATCTCTTTAAAAAATTAAACAAGGAGTCCAAACACTTTTGGTTTGCCAGTGTGATAATCCCACCCCCCCCCAAAGGCATTGTATTGGATGCATTACAAATTGATGCTGTGCATTCCCTATATATTCCATTTTTAAAAAATTCCCCAAGTGTTTCTCTTCTTCTCGCCTCCTTAGCAAAGCACCAACGACAACAGAACTTTAGCTACACACAAAACGAGGATAAGAGGAAGAAAACCCCAACGTCCCCTTAAAACAACCATCACAAAATCTTCCCATGCAGAAAAGGACAAATCCAGTCAATCAGTTCCTTGGAGGAATAGAAACTGGAGGCTGTTAAGGCTTTTATGTTTAGGAAAAAAAGGGATATGATACAGGGCTTTATAAAATAAAGAGTAAATGTCAAGTGACAGTGAAGAAGGAACATCTTTTGTAACTAGATGGGTAGATAGATGTCCCCCAGTTCAGATTTCCCGGTGCCAAGGAATCTATGCTTTCCAAAGCAATCGTATTATTTAAAATTAAAATTTACAATTCAATGCCTTGAAAATGATACTCCAGGTTTGGATTTTAGGAAGACTGCAGGAGGGATTACAGGCACACCATAAAATGGTCACCAGAAAGGTGTTTCCAAAAAGGATGCACCGTAGCATCTGTTGATCATTCCACAAGACTGCAAATCAATCATCTGAAATAAGGAATAAGTTTTTACCTGAAAGTAAACCCTTAAAAATATCCATCCTAGTGTCAACACCACCACCAATTTCACCAAACAAGTTTACAGATGCAAAATAATTATAAAGCACAGCACCACCTTGTGGTCACTGATGGTGTAACTCCATCATTCCCTTTCTGTGGCCCAGACTAATTTGTCTGTACGTGGGATGAAGAAACATGTTATTAATTCATTCATAATTTGAGATATTTCAGCAGTTCGAATGTTGTGCTGACATTTGGAAATGTTGTAATTTTTTTCCCCGTGCCGTTCCAGTCTCCTGCTTTATCGTTCATCTGGAGTAGGGAAATGTTATCATTGAGATGTAGGGTGGGATAAAAACGCGGGTACAGAATTCATCTGAAATTAATGTCAAGCTTGATTAATCCCTGCAGTGTGTTACTGCATTTATTTTACAGCACAGCCTTTCACAAAGTATGTTTAAAGAATATTTAGCCTTCTAGATATGTTGGTAAAGAATTAAAGTTTAACTCGATGATGTTTCAATTAATCAGCTTGTAGCATTATTGCTTTTAATACAAAAGAGATATGAAGAGATTTCGTGATTCGTGCCCCAAATGTATAATGTTTGTAATAAATAGTGGAATATCTCTGATGGTATGCACAGGGCATTTCTCCCACTGAATGCTCATATTATGTCTCTTAAGTTCAGAGTGTCTGTGCCAGCTATTCGGCAACCAAATCTTCTTTAGATGTTCATCAGTGGCAATGAGTGGGTGAGAAATTATGCATGAACTGTTTAGGGTTAGGGTTATTATTTCTTATGATTATTTCTTAAGGTTACATTTAAAGGAATTGGGGAGTCTCTGCTAGAACACCTTTATGCTCAAAATGTTCTTCTCTGAGGGTTGTCTTCTCTTCTCAGAGATCTGATTTCTCACAAAGGATGGTTGAAATTTGGACAAAGGATGCGCAGAAGCATCCTGGGGACTTCACACACCACCAAAGACCCAGTTTGTCCACCTTGTCTTAGATACTCAACCTCAACAGACCAAGATGTAGCCTTCCCACAGTGCGGTGGTAGCAACCACCCACCATCTAAAGACAGGCGTTGCTTTTCACAGCAGCAGAGGAAGGACCTTTTGACAGCTTCTAAAACTCACGGTTGTGGTTTAGGAACACCAGGAACCTAAGGAAGCAGAACCATCAAAAAGAACCATCAAACTGAAATCCTTGTATTGGATGAAGTAGGCAAGAAAAAAGAAAATCAAACTTAGAAAATGTCCAGAAGGAAGGAAGTTTCCTTCTTAGGAGATCCAGCCTGTTTGTTTTTGAGTTTTGAGGGCTAGAAATGTTCTAAGTTGGGGCTCAAAATACGGGGTCCAATAATATCCAGGCACGCCAGTGCAAGATGGAAGAAGCATCCTGGTTATATTCATTGGACAGCATGGATTAATCATGGTTGCACTTCTTTGGTGGAGCAGAAAACAGTGGAAATATACAAAACCACAACTCAACTCAAAGTGTCAACATCGATCATTAGCTCCAGGTAAGACAGAAAGCTATCATCTTTCCTTTTCTACCTCTTCCCATTTTCGTGCTACAGAACAATACCAGAGGATTTAAGTGCTAACTTATCTCGACACTCCCCAGCAGTACCGCCTAAAGCTCTTAATCTGGTTTGATGGTATTACACAGGATTGCAATAAACTCTGGCTAAACTGGATTTTTTTCCCTTGGCATACCTTTGCTCCATTCGCACCGTGAGGGTTTGCCCATGATACACATATTTTTCATCAGTCTTGATTATCTGGCATTTGTCCCAGGTATATATTTTGTGGTCATTTACGTTCAGAAGGGTGTTGGGAAATATTTCCCCCATTTTTTCCTTTGGGGTTAAGCATGACGCGATAAGCTATGGAAAGTTCTCTGAGCCTGCTCTGAAAACTCAAACTCTAGAAGTTCAAGTGATGAGCAAGTCAATGTTTCTCTTCCAAATTATTTATTTCTCTCGGTGTTTTGCTCAGTTGAAACGCTTCCAGGGAAGTGAACCAAGATCAGCACTAAAACAGGGTCTCTCCCCCAGCTTTCGAGACAGCCTAAAAGAGACAACACACAAGAACAAAAGGATGGCACATTTTTTTTCAAAATGGCCAGTTGGTTAAGGGTTAGAAGAAGCTGACAGTGGAACTGTTCTGCTTCTCTGATGGGGATTAGGAAACCTTCTTGCAGGAAGTGGGCTTTTAAATGAGACCCAATGAAAGGGAGGGGTTGCTTTTAAAATTATGTCCAATCTTTTTTAGAACTTACATTACCATTTTTATGGTTTCCTCTCTCCAAATGGCAGGAAAACAACATGGCCCAATTTTTTAGGGACCCCAGGTAGTCGTGGCTCCAGCAGTTTGCAAGAAACGCATTCAGAGATGCACCCACGCCTTCACCACCACTATTCTAACTATTGCACGGCCGGATTCCCAAATTGTCACGAAATCAGCAGGAAACTCAAAGCGTCGCTGTCATTATTCTATAGAAACTCCGTGCCCTTGTCTAAGCGTTGACAGTTTTTTGCGGCTGATGACGGAGAGGGGAGGTGAAAGGTTTGTCCGAGCTGTGCTGTAAACATCGCTAGGGCCCAGAAGCCCAAGGAGATGTCAGAAGCACCAATCAACCATCGGGGAAGGCTGGCATGTCGCTTTGTTTCCAGCTGGCTGAAGCATCGTCTTTCTCATTTGCAGCTGGGCCAAAAGCTTGCTGCAAAACCACGTTTGAACTGGACATAATAAGCATTGCCACTTCTTGGAAATAAGCTACCCTGCATCCCACCTGTCTTGCAGTTGCGTATGTTGAACATGTAATGGACAGAAGGAATAACCTTGAAGAACGGGAAGCTGCAGCCAAGACAAGGGTCGGATAAAAGAAATCCGAGTCCAGGGCAGAACTGTAACCTGAGAAAGCGTCTCAGACACGACCCTCCCCAGTTCTCTTGAAGATCAAGGGAGGGGGGGAGGGAGGAGGGAAGCGCATTCGGACTTGCAAGATGCTGTTACTACAGCCTTCTAATAAAAGGACTATTAGCTGATGTGTTTTGGGTTTCCATATTTGGTCTACCTTGGAGGGCTGATGGAGCACCAGGTGGGCTAAGGAAGCCTTGGAAATTCCCAAGGTGGCGGCTTTGGGCCAGACATTACGTTGGAGGTCCCAGGCCTTGTGTTCTGGCTAGTCCTATGTGGTCTCCAGATCTAGGGGAGGAAAGAGAGAGGAGCAAATACCTCTTGCAGGGAATAGGGCATCCTGTCTCCTGTTTCTGAAAGCCACCATCTGATTTCAAAGGTCTTTGAGCACTGATGTCTTCTTCTGGAGGATGGGGGAATAAAATATTCAAAATTCAATCTGTGGAAAGGCGCCGTAAAACTATTGCTGGTGCTCTCCTTTTTGGAGAGGTGAGCACCGGCTTCTTCCTTCCTGGTTAGTGTGTATGTGTCTGATTGTAGCATGATACCAACTATATGGTCAAATTGGGCAATCCTGCTCAGAAATGAGAGAAATGGGTCTTCAAAGAGGAGAGGCCTGATTTAAGAAAGTAAAGCTTGCAACCTACAAACCATAAAATATGGATGACATAACCTGCCTTTAATTTCCTTGTCAAGCTGCCTTTGTTTCAGCTACCACCAATTTCCACCAGGCGTTTCTCCAATATTAAGATTCTCTTGAGTGGCATCTGGGGCTCTCTATTTTATTGGGGGGGGGAGCGTTAAGGTCTATGAATGTGAGGTTGCAATGTTTCTTTTCAATAAGGTCCAAGGCAGGATCAACCCAGAGACTTTTCAAGCTGCAAAATGCTTAAGAAAGCAAGAATATTGTCTCCTTGTATCGGCATCCTAGTGGGAATGTCTACCTCAATAAAACCAGAACATGCTCAGATATTTTATGGGATGGGAGTTTAAAAGCTCTTTCCTCTGGTCTTAAAGGGGCTTTATGTAATGAATCTCAGATTGTGCTTGCTTAAAAAAAAACAAAAAGCAGCACAAGTTTAAAAACATTATTCGATATCTCCTCAGAACTGCTCCAGATGAATTACTGGTACAGCCACCATCTTTATGGCTGTATTGCTTGCCAGCAAGTTGTAGGTCCAAGGTCACATATCCCTCCAAGCAGATCAAGAATTTTCTTACTAAATAGTAGGATTTAGTTCAGACATTTTATCTATTTCTGCCCACCTACACAACTGCTTAATTGTTGCCCTTTCCCCTAGATTGCCTCAAATCTTGGGGGTCACCAAGAAGCCACTCAGAGCTACTGAAAATAAATAACAATAACTGATCAATATTATTCAATTTTACCATGCAAAAATGGGAGAGGACTGAAAATATTCTTGGATTTGATATATCTCTTTTTACCTTCCCCCAAGTCTCACTTGAGATCCATCGATTATTACTGTTAAAAGTTATCTATTATTACATGCTGATAAAAGGAGAGATGATGTTTTCTCATAGCTGCGTTTAAGATTTACTCCTTACTCTGTTATTATTTATTAACATTTGAATCTGTCATGTAGACTTCCAGGTTTCAATGCCCATCAAAAACCACCTCGTCGGAATTCAATGACCATATCAGAAAGAAATTAAAATATTGCATCTTAGGAGAAGTGGCCTTCATCTAACATTTTACTGGGAAACCACAATACTTTGTTTTCTCAGTTAATTCAGCTTTAAAACTTGAAATAAACTTTGGATCCTTCCTGATTCTAATTGTGAGCAGATTTCACCCATAACTCTTGGAGTTCCCATCCAAGGTCTATTCTTGAAGTGTCAGATGCTTCAAAGATCTCCCACCGCTTTTGTTTTGACACCTTCAGCAAGAAGAATCTGAACCAGAGCTTAGCCAGTTTTGGAGGAACACCCCGTGCTTTGTAATGATTCTGGAGAATACATCCTGACTGGAGAGATGAGAATGCAAAACTGGATTGTCAAAAAGCATAGGGCAAGGATGCACAATTTGTCTCTTCTCCAAGGCGTTGGGAGTAGATACCTAAACTTGCCACCATATTGTGATTTTTTATGTACAGATGTAGACCAGAAGTAGGGTAGCAGGAACATTGAGGTCCTTAGATAAGGAGCCTCTTCCTCCTTTTTTGGAAATGGGACTGCTCTTCAACATTAATTTGATAATGGATTCTGTGAGGTATAAGCTATAAAGGTAAAGGTTCCCCCCGCACAGTTGTCCAGTCGTGTCCGACTCTAGGGGCCGGTGCTCATCTCCTTTTCTTAGCCGAAGAGCCAGCGTTGTCCGAAGACGCTTCCACGGTCATGTGGCCGCATGACGCGTGCGGAACGCTGTTACCATCCCACCGAAGTGGTAGCTATTCATCTACTTGCATTTGCATGCTTTCGAATTGCTAGGTTGGCAAGAGCTGGAGCTAGTGCGGGAGCTCACTCCGCACGCAGGGCTAGGGATTCGAACCTCCGAACTTGCGATATAAGCTATAGTTGAAGCTTAACCTATCTGGCTCCACCTAAAAAGCCACACTTTTTAGTGTGGATAAGCCGTCCTAACTGTAGTTCTCAGGGCCAAGAACATCTATATTAGGGGAGGTTTATTATTTTTCCTGTGGGGAGGATCTGCTCTACCTGTCATAAACTAACAAATGTGAGAATTCCCATTTTGGCTTTTTAGAAGCATTGCTGCTCAGAGATGGACCTTCCAACTATATATGTCCAATAAGTGTCAGCCAAAGCACGCACACACACACACAGCCACAGGCAAAGATTCTTGACATCCTTCAGTTTGGAGATAAAAGTAGTTGGAAACGCTGGCCAGCTGACATGAAAACTGAATGAACCGATGCATCTTCTCTTATCAACAATATATATTGATATAGATCCAGGGAAATTGTTTTATCCTTTAAAGATAGCATCTCTCATCTGTTTCTGATTTTGGGGGGGGGGGAATCACGGTGGATGTTTTGAAGATCTGGTTTCCTTGAGCGTTGAGGAAGGCAAAAGAATAACATATGGAAGGGCTGTGATGTGAAGTTCAGGTCAGATGGGAGAACGGATTTTCTGTAAAGGATTCCTGCTGTTCCTTCTCTTCCTTTTTGTAAATGAAACTTCAGCTTCTAGAGTTCCAAATCTTTTTAAAAACCCCGTTGACTTTAAAAAAAAAATCCTGGGGTGCCTTGTTGAAAACCTGCAACATTATATGTTGAGGAATATTTAAACCATCTTTGCTTTCTTGCAGCTTAGGGATGGTGGCACTTTCCTACGTGGACGGTGCCCCCTTCTATGAAGTAGACCTGTTGCTAAATTATTGGGTGACTTATTAAGAGCTCCTATTATGAGGAAGCCATTGGCTTAACTACAACGTGGAAATTTATTTCTCTTAAGAAAGGATTTTCGGTGAGTTCCGCTACGTCTGCAATCTTATATCGCTCATCCAGAAGCAAGACCTATGGAATGAAAGAGAACTTATTTCTGAATATATATGTATATTACTGTTAGTACCCCAGCTTTGAAGGGCTATGCATTTCCTGCCTGTTTCTGACAGGCAGAAGCATTTCCAAACAATCCAGGTTGCATCCATTTTTATTTACTAAGAATACCTTTTGGAAATGGGAGATCTTCTTGCAAACAAAGATGCACGATAGGTCGGTGTCGGGGGCTTTCTAGAAAGCCAGTGTCCCATTTTGATCTTTTCCTCCCCCAGTTCAATTTATCGTCCGGAAGAAGATGTAGTTGCACATGGCATCAAGGAAGATAGTTGTAGATCTGCCATGCCCAGGTGTCATCATGTAACCTGTCTCTGGTTTTAAAAGACTGGAAGCCTTATATGGACTTTTTGCTGAAAGAAGAAAAGACTGAACAGATGATTTATGGATTTGGGGATTTAAAAGGGCCAAAGAGGGTGGGGAAAAGAATAAGATGATAATTACTTGATAGAAAGAAGGGCAGAAGTCAAATTTCTATGTTTCCTTTCTTTTTTTCACTTTTTCTTCTGATTTCCTATCTTTTTAAAAACCTTTTCATTGTTTTACTTTTATTGCATTGCAAAATTCTAATAAAAATATCACACCTGTCGCTGCATTAGAGTTACAAAACAAACATGTTGCGATTAAGGAGCGCCCCAACGTTATGCCGCCCGGCGCATCCACCCCGTCTGTGGACTTGAGCGACTTATCTGAGCTTGCGATTCCTCTTTCAACAGCCACAGAGCTGGTGGGCGTCCTCCCGGCCACCCAACGATTCCCACCGTTTCCCAGAACTGTGGCGAGACCGGTGCTCCCTTGGAAGGAAGAAAAATAAATGTGACTTGAAACGCAGAGCCGTTCGGCCTCGCCGTGGGCAGGCCCGGGGAGTGGAGCGTCCCTCTCAACTTTCTACTGTGTTTCGCTTCTCAATGGCATCGATTCAGCGGCTGCCGATGGTGCGTGACCGCTGCACATCTGGACAGATGGTTAAAGCAACAGCTGATGGGACGGGTGGCTGAAGCCCCAGAGTAAATACGAAGCGTTCTATGCGCTGGGAACCCCGATTAAATAAACACAGACATTTCGAAAACAGAGCGGGTTCATTTGGCAAAAGGACGGCCCTTAATTCTGTTTGCCCGCTCTTCCTTCGCAAAGGCAAACCACTTCGGTGTCACCGCCAAGGAAAGGACACGGGGGGGGGGCTTTAATGCCATCAGGAGTCGAATCTGACTCACAGGGGCCTTTATATTTACCGTTTTCCTTCCGAAGAGAATTGAGTGCGGTGTAAATTTGGATAGGAATGTGTTGAACGTCAGGAATCAATATCCAAGCTGGAATCCAGTTATTAATATGCTAGTAAAGCCTTTGCACCTTTCCTTGTCTTGTTAAACTGGAGAATACCTGGAGCTTCACAGAAGCAAGATGGTGTCTTGCCCAAACCCCTGGTTTTAATTTGGATTCCTGCGCAGAGACAGGGAGGGGATACGAAGTTTAGGTTCGAGATGCCACAGATCTTGTTTGGTTCATATTAAGACTGAGATTCTTGAACCCCAAGCACTGGAGGGTTAAGTTTTTAATTGTGTGTGTGTGTGAGAGAGAGAAAGAGAGAGAGAGAGAGAGAGAGAGAGAGAGAGAGGGTGGGAGAAGATTGTGTGGCAGCATGCAACCTGCTGCATTGTGTCAGTGGCCAACGCACACGTTCAATCCTCTTCCGAAAGTGCTTTCTCACGCAGCTTGCGGACAAGTAATTTTTTGCACGCATGGGTGTGTCTTCGTGTTTGTGTGTGGCTTTTTTATTGCAGCGGGACAGTTTTAAAAAACGTGGCAGAACCCTCCCTTGGCGTGAACGGCGACAGGCCAACGTACGGTTGGCTGAGGAAAAGCATGTAACGCGTATTGGCTATAAAATGAAATTGCTTTCTGGAGAGCTGACGGCGTTGAGGAATGCGAGATAAAGGAATGTGGCAAGCTTTTTCCCCCTCCTAAAATTAACGATGCCATAAATGAACCTTTTTAATGTGCGCAGGGTTTCAGAAAACGGTCCCTGGCCGGATGACAATTAGCTTATTCTCCAGAATTATGCTTTCATAGTGGGTAGTGGGGCAAAGTGCAGGAGATCTTAAAACGTGATGGGCCCCCAAGCCATTTTTCTTCTCCCCACCATCTCCTGTGCCAAAGAATAAACCTGGTTTTCAGGAGAGAGATTCAGAGGCTTTCAAATGAAGGGGCAAGCGTGACCACCTCCTGCTATTAATAGGCTGCTCTTGATCTCCCCTGACCCACCATGGCTGATTTCCAGAAGCTCAGCTGTGTGGGATCTGGTGAGTCTTTGGGTGAGAAAGAGCTAGGGCTGTAGGCTAGACTGAACAGTTGAAGAAGTATCCTGAAAGCAGCCAGGAGTGACCCACCACTTTCGTACCATTGCAAAGGGTGTGTGTGCGCGTAAGCCGTCAAGAATGGACTTCCGCTCCAGGGACGTCTACTTCGCCAGATGACAATTCTGGGCTTTTTAAACACAAAGAGGATCTTCT